>CAXKVI010000006.1:39265535-39872038 GCA_964058755.1 Campiglossa producta | reverse complement strand
AAGACCACCTTAAAGAAGCATCGGGTATTTTTATACTTCGCCCCATGTCAAAAACTACAGCCAGACACCTCAAAACTGAGGAATTTTCATAATTCTTACTGCGATTTCACAGGTTTAAGCGAGTTCCCTGCAGCGAAACCTCAAACTAATCAGAAAAATACTAGTATACAACTATAATTTTCTGGCAGAACTCATACTAGTCAGGAAATATCCATTTCATACCAGTATACAAATAGAATTTTTCGGCTGAACCCATACTAGTCAGGAAATATCCATTCCATACTAGTATACAACTAGATTTTTCTGGATGAAATTATACCAGTTGAAAAAAAACAAAATTCATTCGTTTCGTTTTCTTTTATAATTCATAGATGCTTTTTCGTGATTGGGTAAATACAAATAGCCGCTGCTTTCTTAAGAATAAACATGAAAATAAAGTCAAATGATAAAATAAAGGGTAAGCCAGGAAAATTCTGGTTGAAATCATACTAGTCCAGGTTAAAAGCCTTTTTGACTAGTATATTCCATACTGGTCCTTTTTGGACTAGTTCATTTTATGGAAATTATACTAGTCCAGGATGAACTAGTATGGAACTGGTATCTTACAACTAGCATGAAACTGGTATTTCTGAAATTGACATCTTGTAGGACATCAACACGTAAAAAATACCAGTTGCTTATAAAAAGACAGAACACCGGGCCCAACTAGTCAGTGTTCTGTCTTTGTTCCATATAAGCTCGGTGCACCAACTAGTTGTAAAGTAGTTTTCAACTAGTTGCTTTCGCTGCAAGGTAGCGACATAAGAGTGACATTGTCTGAAATGCAACAAATTCCACATCTGAACACTTTGTATGGGCTGAACTGTTCTAATTTGCTTGATCATGTCCTATGGAGAGATCAATTGCGAAAAAAAACTCGAGCTCTGAGGTGTTTGGATGTAGTTTTTGTCATGGGAAGATCTCCAAAAATGCCTGATACCACTTAAGAGTTGCGTTCTACGACACATGTGTAAATATTCGCCTTTTAAAAATAGTCAAAGTTGGACAAACCTGCTTCAACAATCGAAAGCACAGTAAGAATTATGAAAACTACCCAGATTTAAGGTGTCTGGTTAAAGTATTTGTCATAAGGCGAAGTCTAAAAGTACCTGGTACCACGTAAGGGTGGTCCTCTATGACACATTGAAAATATCTGCCCTTTAAAAGCAGCCAGAGGTAGACGAACCATCTCAAACATGTGAAAACGCAGTAAGAATTATAAAAATTTCTCAGTTTTGAGGTGTCTGGCTGTAGTTTTTGACATGGGGCGAAGTATAAAAATAGCCGATCCTTCTTTAAGGTGGTCTTCTATGACACATGTGTGAAGATATGCCCTTTACGAACAGCAAAAGTTGGACCAACTCGCTTAAACCTGTGAAATCGCAGTAATAATTATGAAAATTCCTCAGTTTTGAGGTGTCTGACTGTAGTTTTTGACATGAGGCGAAGTATAATAATAGCCGATCCTTCTTTACGGGGGTCTTCTATGACACATGTGAAAAGATCTGCTCTTTAAAAGTAGCCGAAGTTGGACGAACTCGCTTAAACCTTTGAAATCGCAGTAAGAATTATGAAAATTCCTCAGTTTTGAGGTGTCTGGCTGAAATTTTTGACATGGGGCAAAGTATAAAAAATACCCGATATTTCTTTAAGGTGGTCTTCTATGACACATGTGTGAAGATATGCCCTTTACGAACAGCAAAAGTTGGACCAACTCGCTTAAACCTGTGAAATCGCAGTAATAATTATGAAAATTCCTCAGTTTTGAGGTGTCTGACTGTAGTTTTTGACATGAGGCGAAGTATAATAATAGCCGATCCTTCTTTAAGGGGGTCTTCTATGACACATGTGAAAAGATCTGCTCTTTAAAAGCAGCCGAAGTTGGACCAACCCGATTAAACATGTGAAAAAGCAGTAAGAACTATGAAAATTCCTCAGGCTTGAGGTGTCTGGCTGAAGTTTTTTCCATGGGATGAAGTATAAAAATGCCTGATACTACTTGGAGATAGTGTTCCACGACACATGTGCAAAGATCTGCCTTTCAAAAACAGCCAAAGTTGGACAAATTCGCTTAAACATGTGAAAGTGCAGTAAGAATTATAAAAATTCCTCGGTTTTGAGGTGTCTGGCTGAAGTTTTTGACATGGGGCGAAGTCAAAAAGTACCTGATACCACTTAAGGGTAGTCTTCTATGACACATGTGAAATTATCTGCCCTTTAATAGCAGCCAAAGTTAGACCAACGCAGTTAAACATGTGAATTCGCAGCAAGAATTATGAAATTTCCTCAGCTTTGAGGTGTCTGGCTGAAGTTTTTGTCATGGGGCGAAGTCTAAAATTGCCTAATATTAGTTAATAGTAGTGTTATACGATACATTTGTAGCGATCCGCCATTTAAAAGCAGCCAAAGTTGGGTACACCCATTTGACCATGTGAAAGCACAGTAAAAATGATGAAAAGTTCCCGTGCTTTGGGTTGTTTGGCTTAAGTTTTTTTCATGGAATGAAGTCCGGAAATGCCTGATACCGTTTAAGGGTAGTGTTATACGACACATGTGTAAAGATCCGCCGTTTAAACGTGGACAAAGTTGGAGAAACCTGCTGAAACAAGTGAAATCTCTGTAAAAATTTGTGAAAATCCCGAGCTTTGAGGTGTCTGGCTGAAGTTTTTGCCATGGGGCGAAGTCTAGAAATGACTGAAACTACTTAAGGGTAGTCTCCTACGAAACATCTCAAAAGATCCGTCGTTTAGAAATTGTAAAAGTGGGACAAACAAGAGAAAGCTAATTAATAGGAAAATAAAAGTTCCCGAACTTTGAGGTGTCTAGCTGAAGTTTTTGCCATGGGATGATGTCTGGAAATGCTTGATTCTACTTAAGGGTAGCAGTTTACGACACATATGTGAAGATCTGCTATTTAAAAGTAGTCAAAGTTTGTCAAATCCACTTAAACATGTGAAAGCGCAGTAAAAATGAGTGAAATTTCCCGAGTTTTGAAGTGTCTGGCTGAAGTTTTTGCCATGGGACGAGGTCTAAAAATTACTGAAACTACTTAAGGGTAGTGTCCTACGACACATGTGAAAAGATCTATCATTTAAAATTAGTAAAAGTGGGACAAACAAGAGAAAGCAAATTAATAGGAAAATAAAAGTTCTCGAACTTTCAGGTGTCTGGCTGAAGTTTTTTCCATGGGATGATGTCTAGAAATTCTTGATTCTACTTAAGGGTAGCATTTTACGATACATGTGTAAAGATCTGTTATTTAAAAGAGGCCAAAGTTGGTCAAATCCGCTTAAACATGCGAAAGCGCAGTAAAAATTAGTGAAATTTCCCGAGTTTTGAGGTGTCTGGCTGAAGTTTTTTCCATGGGACGAAGTCTAAAAATTCCTGATACTACTTGAGGGTAGTGTTCTACAAAAAATGGGAAAATATTGGGTAGTTAAAAGCAGCCAAAGTGGCCCAAATGCGTGAAATTAGTAAAACAGAATAAATTTCCATAGGAAAATCCGCGAACTGGGGGTGTCTGGCTGGAGCCTTGTCACTGGTACGGGTCTAACAACACTTGATACTGACGCGGGGTGGTAATCTACGTCAAATATGTGAAAATCATCCATTATAAAATAAGTGAAGTTAGGGTCATTTTTTGGCGACTTTGATCCCCGATTCCTAGGCCCTTGTCATAGGTACAGCTTTAAAATTTTCACATTCTTTCTTGATTCGGGGAGGACTATCGATCGGTATTGGTTTCATCCATTATAAAATAAGTGACGCTTTTAGGCTCTGGGATCTCGCTCTATAAGAACAATCTTCCGATCATCGTTAGTTTCTTCTATTTGCTCGCATTCTGCGTTATATCTTTTAAGGCCGTCGGCAATTTTATCCAGCCATCATACAAGTTAGATGTAGAATATGCTTTATTCTCCTCACCCACTTTTAGTAATTGGATGTGATTCGACGTGCATCTTTCTCTAATTTCGAGAATGTTTTTTTTCGCCTTCTCTGTTAGGCGTGTTTTTCGCCCTTTCCATATCAACAGCAACGTGCTAAACTGTTTGTCTATCTTCTTTTGCTCTTCGTAAATATCGTCCTTAGTAGACATCTTAATTTCGTTTTATTTTTAATTTATTCAAATTGTCATTTCTTCTCCAAAAGAACCGTTGGAGGAAAGTTATTTGGTCGCCTGGTTGACCTTGCTGTGCCTTGGCTAACAGCCGTTTGTTGTTCTTCTGGATAACAATTTATTTTGTTGCGTAAATTTTTCCAATATTACGGCCTACTTTCTATAATGCGAGTAGACTTCGCTGTCTCGTCTTACATATATTGGTAACGCTCTTTTTAGGAGATATACTTTACACACAAAAAAAAAATATTTGGTGTCAAACTGTTGGTAATGCTCTCTTTCAAGAGATATACCTTACATACAAAAAAAATATTTGGTGCAAAACGGTTGGTAATGCCCTCTTTCAGGAGACTTACTATAACAAAAAACAAAAAAAGTTCACAGTTATTACTGAAAAACCCCGTACCACTTGTGGGGGAAGTTAATCAGTTTTTTTTGCATTAAAAAACACACAAGTTGAGAGTTGTAAGACTACTAATTTATTAAAATATTTACAAAGGTTTATATACAAATCTTAAATCTATGTTCCTATTTTAAATAAATGTGTTTGTGTGAAGTAATAAAAGAGCAATTAAAAATGGACTGATTTTAATTATAGTTCTCAATCAGTTGGTCTTTGTAAATTTGATTGCTTTTTTATTACTTATTTGTAATTCTATTTTGGAGATTAAAAATACTCCCTTTCAATATCAATGCTAGCAAAGCATCTAGCATATTAATGATATATAATTGAATGTGTGTAGTAAGTCGATCTTATGCGTTCTTAGCCTATTTTAGGAATTAGGTTCAACGATCGCTACTTTTAGTGTAAGTGTGTATGTATGTATGTATGTATGTAGCTTAGCATGTTTATTGAACCACTTTATTCCAAGGTCAAAAACATGATTAAATCTATTATCCACAACTGTAAGGTCTGTACCATCTTTCGACATCGAGTACAGACCCAACTAATGGGGAACCTTCATTCCGAACGCACCCTTTTTTCCAGTGCATTTACCAACACCGGGGTAGATTTCGCCGGACCTTTTGTCATCAAATCCTACAGTGGGAGAGGATGTCGTATGTCAAAAGGCTACGTTTGCCTCTTCGACCTTAGTACCGCCTCGTTCCTGGCAGCCTTCGACAGGTTTGTTGCCAGACGAGGCTGTCCAAAAAACATCCATTCCGACAATGGAACGAACTTCGTCGGTGCCTCTCGAGCTCTCCGATCCGATTTCAAGTCGTTTCTAGCGGACGTCTGTAATCAGACTCTTTCCACATATTGTCACCAAACCCTGACCTGGCACTTCATACCAGCTGATGATCCTCATATGGGTGGACTCTGGGAAGCGGGGGTAAACAGTTTCAAAAACCACTTTAAAAAGTTCGCCTCAGATCATAAATTTACCCTCGAAGAATTTAGCACCCTACTCTCCCTCGTCAACAGCTTGGAGAAACTGAAGGCATTATACCAAACGTTCTGCAAACCATGGAAATCGGAATATCTCACCGAATTGCAAAAACGAGTGAAATGGAAACATCCATACGCAAAATTAAAACAGGGGACCTAGTTGTCCTCAAGGAAGACAACTTACCTCCCACCGACTGGAAGTTAGGGCCCGGGACCGAACTAATCGCGAAATTGGTCCTACTTCCACCCGTCAGTCAGGATGGCGGAAGGGAGTAATATCCCCATTCTCCTTATCCCTAATTCCACTTCGCATTCTATTCCGGATTAGGGAACCACTCGGTAGAGAACTTCGCGGTTTTAATCACCGCGATAACCAATTCTAACCCCAACAATAACCCCAATAACGAGCAAACGCACTCCCCAAACTTAGTAACGAGGCCAACAGAAACCGATCGAGCCGATCTGCCACAGAAGGTGACCATGTACTACAGAAACTTAGCAGCACATAGTCCAAACATAATTTCACGGCCTTATAATAAACCAGAGAAACACTCACCCACTTGGTTGTAGTACGTCAGATGCGAGCCAACCGGTCCACGCGGGTATCTAGTAGGAATCGTCCTGTTGCGATGCACCCGAGATGCTCGTCCCACACATATATTCTTTGTATCTCCTGAAATAATTGAAAAATTAGTCAGTTAGGGACTTGGTGAATTGAGGTGACGTGAGTTACATATAAATTATACATATCGCACACTAAATCAAAAACTCAAAACTCTCAACTCAAAATCAGGGTAACTTTCCGCTAAATGCATCTGGATCGCCCAAAAGTAATTTGATTTTTAAAAACTTGGCATCACTGTGCTCTTTAAAAAGAAAAAAATTGTATGTACTCGCTGTACTACTTTTTATTAGGCAATCTATGTCAAGAAAGCGACCTAAGAAATTTTAAATTGTGAGGGTTTAGGGTGGGATATAATTATACCACAAACTGCATGTGAATGAATGACGTGCAAACATCTCAATTTGAAGATAATTTGACAGCTCTCAGCGACGAAATACTGAGTTATCATCAAAATAAATAGGAGGAATAAGCAAAGATCATTCCAGTTGAAGATACAAACCTATAATATTTTTTCAGTCACCATTATGAATAAATCAGTGTGCAAAGGTTCAAACAAATGCTGGCTGGGACTTGCCAATTTATGAGCAATTAATTTCAACCATAGTCATAGATAGGCTAGCGTAGTAAAAGGCGAATCTAAACATGAATACCTACGTTATCTCGACCTTGGTCTCCCCGATGACGTCATCGTTAAAACAAGCTTGAAGTCGCTGTGCAACATGCTTCGTTATATCCATGGCGTCTGTTGGAGCGCGTAACGATTTACTGTGACATATGCCTTATTTGACCCAGCAACGTCCGCCTTATAAAACACATCACTTATTAGCTTTAGCATCGTGCAAATGGCACACCCGTGCCGCACCCTGAGATGCGATTATTTGCTCCAACTTGACAGTGAAGAAGAATTTGCAGTGTTCTATCATTTTTTCCGCACTAATTTCGTAGAGTTATTTCGTCAGTCAACGCTCATACCACCCATTATGACATTCAACTATTGTGAACAATGGCTAAATGCTAGTGTGGCGAAGGCACACCCATGCCTCACCATGAGATGCGATCATTTGCGCGTTAGATTGATTACATGGGAAATTCAGTATGCGCAAACCCTTACATCATGAACCCCCGGCGCATTGAATGTATTTCCCGCCCATGCGCCATGCCCTTGTGTGGCATAAATTTTGGTGCCACAAATTTGGGTGCCACAAAGTTTGTGTGGCATGTTTCGTTGGGGCATATAGAAAGCTTCCCATTGTTGGAGCATATATGGAGCTGCTCATTGTTGGGGCATAAAGAAAGCTGCCCAAGAAGCCTGGAAAGACAAAAAAAATTAAAATACGCATGTCAAAATAGTTCTTTCATGTATGTATCCATCGCTGGGTGCCGGCTACCACAGCGAGTGATACACGTACATACATATATGGTTTTACCATAAACTCACCTGAACATCCTCAGCTGGTTAATTTATACTTACCTGAAACGCCTCCAATTGTCCCACCATCCAGTTGAAATGCCATTTCTCGTCTTAATGGTCGCGGATTGCAATGCGTCTGCCCGAATAAATTTATCGTTTGAAAACGCGTTATTGAATGCAGCTTGTCATGGCTTGCCTCGATTGAGTGAATGCATAGATAGAGAAGAGTTATTATTGAGTTGAGCGAGTAGTCAGTCGTAGTTAAGACGCGGTGCCAGAGGAAACAGAAAAAGTGTGCAAGTGCAAATATGTATAAAATAATCATATAATAAGCATTGTTATGGTTTGTAAAATATATATATGTACGGCGTGCTAGGGTAGTGTGCGATTTGTGAATTAGTTATTTAATAAAAAGGGTTTTTTTGGCTTTGGCCTTTTTCCCTTTAAAAGCGCTCGTTTTATTTCGGTCGGTACCTACACAAGTAAGTATATGTATGTGTGAAACATTATGGTCCACGTCGAGCCAGATGCCGATCGGTTGAGAACAAAAAAACTAAAAAATCCTTGGCTTGAGTGCGTCGTTGAATTAGAAAAAGAGTGTTAAAATATCAACAAGTGTGTGCGCGGTATTTAAAATCGGAAAAGAAAAATGAAAGAAAAACAAGTAAGAAAAGCTGTCTTCGGCTGTGCCGAAGGCTAAGTACTTTTCATGAATAAGCGTCACGATTTTCATTGTTTGATCCCCGATGTTATATTGGTCCAATCCCATTGATTTTTAACATCGACATTCCACATTCTAAAATAGCAACAGTTACGAAATTTCACGTTCCTACCGATATAATTACAGGAGTTATCTACCAAAATCCGTTTATCGGAACAATCGGTTGTATGAGGGCTATGTGAAATATTTATCCAATCTCGATGATTTTCAACATCGATATTTCACATATAAAAATAGCAATACGTCCAAAATTTCACGTTCCTACGTGTTTAATTACAGGAGTTAAAGCCCAAAATCCGTTTATCGGAATAATCGATTGTATGGGAGCTATGTGAAATATTTATTCCATCTCTATGATTTTCAACATCGATATTTCGCATATAAAAATAGCGATACTTCCAAAATTTCACGTTCCTACCTATATAGTTACAGGAGTTATCTACCAAAATCCGTTTATCGGAACAATCGATTGTATGGGGGCTATGTGAAATATTTATCCAATCTCGATGATTTTCAACATCGATATTTCACATATAAAAATAGCAATACGTCCAAAATTTCACGTTCCTACGTGTTTAATTATAGGAGTTATAGCCCAAAATCCGTTTATCGGAATAATCGATTGTATGGAAGCTATGTGAAATATTTATCCCATCTCTATGATTTTCAACATCGATATTTCGCATATAAAAATAGCAATACTTACAAAATTTCACGTTCCTACGTATTTAATTACAGGAGTTATAGCCCTAAATCCGGTTATCGGAATAATCGATTGTATGGAAGCTATGTGAAATATTTATCCCATCTCTATGAGTTGCAACATCGATATTTCACATATAAAAATAGCAATACTTACAAAATTTCACGTTCCTGCGTGTTTATTTACAGGAGTTATAGCCCAAAATCCGTTTATCGGAATAATCGATTGTATGGGAGCTATGTGAAATATTTATCCCATCTCTATGATTTTCAGCATCGATATTTCGCATATAAAAATAGCAACACTTATAAAACTTCACGTTCCTTCGTGTTTAATTACAGGAGTTATAGCCCAAAATCCGTTTATCGGAATAATCGGTTGTATGGGAGCTATATGTAATATCGGTCCGATCTTGCTGGTTCCGACAAATGATTTCTATATTGGAAAATGGTGGCCGCATACCAAATTTCAGCCAAATATCTCAAAAACTGAGGGACTAGTTTGCGTTCAAACAGACAGACAGACAGACGGACAGACGGACATGGCTAAATCAACTCATCTCGTCATCCTGATCATTTCGGTATACTTATTGATGGGTCTATCTCTTCTTCTTCTCATACTTACAAACATCGGACCAAAGTTATAATACCATTTCATGTTCATGAAAGGTATAAAAAATGATTAAGCTAAATAAAGTTGAATTAAATAAGAGGTGAGCAAGACAAAGGGGCAGAGCCAAGGATAAATTTTCATACAGTCCACGGTTAAAATGATAATAGGGACGCGTGTAAAATAAAGAGTACATATATGTATATATGTATGTATGGCGCGGCGAATATACAAGCATGTTTCGCTTTGGGTTATATGTACAATCAAGTAAATAGTGTAAGGGGATATACATACATACATAGTGTGACAAATAAATTGTGTATTGTGCGATATACATATATGGTGCATATAAAATTAAGCATATACATATATGCTATGTAAAGCGGGGCATTTGCAAGAGTATGTTTCGGTTTCTTTTTTAAGTGCGCAATTGAATAGTGCTTGGGGCTATATATGTACAATGTACATTATACTTAGTGGTGCGTGTATTGCTGTATACAGGGGCTTTTGAGCAGGCATGTCTTGTTTGGTTTTTTGGTGCACAAGGGAATAGTGTTTGGTTTATATATGTATGTACATTGTACATACATAGGTACATAATTATGTGGTGCGTGAAGAAAAAAAAAGTATAAATATATATGTGGCAAGGCGATGGTGTGGGCATGTCATATTTTTGGTTTTTATGCAAAGGTAGATAGTGGTTGGTTCTATATGTACATAATTATGCGGTGCGTGCAAAATAAAGTATACACATACAGTATATACATACATACATATATATATGTTTATGGCGCTTGTGCGGGCATGCCTGGTTTAGTTTTTTTTATATAAGTGCACAAGAAGATATTACGCATCGAGAAAATCTCTGTGCAGCGCATGAGTACATATAAATATGAAGTGATCCAAATTTTGTAAAATATCAACCGTCATGTCACGGATTTTGTTAAAATTCGGTTTACACGTAGGGACTATAAATTGATTAGACACTTATTTTTTGTTTCGATTTTCTTCTGAGTTATGATCTGTCAAAATTGGAATTTTTCTTGAAGTAATGAAAACATGTACCTACTCAATCCATCATATCTCGGCTTGTACTAATGCTACAAACTTCAACTTGAGCTCATTTGAAAGCTAATGAATCTGGCTTTGCGTTTCTTAGTAAATTTTTTGGCATTTTACAATTTTTTTATTTTTATTATAATAATTGAATTTTTAACATTGCAACTGCACAGTGTTACCCACAACATTTTTAGTTCTAAATAACAGCATTCGATTGCTTATTAAATTCTCTACAAAATCAATATATTTCAAAAATGGGGTCTTCATACGGACTTTTACTAAAATACATATTTATAAAACTAACTCTATATTTTTGTATGACAAAAAAAAATTTTCTTATTTTCTACATCTTTTATATATACAAGTCTATTTAAACTTTGGTTTAATACAATCGATATCTTTCACCGTCTCAAAAGTAATATTTAAATTTCATCTTATATTCAATCTTCAAACATAAAATAAATAATTAAAAATCTTTTCATCAAAATGCCTTGAATTGCCGGATCTAGAGTTGATCGGCTGTCACTAACTAAAGTTCAATGTGGTAAATACTCTGATTTTTTTCATATGGATTGTGTTGGTGTTGTGCCCGCTGACATTGAGTTTTTAATTAGCACGAACAAACGTTTTTTTGTAAAAACTGCACTGCTGTTCGCCGCAAGTCTATTTGCTCTCCGCAACACAATTTAACTCGTGTCGACTCAGCTTCGGATGCTTCAACGTCTTCGAACTCTGCTGTTGTCATCGTTGACACCGACCTCTCACAGCAAGTTAAGGTTCGAATATCAACAATAATACGCAAATCATCGGTGTAAGGGCTGATCATTAGTCATTGCATTCCTACAGGGCCATGCCACCTGTTATGTGATCACGTAGTGCACCCTGTGCTGGTAAAAGGTTTGTAGACTTTGCCAGAGGGGTGCCACACGACATCACATGACAGATGACATGCGCCTGTGGAATGTAAATGAAAGAGACCGATAGCCGATAGCCGCGTTGCCATGGTGCTGCTGTCGGCTCGGCCATAACTATTTCATCACCCGACAGCCATCTTCAATATACACCTGACAGCCGAGTGAAACACATCCCGCGAGTTTGTAAAAAGTGGTTATAATAAAAATTAAATTAAATTTTGTTTAAATTGTGGTTTCATTTTAAACTTCATTTTAAACTGAGGATGGGGCTAGTGGTTATAATAAAAATTAAATTAAATTTTGTTTAAATTGTGGTTTCATTTTAAACTTCATTTTAAACTGAGGATGGGGCTAGGAGGATTGTGGAGGCGGCGCCCTCCGAGAAGCAGCCTAAATTGGTAAACCCAACAACAGCGCTTACCCGAAGGCCGGCGTAATACCAACGTGCACCTGTGGAGGCACAATATGGCGACCGTGCAGCGTGCACGAGCCAAAGGCGGTGGAGTGATGGCGAAATGAATAAAATGGAAAGATTATTAATTGGACAGCAGTTGAAGGAGTAGCGTGGTTTTTCAGTGCTTGTGTGGTGATGAAAATGTGATACAGAAATAATAAAAAGAAATTACATTTTTATAATAATAAAAAACTAAACAGATACAGAAATAATATAAAGAAACTACATTTTTATAATAATTAAAGAACTAAAAAGGTACAGAAATAATATGAAGAAATTACAAAGACATGGTTATAATAAAAAAAAAGTAAAAACTACGGAAATAATACTTCGAAACAAAGGAATTTTGCACTAATGTTCGAAATTTTTGAAATGAACTAACTAAAACAGAGATAAAACAAAGTAAAACATATTTAAAAATTTAAAGACATTTAATTAAATAAAAATTGAAAAATAAAAACGCCATCACATAACAGCACTTCGAATAGCGGTATCAAAAAAAAAGCTGTACCCACGCTACCAATACATAGCCATACAACATCCAGAATAGCAGTTAGAATAGTCAAAAACACCATCGGCTCACCAGCAGCATATTCAAAGTAGCAGCGGCAGCGGTTGAAGCAGCAGCAGCGGTTGAAGCAGAGGCAGCGGTGGTAGCAGCGGCAGCAGAATAAGTATATGTATATATATGTATAGATTTTTTTGCCTTAGGGTTTTTTTTGCTCTACACATATAAATGTATACTTGTTAACATTTTTTTCTCTTTTCCTTCGTTTTCCATTTTAACTGTTTAATTTTTTTGCAAATACGGTCCGTCCGTAGAGACTTACATATTTTTGAATTTTTTTTTTTTTAAATACGGTGGTCCCGTGAACAACCATATTATTACATTTTTTCTTACAGCGGTGCGTCCGCTTGTACCCAAAACGGTGGTCCCGTACAATAACCACATTACATTTTTGAATAAAAACGGTGCGTTTCCATAGCCCAGTAAACATAAAACTTGCCATTTCAATAACTTTTCAATAGTACAGTAGTTGTAATTTAAATAGATTTTCTGCCATTTGTAAATTAATTGCATGTTAATGGAATTAAAATACTGCATCTCTACACTGTAAAAATTTTCTTTGTAAGCCAAACTTAAGTACTACATTTTGCTTAACTAATTCACTTAAATACAAAAATACACTTCGGAAAATACGGCTTTGTTTAAAATTGCATGATCCCCTAGTTCCAACTGCATGCTACATCCCAAATTTTTGCATGATTTTCAGCGGATTACAGTGGACACACTATGTACATAAGTACAGTGGGACAATCTCAGCAATTGGGTAAACACTTTTTTTGTATTTAATTGAATTTTACATAATATAAATATCATTTAATCCATTCTCAATCAACTTCTATTATTGTTGCCTTATCAGATTTACTACATTGCGCTAAATTAAGCTTCTAAATATTTTCAGCATAAATTTTCGATTTTTTCTAAATATTCACTTAATAAATTTGCGATTTTATTTTTTCAAAATTAAGCTTCTAAATATTCTCCTCATAAATTTTCGGATTTTTCCAAATTAAACTTCATACATTTTAAATTTTTTTTAATTCCAATATACATATATGTCAGAATCCGACTCTGGAACTTCAAAAGATACCGAAATAGTAGTTTCAGATTCTGAGTCAGACTCTGGAAGTTCATCGTCGGTTAAAACAGCGAAAAAACAGAAAACTAAATTATCACTTTCTGCTGACTTCAGAGGATTCGGAGATTCACCTCCCGCAATTCAAGCTTCAACTTCTTCTAATTTAAATTCAAATCTTAACGAGTTAAACAGTGTAATCGCCTTAGTTTCTTCTATTAACACGGATCTAAACGATCAAAATACTGCAATTTCTTCTATTAATCCAGATCTAAACGATCAAAATATTGCTTCAATTTCTTCTATTAATTCAGATCTAAACGATCAAAATATGGCGACACCTGAGCAAAAGAAGTCTTTTATTAGCATGTGTGCTACTATTATTAGAGAAAACTATAGCGGTGATCCGGTAGCACTTGAATCATTTATTGACAAAATTTCATTAATCGAAGATTTAACTGATGAAAATTTAACTACAACTTTTATAGCATTTTTGAAATCCAAACTTGAGGGCAAATCGCGTGAAGCAATTCCAACCGAGGTTAATTCCGTTAGTCAAATTAAAGCCGCGTTAAGAAATAGAATTAAACCCGACAACTCAAAAGTTGTCGCGGGCAAAATCGCGTCTTTACATGTGGTAAACAATAACTATGCGGAATTTGCTAAACGTGTTGAAGAATTGTCCGACTCATTAGAACGTTCTTTGATCATTGAAGGGATGACCCAAACAAAAGCGCACGAAATTGCCGTAGAACAAACAGTTAACGTTTGTAGACTGAACACTCGTTCAGAATTGGTTAAATCGATTTTAGCGTCAACTACCTTCAGTGATTCAAAGGACGTAGTTGCAAAAATGATAGTCGAACGCAACAATTAGGTTAAAGAGCGTCAAGTGCTAGCGTTTCACTCGCGGTCGTATAGGGCAAGTAGTTTTCGTGGAGGATTTAGAGGTAACAATTTCAATAGTCGGTACAATAACAATTATAATCGTTTTAATAGCAATGCAGGTAGATATAACAATAACAGAGGTAACAATTTTAGATATGGCAACAATAGCAGAAGAAATAATAGTTCTAACAACAACAATAGTATTTCTGGTAACAACAATAGTAACAATAGAAGTAACAGCTCTAGAGCATCAAATGGTAGAGGTAGAAATGCTAATGTCCGCGCTTTAAACGCGAGTGCCCCTCAGGAGCGAACACTGGGGGAGGACGAATACAGCGATTAAGCAATTTTACTTCACCAAAAGCCATTTATTGTTTAAATTTAAATTACTCAGATTTCATTGAATTACAACTTAACGAGTCACAAAAATTTTGTTCTTTCTTAGTAGACACACAAGCAGACATTTCTTTAGTAAAAATCTCAAGCATAGACAGAAATATTCCTTTTAATACAAACGATATTATTAACATTACCGGAGTCACTTCTAATTCTGTTTCAACTTTAGGTAAAATTACCGTAAATTTAAATTTTTCCAACTTTTCTGTTAAACATACTTTGCACATAGTAAATGAAGACTTTAATATTCCATCCGATGGCATTTTGGGTAAAGATTTTCTGAAAATTAACAAATGCACCATAAGTTATGAAAAAAATAATATTTCCTTTTGGGTAGGTGATGAAAAAGTCGCGGTACCAATCCTTCACGGAACAGAAAGCGACAGTTGTGTAATACCACCCAGATGTGAAATATTTAGACTTTTTGATTTAGGAAAAACACCCGACCCACTTTTCGTGGATTCTCAAGAAATTGAAAAAGGTGTTTTCACAGCGAGATGCATTGTTAATTCCAATAACCCAATAATTAAAGTTATAAACACAATAGATGATGTAAAGTATGTTAAAAGAAATAGTATTCGGACAGAAAAACTTTCAAATTACAACGTTTATTCAATTAACAAAACAGAAACGGAAGAAAAACGTACGCAAAAACTGATTTCAATTTTAAAAAACCAAATTCCTCAAAATGCTCATAGTAAATTAATCGACCTTTGCATAAAATATGCTGACATTTTCGCTTTGGACACAGACAAAATGACTTTAAACAATTTTTACGAGCAAACATTAAGAGTGACGGACAACGACCCGGTATATGTTAAAAACTATCGATTGCCATATGCCCAACGTGAGGAAATAAATCGCCAAGTAAATAAGTTGTTAGATAATGATTTGATTGAGCCTAGCTATTCTAATTACAATAGTCCTTTGATTGTGGTCTCCAAAAAGGATACTAATGGTCAAAAAGCTTACCGTATGTGCGTAGATTTTCGCGGAGTTAATAAAAAACTCATTGCTGATAAATTTCCTCTTGCTAGAGTTGACGATATCTTAGATAATCTCGGTAGAGCTAAGTATTTTTCGACATTAGATCTTTTTTCGGGATTTCACCAAATTCCCTTGCATCCTGACTCTCGCGACATTACTTCTTTCAGCACTGATCGAGGTGCATTTAGATGGAAAGACCTTCCATTCGGGTTAAATGTAGCACCAAATTCATTCTCACGAATGATGACCATAGCTTTTTCGGGTATACCACCCAATGTTGCATTTTTATATGTCGACGATATTATCGTCATTGGTTGTAGTGAAGCACACCATATCAAAAATCTTTCAAAAGTTTTCGAAACTTGTAGGTCTTTCAATCTCAAACTAAATCCTAACAAATGCAATTTCTTACGACCAGAGGTAACTTTTCTAGGTCACAAATGTACAGCAAAGGGTCTGTTGCCAGATGACTCAAAAATTAACGCTATTAAAAAGTACACAAAGGCGTTTTATACCTAATTTTGCGTCACTGGCAGCGCCTTTAAATCGGTTAATTAGAAAAAGAGTTGAATTTGTTTGGGATGTTGAATGCGAAAGATCATTTTTATCTATGAAAGCAGCTTTGCTTTCACCAAAATTGCTACAATACCCAGATTTTACTAAACAATTTATTATTACAGTAGACGCTTCAATAACTGGATGCGGTGCTATTTTAAGTCAGGATCATGAGGGCAGTGATTTACCAATTTGTTTCGCTTCTAAAGCATTTAATAATGCCGAAAAGAAAAAACCAATCATCGAATTGGAACTTTTAGCCATTTACTTCGCAATAAAGCAATTTCGACCATATGTGTATGGTACTAACTTTATTGTAAAATCCGATCATAGGCCGCTAGTATACCTATTCAATATGAAAGACCCCTCTTCAAAACTTTCGAGAATTAGGCTTGAACTAGCGGAATATAACTTCACTATTGTTTATATTAAAGGTAAATCAAATGTAGGCGCTGATGCACTTTCACGCATCACAATCGATGAAATTAAAGAATCTAACAAACAAATTTTAGCAGTACAAACTAGGGCGATGGCAAACCGATTAAACGACAAAAACTTACTTAAGGAAAACGTCACAACTATAGACAAACAACAAACTTTACAAGTTTACGATAAATTTTCATTTAACTTCTCAAATAAAATACCGCGTATCAGATCGGAAATCATTTACGATAAAAATAGAAAAACTACATATTTACATATTTTTGCGCATATTAAACATAAAAAACTCGAGTTACTTAGTTTTGAGGTTGCTAACGAAATAATGTCTTTAGAGAAATTACTTTCGAGGCTTGATTCAGAAGCCAGCAAACGCAAAATTAAGCAAATAGAATGGCCTAAAAATGATATATTTTTCAATCATTATACTATTATAAATTTAAAAGATCGCGGAAATAAATTACTCAAATTTTTAGAGATTATTTTAACTGATCCAGTCGAAACTGTGACAGACGACGAGAAAAAACTTAAGTTGATGACAATTTACCACGACGACCCTATTTCAGGAGGACACTGTGGTTCCAAAAAAATTTACGCAAAACTAAGAACAAAATTTTACTGGAAAGGTATGACTCGCGATATAGCAAAACACGTAAAAAGTTGTAATAAATGTCTTTTGAACAAGGTGAAACCAAAAACAAAAGAAAATCTCGTAATAACTCCAACACCTTGTAAACCTTTTGATGTATTAGTAATCGATACAATAGGACCCCTACCTGAGTCCAAATATGGTAATAAGTTCGCACTAACCATGATTTGTGACATGACAAAATATTTAGTAACAGTAGCCATACCAGATAAGTCTGCAAAAACAATTGCATCTGCAATCTTTGAAGGCTTTATCTTAACTTACGGTGTAATGAATTCCATAAAATCAGATTTGGGCACAGAATTTAAAAATGAATTAATTGCTGAAATAACCCAACTGTTGAATGTAAAACATGATTTTTCAACTGCATACCATCACGAAACCGTTGGTACAATTGAACGTAATCACAGAGTCTTTAATGAATACTTACGTGCATATTTGAATGATACCCATTCAGATTGGGATACTTATTTAAAATTCTTTACATTTTTACACAATACTACAACAAGCACAGTTTTTGACAATAAATTTTCACCTTTCGAATTAGTATTTGCAAAAAAGGCAACTTTGCCAAATGAGTTAACAAAAGATAAAATTGATCCAATTTATAATGTCGAAAACTATGCTAAGGAAATTAAATTTCGAATGCAAAATACCCATAAAATGGCACAAAATCTAATAAATAAAAACAAACTACAAACTAAGCATTTTTATGATAAGACGGCTCGACCGTTAGTTATTAAGATAGGCGATAAAGTTCTTTTAAAAAAGGAACCAAGACACAAACCCGAAAATATGTATCAAGGTCCATTTGTTATAAAGAAAATTGATGAACCTAACGTAACTATTTTTGATGAATTAAACGACAAAGAAAAAACTGTACATAAAAATAGGCTTTGTAAATTAAATTAGCATATCTTTTTTTATTTTATCTTTTCGTTTGTAAAAAATTTCTAAGAGAAACAAAATTTCTAAATTTACACTTATTAAGTTAAGCGTTTTTGTTAATTAGCCATGAATTCAAATTAAAAATGTTTTGAAAATACAACAAAACAAAAAAAAATATATTATTTTTCGAAAGAAGGTACTATTATTAATTATTGTATAGTTAAAACAAATTACAAATAATCATTTCTATCACATAGCCAAGAAGGCATCATAAGGAAACAATTTTACAAAATATGTACATAGTTCACAACAAAAAAAAAATTTTTTTCATACAAAGAACAAAATTGTCATTATTCACTTAATCAGAAAAAAACCAAATGTTAACAAAGTAAGTTTTTGTTATATACATGCAAAAACCAAAAATGTATTCTAAAAGGAAACAAATCGAAATTAAATATTGTACAAACAAAAGAAACAAAGATATTGTAAAGTATTTAATTTTTTTTAATCCGTTAATTTTCAATAAATTATAATATATAAGAGTTAAGCGTTCTTACATTTTAAGTATTAGCAAAAGTTTTTCGAACGAACGAAAAAAAAGGGAGGAACACCCTAATATATAGCATTCGTTCATTCGAACAACTTTAAATCATATGGGCAAGAAGAATCTAGCAAGACTGATCACCTTGCTAAATTCTTCTTTTCCCCAAAAGGGATGATGTAAGGGCTGATCATTAGTCATTGCATTCCTACAGGGCCATGCCACCTGTTATGTGATCACGTAGTGCACCCTGTGCTGGTAAAAGGTTTGTAGACTTTGCCAGAGGGGTGCCACACGACATCACATGACAGATGACATGCGCCTGTGGAATGTAAATGAAAGAGACCGATAGCCGATAGCCGCGTTGCCATGGTGCTGCTGTCGGCTCGGCCATAACTATTTCATCACCCGACAGCCATCTTCAATATACACCTGACAGCCGACTGAAACACGAGTTTGTAAAAAGTGGTTATAATAAAAATTAAATTAAATTTTGTTTAAATTGTGGTTTCATTTTAAACTTCATTTTAAACTGAGGATGCGGCTAGGAGGATTGTGGAGGCGGCGCCCTCCGAGAAGCAGCCTAAATTGGTAAGCGCTTACCCGAAGGCCGGCGTAATACCAACGTGCACCTGTGGAGGCACAATATCGGCAACAACAATTTCATCAATAATGGTAATACTAAAACCAACATCAATAACAATATGCAAATCATTGACAACAAAAACATCAACAATAACGAGCATCCTAACTCCAACAACATTATCAACAACAGTGAGCATGTGAGTCCAGTATCAACAGCCAACATGCTTGCTGCTCTTCTTAAAGAGAACGCGAGCATAAATTCTCTGATCACTGATCTAAAATGACAACCTGTGAAAAAAATGGATAGCATGCTTGATTGTTTTTCCCTATTACAACGAAATATTGCACAGAAAGACAACTTGATAGCTACGCTGGCCACTGAGGTCCTAGAACTTCAAGTCTTACTTACCCATTTTCTTGTTGAGAGACATTTAAAAAATCCACCCCCAAACAATAATATGTCAACTGCGTGCAATGCTATTAATCCGTCCACTTTCCCGTCTGTTGCTGCTGCTAACGTCGCGACTTCTGCACCTAGTGCATTTTCTACCAACAACAACTGCCCGGTGTCGGCATCAGCATCACATACTCTTCCTACATTGCAGTATATCTCTGATAATTCTGCGGTCGATCTTCTCTCTGACGCTCCTACCTTGATTCCGATCTCTCATTATTCTGATAATATAGATGATGCAATTGTCGATAATTTGCATACCACTACAACACCTCAACAGCCTGATGGTAAGCAAAATAATCAGATTACTGTGCGTCATATAAATGGTGTTAATGTTAAAAATGGTGTAGTTGTTCGAAATGCTTCAACAGAGCTAGAAGTAGCCGTTATCAGAAAATGGGTGCATCTTTCTTCGTTTGAACCATCGGTATCGGAAGAAACGGTTGTTAATTATGTCAAAAACATTCTGGTATCGATGATAAATTTATCTCTTACTATAAATTAGTTAAAAAAGATACTCCGCTTCAGAGTCTACGGAAGATTAATTTTAAACTGGGCGTGTTTCCAGACTTCTATAGTCTGCTTCTAGATCCCAATCTATGGCCAAGTGGGATAAACGTCCAGCCATTTCGTAAGTCCCACAGCGGTTCGATTAGAACAAGCTAACGGGACAAAATTATTTTTTGACATTTTTGGTTTCATATGTAGTCACTTATTACAATTATGCAATTTATTTTGGGCAGAGGTTTTTTTTTTTTTGTTCTTTTTGGGGGTCAAAGGCCCCGAAAATCACTTTTTTGCAATTAACTCGCTTCCTGAGACCTTATCACATTTCTCGTCTTTGACAAAGTTGTAGACAGAGACACGTACAACAAGGCCTGCCTAAAAGTTTTATCATCCGGTATCCCGGTTCCAGGCTTTGGACGGAAAACCTGGACCCCCGTACATAGTTTTGGATTATCCTACATCTAATGATTAAATTTTATATTTAGATTAGAATTGACGTTGATAATAAGAAAATTAAACAAAAATCGGGAAATGGGCGTGGCACCGCCTCTTTGTAAAAGCAGTCGGAGCCTGCAACTCGGCTAATAGATAATTAGCATATGGCGAAAAAAGCTAGTTATTTAACTCATAGAATATTACTAGTTCCGGAAAAAATAAACTAAATCGGTTCATAAAAACGCTCACAATTTGATAAAAGATGATGTCAACTTTAATTTTTATAACGGCATTTACTCAGTGTACAGCCTCCGATTTTTATATAAAAAACATACTCTATAAATAGACGACGCATAGTGTAGAATAAGCAAGCTGGACAAAAACGTCATTTTTATTTTTGCAATTTTCAAATGTCAAATGTAAGTAACACAAATAACGGTCTTGTTATTCACAATTTTCATAAAAGCAAGCAGGACAAACCCGAATTATTATTATAATTATTCCCTTTAAGAAAGCACTTTACAAAATTGTTGTGATGGATTATAAGCTCGAAGGTAAGTTAAATTTTTTTAACACGCACGACTTTTTAACTCTGAGTTTATTTGAAAACATGTCTAAAACGTATGTGTTACCAGTTATTTAACGCTAACTCTCAGTTCAAAATTAAATTTTTTTCAGATTTAATTATAACTATAACAAAAGTGGAATTTTTTGAAGTCTGGTTGCAGCACTCCAAAGAATCCAAGAAGGAGGAGCTACTTAAATTTATTGAAGCAAAAATTTGTGTAGGCGAAGTGATAGGAAGTTCCTTGAAGGACTTAGGTAAGCAGATTTCAAAGTATTCGGCGAAGTTTAGAAAAAAATGGGACAGCTGTGGAAGAAATCAAGAGCGCTTTCGACATATTAACTCCGAGGGGCTTTTGGGTAGTGATTTTACTTTTAAGGTTACCGTGGATACTTCTCCTGCTTCAAGTAACCCAGGCCCCGGAAGACCAAAAAAGAACTTTGTCGATTGCAGTCGAAAGACCAAACTTCGTCGAGTGGAAAACCTACTGCAATCCAGAAGTACTGATGAGCTAGTTTATGCGGCGGAAGTATCAACGCGTAAGTCCGGTAACAGGAATATCGCAAATATTATAAAAAATGCACCTCAGTTATTGTCGGACAAGGCTATATGTGACAAAGATGCTTTAGAAGCTTTAGCATACTATGTAGAAAGTAAGTCGACGAGTCATAGTTACAAAACTACTCGAAAGTGGGGTATCAAAACTGGTCATAAGGTGTATCCGTCTCTTCACAGTTTAAGAAAAGCTAAAGAAGAAGTATATCCAAACACAATTGTTGTGAGTGAAACAGGGTCTGAAATAAAAGTTCAAGCCGTGTTAGATAAAACTGTTGAGCGGTTAGTTTTATCAAACCAAGAAGTCTTTGCCAGTTTGTTACCCCAATGCCTGTCCTTTACTTTAATTAGTAAGTGGGGTGGCGATGGAAGTTCGGGCCACAGCACTTATAAACAAAAGTTCACGTGCAGTGATAACTCTGATGAGTTTTTGTTTATATTTTCCTTCGTTCCTCTTCAGTTACGAGACGAAAAATGTAACGTTGTTTGGCAGAATCCTCGACCTTCTTCTACGATGAATTGTCGTCCAATTAAATTTATCTTTTCTAAGGAAACCAGAGATTTTACAGTTTCCGAAACTAACAAAGTTTTAGAAGAAATAAATGCTCTATTTCCTACAAAGTGCTTGCTCGGAGAAGGAGAGGTTTCTGTAAATCACAATATGCTCCTAACAATGATTGACGGAAAAGTTTGTAATGCTTTGACTGAAACTTTTTCTGCACAAAAGTGTTATATTTGTGGTGCCACACCCAAAGAGAGGAACGATGACACGCGGTGTTTTATACCTAATATAGACAATCTTGGTTTTGATTTGTCTACTCTCCATGCATGGATAAGATGCTTTGAATGCTTGCTTCATGTTAGTTATCGACTCGAAGTAAAAAAATGGCAACTTAGGAATGAATCAGATAAAGAAAGTGTAAAACGTCGTTCCCACGAAATTCAGAATAAATTCAAAAGTGAGCTTGGATTGATAGTAGACAAACCAAAACCAGTATTCGGCAATACAAATGATGGCAATACTGCTCGTAGGTTTTTTTGAAAGTTCTGAGGTTAGCGCTGAGATTACGGGTCTGGATATGATGCTTTTCAAAAGATTTAATACTATCCTTAGCGTTTTGGCATCTGGTTATAATATCAATCCTTAGTGTTTTGGCATCTGGTTATAATATCAATATTGCAAGGTTTGAAATATTTGCTCGTGAGACTAAACAATTATACATAAATCTCTATCCGTGGGTTTATATGCCTGTTACCGTCTATAAGATCTTGGTGCACAGTAGTGATGTTATAAAATCAGCGATTTTGCCTATTGGGCAACTTTCTGAGGAAGCCCAGGAAGCGCGTAACAAATATTTGCGACGATTCAGATTGGATAACACACAAAAGCACTCACGTGAAGCCACGAATAGAGATCTCATGAATATGTTCCCTTAGTAAACAGTTTTAGAGAAATACCAAAGAAAAGATTCGGCAGCCTAACTTCAGAAGTTTTATTTGTATTGTCCCCCGATAATGTAAAGGAGTCGATAAATAACCAAGCCGCTTCCAGCTTTCATAATTATGTCACTGATGCTCATGACTACTCCACAAGTGATTCATCTGATGAAAGCGATGATAATTAAGAAAACATTGTAATATAAGATAACTTATTTAAATGTCTTCTGTTTTCTAGTTTGTGGTTCTTGGTTAAGATTTTATTTTATTGAAATATATTGTTTCTTCTACTTTTTATCACACGGCTCGCAGGAAACACGTAATTAAGAAATTTTTCGCATTTCAATTTCAAAACTTTTATATTTTATTACAAACACACAAAAGGGCTTAGTTCGAAGTCTATACTTTCAAGAATCAGGTGTACCCAAGAATTTCTTAAATACATACATTACCTTTAAGTTTTTGTAATAAGAAATTTTCACATATGTGAAAAAAGCAAATGTATTGTTAAATCAAGGGCCCTATTACGGTTCGCGAGTCGGTTGAAATATTCGAATCGGCTCATTTGGCGATTCGCCTGGCGCGAATGATTATGGATAGCGAACATATCAGTTCGCCTAGAAAATTTTGTTGCCAGTTCTAAAAACAGAAAGTGGCGAACGTCAATGCTAAAAAACATTTCAAATTAAATCAAATTGAAGTTTCAATTATTTATTATTTGATAATTCAAATCATTATTGAATTTAAAAAAACTATGAACAGTGTAGATTTATTCTTCGAGGACCGGTATGAAGTGGATGAAGGCAACGTCCTAAGGATAAGACGCAACATTCGCGATAGTTCAGACCCAATGAGTCTCCCAAATACGCTGTAAGTATAACACATCCCAGCCAGGGAGCCTTCCAGGACTCGTCTGAAAAGCTGGGACCTGCAAAGCTGTAAAACATTATCTTGTAATGTTATATGTATTACAGGTTCGCGTCGTACTTCAGAATAAACAAAGATGCGTTTATGTTTCTCTTGGAAAAAATGGAAAGTTCGTTGCAAATACAACGTAGTGCAGCGATTCCCCCAATTTTGAAGCTAGCCTGTGCTCTGCGATTTTTCGCCGATGGGACGTACCAGAAAGGAGTTGGTAACGACTACGAACTAGGTTTCGCACAAGCAACAGTGTCAGTGGTGCTAAAGCAAGTCTTAGATATATTCGATCAAATAATTTGCCGCGAATGGATAAGTATGGAATGACGGAACAAGAGAAACAAAGCGCCCGACGTTTTTTCTTCGAAAAATGCCGTCTGCCGGGTATCATCGGATGCGTGAATGGCACACACATTGGAATTGTTGCTCCAAATCGACTGAAACATCAATACCTTAATAGGAAAGGGTTTTACAGCATTAATGCCATGATTGTAAGTGAAAATAAACAAATTTGATATACATAACATATTTTTTACTTGGTATATTCAAAGACTTGTGATCACAAAATGAACATACGTTATGTAGATGCTCGTTTCCCGGGTTCAACGCATGACTCATTTGTTTGGGCAAACAGTGAGCTTAAGGACATTTTGCACAGAACGTATAGTAGGGGAGATCGCAGTTCAATATTTTTAGGTACTATGTTGAAACCATTTTATCTTACGAATGTAACTTAAGTTTCTTATAGGAGATTCCGGGTACCCCTTAAGTCCATATTTAATTACTCCATTTAGGATTGCGAGCTCAGGTAGCAGAGAGTCTACCTTCAATACTCATCAAGCCAAAGGTAGAAAGATAATAGAAAGAACAATTGGTGTGTTAAAATGTCGTTTTCGGTGCCTTCTAAATGAAAGGAAACTTCACTATTCCCCTGAGAAAGCAACACAAATAACTAACGCCTGTTGTGCTCTGCACAATATTTGTATAAATTTCAACGTTGAAGCTCCGAATCTACCTAACTACAATTTGAACGAATTCGCTGACATGGAATTGGAAAATGCGCACATTCCTTCCAATGAAGGGGAGTCGCGAAGGGTCGAAATAATGAATTCATTATTCTAAAATTAAACTAAAGTAAAATAAAAATTTTCAAAAATTAAATAAAGAAATAAAATTGAAAAAATAAAACCAAGTTTTATAAAATAAAATAATATTAAAATAATATGGAATAAAAAAAAATAAAAATACAAAAATAAAAAGAAAGAAAATAAAGTTAAATAAAATGAAATAAGATAAAAAAAATAGAATAAAAAAAAATAAACAAGTAAGGAAGTCTAAGTTCGGGTAAACCGAACATTAAATACCCAGCGATTTCTAAAAGTTTCATAAAAAAAAATTCGGAAAAGGGGGCGTGGTTATCTTCCGATTTTGTCCATTTTCTAAAGCAACCTATCTTGCCCAGAAGGTAACCTGTGTTCCAAATTTCAGGCAAAGATCTCAATTTTTATTCAAGTTATGTTAATTTATGTGATTTTCGAAATTTTCGATATAGTAAAAGGGGCCGTGGTTATAGTTCGATTTCAACCATTTTCAACAGCAATGTACCTTGGCCATAAAGTAACCTGTATACCAAATTTCATGCGAATATCTCAATTTTTACTCAAGTTATGTAAATTTATGTGATTTTCGAAATTTTCGATATCGAAAAAGGGGGCGTGGTTATCATCCGATTTCGCCCATTTTCAACAACGACCTACCTTTGCCGGAAAGTAACCTGTAAACCAAATTTCATGCAAATATCCCAATTTTTACTCAAGTTATCGTGTACACAGACGGACAGACGGACGGACATGCCTAAATGAACTCTTTTCAACCTAAGAACTTTCATATATGGAACTCTATATCTATCTCGATTATTTTGTGCCGTTACGTAGAACCTTTATGTGGACAAAATTCTTATACCCTTGTACTAGTACGCTGGGTATAAAAAATAAAACAAAGTTAAATAAAATAATATTAAGAAATAAAACAAACAGAAAAAAATAAATAAAAAAAGTAAAGTAAAATAAAATAAACAAGTAAAGAAGTATAAGTTCGTGTAAACCGTACATACCTAAATTCATCAAGAATATTTCCTAAACCACCATGGAACCAATTATTGTGATTTCCGAATTTTTTGATATCGAAATAGAGGGCGTGGTTATCATCTGTTTTCGCCCATTTTCTCTAGCATCCGACTTTGGCCAGAAAGTATACCAAATTTCATGCAAGTATCTCAATTTTTGCTAAAGTTATGTCAGTTTATGTGATTTTCGAATTTTTCGATGTAGAGAAATTGGGCATCGTTATAGTCCGATTTCGTGCATTTTCAATAGCAACCTGCCAGAGAGTAACCTGCATAATAAATTTCTTGCAAAAATCTCAATTTTTACTCAAGTTATGTCAATTTAAATAAAATAAATTAAAATAAACATTTATGTATGTAAAAAGAAAATAAAGTAAGAAAATAAAATTTAAAAAATAAAACAAAGAAATACAAAAAAAATAAAGTTAAATAATAAAATAAAAAAAGGAAAAAAATAAGGTAAAATGAAATAAGACAAAAAATAAAATAATAAAAAGAAAATAATAAAATAAAAAATAGAATAAAAATAAAATAAAAAAATAGAATAAAAATAAAATAAAATAAATTAAAGTAAATAAAAAATAATAATAATAGTTTTAGTTCATAATGTTGTTAGACGCTTTTGCTACATAAATACTGTTGTACATTGGTTTATGAGTGTTATTGTTATTATGCATCGTTGTGACATTTTATTTATGTAAAAAAATCCAAGGTCAAATAAAAAAAGTTACAATAAAAAACAAGTTGGACATTTCAAGGAATAGTAAGGAGAAAAAAGAATAATAATAAAATTCTGGATCTTCATTCATTTTATTCATTAACAGCTTTCGTCATGCATTTGTCCTTTCTTTCTTCTCATCTTTCTTCCGCCTTTCCCTTTCTCTTAAAAAGTTTAATTTTTCTCTTTTTATTTCCAAACTTTCCTTTTTATACTCTTCAATTGCTTGCAAATTCTGTCCAATACTTTTTGCAATTTTTATTAACCCCTGATGACCATGTAGTTGCATTTTCAAGAGTTTAATGCGTTCTTCCTCCCTATCGTTAACAGCCGACGAAGAAGTTTTCCTCCTTGTAGACGTTGCAGCTTCCTCTGGGCGGTTAGTGGCTTCCCTCCTTGTAGACGTTGCATTTTCCTCGGAACGATTAGTGGCTTCCCTCTGTGTAGACGTTGCAGCTTCCTCGGGACGATTAGTGGCTTCCCTCTGTGTAAACGTTGCAGATTCTTCGGGGCGGTTAGTGGCTTCCCTGGCTGGTATGTTTTCGTTTACATGGGCTTCGCATGCTGCGGCTTGCTGTGAAGGTCCACTTGAATTTGCAGCCTGCTTGTTTGAGCCGCCCACAGCATTTCCTCTCGGACAAGCAGCATTTCGAAGGCCTAGCAAAGCCTCCACTGCCTGCTCCAAAGGCGACAGGCTGAGCTGTACATATGCAGTATTCTCCCTGTGATTTGCTGCAATCTTATGCTTTAATTTTAATTTATAGTCCAACCATACCTGAAATCAAAAGAACAAATTTTCGCAAATCAAGATCATGATCTCAAAATTATACCAAAATGACCCCAAAATTATATCAAAATGACCCCAAAATTATATCAAAATTACCCCGAAATTATACCAAAATTAGCCAAAAAATAACACCAAAATTATACCAAAATGACCCCAAAATTATACCAAAATTACCCTAAAATTATACCAAATTTACCCTAAAATTATGATAAAATTATACCAAAATTAGCCAAAATTAACCTAAAATTATACCAAAACAAGTAAGGAAAGCTGTCTTCGGCTGTGCCGAAGGCTAAATACCTTTCATGAATAAGCGTCACGATTTTCACTGTTTGATACCCAGTACAGTGTGAATTTAACGTTAGCTCATACCGAAATTATCGGAGCTATCGATTATATGGGGACGATGTGTTATATTGGTCCAATCTCATTGATTTTTAACATCGACATTCCACATTCTAAAATAGCAACATTTACGAAATTTCACGTTCCTACCGATATAATTACAGGAGTTATCTACCAAAATCCGTTTATCGGAACAATAGATTGTATGGGGGCTATGTGAAATATTTATCCCATTTTATTGATTTTCAACATCGATATTTTACTTATAAAAATAGCGATGCTTCCAAAATTTCGCGTTCCTATGTGATTAATTACAGGACTTATAGCCCAAAATCCGCTTATCGGAATAATCGATTGTATGGGAGCTATGTGAAATATTTATGCCATCTCAATGATTTTCAACATCGATATTTCGCATATAAAAATAGCGATACTTCCAAAATTTCACGTTCCTACCTATATAATTACAGGAGTTATCTACCAAAATCCGTTTATCGGAACAATCGATTGTATGGGGGCTATGTGAAATATTTATCCAATCTCGATGATTTTCAACATGGACATTTCACATATAAAAATAGCAATATGTCTAAAATTTCACGTTCCTACGTGTTTAATTACAGGAGTTATAGCCCAAAATCCGTTTATCGGAATAATCGATTGTATGGGAGCTATGTGAAATATTTATCCCATCTCTATGAGTTTCAACATCGATATTTCACATATAAAAATAGCAATACTTACAAAATTTCACGTTCCTACGTGTTTAATTACAGGAGTTATAGCCCAAAATCCGTTTATCGGAATAATCGATTGTATGGGAGCTATGTGAAATATTTATCCCATCTCTATGATTTTCAGCATCGATATTTCACATATAAAAATAGCAACACTTATAAAATTTCACGTTCCTTCGTGTTTAATTACATTAGTTATAGCCCAAAATCCGTTTATCGGAATAATCGGTTGTATGGGAGCTATATGTTATATTGGTCCGATCTTGCTGGTTCCGACAAATGATTCCTATATTGGAAAATGGTGGCCGCATACCCAATTTCAGCCAAATATCTCAAAAACTGAGGGACTAGTTTGCGTTCAAACAGACAGACAGACAGACGGACAGACGGACAGACGGACATGGCTAAATCAACTAATCTCGTCATCCTGATCATTTCGGTATACTTATTGATGGGTCTATCTCTTCTTCTTCTCATATTTACAAACATCGGACCAAAGTTATAATACCATTTCATGTTCATGAAAGGTATAATGACCCCAAAATTATACCAAAATTTCCCTAAAATTATACAAAAATTATCCTAAAATTATACCAAAATGACCCCAAAATTATACCAAAATTACCCTAAAATTATACCAAAATTATACCAAAATTATACCAAAATTATCCTAAAATTATACCAAAATGACCCCAAAATTACCTTAAAATTATACCAAAATTACCCCGAAATTATACAAAAATGACCCCAAAATTATACCAAAATTACCCTAAAATTATACCAAATTACCTTAAAATTATACCAAAATTAGCCCAAAATGACCCCAAAAAATTATACCAAAATGACCCCAATATTATACCAAAATGACCCTAAAATTATACTAAAATTACAACAAAATTATCCTAAAATTATACCAAAATGACGCCAAAATTATACCAAAATGACCCCAAAATTATACCAAAATTACCCCGAAATTATACCAAATTTACCCTAAAATTATACCAAAATTACCTTAAAATTATAACAAAATTACCCCAAAATTATACCAAAATTACCCTAAAATTATACCAAAATTATCCTAAAATTATACCAAAATGACCCCATAATTATACAAAATTTACCCTAAAATTATACTAAAATTATACCAAAATTACCTTAAAATTATACCAAATTACCGCAAAATTATACCAAAATTACCCCGAAATTATACCAAAATTATCCTAAAATTATACCAAAATGACCCCAAAATTATACCAAATTACCCGAAATTATACCAAATTTACCCTAAAGTTACACTAAAATTATACCAAAATTACCTTAAAATTATACCAAAATTACCCCAAAATTATACCAAAAGTATACCAAAAAATAATACCAAAATGACCCCAAAATTATACCAAAATTACCCTAAAATTATCCCAAAATTAACTTAAAACTATACCAAAATTACCCAAAAATTATACCAAAATGACCCCAAAATTATACCAAAGTGACACCAAAATTATACCAAAATTATACCAAAATTACCCTAAAATTATACCAAAATTATAACAAAAATTCAATAAATGATCCCAAAATTACCCAAAAAAATAATCCGCAAAAAATATGGAAATGACCCCTTAAAAGATTCTTCTTATCCATATGATTCTGAACCCTGGCAAACCATCATATTTTTACTCACTTTATTCCAGACTTTGCCATCCCGAGTCGGTGGTCCAAGGCAGTTGATTTCGGTAGCAAAAGTTTCCCATAATTCGGCGTTGTGTTTTTTATTGTTCCCGAAACCTCCCAGCCCAAGGGCAACTTCAGGATTTTCCTGCATCAGGTTTACCAACTTTTGAAACTGTTGACCGTTGGTTTTCTTTACGCTACAGACAAATAAAGCTTTTGTTATATACAATTAGTTATATTTATTTATTAATCTTACCATTTTTTTCCGTTTTCCATTATTTTTGTAAATATTTTGTTTTTCGTTGCTCCTTTTGTAAATAGTTTTTCTTCTGAGTCACACAGAATTTCTATTCGCAAGATTTTGACATTTTCGGCGAACGTACCTTTGTCGAGTCGCAAACCGTAATCAAAAAATTTTTTTACATTCGCTTAATTTTGAAGTTTGAGGCGAATGTTACCGGGCGACTCGCAGTCGGTAATATAAAATCAGGCGAATGGCTCATATTTTTGTTCGACTCGCGAACCGTAATAGGCCCCTAAATAATTGTAATAAATGAAACAGAAAATATAAAATATATAATATAAATATAATAAAAGAAAAATATTAAAAAAAATAGATGTGCAAAAAGTTCGCAATGGTTTTTTGCTTTGATTATTAGAAGATACTTCAGACTATAACATTCATAAGATCTGGCCCGGGGACCCTCGGGGTATTCCGATTTTTTCTCTACTGAAGTTAAAAATATAAAAAAAGGAGAAAATTTCTTAGTGCCAGCAATTTAAATATACTAAAAATGGTGTAACCCCTAAAAGATTATGACTAAAAAATTCAGTATACCTCCAAGCTTACGGAACATCAAAAATATTTTGTAAAAATGCTTACTTGAATGAGATATTAAGCGTAATGTTGAACAGTCATTTTCGAAAGAAAGCAGAGCAAATTGCAGGATTTCCTATGTTCTTAATTCAGTTACTCTAGATTTAAGAAGAGAAAACAATAAAAGTGAGACAATATCTCTTAATTAAGGTATTCTCTTTAATGTTGCATCAAAAAAATCTTGAAATCAAAAAGTCGTTTTTGTCCCGCAGCTTGTACCAGTCGAATCACTGTGCGTCCCAAGGAACTAAAGCGATCGAATTAAATAATAGCGTAGTTAAGACTTCTAGTATTTCTCATTATAATAATATTGATAATCTTAAGCTTCTTAAAATTTATTACCAAAATATTTCTGGAATGCGTACTAAGGCTAAGGAAGTATTTTTATTGACGTCTCGGTCTGAGTTCGATGTTTTTGTGCTAGTTGAAACATGGGTAACTAGTGACTTTTTCGATGCTTTTTCGAGTTTTTCGATCCGAATATTTTTCATATCTATCGTAAAGATAGGGATGCGCTAAAAACAGGGTGTAGTAGGGGAGGGGTGTCCTAATTGCGGTTAAAAGTGCGATTAGGTCGTCAGTCGTCGTTCTTAGAAACCCAGATTCGCTTCTGGATCAACTGTGTGTCCGCATTTTCGGTACCTTTGGTAGCTTGTTTATCTGCGTTTCTTACATTCCCCCAAACAGTTCTGAACACTTATATGCGCTCCATACTAATAACGTTTTATATATCTATGAAAACCATGAGGATGACCATTTCTGCATACTGGGTGATTTTAATCTAAACAAGATCGTATGGTCTGACCTGCTAAGGAATGGTGTTTTAACTGCCTCTAATGCTTGTCTTCCACATGAGATCCATGTTCTGGAAAGTCTTTCCAGTATTAATCTTACCCAAATTAATTATGTTCCCAACACTCTTGGTAACTTCCTTGACCTCTTATTCATTGATGAGAACCTCATCTTTCAGTTAGAAGAATGTAATTTCCCTATCTGCAAGTCTGACATCCACCATGTACCGCTCTTTTTATCCCTTCAGTTTTATACATTTCCCACAATCTACACAATCGATTCCCAGTCTTTAAACTTTCAAAATGCCGACTACGACTCCTTAAATGCAATCTTCAACGAAATTGATTTGTGCGCTATTTTTCTTTCACGCAATGTTTCCGAGTGCCATGATTTGCTTCTTAAACACATTTACTTGGTCTTAAACTCTAACCTTAATCTTATCCCTCCTCGGATAGTTACCTTGGTATACGAGAAGGCTTAAAAGATTGAAAAACAAACGAAATAAATTTTATAAACTTTTTAAGTCCACTAATGATTTTAGCCTCAGAGAAAAATATATCAGTCTTAGTAAAGAATTCAATGGACTCGATAAGACTCTCTATAACAATTATATATCTCGCTATGAGGATGAGTTAAAGTCCAATCCCAAGGCATTCTGGAATTTCATACGTTCTAAAAAAGGATGCTCGAATATTCCGACCTGTATGACTCTGGATGATCTTTCCTCCTCCTCTCTGCATGACAGTGTAAATCTCTTTGCTGATTTCTTCAAGTCCAATTTTGTAAGCGATGCTGGTGTTTGCACTTCTAATTCTTATGGTGATGTTCTGGGTTCGCTTTGTGTTGATTTTGGAGCACTTTGCATCACGGTCTTTGATATACAGGTTGGTATCTCTGCTTTAAAACTCTCTCATAAAAATGATTCCGATTGTCTCTCCTCTTTTTTCCTTAAGAAATGCTCCTCATCTCTAGCTTTACCTTTATCTCACATAATTCACCTTTCCCTTTCCTCTGGCATTTTCATCGATAAATGGAAGGTGAGCTCCATCACACCCATCCACAAATCAGGCAATAAAAATGATGTCAGAAATTACCGCCCGATTTCAAAATTAACTACATTTTCAAAACTTTTTGAGAAGGTGGTAAAAGATAAGATATTCTTCGCAGTCAAAGAAATTATCGATCCCAATCAACATGGCTTTGTTTGTGGTCGCTCCACCGTAACCAATCTTGCAGTTTTTTCATTTAACCCTGTCACGAACGCGTACTCGTATAACTTCAAGTTACTCGATTCTTAATAATCAACTGTCCTCAGTCGAGGTATTTTCTGATCTAGGCGTTCTTTTTGATTCTGGTTTTACCTTTGTCACTCATGTGAACTCAGTTATCCCTAAAGCCTTTTCGAATTTGGGCTTTTTAAAACGTTATGCTAAAGACTTTAAAGATCTCTATACAAGGAAATCACTTTTTACCTGTCTAGTCCGGTCTAAGTTGGAGTACGCATCAATTATTTGAAACCCTTTATATGGTTCTCATATCGATAGGATCGAGCGTGTACAGCGCAGATTTACTCGCTTTGCTCTCTATCCATTTCATTTCGTCGACCCCTAACCATCTTATAATGCACGGTGTTTGCTCATTAACTTGAAATCTCCCTCTAGTAGACGCACAATCCATTCGATAATGTTAATTTTCGACATTGTTAATGGCTTAATTGATTGCGTGAAACTGCTCGATCAACTTTGCTTTAATGTCCCAAATCGCATCCTACGTTCCCACTATCCTTTCCATCTTATAACAGTTAAATCTAATTACCACTACCTCGCGCCCATTACTAGGGCAGTCAGTGAAATTAACGATATTTACAAAAAGCTAGATCTTGACTTTGCAATGCCGAGATCTCAGTTAGTCGATAAGATTACTTCATTTTATCCCTAGTGCTAAATTCCAGCCATTTTATTCTTTATGAAATTTCCTGTACCTTTCTAGTCTGTAAGATATTGTTATCATAGACTGAATAAAGATAATAATAATAATCTATTATATTAATAGGCTAACAAATTTTACATATAAACCATTGCCAAGCTTAAACCCATACTAAATATGCATAAATATTTATGAAATGCATATTTATTTGTTGGCATACCTCTAAGGCAGTGCACAATTATCTAATATATAACCAATACTGCTTCATTTATCTGTAATAAGCGAATGAAAATTTTTCATGCAACTTAAATTGGTTATCTGACAATCAATTTGTAAATAAAGCGATAGCCCAGTGGGAAGCGTTAGTGGGTAGTGGTCGAGCGGTTGATGGTTCGAGTACAGTTAGTTACACAGCTATAGGCCAAAATTTTTTTTCTTTTTTGTCATTGAAAATTGTTTATATTTTTTATATATTTTTATATTTCTAATCTTGACTTTTTAATATTTTTATAAACAATATTTTTATGTTTGTGATCTCTTTTTTCGAGAAGAAAAAAATTTGGTGCGAATATTTTTAGTTTACGGAAAGCCATGTGAAATAATAATTTTATATCATAAATATACATACATACCACCCATTATAGAAATGCTATAACCGCTTATACAATTTCTTTTTTTTTTTTTTGGTAATTATTTCAAAAAATTACCATTAATATAAGTCCGACTGCTCAAATTTTTGAAGATGAAAGCTGCAATTTGCGAATTTTTTTTCAAATTCTATCGATTGAGATAGAGTTGCTGACAAATTCCTTATTTAAAGTATAAAAATCGACAAAATATTTTATGGATACTACATTATTTTGAACTAAACCAAGTGATAATTTTACTGAAGACAACAAATAATTTCTTTTCAAATGTATATATGTATTAACTTTTAAAAGGGCAGATTTACAACCCGAGCCCCAAACAAGTCTAGACCAAATTGAATAGAATTTTTTTAAAAATCAATATAAATTTTTTTTTCTTTAAATCAAAAGAAAAATCCATATAAAGTGTCTTTTAAATATTGCTAAGTTATGGTTAAAGAAAAAAGCTAGAAAACCCTCACACTTTTTTTGACCTAACCAGAATTTGTAATTTACCCCCACTAAAAAGTTTTAAAACCACGCCATGTATAATACATTTTTTTAAATACAACCCATACTTCTCTATTTTCGTTCTCTCGCTCATTAATACTCTTTAATAATACACGAACTCATATTTCCAAATTTCCACCCCTTCAAAATAAACGTCAAACCAATTTCATACTCATATCTATTTATATACACATATACATATATGCGTAAACACTCCAATTCTCTCGCTCATTGAGTTCAAACAGTAGATTCGGCGTTGAACTCATATGTATATTGAAATGTTACACTCCAAATAGATGGCGTCGGCGCGAATAGCCAATTTGTTTCCGCATGAGAGTTGCCCCAATATGTGTTGTTATGTACCAAAGGATTAAAAAAAAGTAACAATTTGTTTTTCTCATATCTCGCACGCTTTATTATAAACGAAAATAGTTTAAAAATAAAATTTTTAGGAAAGAAGCAATCAATGTTTTAACTTTCTGTATTGAAATTCATCAAGAAAAAAAAAAAAAAGAATGAGATTGAAATAGATACACCCATTGCCGTCAATTCTATATAATATGAAAATTTGCTTTTTTAAAAAAATAAAAATCAAACATCTTTTTCGTAGAATTCTATAATAAAAATGAGATAACTATCGTCGCCTTATATTCCAAAGTTTAAATAAACAAATGAAAAACTAAAAATGTTATATTGTTGTGCCATAAAATCATGAAAAAATTAAATTTTCAATTACATATACTTATAATAAAATGTAATTTAACTATACAATTTTTTGGGAAAACGTTATCAAAATTATATTTATCCATAAAGCTCTAATATGTATGTATATATGTATATCTAAATAGAGATTCAAAAGCCCAATAAAGCTTCACTTAATTGTAGAATTCCATATTAAAAAAATTTATTCAAGGAATTGATTATGGACAAGACACCAAGGGCATGAGAAGTTGCAGGCTGAATTGGATATCTTGAAACCGCTAGAACTGCTCGGAAAAATTCCGATGTAATAGATTTGTTTAAAATGAAATTCTACAAAGTTTTATGTTCTCATAACACCATTATTAAAATGTGAAATAGGGCAACCATGGTCAAACTTTTAATTTGAAAAAAATATGTCGCAATCAAAGTTGGCTTGCGTACCACCAAACAAAAAAAATGTTTCAAAAAAATATAAAATAATAATTCAATATGGCTACTGTTGTTGGAGTACCACGCTTATTTTGAGAAATTTGTATATGTGTGTAAAATACCAGCAATGGAAATATTTTGATTCTCTCGCTCTTTGAGAGTTAGAGTAATAGCGTCAAACTCATATTTCGAAGTTGGCTGAACTTCAAAGGAAACCACTCTTTATCTTCATTCTCTCCCTCATTAAACACGTCCTATTATGAGAGAGAAATTATTTTCATTCCCTCGCTCATTGAGTACTTTGGTCCATTATCTATTATATTAATAGGCTAACAAATTTTACATATAAACCATTGCCAAGCTTAAACCCATACTAAATATGCATACATATTTATGAAATGCATATTTATTTGTTGGCATACCTCTAAGGCAGTGCACAATTATCTAATATATAACCAATACTGCTTCATTTATCTGTAATAAGCGAATGAAAATTTTTCATGCAACTTAAATTGGTTATCTGACAATCAATTTGTAAATAAAGCGATAGCCCAGTGGGAAGCGTTAGTGGGTAGTGGTCGAGCGGTTGATGGTTCGAGTACAGTTAGTTACACAGCTATAGGCCAAAATTTTTTTTCTTTTTTGTCATTGAAAATTGTTTATATTTTTTATATATTTTTATATTTCTAATCTTGACTTTTTAATATTTTTATAAACAATATTTTTATGTTTGTGATCTCTATTTTCGAGAAGAAAAAAATTTGGTGCGAATATTTTTAGTTTACGGAAAGCCATGTGAAATAATAATTTTATATCATAAATATACATACATACCACCCATTATAGAAATGCTATAACCGCTTATACAATTTCTTTTTTTTTTTTTTTTTGGTAATTATTTCAAAAAATTACCATTAATATAAGTCCGACTGCTCAAATTTTTGAAGATGAAAGCTGTAATTTGCGATTTTTTTTTCAAATTCTATCGATTGAGATAGAGTTGCTGACAAATTCCTTATTTAAAGTATAAAAATCGACAAAATATTTTATGGATACTACATTATTTTGAACTAAACCAAGTGATAATTTTACTGAAGACAACAAATAATTTCTTTTCAAATGTATATATGTATTAACTTTTAAAAGGCCAGATTTGCAACCCGAGCCCCAAACAAGTCTAGACCAAATTGAATAGAATTTTTTTAAAAATCAATATAAATTTTTTTTTCTTTAAATCAAAAGAAAAATCCATATAAAGTGTCTTTTAAATATTGCTAAGTTATGGTTAAAGAAAAAAGCTAGAAAACCCTCACACTTTTTTTGACCTAACCAGAATTTGTAATTTACCCCCACTAAAAAGTTTTAAAACCACGCCATGTATAATACATTTTTTTTAAATACAACCCATACTTCTCTATTTTCGTTCTCTCGCTCATTAATACTCTTTAATATTACACGAACTCATATTTCCAAATTTCCACCCCTTCAAAATAAACGTCAAACCAATTTCATACTCATATCTATTTATATACACATATACATATATGCGTAAACACTCCAATTCTCTCGCTCATTGAGTTCAAACAGTAGATTCGGCGTTGAACTCATATGTATATTGAAATGTTACACTCCAAATAGATGGCGTCGGCGCGAATAGCCAATTTGTTTCCGCATGAGAGTTGCCCCAATATGTGTTGTTATGTACCAAAGGATTAAAAAAAAGTAACAATTTGTTTTTCTCATATCTCGCACGCTTTATTATAAACGAAAATAGTTTAAAAATAAAATTTTTAGGAAAGAAGCAATCAATGTTTTAACTTTCTGTATTGAAATTCATCAAGAAAAAAAAAAAAAGAATGAGATTGAAATAGATACACCCATTGCCGTCAATTCTATATAATATGAAAATTTGCTTTTTTAAAAAAATAAAAATCAAACATCTTTTTCGTAGAATTCTATAATAAAAATGAGATAACTATCGTCGCCTTATATTCCAAAGTTTAAATAAACAAATGAAAAACTAAAAATGTTATATTGTTGTGCCATAAAATCATGAAAAAATTAAATTTTCAATTACATATACTTATAATAAAATGTAATTTAACTATACAATTTTTTGGGAAAACGTTATCAAAATTATATTTATCCATAAAGCTCTAATATGTATGTATATATGTATATCTAAATAGAGATTCAAAAGCCCAATAAAGCTTCACTTAATTGTAGAATTCCATATTAAAAAAATTTATTCAAGGAATTGATTATGGACAAGACACCAAGGGCATAAGAAGTTGCAGGCTGAATTGGATATCTTGAAACCGCTAGAACTGCTCGGAAAAATTCCGATGTAATAGATTTGTTTAAAATGAAATTCTACAAAGTTTTATGTTCTCATAACACCATTATTAAAATGTGAAATAGGGCAACCATGGTCAAACTTTTAATTTGAAAAAAATATGTCGCAATCAAAGTTGGCTTGCGTACCACCAAACAAAAAAAATGTTTCAAAAAAATATAAAATAATAATTCAATATGGCTACTGTTGTTGGAGTACCACGCTTATTTTGAGAAATTTGTATATGTGTGTAAAATACCAGCAATGGAAATATTTTGATTCTCTCGCTCTTTGAGAGTTAGAGTAATAGCGTCAAACTCATATTTCGAAGTTGGCTGAACTTCAAAGGAAACCACTCTTTATCTTCATTCTCTCCCTCATTAAACACGTCCTATTATGAGAGAGAAATTATTTTCATTCCCTCGCTCATTGAGTACTTTGGTCCATTATTTATATTAATAGTCTAACTTTGTTGTTGGTATATTGTTAATTCTTAAACTGCTTTGTGCATAAGGTAATGGCGCGGCGGTGAGCGTATAGAATACGGTGTGCACAGTTGCAAGACCCGGTTGCGGAATATTCCGTTTTTTTCTTAAATTATGTTTTTTTTTATATTAAAAAACCTTTAATCTTAACTATTACAATTTACTTAATTTTCAACCTAATATTTTTTTGTTCTTCACCTGCTCAAAACGATCGCATAAATTAGTGGCTATTTGTTAAGCACAATGTTATCATCCGATTATTCAAGTGCAACATAAAATCTCGAAAACCGAGTATTTGCATGGCATTTGCCATAAATAATTTTGGAAAGGGCTGCTGTAATTTAATATTTTTATTATATAATAACAGCCGCTATTTTTTAAATTCTTTGATGGCCTCATTTTGCCTATAGATGAGTTTTTAATGTATACATTTAAGTTGGTCGAGGTTCGGCCACGGGTCCTAAAGGCAGCTATTGACAAAAAGTTGATCAGATGTTTGAATAAGTTCAACTATTTTAAATTGGTCGAATTTCGACCACGGGATATACTAGTTATAATAATAATGCTATCCAAGTGAGATTTATTAGAAAGGAGCGGGATCTAACGGCCTTGAAATCTAAACTAATGGTCGTTTCAGGCAGACTTCATTCTCCCTACTTGGTTAATGTGTTATGTTAACTAAAATACCACTATCCTTCTTTTGGTAAACATATATATTGCATAGTAGACTAGGATGGAAATTTATTTTATGACTTTGACTCGACAAAATAAGAAACCGGAAGAAAATAGATTGACGCAGTTACATCGTTGTATATTGGCGAAACGTACGAATAGTAATAAAATTACTCTAATAATTTCTAAAAAGCGCTCGCTTAATAAAAATTGGATAATGCCTAAAACATCAGAGAGAGAGGTGAGGCGACAAATGCTTCAATCCACATAGGTTGATTCCGCATCCAGAAACAAAGATTCAGTCGTATTTTTTTTTTTATTTTTTTAACAAAACAATTAGATAACCAAATTTTCGGGGGTCCAACTTCGAACTTCGAAAGCCCGTAACTTAGTTTTAGAGACTAACTTCGAAAAAAGGGGAAGGCCGTCTTTTTACTTATGTCTTATACCAGTATTCTATAATTCTGTCTTATATCAAGTCACTAAATTTGAGATATTTCATTAGAAACAATTTTTGTGACTTGAGATGATTCCGGTATTCTATAAGAGAAAGTCACAAGAAATCTACCATAGTCTCTCTCTCGCTCATTTTAAGGTGTGGTGAATACAAAAATTGCATAAATTTTAAGTAACGCATTTGACACTCGCCCTACAAATGTCGATGTAGTCCAGGCGTTAAGCGTTCGGACTATCACGCGGGAGGTCGCAGGTTCAAGTGCCGGTCCGGGAACAGTAAATTTTTATTTTTTTATTTAAGTTTTTTAGTTTAATTAACTTTTTTTTAAACATATAAATACTTCTTATTCGTAAATTCACATTTTTAATATTTTTAATATTTTTTATCCAATATTCTTTAATTGATTTCGTTTGTTACCTGCCTACAAGTAGATGACAAATTAGTGACTCTTTATTGAGACTAGAGATGTGAGGCAGCTTATTGAATACGAAATTGTATCAAATATGAAATAGACCACGAAATGTCTCTATTAGTGACTAGATACACCTTGCAGAATTCCACCAATAATCTCTTTAAGATAGTTCATTTGGTTCAATACCCAGCCGGCTGCTGTACAATGTAAAAATATTATTAACATTATGTATGGATCATTCAGCTATAGCTAAATTTCCTCTTTCGGGATTTGATACTGAAGTCAAAACGTGTCTTTTGTAGCATTGCTCGACAATCTTCCATGAAAGCTTTCAGGGTACCCTTTGGTAAAAGAAAATATGTCCCACAAAAAGAAACGGTTTCGGTTTCGTTCTTTTTCAGATCAAAATAACTGTTACTATATCGGTTTCGGTTTTGAAAAATGAATCGGTTTTCATCGGTTACAGTTACGGTTTCGGTTTCAGTCCCTGGTTAAAACAAAACACAGCTACTTATTACGATATCAAATTTGAACAAGTAAGGAAAGCTGTCTTGGGCTGTGCCGAAGGCTATATACCCTTCAGGAATAAGCGTCACCATTTTCACTGTTCGATCCCCAGTACAGCCTGTGTGAATTTAACTTTAGCTCATACCGAAATTATCGGAACTATCGATTATATGGGGCCGATGTGTTTTATTGGTCCAATCTCATTGATTTTTAACATCGATATTTCACATTCTAACAGAGCAATAGTTACGAAATTTTACGACCGTATCTATATAATTACAGGAGTTATAGCCCAAAATCCGTTTATCGGAACAATCGATTGTATGGGGGCTATGTGAAATATTTATCTCATCTCAATGATTTTCAACATCGATATTTCACATATAAAAACAGCAATACTTACAAAATTTCACGTTACTAGCTCTTTAATTACAGAAGTTATAGCCAGAAATCCGTTTATCGGAACAATCGATTGTATGGGAGCTATGAATAGTTTTGGTCCGATCTTGCTGGTTCCGACGAATGATTATTCTCATATAAAATAACGCCTCCATACCAAATTTCATCGAGATATCTCTAAAATAGAGGGACTAGTTTGCGTACAAACAGACGGACAGACGGACGGACGGACAGACGGACAGGGCTAAATCGACCGATCATAACGGTACACTGATAAGTGGGTCTATCTCTTCTTCTTCTCATACTTACAAACATCGGACCAAAGTTATAATACCATTTCATGTTCATGAAAGGTGTAATTAGTCTGGTGGCGGACGAGATTTATAATTTATTTATTTATTTATTTATTTATTCGGTCTACTGATTAAATGAATCTTACAGACTAGACAGTTTAAATTATTGTCAAAAGACGATATATATATGCAGTATAACAACAATTAACAATTAATATTTAATTAAATAAGGAAAACAAAGTAATTTTAAAAGAATAAAAGTTAACATTAAAATCGATAACATCGACATATTTATTGCAAAGACGAATGCATCTAGTGATTGGCTCATTCAGCGAATAATTATTCCTGCTAATTGGCTCAACAAACAAACGATTGCATCTTAAGTTCCTTCGGGGTAAATATACATTAAATAATGAATAGATAAGATCACAGTTGATTTTGTTATTGACCACATGGTATACGATTATAAACGAATTACAAAGTCTGCGGTCATGCAAAGACTGCAAACCCAAAAGCTTACGTCTACTAGTGTATGATGGAGGGCCATCATCCCAGCTCATGTTGTGTAAGGCAAATTTTGTAAAGATTTTCTGAACCCTTTCAATTTTACCAGAGTATACATCGTAGTAAGGGTTCCATATTAAAGAGCAATACTCCAGTCGACTACGAACAAGGGCAACAAATAATGATTTAAGCGTGATAGGGTCCTTGAAATGGCGAGTATTTCTTCGAATGAAGCCAAGTAGCGCAAACGACTTAGAGACCATCAAGTCAATGTGCTTGCTGAATGTAAGCTTTGTATCAAAGATCACCCCTAGATCCTTCATATCAGAGCAACTATTAAGAATATTGTTGCACAAAAAGTAATCAAAAGTAAACGCTTCTGATTTTCTGGTATACGATACAATAGCACATTTCTTGGTATTCAAGTACAGGTTATTAGATGCGCACCAGGTTTCAAAAATACTTAAATCCGCTTGCAACTTCCTGCAATCAGAAAGACTGTCAACTTGCAGCAAGAGTTTAACATCATCGGCAAACATCAGGCATTTCGTGAATTTAAAGTGAGAAGCAAAAAGCAAAAATAATAACGGACCACAATGGGCACCTTGCGGAATACCTGACAAGCATTGACACTGGTAAGTGAGGAGACTGAACCCATTTTCACAACACAATTCACAATTTCCTCCCACTAAGAAAACTAGCAAAGAATTTCAGAAACTCTCCAGTAATACCATAGAGTTTAAGTTTAGGTAGTAGGACAACGTGGTCCACCTTATCGAAGGCTTTGGAGAAATCGGTATATATCACATTAATTGTGATTGGCAATTAAATGCTTGGTTGTAAATTATATACCTTTCATGAACATGAAACATGTATTATAACTTTGGTCCGACGTTTGTAAGTATGAGAAGAAGAAGAGATAAACCCACTAATAAGTATACCATTATGATCAGGACGATGAGCTGATTCCATTTAGCCATGTCCGTCTGTCCGTCCGTCTGTCAATTTTAGAGATATCTCGATGAAATTTGGTATGGAGGCGTTATTTTATATGATAATAATCATTTGTCGGAACCAGCAAGATCGGACCGAAACTACTCATAGCCCCCATACAATCGATTGTTCAGATAAACGGATTCCGGCTATAACTTCTGTAATTAAAGAGCTAGTAACGTGAAATTTTGTGACTTTTGTTATTTTTACAAGGAAAATGTCGATATTGAAAATCAGTAAGATTGGATGAATAGTTCTCATAGCTCCCATACAATCGATAGTTCCGATAAACGGATTTTGGGCTATAACTCCTGTTATTAAAAAGGTAGCAACGTAACTATTGCTCTTTTTGCGTGTGCAATGTTTACAGTAGGGTTGACCTAATTTGCCACATAGCCCCTATACAATTGATTGCATCCTTTATATATCAGCGTAGGAGCGTCACTCCTTTATAGTGTGTTTATGCTTCAAATAACGTGACTCATACTAATGAAAGGTATAAAGCCTTCAGCACAACCGAAGACAGCCTTTTCCTTACTTGTTCCTTCTTAAAATTGTACAAGCAAGCCATTAAGCATATAAAAGGGAATGATATTGCATGGTTTGCACAGAATTTAGAATTAGAAATGCATAATTATATCTATCCAATTCATAGTATTACCTCTCAATCTTATACTATAAAAAAAGCTTGTTAAAAAATTTGATTAAATTTTTTTTTTTTTTTTTGTCATACAAAAATATAGAGGTAGTCTTATAAATATGTATTTTAGTAAAAGTCCGTATGAAGACCCCATTTTTGAAATATATTGATTTGAATTTAATAAGCAATCGAATGCTGTTATTTAGAATGTTTTCATTAGTTTAAGAAAAATTCCAAACTTTGACAGATCATATCTCAGAAGAAAATCGAAAAAATGGCAAAACAAAAAATACGTGTCAAATCAATTTATAGTCCCTACGTGTAAGCCGAATTTGAACAAAATCCGTAGCATGACGGTTGAAATTTGGATCACTTGAAAAAGAAACGCTCATATATGTCTGGCAATTGGGCATGCGTGTGTATATAAGTACATATGTACTTATAGAAGAGTGCTAGTAAATTTGTTGTAGAGTGCCAGTCGGTATACAAAAGAAATTGGCCAAAATTAGATAAGGAAAATTAAAGGTAGCTTGGCACATAGTTGAAAAAGGAGGAAAAAGAATGGTGCAATGGAAAAAAAGGTGTGCTAGAAGTGGGCTAATGTGTGCAAAGAGTGGGCATGTTTTTATCGCTAGCGATTAATAAATAACAACCTGCAGGTGTTGGTGCTTATTTTGGCAATGGCATATTTGATTGTGTGCTAGTTTTGAGGGGCACGGTTGAAGTGGGCCAGAGTCGAATATACATGCAAGCCAAAAACATATGTATACGGGTGCGAGAAATATGAAAAAAGGTATGTGCAGTGAGAAGAGGACAGAGTATACATATGCTGGTGCAAGAAAGATAAACTAGGTTTTCATGTTGATTAGCAGTGAGCTTGTTTATGGTGGAGCAAAGAAAAGAGGGGTAGAATATATACTGGTGCGAGATATATAAATAAATTTTGCATTGATTTGCAGTGAGCCTTTTCTAACAAATTTTATTGGAGCAAAGTAAAGAGGGCAGAGTATATATATACTGGTGCGAGAAATATAGACAAAGTTTTCATGTTGCTTAGCTGTGAGCTTGTTTATATACTTTTACAAGGAGCAAAAAAAAGAGGGCTAGAATACATACTGGTGCGAGATATATAAATAAATTTCTGTGTTAATTGGCAGTGGGCAGTAAGTGTCACAGAATTTTATTGGAGCAAAGAAAAGAGTGCTAGATTGCGGGCTCTGTGTGCACATATTGGATAATTTGTTGGTTTTGTTTTGTTTAATTGCAGAAATGGCATTGCAGAAGAAATTAAGATCCTATGCAGCCACCATTCAACGTGCCCTAGACTTTTGCAAAGGTGCTAGTTTGGACCAGGCATCAGGGGGCGAGACAAAGGTGGGACTAACCAACAAAAGACTAGTTTGGCAGTCGTACAATGAATATTACGTAGCAGTGATTGAATATGTGGGCGAAGAGGAGCTAGCACTTCTGTGAGCAGAATTTAGGAGCAGTAGAGATAATATACTTTTTGGCGCGTGCTAAGACGCAAGCAAAGCTGGAGAAAGAAAACCAACTTGAGGTGACAGACAATGCGACCCAGCCATTATTGTGCAGGTGCAAATGCCGATCCAGCAAAACGATCTGACGAATACCTGGAGCGAGCTTGACGGTACACTAACCAAATGGATCGGATTTCGGGACCGATTCCTTGCAGTCGTGCATGACAATGATAAAAAAGATTATCACTAAAGTTCTTATACTTGACTATTTCCCTGGTTGGGTGTGCAAGTAAATTCTTGGGGCAATGGCAATTTTCTGCTAGTAACTACGGGCAGACACCCCCCTTTCGTTTGATACCCATATTGTAGGGAAATTTTAAGGTTTTTGGGCATTCACATTTTGACCGATAACAGTTATCGATTAATTTATCGAAATATGTCGTTCTTCAAATGAAACCTGGCGCCTTCCCCTTTCGTTTGGTACCCATATTGTAGGAAAATGTTAAAATTTTTTGGAGATCACATTTTGACCGATAACTCAGTTATCGATAAATTTATCGAAATATATCGATCTCCAAATGATACCTGGGGCCTTCCCCTTTCGTTTGGTACCCATATTGTAGGGAAATGTTAAAGTTTTTGGCCAATCACATTTTATTTATTTATTTATTTCAGTCTACTGATGAATAAATCTTACAGACTAGACAGTTTATCACATTCTTATAAAAGACAAATCAATTAAATAATGTAAACAAGCACAATTTAAATGTATAGAGACTAGAATTTAGATCAATTACATTAGCATACCTATTACAAAGACGGATACTTCTATTAATCGATTCATTCAACGAGTAATTAGTCGTGCTGGTTGAATCTGCAAATATGCGATTAGATCTTAGCGTTCTTGGAGGTAAATAAATGTTGAAAGCCTTTAGGCCATCACAATCAATATTATCGTTAGTCACGTTAAACACGAACAGCAATGCATCGCAAATTCTTCGGTCATGTAAAGACTGTAAGCCAAGCAACTTGCATCTGCTTATGTAAGGCGCCTACAAAGTTAGTATTATATAATGCATATTTCGTGACGACTCTCTGGACTCTTTCAATTTTTGCGGAGTACTGATCGTAGTACGGAGAGAGTAGTGGAGTGTAGTATATCAGAGCATGTCACTAACAACAACAAAGCCACACGCCGACACCTAAATGTCCGGTTGTGGAATGTATACATTGTGCTAAGTCAACATATCTTAAATAGTGTTCACTTTCTCACGCTGCCAAATATGTGAGCAGTACAAGCTATGACGTCGCATATCAGTTTGCATATGTTTGTCACATATGTGTGTGTACGCGTGTGACTGCATGGCTTGCAGCCACACTCTGGCCACATATGTATTTATGCATGTGACGGCATTACTCGAAGCTACATGCCCTATATGTTTATGAATGTTGGTGACTGCACTGATCTGCACTGTATGAACACATAGAATTAGAGTAAATATGTATTTTAGTAAATAAGACTTTTAGAGTTAAGAATTACTATAAATAATCCGAAATTTGATTTTTGGTTTTTGGGCATTCACATTTTAACCGATAACAGTTATCGATTAATTTATCGAAATATGTCGTTCTTCAAATGAAACCTGGCGCCTTCCCCTTTTGTTTGGTACCCATATTGTAGGGAAATGTTAAAGTTTTTGGGCAATCACATTTTATTTATTTATTTATTTCAGTCTACTGATGAATAAATCTTACAGACTAGACAGTTTATCACATTCTTATAAAAGACAAATCAATTAAATAATGTAAACAAGCACAATTTAAATGTATAGAGACTAGAATTTAGATCAATCACATTAGCATACCTATTACAAAGACGGATACTTCTATTAATCGATTCATTCAACGAGTAATTAGTCGTGCTGGTTGAATCTGCAAATATGCGATTAGATCTTAGCTTTCTTGGAGGTAAATAAATGTTGAAAGCCTTTAGGCCATCACAATCAATATTATCGTTAGTCACGTTAAACACGAACAGCAATGCATCGCAAATTCTTCGGTCATGTAAAGACTGTAAGCCAAGCAACTTGCGTCTGCTTATGTAAGGCGCCTACAAAGTTAGTATTATATAATGCATATTTCGTGAAGACTCTCTGGACTCTTTCAATTTTTGCGGAGTACTGATCGTAGTACGGAGAGAGTAGTGGAGTGTAGTATATCAGAGCATGTCACTAACAACAACAAAGCCACACGCGAACACCTAAATGTCCGGTTGTGGAATGTATACATTGTGCTAAGTCAACATATCTTAAATAGTGTTCACTTTCTCACGCTGCCAAATATGTGAGCAGTACAAGCTATGACGTCGCATATCAGTTTGCATATGTTTGTCACATATGTGTGTGTACGCGTGTGACTGCATGGCTTGCAGCCACACTCTGGCCACATATGTATTTATGCATGTGACGGCATTACTCGAAGCTACATGCCCTATATGTTTATGAATGTTGGTGACTGCACTGATCTGCACTGTATGAACACATAGAATTAGAGTAAATATGTATTTTAGTAAATAAGACTTTTAGAGTTAAGAATTACTATAAATAATCCGAAATTTGATTGAATAAAATCAATTGTTATTCTGCCTTCATTGCGGCAGAGACTAAAAACAATTATATTTTATTGGGTACACTTTATGGCGATCCTGCCAGACTGCTAAGTAAAAAGAAGCAGGCTTGATCCTGCTGGGTGCTATTCGTCGGACTGCTAGCCAAAAGGAAGCAGACCGATGAAAATCCAGCAGTGCGGTTGAACATTACATATACACCGACGGATTTCAGCGCATGGACATTGCTACCGAAGGATTTGAAAATAACTAAATTATCACGAGCAGCGCATGGACATTGCTACTATGACTAAATTATCACTAGCAGCGCATGGACATTGCTACCGAAGGATTTGAAACTAACTAATTTATCACGAGCAACGCATGGACATTGCTACCGAAGGATTCGAAACTAACTAAATAACTTATATTTTTTGGGCGTTTGTATATAAACTAGAACTCTTCGGCGTCATACCGGCGCCGGACAAGTAGCAGATTTTTATCTGCTTAGGGTAGAAAATAAGATTTTTTTCTCGAAATAGATTTTTGTTTCCCCATAATACAATTTTTAAAAGAAAAGATTAATAAATAAATGTTGTAAGAAATTGTTTTAATTTTGAATTCGCAATGCCGAGGAATTTTTCTAGACCCTGCAGGGATTTTTCCAAAACACTATCTAACCATGGATGAAGAATTTACTAATGAGGAAACTCTTGAATGGTTGAAACAATTCTGGATAGATATCGGAATGACCAGAGAGCCAACTATGGAAGATGTGCTCAACCCAACCACTAGAGAAGAGGAAATTATGAGACAACTAAGAAAATATTTCAAAAAGTTCAGTATGGGCGGAAAACCGTCTAAAATAGATACCCCAAATGCGAATGTTGTCAATACCATTAAAGTGGTTGACCATAGTGAAGCATTGGATGTTATAAAGATTTTGCTACTGATTGTAACGGTTTGCACTTGCCTTAGTTTGTTCCTGAAAATATATTCAGCCCACATTAAGTTTTTGAAGAAGAAGTACCAGAGCCGTGCAGATGGTCTGGAAAAAGTATAAATAAATTATTTTTTTACAAATGGAAAAGTGGGAGGATATTTTAAAGGAACTTACTAACGAGAAAATAAACGCAGAAAAATCATACAAATGAATAAGCAAAAACGCAAAAATAAAATTAGAAACAATAAAGAAACACCTCAATATTATACTACTGTCATTGAATAATACGGGAAAAATATTACAAAGGGTAAAGCATATCCTATCAACAGCTCACCTGGCAGAAGCTTCCCAAATATTTTTGAGCGTTAGAGACAGGTTAGTATATTCCTTATCACGGTATAACATTGAATTTAAAGTACCAACATCTTATATCCAAGATATAGAGATAGACTTCGACACCAAGTTGTTAGAAGGTAATTCGGATGTTAAAGAAGAACCAGAAACAAAAGACGAAGTTCATGCAAATACTGATAAAAACAGTTCAAACTGAAAGTGTTGAAAGACACGAAACATTTTCCCAAAGCAATATCGTCACACAAGTTGCACAAAATTCTCAAACAAACCCCAAAATGGCACAACCAATGGTAGCATTCATCAAAACTGCGTCATCGATCTTACCAGAGTTCGATGGCAAACCTGTAAACTTGTCTAGTTTTTTGGATGTCCCTTGATATCCTCGAACAAATTAAAGGGGAACATGAGGAAATAGCAGTATCCATGATAAAAACAAAGCTGAAAGGTACAGCTAGAAATTTTATTAGCTCTGAAGCGTCGATACAAGAGATAAAAGAAAAACTAAAAAGTACGATAAAGGGTGAGTCAGTAGAAGTTTTGACAGCAAAACTCCTGAACATCCAACAATGCAGTAAGACAGCCAATCAGTATACTGCAGAAACTAGCCACCAAATATGCTACACAAACAGCTGTAAAAGCTATGTGTAAAAATTGCTCCAATGATAAGGTGAAGACAATTATGCAAGCTGGAACGTTCGCCTCAATGAACGAGGCTGTATCAAAATTTACAAATAGCTGCACAGAAATTACGGGTAACTCTGTTGTTGTTGTTGTTAACAATGCATTGCCCTGTCTAGAGTGTATGATCATTCCGAAGATCTTCCACAAGCTCTTCTAAGGGGAGTCCAAGGAAACGTGCACATGCAGGGCATGTATTTAAGATTGTATCATTAAGTCTGGATAAGTAGGAGTTTAACCTTACACTATATCCAGACCTAAGCTGTGCCAAGGTCACTCTTGTCTCCCTTGGTAAGGTGCGTTCTTCTTCAGCAATATCCGGTGGAGGACTGTTCAGAACGGGATTCACAGGTAGAGATCCGACAAAAGTGTCTACCGACTCGGTGTGGATGTCGGTTAGAGCCCGCTTATGATTCTGCAGATCAAACGGCAAGGTAATATGATGCCGGATCTCATCATAATGCTTACGGAGATTTCTCCTTATGTCTCTGGGGGGCGGATCTATGTCCAAAAGATGACGGTTTGGATGTGCTGGCTTGTGGCAGTTCAGAAGGAATTGCCTGCTCAGTATTTCCGCATGCTCTTTTACATTGAGCAGTTTTGCCTCCTGATGGAGGTGAGACTCGGAAGACATGAGGAGACATCCCGTAGCAGTTCTGATGGCAGTATTTTGGCAGGCATAGTCAAAGACTGGTCGGCCAATGGCCTTATATGTAGTCAGAAACGTTTCTTTGTCTTTTCCCCAAGTACTGCCGGCAAGTGACTTGAGGATCTTGTTGCGACCACGTACCTTTGAGACCATTGCAGACACATGACCAGCAAATGAGGAAGTATTATCCAGTGTCATCCCTAATAACTTTGGGTGGCTGACAGTTGGTAGCTTAGTGCCATCAACGAAAATGTCTAATTCATTTCTCACCTGGTGCGTCCATGTCGTAAAAAGCGTCGCCGTTGATTTAGTCGGAGATATCGTCAGATCTCGCTCAGTGAAAAACCTAGAAAGGTCGCAGAGGTAACCGTTGATTTTTGCACAGAGTTCATCAGTATAGGGGCCCTTCCCCGTCGCCATTATTGTACAGTTGTCGGCATATTAAACGACGGAGACGCCCTCTGGTGGTGGGGCATCTTCGATAGATAGAAATTAAACAGTGTCGGGGATAGGACACCACCCTGTGGCACCCCCTGTCTAATACGTCTAGGTTTTGATGTTGCGTTTCTAAAGTTAACCGACGCCTGCCGTCCATTCAAGTAATTAGCGGTCCATCTCTTTAACCCATCAGGTATCTGTGTTTCCAACAGATCTTGTATGAGAGTGGCATGGTTGACTGTGTTAAAAGCTTTCGACAGGTCAAGTGCCACTAACACAGTCCTGTGATTTGGTTGGTTTTGATTTAGGCCGCTATTTATTTGAGTTGTAATGGCATTGAGTGCGGTGGTGGTGCTGTGCAGCTTACGGAAGCGATGTTGATGACTAGCCAGGTGCAGATTTGCAGTATAATACGGGAGCAAAATGGACTCTAGCGTCTTCACTACCGGTGACAAAAGTGATATAGGACGATATGAATCGCCTATGTTTGCCGGTTTTCTAGGTTTTAGTAATGGAACCACTCTCGCCTTTTTTCATATTTCAGGAATGACGAAAGTGTTCAGTGAAAGACTGAATAGAGCCGCTAAGTATTTGTGTCCCTCCTGGCCTAGATGTTTCAGCATCTTCATGGCAATGCCGTCGGGGCCGATGGATTTTGAGGGCTTAGCCTGTCTGATGGCTTCCTTGACCTCTGAGGCAGTGATGACAATGGGCGTATTTTGGTTTTTATATTTACGCGCCTGTCGCATGGTTCTACGTTTAGCTCTATCGGGCGGGGAATGTAGTACAAATTGTCTACAGAAGGAGTTCGCACATCCCCTAGGGTCCTTCTTCACCCTATCACCGAAAGTAATATCTACTTTATCCTTGTGTTGCGTTGGATTAGATAGAGCTTTGACCGTAGTCCATAATTTGCCAACACCATCAGAGAGGTTGCATTGCTCTAGGTGTTGTTTCCATTTGGCCAGTTTATGTTTATCGACCAACCTACGAATTTCCGCGTTGAGATCCTTTATACGGGGGTCTGCGGGATTGAGACTTCGCACTTCATCTCTTTCTCTAGCCATGGCCGCTGCCTCCCCGGGGAAATTTGGTCTTATTTGAGATATTCGACCCGCAGGAATGAAGCGTTTAGAGGCCGAGTCAATGATGTTGCGGAAGTCTCGTTCGCCTTTGCGTACGTCCGTAGGAATGGATAGAGCAGCCAAGGATTCGTCGGTATATGTCTGAAAACTGTCCCAGTCCGCCTTGGTAAAGTTAATATATGTACCATGCTCAGGTGTAATAAAGTCCGTCGGTCGTTCGATGGTAATGACTATTGGGAGATGGTCAGACGACAACGTGAGTATGGGTCGCCAATTGGTGTTGTTCAATAGTCCTGCTCTTACGATAGAAATATCTGGCGAACTATAGCAGTTACCCGATACTCTCGTTGGGGCGTCTCCGTTCAATGTACAGAAAGCCGTATCATCTATTTGTTCTGCAAGTACATGCCTCCTATTGTCTGCTGGCAAGTTTGAGTGCCACATGTCGTGGTGCGCATTGAAGTCGCCCAGGATCACGCGGTTATCTCCTCGTAATAGCAAGCTAATGTCGGGGTGATAGCCGGTGGGGCAACTTGAGACAGGGGGTATGTAGATATTAATGATTTGCTGATCGACATCTCCTGTACGGATAGTAATACCTTGGCTTTCTAAGATATCATCCGTTCCTTCGATGTCGGTATCAAATAGATGATACTGTACAGAGTTGTGCGTTATGAACGCTAGACCACCTCCCAGACCTCCTGTTACTCTATGACGGTCTTTCCGGTGGATGTTATATCCGCTATAGGTAATGAGGTCCGACCTAGGACTGAGCTTGGTTTCTTGGACTGCGGCAAGTTTTATGTCATATTGCGTCATCAAATTAGTTATCTCTGCGATCTTACTAGTTAATCCGTTACAGTTGTGCTGTAAGATTTGGAAGTGCGCCGGTGGGGTCGATGTCGAGTAAACCATAGGCGTGAGAGACGGATGTGTTCGCCCAGGTGTTGGTAGGCTTAGACCAAGGCTGTGCCTCAGCCTAGTTAGCTGTGGACCTGGTGTAGCCGGGTTGGCTGGCGTCGTAGGTTGAGGTGTGTTACAGCATGGTGCGATGAACGCATCCGTCCAGAGGTTCCTGTTAGCGAGCCCAGAGCATAGAAGTACGTGGAATTGGCCTAAGCAGTTATTGCATTTGACCGATGACGCGAGCGTGTATAATCTTTGCCGACAAACAGTACACGTAGAGACAGGTGCAAGAAGATGTTGATCCTGACTCACGTGATACGGGTAACCTTAATTCACTATTGCACATACGCCAACAAAACTATTTTCGCGGTAATTTCCGCAGAAGCTGTCAAAATAGCTCTTACAGAGGTAACCAAAGGCGTACATTCCCATCACGTTTCAATAATTTTAATAATAACAACAATAATAATAATAGAAATAATAACCAAAGATCCGGAAGGAATTTCGGAAATCAACCGCGCCGTTCTAATTTCAATAATACTAGAAATGTCAGAAATATTAACCAACAGGAAAACCAGCAAGCTCCACCTCAATAAACAAAAAATTATATGTTTTTAATCTACACCTCAACAGCTATAATCCCCCAAAACAACTCTGAATAATTCTATTTCAATCTCCTGAACGATACAGGAGCGGATATTTCAATTATAAAAAAGGTCAAATTGACAATGATGTCACAATTAATTATTCTCAAAAAACCGATTTAAAGAGCATTGGTCAGGGTTTAACAAGTACTATTGGCACAGTTACTGCAGATTTAAAAGATGATTACCTATTAATTAAACACAAATTTCACATAGTAGAAGATAATTTCCCAATCCCATGTGACGGAATTTTGGGACTTGATTTTATTAAAAAATATAATTGCATTTTAGATTACAATAAAAATGGAGACAGCCTAATACTACGTCCATATGATTACCTAGAAAATATAATAATAGAAATTACTAATAGACCAGCCGTTAATTGCATAACAATTCCTGCAAGATCGGAAGTAATCCGACAAATCCATATTGAAAATGGAAGTTCTGAATTTTTAATCCCTCATCAAAAATTATCTGAAGGCATTTTTATTGCAAATACCTTAGTAAATGCAAACCAATCCTTTATTAGAGTCATAAATACAACAGATAAAAATGCAATCATTCAAAATTTCAAAATAAACACAGAAAATTTAGATGATCACACAATAATAAATAACAAAACCGAAATAGTAGAAAATAATAAAGAAAAATTAGAAAGATTAAATAAAAATTTTCCAAAATTCGTTTCCCAACAGCTTAATGCACTATGTGCAGAATATATAGACATATTTTCACTATAATCAGAACCCATTACCACTAATAATTTTTACAAGCAAAAATTACGTATGAAAGATGATAATCCCGTTTAAGTAAAAAATTACCGAATCCCACAAGCTCATAAAAACGAAATTAGTAAACAAGTTGATAAGTTAATTAAAGATGACATAATAGAGCCGTCTATGTCAGAATATAATAGCCCAATTTTGTTGGTACCCAAATAATCTCTACCGACAAGTAAATAAAAATTTAACCGCAGATAAATTCTCTTTGCCACGGATAGATGATATACTGGATCAATTGGTTAGAGCTAAATATTTTTCATGCTTGGACTTGATGTCCGGCTTTCATCAAATTGAGTTACATAAAGACTCTAGAGACATCACATCGTTTACGGCAGACGATGGCACATATCGTTTTAAAAGATTGCCATACGGCTTAAAGGTAGCCTCCAACTCATTTCAAAGAATGATGACTCTGGCATTTGCAGGTCTCAAACCATCGCAAGCATTTCTGTATATGGATGATTTAGTGGTGTTAGGTTGCTCCGAAAAACATATGATAACAAATTTGAGAAATGTATTTTCAACCTGCAGAAAATACAATTTAAAATTATACCGGATAAATGCTTATTTTTTAACCAAGAAGTTACTTATCTTGGCCACAAGTACACAAATAAAGGCATTTTGCCAGATCCTAATAAATTTGAAGTTGTTTTAAATTACACTATCCGACAAAAAAAAACTCCACGACATTTGATACATGAATCTTCTGTAGAATTGTTTGCTGATTCCAAATATGTAATCAGAAAGTTCAAAAGTAGAACAGTTTTTGAGATATTTTGAAATTTCAGTTTTTGAGATAAAAAAAAGTAGGACTACTAATTCGTCAATATCTCCGCTAATACTGCTTCGATTTTTATGCTATTTCTTTTTATCAGGAGAGGATAAAATACTGTTTTTACCTTGTAAAATTTATCTTAATCGGTTTTGAAGTGACGAAGTTATAGCGAATACAGCTATTAATTCCTGTTTTTACACCGTGAGTCAATAGACTGTTTATTACGGAACATTTTGACACTTAGCAGATTATAATCAGTAGAAAAATGATAATGTTATAAGAGATTTAGTGAAAAAACGCATGTTTATTTTTCACCACAATCTTATATTTAACTTTATTTTTTTTAAATGTATGTGTATCAAAAGTGATTAATAGTTGCTAATTTTCGCCGTTTCGGCATATTTTTTTCTTCTCGAATAAGGAACCAACAAAAATCGCCCATCATCGCTTCATTCCAACTTCCTTGATATCGTAGTTCCATTTCTTTTATTTGTTGGTGGAAGCGCTCACCGTGCTCATCACTTTCATCACCCAGGTTTTATCCTCTCCTGATAAAGTGAAACAGCATAAAAATCGAAGCAGAATTAGCGGAGATATTGACGAATTAGTAGTCCTACTTTTTTTTTTATCTCAAAAACAGAAATTTCAAAATATCTCGAAAACTGTTCCACTTTTAAATCAAATGTTTGCATATTTGGAATCAGCAGGAAATTTTACATAGGAATCACGTATCAAATGTCGTGGAAATGTAAATTTTTGAAAATTTGTCGAATAGTGTAATTAAGCAACATATCGCCATTAGAGGTTCAATGAAAAATCATTATGGGTTTTTTCACTAAATCTCTTATAACATTATCATTTTTCTACTGATTATAATCTGGTAAGTGTCAAAATGTTCCGTAATGAACAGGCTATTGACTCACGGTGTAAAAACAGGAATTAATGGAATATTTCACTTAGAAAAATTACATACAATATGATGAATATAGAAAAAAAGTGAAAATTTGCACAACATTTTTTTTTGTATTCGCTATAACTTCGTCACTTCAAAACCGATTGAAATAAATTTGACAAGGTAGAAACAGCATTTTATCCTCTCCTGATAAAGTGAAACAGCATAAAAATCGAAGCAGTATTAGCGGAGATATTGACGAATAGTGTTATCCCAAAAAATGCAGATGAAGTTAAAAGATTTGTAGCATTTTGTAACTATTACCGGAGATTTGTTCCAAATTTTGCAGAACATTCCAGAATTTTAACAAGGTTATGTAAGAAGAAGGTTTCCTTCGATTGGACAGAAGAATGTCAAAAAGCTTTTGTCTACTTGAAGGAGGCATTAATTAACCCAAATATTTTGCAATATCCAGATTTCAATAAAGAATTTTGTATAACAACAGATGCAAGTGGACTCGCCTGCGGCGCTGTTCTTAGTCAAGAATATGAAGGCAAACAATTACCAATTGCCTATGCGTCAAGAGCATTCACGAAAGGTGAAAGCAATAAAGCAACAATTGAAAAAGAATTGGCGGCAAGCCATTGGGCAATCACTTATTTCAGACCATACGTTTATGGCAGAAAATTTTTAGTTAAAACAGACCATCGCCCACTAACATACTTGTTTTCGATGAAAAACCCTTCATCAAAATTAACTCGAGTTAGACTGGGGTTGGAGGAATATGACTTTGAGGTGGAGTACATAGCTGGAAAAGAAAATTATGTTGCAGATGCACTATCACGAATAAAAAATGAATGATTTAAAAGACTTATCAGTAAAAGCATGCCAAATAATGAAGGTTACGACTCGATCGGAAACCAATAAAAATTCCAATGATACAAATATTAATAACTAGCAACCCGCTCCGGCTTCGCACGGAAAAATGTAAATTACATGGAATTCAGTTCGGCAATAAGGCCATGAATTGAAAATACATTCATACATACATACGTCCGAAATTTAATTATGCGAGAGATTCGTACATATGTACTTACATACATACGTATCGAGTTCTTTCACCATACGACCTAATTCAATATGAATGAGGTGGGGTGAGATTCCCGCATAATCGGTTGACAGCGAAAAAACACACAAACAGCGTTCTTTCACCATACGATCTCACCCCACCTCATTCATAACGCTGTTTCTGTGTTTATTCGCTGTCAAGTTCTAATGGCTCATTCGTTTAACAGCGAACAAACAACCAAACAGCTTTTTTGGAAAAAGTGCTGTTTTTGTTTAAACAATTTTGGTTAAATAAGATATGAAACAACTTTTTTTTTTGATGCAGAACGAAAGTAAATATTTCAAAGTTTAACTTCAAGTAAGTTTCATTTTAATCGGTGGATTCGTTTAATGGAGTGTGGTTGCTAAGTGACCTTGCTCAATCCCGACTCTTGCGTCCTCGTTCGTGCACTCTGGGCAACGGGAGCTACCTAGGCTCGCTTGTAGCAAGCGGCTCGCTATATAAATGTGTGAATATTTTTTTATCAAAATCCCGGAGACGGGTTGTGCGCTGGGTTTGGGACCCGCCACGTAAAAAATTTAGTCCACTGAAAATTTTAATAAAGCCTCGGATGAGAACCCCCTTTAATGTTGACGACCCGGCAAAACGAAATAAGGACTACGAGAAGGATATTAGGGCATGTACCTGGAATGTCCGGACCCTTTCAAGGGATGGTACCGCTGCCCGACTGGTTGATGTCCTCATGAACGCAAAGGCTGACATCACCGCCCTGCAGGAAATGCGATGGACGGGACAAGGAAAGACGACCATCGGACCTTGTGACGTATACTACAGTGGCCAGACACGCGGCAAAGCGCGTGGTGTAGGATTCGTGGTGGGAAAGAGACTTCGCCGCCAAGTATTAGCGTTCACTCCTGTGAGCGAGCGTCTCGCTGCGATCCGCATCAAGGCGAGGTTTTTCAACATAACATTTATCTGCGCCTATGCGCCGACAGAGGAGACGGACGACGCAGGGAAGGACTCCTTCTAGGATAAACTTGAACAGACTTATGATCGCTGCCCCCAGCATGATATCAAAATCGTGCTCGGCGACTTTAATGCCAAGGTGTGCAAGGAAGGAGTCTTTGGTCCCACAGTTGGAAAATTCAGTCTCCACGATATAACATCCCCCAACGGCACTAGGTTGATTGACTTCGCCGCTGCTCGCAATATGGTCATCAGTAGTACCAGGTTCCAGCATAAGCGAATACACCAAGCCACATGGCTGTCCCCTGATCAAAGAACTAGAAACCAGATTGATCATGTCTTGATTGACGGCAGACATAGCTCCACCGTTCTGGACGTGCGTACACTGCGTGGTCCCAATATTGACTCTGACCATTATCTTGTCGCAGCCAAGATACGCACACGCCTCTGTGCAACGAAGAAAGTGCGCACAGTAACGGAAGGAAAGTTTGACGTCGAGAAGCTGCGCATGACACAGACAGCTGATAATTTCACAACTCGACTCTCACACCTGCTAGCAGAGGGCAATCCTCGACCTAACGATGTAACCGAGCAATGGAAGCATATCTCTCACTCATTGCGTACCGCCGCTGAGGCCACTATAGGGTTCCAGCGAGCCCGCAAGAACAACTGGTACGATGAGGAATGCAAAATTGCCTCGAAAAAAAAGGACGCTGCCTACAAGGAGACGTTGCGAACGGGCGCAACCCGCAGTGTATGGCAAGAATATCGTGAGGCAAAGAAGGAAGAGAGACGCCTTTTCAGAAAAAAGAAAAGTGAGGCCGAAAGGCGTGAGTGTGAGGAGCTTGAGATGCTGGCTGACAGGAATGATGCCCGAAAATTCTATGAAAAGATCCGGCGGATGACGGAAGGTTTTAAGACCGGGGCAAGCTCCTGTAAGGACAATAATGGCGACCTGGTAACCGACGTACAAAGTGTACTTAAATTATGGAGGGAGCACTTCTCCTCACTGCTAAATTGCGAGGGAGACGTCGAACCCGATACCCCAATCCCTGACGATGGAAAAGTCGTCCCACCACCTGACTATGATGAAGTGAGGATAGCTATATCCCGGCTCAAAAACAACAAAGCGCCTGGAAAAGACGGACTACCCGCCGAGCTGTTCAAACACGGAGGCGAAGAGCTGGTAAAAAGCATGCATCAGCTCTTATGCAGAATATGGTCAGACGAATGCATGCCTCCGGATTGGAATTTAAGTGTGCTTTGCCCAATCCACAAGAAAGGCGATCCCGCTAACCGCACCAACTACCGCGGAATTAGTCTTCTTAATATCGCATATAAGGTTCTTTCTAGCGTGTTGTGTGAAAGGCTGAAGCCCATCGTAGACAAACTGATTGGACCTTATCAGTGTGGCTTTAGACCTGGTAAGTCTACCATCGACCAGATTTTCACGATACGCCAAATCCTGGAGAAGACCCATGATAAGAGAATCGACACTCACCATCTCTTTGTCGATTTTAAAGCCGCTTTTGACAGCGTAAAAAGGAGTTGCCTGTATGCCGCCATGTCTGAATTTGACTTCCCTGCAAAGCTTATACGGCTTTGCCAAATGACGTTGAGCAATACCAACAGCTCCGTTAGAATCGGGAAGGACCTCTCTGAGGCATTTGAAACCAAACGAGGCTTCAGACAGGGCGACTCCCTTTCGTGCGATTTCTTCAATCTGATGCTGGAGAAGATAATTCGAGCAGCAGAGCTAAACCGCAATGGTACAATCTTTTACAAGAGCGTGCAATTGCTGGCGTATGCCGATGATATTGATATCATTGGCCTTAACAACCGTGCCGTAAGCGCTGCCTTCTCTGGACTGGATAAGGAAGCGAAAAAAGTGGGTCTTGCCGTGAACGTGGACAAGACGAAGTATTTGCTGTCATCAAAGAAAGAATCGGCGCACCTGCGCCTTGGCAGCCATGTCACTGTTGATAGTTACAAATTTGAAACTGTGAGAGACTTCGTCTATTTGGGAACCAGTATTAACACCGAAAATAATATCAGTCTAGAAATCCAGCGGAGAATCACTCTTGCCAACAAGTGCTACTTTGGACTGAGTAGGCAATTGAGAAGTAAAGTCCTCTCTCGAAGAACAAAGATCACGCTCTATAAGTCTCTCATCATACCTGTCCTGATGTATGGCTCAGATTCATGGACAATGTCAAGAGAAGATGAGATGGCCCTTGGAGTATTTGAGAGAAAAGTTCTCCGGAAGATGCCAACGGCGAGTATCGAAGGAAATTTAACGATGAGCTGTACGAGCTCTACGCAGATCTGACCATAGTCCAGCGAATTAAAGCCCAAAGACTCCGCTGGCTGGGCCATGTTATGCGAATGGACAAAGAAGCTCCAGCACAGAAGGTTTTCCTATCGTCGCCTGAATTCGGCAGCAGAGGAAGGGGGAGGCCTCGACTGAGATGGAAACAACAGGTGGAGGATGACTTGAACTCCCTTGAGGTTTCCAATTGGCGTCGGTTATCGCTAAAAAGGAATGACTGGCGTGCTTTGATACGAAACGGCCAAAATCGCTTAGGCGGTTAAGCGCCAATAAATGATGATGGTGGATTCGTTTAGGATTTATGGCTGTGTAAACAAAAAATGTATGGTTTTTTACCACATTTTGTGCGATTGCCACGCCACCTTTATATATTTCTTCACGTTATAATGACATAAACCTTCCTCTTCAACCAATATATTTATTGAAAAAAACCGCATAAAAATCCGTTGCTTAGTTTTCAAGATTTAAGCATTCAAGGGAAAAAACAGACAGAAAAAGTGACTTTGTTTTATAATATGTAGAGATAAAGAAAAATGGCAAAATGAGAACCTAAAAATATATGAAGCGTTAAATAAATGTGAAGTTAAAAGGCTAGCCCAGCTCGTTTTCGATCCTCCGAAATTATATTTCATTAAAGGAAAGAAAATTTATAGCGAAATAAATATTGATAATGTGATTGTTGAGGCGAAGGTTGACTCAGGTCAGGCCAGGCTTCCAAAAGAAGCCGGTAATTCAAATATTAATAATTCAATTGTTGAGGCGAAAATTGATTTAGGTCAATCTTTGCCAGGCTAATGAAAGAAGCCGACAATTTGAAAATAAGTAAAATACAGTTGTCCTTAGGAGACAAATTGTTTAAAATTGATAAATATACTCGAGTAAGCACATTTAAAGAAATTGGTACCAAAGTTCTCAAAAACTTAACAATTGCATTAACTCCGGAGGTTATGCATGTGACTAATAAAGAAATAATTAAAAATATCTTGCTAAAATATTACGATGATCCTGTTAATGGTGGCCTCCTAGGAATCAATCGAACAACGAACAAAATAAAACAGAAATATTATTGGAAAAATATGAAAAATGACATAAGAAATCATATTAAAAAATGCGTAAAATGTAGTAAAAATAAAATAAATAAAAATTTAAAAGAACCAACGACTATAACAGAAACGCCAACGAAAGCGTTCGATATAGTACAAATTGATACAATCGGTCCATTACCAAGATCAACAAATGGAAATGAATACGCAGTCACAATTGTATGTGATTTAACAAAGTATCTGATCGCAATTCCAATTGCGGGCAAACACGCGATAGCAGTGGCCAATGCAATTTTTGAAAACTTTATCTTAATTTATGGTTGTATGAAAACAATCATAACTGATATGGGAACTGAATACAAAAACAACGTATTCGAAGAATTGTGTAAACTTTTAAAAATTGAACACAAGACTTCTACCCCATATCACCATCAAAGTTTGGGCACTGTTGAACGTAGTCACAGAACTTTTAACGAATACATTCGGTCTTATATATCCACTAGCAAAGATGATTGGGATGAGTATATCAAATATTTTGCATATTGTTATAATACAACACCATCCACAGTTCATGGTTATTGCCCATTCGAGCTAGTTTTTGGGAAAATACCCCTGACGTACGAATTTTTAAAAGAAAATACCGTAAGCCCATTATACAATTATGAGGCTTACGAAAAAGAAATTAAATTTAGATTACAAATAGCTCAACAAAGAGCCAATAAACTAGTAAAGGAAGCTAAAGAGAGACAAAAGTTTTATTTTGATAAAAATCTACAATATAAGGAAATAAATTTAGGAGATTTAGTATTAGTTAAGAATGAAGCAGGTCATAAGTTAGATAGTAGATACAAAGGGCCCTATGTAGTAGTAAATATTGAGAAAAATTTTGTAAAAAAATGACCAGCAAATCTGAAAAGTATCAAACCAAACACTCATAAATTATGTAATTGTAGAAATGAAAAAAAAAGAACCACTTAAATATATCACAGCTATAAAATCGTTCATATGTATTTTTTGGAAAGGAGGTGTAGTATATCAGAGCATGTCACTAACAACAACAAAGCCACACGCTGACACCTAAATGTCCGGTTGTGGAATGTATACATTTTGCTAAGTTAACATATCTCAAATAGCGTTCACTTTCTCACGCTGCCAAATATGTGAGCAGTACAAGCTATGACGTCGCATATCAGTTTGCATATGTTTGTCACATATGTGTGTACGCGTGTGACTGCATGGCTTGCAGCCACACTCTGGCCACATATGTATTTATGTATGTGACTGCATTACTCGCAGCAACATGCCCTATATGTTTATGAATGTTGGTGACTGCACTGAGCTGCACTGTATGAACACATTAATTAGAGTAAATATGTATTTTAGTAAATAAGACTTTTAGAGTTAAGAATTACTATAAATAAGCCGAAATTTGATGAATAAAAACAATTGTTATTCTGCCTTCATTGCGGCAGAGACTAAAAACACTTATAATTTATTGGGTACACTTTAGGAAGCAGAAGTGGAGGCATCGTCTAATAATGATGGCAAGGCAGATTGCGTGTCTGAGATCTCAAGAGTGTTTAAAGTTTCAGCAGGCAGAGCACCTGTTACTAAAGGCGAGTTGGCAGCTCGCTGAGACTTCTTACGAGATCGCGACTGCACTTGTTTCTGTACCTCTTTCTCTTGTTGTTGCTGAACTTCATCTTTTGCTTTGTCGCGGTAATCGTTGCTGGCAAATTGACGGCGCAGATTATTCACTTCGGCTGTGAGCGCATTAACAGCGGTGGTGACATCGCTATCGTGTAGTTGTTTTTGGATAGAGCTAAGTTCCGATTGCAGGTTGTTTGTTACTTCCAACAATTGCTCTTTATCCTCGTTAAGAGCGGCAATTAGAGCAATAGCGCGAGCATATTCCGATCGAAGAGCAACCATCTCGTTAAGAACAGATTGCAGGGTAATTACTTCAGTCTCTACGATTTCACGAATTTGTATTTGCTCCTTTTCCTTATCGCTATCGCTCAAGTTGATTAGATTAGTGATGGCGGGGGAGTTCGGAGCGAAAAGCGACGTGCATCAGAACAGGTTTTGCAAACATATTTGTTATTAGTGCTAGTATAATAATCCAAATCTGCGGGGGAAATACCCACCCAGTCCAAATGGAAGAATTCGATGCAATTGGTACATTGAATCTTCTCGTTATCTTTGCCATCGATTTTGGAATCACAAACACACGGCATTATAAACAAATATAAATATATGTAAATATGTCACTTGTTGAATTGTTTAATTATTTTGCAAAAGAGATTATGGAAAATCACATGCACTAAATAAAATGATACATCAAACTGATACAAATTTGTATAAACGATGTTATTTTATATAGTTCAGTATTTTTCACAAAAAGTGCAAGTTATAGTGTACTTTGTAATAATTAAAACAGAGCGACATTTAACACGTCCGTAAAGCTCAACGACTTACAATATTTTGACCGATACCTCAATTATCGATACATTTATCGAAATATATCGATGTCCAAATGAGACCTGGGGCCTTCACCTTTCGTTTGAGACCTATATTGTAGGGAAATTTTTAGATTTTTGGGCAATCATAGTTTGACCCATGACTCAGTTATCGATAAATTTATCGAAATATATCGAAGTCCAAATGAAACCTGGGGCCTTCCCCTTTCGTTTGATACCCATATTGTAGGAAAATTTTAAGGTTTTCGGGCAACCACATTTTTACCGATAACTCAGTTATCGATAAATTTATCGAAATATGTCGATGTCTAAATGAAACCTGGAGCCTTCCCCTTTCGTTTGATACCCATATTGTTGGGAAATGTTAAGGTTTTGGGCAATCATATTTTGACCGAAAACTCAGTTATCGATGAATTTATCGAAATATATCGATGCCCAAATGAAACTTGGGGCCTTCATCTTTCGTTTGATACTGTAATGTTTGGGGTATGTCAGAGTATTATCTTAGCTCTTCAGCCGCATTTAGGTGAGCATTAAAATGCCCCACAAGATTCCGAAATTAAAACACATATATGCTTACAATCTACCTTATGAGTAATCTAATTTACAAACTTACATTTGTAAGTTGTTAGTCATGCTTATGACTCTCCGTTATTGTGCATGCATACATAAATGTATATGGGTTCAATCGAGTTTATGTTATTGGAGAAGTGCAGCGCAAGGTAAATTGACTTGAGTACTTTGGCCTAGTTATTGCCAAAAGTATATTGAACTTTTTACTAATATTGTGTGAACATTTTATTTTGCTTAGTTGTCATGCTACACCTCCTCTCTTTAAAAGAATGGTCATACATTTTGGTTAATGTATGAGTATTCTATTATGAGGTAATAAAATGTTTGGCCCACTTAGCTTATTGTTAATGTTATGCCATCGGAAAAGGTTTTCTTTCTTTTATTTTGTTTACATTTGTCTTTATTGCACTGACTTTTTTTTTGTATTTTGGACATGATATGTTGTATTTTGTTTGTGTGTCTGTTTATCAAAATGGATAGATGAGTGTTTAGGGTTTTTTTTTTTTGTTATTCCTAGTGGAGTTATGTTGCTTTAAGTCTATTCTTATGAATTATAATTTCTTTATTGTTTTTAATGCTATTCCCTATGCTAAAGTGCTAAAGTGAAATTGTTGTTCTCATCGATATTTTTAACTTTGTAGTATCAGTCATATTTATTTTCTAACTTATGGGAGGCCTCTTCTCTAACTAATACTAAATCTCCTATGTTTATTTCCTTACTATAGTTACTTTTATCATAATTTGTTTTTTTGTTTTTCTTTAGCCTCTTGGACTAGTTTCCTAGCTCTTTGCTGTACTATTTGAAGTCTATATTTTACTTCTTTGTCATAAGCTTCATGGTTGTATAATGGGCTGATTTTCCTTTCTTTTAAAATTCATAATTCGGTGGGTTTTTCAAAAATATTAATTCAAATGGACAATATGATTGATGGCGTCGTATTGTAACAATACGTGAAATACCTGAGGTATTCATCTTACAGTACCCAAACTTTGGTGATGATACGGTGTTGAAGTTTTATGTTCAATTTTTAATAATTTACACAGTTCTTTAAATAAGTTGTTTTTGTAGTCTGTGCCCATGTCTGTCATTATTGTATTCATGCCTCCATAAATCAAAATGACGTTCTCGAACCCGGCTTTAGCGACTGTTGCTGCGTGTTTGCTTGGAACGGGGATCACTACCAAGTATTTGGTTAGATCACATATGATGGTAATGTGCATATCCGTTTCCATTTATCGATTTCGGTAATGGTCCGACTGTATCGATTTGTACAATATCAAATGCCTTCGGAGGTGTCTCCGTTATTGTCATTGGTTCTTTTATATGCTTATTGGTTTTATTTTTCTTGCAGTGGATCCAGTTTTTATGTAATCTCCTATGTCGTTTTTCATATTCAGCTAGATATACTTCTGCTTGATTTTATCTGTCATGCGATTTATTCCTGGGTGGCCACAACTAATAGGATCGTCATGATATCTGTGCAGAATTTCTTTAATTTTCCCGGGATTTGTCACATATATAACCTCTGGGGTCAGAGCGATTGTTAGCTTTTTGAGAATTTTGTTACCCATTTCTATAAATTTGCCTACTGCAGTATAATTTCTTTTAAACAATTTGTCCCCTAAGGACAACTGCATTTGTACCAGTCCTAAATTGCCGGCTTCTCTTACAAGCCTGGTAAAGAATTGTCCTAAGTCAATCTTATCCTCCACAATTAGGTTGTTTGTATCCAAAGTGCTACAAATTTTCTTTCCTTTTTTGAAATATAATTTCGGAGGAGTGAAAACGAGCTCGACATGTCTTTTAACTTCAAATTTATTTAGAGCTTCGTAAATTTTGGGGTTCTCTTTGTGACTTTCTTTATTTTCAGCATTACTGCTGGTCTGTCTCTCTGCTGATCTTGTTGTAATTTTTAATATTTTTCTTGCTTCAATTGACATATCTTTTAAGTTTGTAATTGTTATGCGGTATAATGCGTCCGCAATATGATTTTCTTTTCCGGCTATATACTCCACTTCAAAATCGTACTCTTCTAAATCGACTATTACTCGTGTCAGCTTAGATGAAGGGTTCTTCATCGAGAATAGGTATGTTGAAGGACGATGGTCAGTTTTAACTAGACATTTTCTGCCATAAACATATGTCCTGAAGAAGGTTATGGCCCAATGGATTGCGGCCAAGTCTTTTTCTATTGTGGCTTTGTTGGTTTCACCTTTGGTGAAGGACCTAGAAGCGTAAGCAATTGGTAACTGTTTGCCATCATGTTCTTGGCTAAAGACTGCCCCACAAGCGTACCCACTAGCGTCTGTTGTTATGCAGAATTTTTTTTTATCGAAATCTGGGTATTGGAAAAGTTTTGGACTAATTAATGCTTCCTTTAAGTAGACAAAAGCTTTTTGGCATTCTTCTCCATTCGAAGGAAACATTCTTTTTGCAAAGTCTAGTTAATTTTCGTGAGTGTTCTGCGAAATTCGGTACGAATCTTCTGTAATAGTTGCAGAAAGCTACGAATCTCTTAACTTCATCGGCTGTTTTTGGTGTTGGGTAATTTTGGACTGTTTTAAATTTGCTCGGGTCGGGTAATATTTCCCTGTTTGTACATTTATGTCCTAAATAAGTTACTTCTTTGCTGAAAAATACGCATTTCTCTGGATGTAATTTTAGGTTGTATTTTCGACAAGTGGAGAACACGCCTCTTAAATTTTTCAGCATATGGGTTTCAGAACATCCTAATACAACTAAATCATCCATATAGAGATATGCTTGAGATGATTTGAGACCTGCGAATGCTAAGGTCATCATTCTTTGGAATGAATTCGGTGCTACCCTTAATCCATAGGGTAGTCTTTTGAATCTATATGTGCCATTATCGGCTGTAAATGAGGTTATATCCCTGGAGTCGGGGTGTAATTCGATTTGATGAAAACCTGACATAAGGCCTAGTCATGAAAAATAGTTTGCTCTTCCAAGTTGATCCAAAATGTTGTCAATTCTTGGAAGTGGGAATTTGTCTGTTGATAGCTTTTTATTTACCTGTCTGTAGTCTACCACTAATCTCCATCTTTTTTCTGTTTTGCCTGGTAGTGATTTTTTATGGACTAATAAGATTGGGCTATTATACTCTGCAATAGAAGGTTCTATTATGTCATCTTTGATTAGCTGAGTTACTTGTTTGGTTATTTCTCCTTTTTGTGTTTGAGGCAATCTATAATGTTTTATGTAGACGGGGGTGTCATCCTGTGTAATTTTTGTTTATAGAAATTATTAGAAGAAATTGGTTCTGTTTCTAGTGCAAATATGTCTATGAATTCTGTGCATAGTGTTGTTAGTTGAAGTTTGACAAATTGTGGAAAGTTTTTTGTTAATCTTTTTAATTTTTCTGTATCCTTGCAAATTTTTATTGTTTGTGTTTGTTTTAATTAGTGTGTAATCGTCTAAATTTTCGGTATTAATCTTGTAATTTTGAATAGTTGTGTTTTTATGTGTTGTGTTGATAATTCTAACAAAAGTTTGGTCTTTATTTCTGATAGTGTTTGCTATGAAAAAAAAAAAAAAAAAAAACTAATGGCGGCGATATACCAACAGGTTATCATAACCTCTAACGATATTTTTAGCCGAGCTTCTCTTTCCAACTTGTGGTGTGTTGCTTTTTGAGTTTTCCTACAAGTTGGCGGGACCTACAGTTTTTTGCCGACTCCGAACGGCACTTGCAAAGCAAATGAATTTTTTGCTGAGAAGCTTCTCATGGCAGAAATACACCCGGAGAGTTTGCCAAACTACTGCCGAGGGGCGACCCCGTTTAGAAAAATTCTTTTTTAAAGAATTTTTGATGTTACTTTTGCCGGGCATCGAACCGCCACGACTTGGTGTAGAAGGCCGAACACTTAACCGCTACACCACGGCGGCCGCTATGAAAATGCCTTCAGATAATTGCTGGTGTGGTATGAGGATGTTTTTGTTATCGGTGTTTACTTTGACTTGTCTAATGACTTCAGATCTAGCAGGGATAGTAAGTGTGTTGACAGACAGACAATTTGTTAGGTGCATTGTTATTGTTTGGGGGAAATCATATGGCCTTAGGATTAATTTGTCTTCTTTATGAAATCTAGTCCTATTATTCCGTCGCATGGGATTGGAAAGTCGTCTTCTACGACATGGAATTTATGGTAAATTAGAAGGTCATCACCTTTTTAATCCGCTTTAATTGTAATCTGTAATTTGTTCTTTATTAATTTTGTGCGTTTTGTTAATTTGATTCATTTTTATAATGGAAATTTCTGCTCCCGTATCGATTAAAAAATTTGAAAATGGATTGTTCAGGGATGTCCTTGTGGATATATAGCTGTTTAGATTTAGGTTCAGTACACACATTTTTCTTTCTATTAATTTTGAAGTGGATCTTCCTGGTTTTCCGTCTGGGTGCAGCTGCGCACATTACGGGTCTGGTTGTAGGACCTATTGCCGTTTTGGGCTTGTGATCCTCTTCGGTTATCTATATATTAATAGGCTAACACTCTCCCCATACAAACAAACGCAACCCAATTTCGTATAGTATTTATGGATAGATCTCTATAAAATTTATAGTGGAAACTTAGAATGGACTAATCTGGTGTCTCACCAAAAAAAATTTTGAAAATTATTTTTAGTTTATTTGTTATTAAAGAAAAAATAGGTCTCCAAACTCTCCAGCTATTTTGTTATCTCCACATTCTGTTATACCCGAACTATACATCACTATTCAGCACTCTTATAAAACTCCCAAAGACACACCTACCGCTCATTCCCTTACACACACACGTACATATCTATGCAATGATCCAGCAGCTGCCACTTGCTTTTATTTTTGTGCCAAAAAAAAACAACAAAATGTACCAAATTATATGATCTTCGGCATCTAAACACCATTTGTAAGCTAAGAAGTCCAGCTTCACTTCTGGCTTTATATATTTAACTTTTTGCCTATTGGTTAAAGTTTATTTTTTTAACGATATGATTTTGTAAGAAAATTCCACAATGTTAAGATCGAAATTTAAATATCGTACGGACTTTAACTAAAGAACAATTTTACATGACACTAATGCTGATTTCGTTGAACATGTTTATACCCTTGCACAGAATACTGTAAAAGTGTGATAAAAGTGTACCCGTTCTACATGAAACTGCTATATCGATAAAACGAACAAAAAACATTGCCCGTTTGCTATGCTATGTGCATGAATAATTAGTTTTCGCTTATCAACCATATTCAATTGTTATTGCAAAATCCAATTTTTTTCACCAAATTTATCTGTCAAATAAAATTTTCGTCAGCTGATTTTCAGTGCAACCAACTACCCTATCAAAGCTTCAGAGGGTAAAAAGTGTGAGTTTTTTAGGAAATGAAAGCATATTCTGTTTGACGTTATTACTTCATTTTGCAAACGAAAACAGAAAATTGAAGAGTGTAAAAAATACGCATTTTTTGGTGAAACGAAATCACCATAACTCTACTTATTTTACGAAAAACATATTTTTGGGTATTTGTTTCCTTTAGGGGTCAACCGCTAATAAATTAGCTAAAATTATGGAAGATAGCTCAAAAGACAGGTTTTGGCCTCAGGATCACGAGTCCGGAAGCGCTTTTTTAATTTTTTGTTTCCATGGAAAGTTATGGTCAAAAAATCGAAAAATTACCCACGGCACGCATTTTTTCGCACGTTTTTAGGTACAGCCTAATAAAATTACAACAACCACATTAAAACTTGCCACTTTGATTGAAAATATCTCCTCAGAGAAGCAAAATATTAAAAAGCGCTTCCAGATTCGTGATCCTGAGGCCAAACCCCGTCTTTTGAGCTATCTGCCATAATTTTAGCTAATTTATTAGCAGTTGACACCTAAAGGAAACAAATACCCATTTTTACTTTGATTATTTGATGTTCTAAGCTTTTCTCGATTTTTTTAAAGTTTAATTCACTTATGAAATTTTTGGGGGGTTAAATATTGGAAAAGTATATTTTCTAAGCAGAAAATATGTTTTTCATATAGTTGAAGATTGCCCAGAAAAATATCCCCAATCGTCTCATTTAAAGCAAATTCAATTTTCCTTGCTGAAAAAATAAAATAAAAACAAAAAATTAAAAAAAAAACAGTTTTAAATTTTTCCTTCCACCGAGAATCGAATATAGGTGTTCTGCAAGTAGTAAACATTTATACCCATTTTTTACTTTGATAATTTTATGTGCTAAGCTTTTTTGATTTTTAAATAGTTTTTTTACTTATGAAATTTTTAGAGAAACAAAATATTGGAAAAGTATATCTTCTAAGCAGAAAATGTATTTTTCATACAAAAAAAAAATGTTTTTCATACAGTTGAAGATTGCCCAGAAAAATATCCCCAATCGTCTCATTTAAAGCAAATTCAATTTTCCTTGCTGAAAAAATAAAATAAAAACAAAAAATTAAAAAAAAAAAAACAGTTTTAAATTTTTCCTTCCACCGAGAATCGAATAAAGGTGTTCTGCAAGTAGTAAACATTTATACCCATTTTTTACTTTGATAATTTTATGTGCTAAGCTTTTTTGATTTTTAAATAGTTTTTTTACTTATGAAATTTTTAGAGAAACAAAATATTGGCAACGTATATCTTCTAAGCAGAAAATGTATTTTTCATACAAAAAAGTGAAGTTAGTTATATAGAATTAAAAATTTGTATCCCAACATCAGAATTGTAATTTTCAAAAAATAGCTTTAAAAAAATTTGTTTAAAAGAAAAATATTAAAATTCATGCACAGGAATGTAAAGCAGGAGTTATTAGCTTTCAAATGTTGTTAAAAAAAATCTATAGCATTACTACAAGCCGAAACATAATAATTTCAGTTGTTGCATGTTTTCATCACCTTAGGAAAAATTGCAGTATCTATATATTAATAGGCTAACACTCTCCCATACAAACAAACGCAACCCAATTTCGTATAGTATTTATGGATAGATCTCTATAAAATTTATAGTGGAAACTTAGAATGGACTAATCTGGTGTCTCACCAAAAAAAATTTTGAAAATTATTTTTAGTTTATTTGTTATTAAAGAAAAAATAGGTCTCCAAACTCTCCAGCTATTTTGTTATCTCCACATTCTGTTATACCCGAACTATACATCACTATTCAGCACTCTTATAAAACTCCCAAAGACACACCTACCGCTCATTCCCTTACACACACACGTACATATCTATGCAATGATCCAGCAGCTGCCACTTGCTTTTATTTTTGTGCCAAAAAAAACAACAAAATGTACAAAATTATATCATCTTCGGCATCTAAACACCATTTGTAAGCTAAGAAGTCCAGCTTCACTTCTGGCTTTATATATTTAACTTTTTGCCTATTGGTTAAAGTTTATTTTTTTAACGATATGATTTTGTAAGAAAATTCCACAATGTTAAGATCGAAATTTAAATATCGTACGGACTTTAACTAAAGAACAATTTTACATGACACTAATGCTGATTTCGTTGAACATGTTTATACCCTTGCACAGAATACTGTAAAAGTGTGATAAAAGTGTACCCGTTCTACATGAAACTGCTATATCGATAAAACGAACAAAAAACATTGCCCGTTTGATATGCTATGTGCATGAATAATTAGTTTTCGCTTATCAACCATATTAAATTGTTATTGCAAAATCCAATTTTTTTCACCAAATTTATCTGTCAAATAAAATTTTCGTCAGCTGATTTTCAGTGCAACCAACTACCCTGTCAAAGCTTCAGAGGGTAAAAAGTGTGAGTTTTTTAGGAAATGAAAGCATATTCTCTTTGACGTTATACCTTCATTTTGCAAACGAATACGGAAAATTGAAGAGTATAAAAAATACGCATTTTTTGATGAAACGAAATCACCATAACTCTACTTTTTTTTACGAAAAACATATTTTTGGGTATTTGTTTCCTTTAGGGGTCAACCGCTAATAAATTGGCTAAAATTATGGGAGATAGCTCAAAAGACAGGTTTTGGCCTCAGGATCACGAGTCCGGAAGCGCTTTTTTAATTTTTTGTTTCTATGGAAAGTTATGGTCAAAAAATCGAAAAATGACCCACGGCACGCATTTTTTCGCACGTTTTTAGGTACAGCCTAATAAAATTACAACAACCACATGAAAACTTGCCACTTTGATTGCAAATATCTCTTCAGAGAAGCAAAATATTAAAAAGCGTTTCCAGATTCGTGATCCTGAGGCCAAACCCCGTCTTTTGAGCTATCTCCCATAATCTATATATTAATAGGCTAACACTCTCCCCATACAAACAGACGCAACCCAGTTTCGTATAGTATTTATGGATAGATCTCTATAAAATTTATAGTGGAAACTTAGAATGGACTAATCTGGTGTCTCACCAAAAAAAATTTTGAAAATTATTTTTAGTTTATTTGTTATTAAAGAAAAAATAGGTCTCCAAACTCTCCAGCTATTTTGTTATCTCCACATTCTGTTATACCCGAACTATACATCACTATTCAGCACTCTTATAAAACTCCCAAAGACACACCTACCGCTCATTCCCTTACACACACACGTACATATCTATGCAATGATCCAGCAGCTGCCACTTGCTTTTATTTTTGTGCCAAAAAAAAACAACAAAATGTACCAAATTATATCATCTTCGGCATCTAAACACCATTTGTAAGCTAAGAAGTCCAGCTTCACTTCTGGCTTTATATATTTAACTTTTTGCCTATTGGTTAAAGTTTATTTTTTTAACGATATGATTTTGTAAGAAAATTCCACAATGTTAAGCTCGAGATTTAAATATCGTACGGACTTTAACTAAAGAACAATTTTACATGGCACTAATGCTGATTTCGTTGAACATGTTTATACCCTTGCACAGAATACTGTAAAAGTGTGATAAAAGTGTACCCGTTCTACATGAAACTGCTATATCGATAAAACGAACAAAAAACATTGCCCGTTTGCTATGCTATGTGCATGAATAATTAGTTTTCGCTTATCAACCATATTCAATTGTTATTGCAAAATCCAATTTTTTTCACCAAATTTATCTGTCAAATAAAATTTTCGTCAGCTGATTTTCAGTGCAACCAACTACCCTGTCAAAGCTTCAGAGGGTAAAAAGTGTGAGTTTTTTAGGAAATGAAAGCATATTCTGTTTGACGTTATACCTTCATTTTGCAAACGAATACGGAAAATTAAAGAGTATAAAAAATACGCATTTTTTGATGAAACGAAATCACCATAACTCTACTTTTTTCTACGAAAAACATATTTTTGGGTATTTGTTTCCTTTAGGGGTCAACCGCTAATAAATTGGCTAAAATTATGGGAGATAGCTCAAAAGACAGGTTTTGGCCTCAGGATCACGAGTCCGGAAGCGCTTTTTTAATTTTTTGTTTCTATGGAAAGTTATGGTAAAAAAATCGAAAAATGACCCACGGCACGCATTTTTTCGCACGTTTTTAGGTACAGCCTAATAAAATTACAACAACCACATGAAAACTTGCCCCTTTGATTGCAAATATCTCTTCAGAGAAGCAAAATATTAAAAAGCGTTTCCAGATTCGTGATCCTGAGACCAAACCCCGTCTTTTGAGCTATCTCCCATAATCTATATATTAATAGGCTAACACTCTCCCCATACAAACAGACGCAACCCAATTTCGTATAGTATTTATGGATAGATCTCTATAAAATTTATAGTGGAAACTTGGAATGGACTAATCTGGTGTCTCACCAAAAAAAATTTTGAAAATTATTTTTAGTTTATTTGTTATTAAAGAAAAAATAGGTCTCCAAACTCTCCAGCTATTTTGTTATCTCCACATTCTGTTATACCCGAACTATACATCACTATTCAGCACTCTTATAAAACTCCCAAAGACACACCTACCGCTCATTCCCTTACACACACACGTACATATCTATGCAATGATCCAGCAGCTGCCACTTGCTTTTATTTTTGTGCCAAAAAAAAAACTACAAAATGTACCAAATTATATCATCTTCGGCATCTAAACACCATTTGTAAGCTAAGAAGTCCAGCTTCACTTCTGGCTTTATATATTTAACTTTTTGCCTATTGGTTAAAGTTTATTTTTTTAACGATATGATTTTGTAAGAAAATTCCACAATGTTAAGATCGAAATTTAAATATCGTACGGACTTTAACTAAAGAACAACAATTTTACATGACACTAATGCTGATTTCGTTGAACATGTTTATACCCTTGCACAGAATACTGTAAAAGTGTGATAAAAGTGTACCCGTTCTACATGAAACTGCTAAGGTAAGTGGCTATAATTAGGTGGTAGTACCTTATTCCGTGGTATTTTGATTTTTTCGGCCAAATAAGGATTTGAAAGTTAATCTAATAAAACTAAAAATGTAGTCATGAGCATTTATCTTTAAGAAATATAAGTAGACATAATTTTTTTTTTTCTAGCCTATATTTATTTAATAATACACGATCTAAATATGATACTTTGGATAAAAAGCATTTTGTATGGGGGTAGCTTAAGTAAAATGGTAAGGAGTCCAATGAAAATTGTTAAGGCTGTAAAAAATTATCCGTATGCTTTTATTTAATTTTTCTTACAATTATATATTCAGTGAACATTTATTAACTATTTTTTATAACCTCCAAATAAAATAAAACAATTTCTTCTACTCTAAATTTAATAATTCTGACCCACGGAATTAGGTACACCATTTGTTTTACAATGTACGTAATTGCGTGGGTACCACGTAATTAGGGTATTTTAATACTTTTTATTTTCTTTATTCTAATAAACTTTTTATAAGAAAACCTAACGCAATAAGTAATTTTATCACTAAATAAAGCCCCAAAGAAGATCCTGACGTAATTCCGTGGTATATTTTTTTTTACCTATTCTTCAATATTTGAGCCGTAAATATCTGTGGCGCGCAATATTGATGTTATTGAATTTTTGCAAATTCGTTATTTCCCAATAAAAACTAAAAAAATTAAGCATTTAACTTCTTTATCATTATTTGGAATTCATATTTATAATAAAAATCTCGAATTAGCGTTCAAATCGCTACCACGGATTTATGTACCACGTATTTTGTACATGTTCCTTATTGCGTGGCATACGAAGCATTTATATTACTTACAGCAGCTAGACGCAAAGCACGGTCTTTCTGTCGAGCCAATCAAAAATATATTTTTTACATAAGTAAGTATTTGTTTTTGAAACGAATTTTTTTGAAAGTAAGTAATTAAATTTGTGTACGGGTCAACAGCCGCGGAGTTTATTCTTTTATTACACCCTTTTAGTATTTAAGTATTCAGTATATATATGTATATATATGTAATTAACAGAACTGAATTTTAATAAGTTATTTTTATTTTATTACTGCTTCACTTTAAAAGCCTTATGATTTAAAAAAGCGATACTTTTACTAAAAATAAAAATAAAAATAAAATAGACAAAAAAACAGAAAAAAATAAAAAAAAAAACAAAAAAATAAAAAAAAAAAAATAAAAAAAAAAAAACAGAAAAAAAAAATATATTGAATAAAAATAAAAATAAAAACAGACAAAAAAAAACAGAAAAAAAAAAAAAATAAAATAAAAATAAACAAAAAACAAAAAAAAAATATATTGAATGAAAAAAAAAATAAAAAAAAAACAAAAAACAAAAAAAAATATATTGAATGAAATTCTTATTTATTATTGAACTAACTTTTTTAATTTTATTTTAAAGCTTAAAGCATATTTTTAATTTATTTGTTATGTGTTAATGAAACCAAAAAAAGTATTACTGAATTAAATTTGTTTATTTATTTTAAAGCTTCATGTTAATGAAGTTATTTTTATTTTTTGCTGATTCATTTTCAAAGCCTTCTATAATTTAAGAAAAAGATTTACTTTTAATAAAAAAAAAAAAAAAAAAAATATACAAAAAAAAGAAATTATTAAAAATAAAAATAAAACTCAAAGAATAGAAAACAAAAATGTGTAGCAACGAATTATGCGTGTTTGCTTTATACCACGGAATTAGGGACAATTTCCCACGGAATTAGGTACATCATGCATTTTTTTGCCACGGATTTAGGGACATCTAAGTTAGTCACTAATTTTAATTATTATAAACATATTATTAGTTATTTTCAAATGTTGACAATTGAAAATAAAAGAAAATTGATCAATTAAATAGGAACAATACGATTTTCCAGGTTTCACTTTTTTGTTTCATCGTAGGAGGAGCAAAAAGTCAGAAAAATACGCATTTTTTGATGAAACGAAATCACCATAACTCTACTTTTTTTTACGAAAAACATATTTTTGGGTATTTGTTTCCTTTAGGGGTCAACCGCTAATAAATTGGCTAAAATTATGGGAGATAGCTCAAAAGACAGGTTTTGGCCTCAGGATCACGAGTCCGGAAGCGCTTTTTTAATTTTTTGTTTCTATGGAAAGTTATGGTCAAAAAAATGACCCACGGCACGCATTTTTTCGCACGTTTTTAGGTACAGCCTAATAAAATTACAACAACTAAATGAAAACTTGCCACTTTGATTGCAATTATCTCTTCAGAGAAGCAAAATATTAAAAAGCGCTTCCGGATTCGTGATCCTGAGGCCAAACCCCGTCTTTTGAGCTATCTCCCTTAATTTTAGCTAATTTATTAGCAGTTGACACCTAAAGGAAACAAATACCAATTTTTACTTTGATTATTTGATGTTCTAAGCTTTTCTCGATTTTTTTAAAGTTTAATTCACTTATGAAATTTTTAGGGGGTTAAATATTGGAAAAGTATATTTTCTAAGCAGTTGAAGATTGCCCAGAAAAATATCCCCAATCATCTCATTTAAAGCAAAACTGTAATTAGACGCTGGCAAGTATAAGTATAATTGACAGAACTCTGACTTTTTTTCAATTTTCCTTGCTTAAAAAATAAAATAAAAACGAAAAATTAAAAAAAAGAAACAGTTTTCAATTTTTGCTTCCACCGAGAATCGAATATAGGTGTCCAGCAAGTAGTAAGCATTTATACCCATTCTGCTATAAAAAGGGTACAATTAGTCTCTTCATAGGACATGCTCGAACAAATGTGACCAATTTATTCCATCTAAAAGTGACTAAAAAAGTAGTAGTCTACTTTTCCTTTGGATTGATCCCGGACTAATCGTATTTTTTGGAGGGAAATACCATACGAACTTTTACTAATGCACCTTTTTACATAAGTAACTCCACTTTTTTTGTATGAAACCACATTTTTTCGATTTTTAAATAGTTTTTTTACTTATGAAATTTTTAGAGAAATAAAATATTGGAAAAGTATATCTTCTAAGCAGAAAATGTATTTTTCATACAAAAAAGTGAAGTTAGTTATATAGACTTAAAAATTTTTTCGCAAGACCAGAATTGTAATTTTCAAAAAATAGCTTTAAAAAAATTTGTTTAAAAGAAAAAACATTTAAATATGCTGCACCACCCTAATGTGCGGATTCGTTGCATGGTATTACTCAAATCAAATGTTTAAATTCCCAAACATCATATATATATATATGTATGCGTGAAGCAAGAATAAAAAACGGTACCTTGCAAATTGCACAATCATCGAAACTCCGACAAACACTCCCCGCAAAAACTCTGCGCTTGGAAAACCGCTCCCACCCTTTTTCGCGCTCCTTACTCTCACATGAACGTACATAAGTATACAGCGATCCAGGCAACTTGCCTTCATTTTTGTGCAAAAAAAAAAAAAAACAAAGTGTAGCAAATCAAATAAATATCATTGCATCCTCGCCATCTTCACACCATCATCATTCACATAATCACATAATTTACATAATCTAAGGGTTTTCGCAGAGCACTTCTTTATTTAGTTTTTTGTCCATTAAAAAGTTTATATTTTTAACGATATGGTTTTTTAAAGTAAAATTCCACAAGGTTACGATAAAAAAAGTACCATTATATATCGAAATATTATAAGCCCATACCGGGTTTTTGTGCAATTTAAATCAAAAACTTATTTTTTATGTAACAATTAATGTAAGTTTAACATAATTTGTAATAGTAAGTGTCTGCTGTACCTTAGACATAAACAAATAAATAAAAAAATAAAAATAAAAAAAAATAAAAAAAAATCTGTTGTAGATATATCCTAATGTATTGTCGTCAGCTTTTCTGTTGTACTGCTTTGCTGCACCACCCTAATGTGAAGATTGTTTGTATGGTATCACTTAATCCAAATTTGCATTTGTCACGAGGGAGTCACTTACTTGGTTTTGTTGTGAACGGGGAATATGTACATATATTAAGAGAGAGTTGAAGAAAATTTCAGATGGTCGAATTTCGACCACGGGCGATCCTAGTTGTTATAATTGCTGTACGAACTCGAGTTATTGTTGTATCTCGGTTGTGGTCTGAATCTCCGATTATGGTAATTTCCATAGTTGTTACTTCGATACCATCCACGGAAATTGTTCCTGTACTGACTCTGTTGTCGTACGTTCAAAATAGTATTCGAGCTGCCTGTTATTTCGGTAAGCTGTTGGTGAACTTAGAGATCGTATCGTTCATTGTTGTGAACGTTCCTGGTTGCATTATCATTTTAACATTATTGTTGGAGCTGTTTTTACACATTGCCTTGACGGCTGCCTGTGTAGAATATCTCGTTGCTAAGTGTGGGTTTAATCCATCCGAGATACATGCTCCTTCTAGTGATTTGGCAATTTTTTCTATTTCCGCTGTGTATTGGTTAGCCGTTTTACTACGTTGTTGAACGTTTAGGAGTTTAGCGGTTAAAACCTCTACCGATTCACCTTTTATCGCGTTTTTGAGCTTTGTTTTTATTTGTCCAATCGTGTTTTCATTACTGATAAAATTTCTTGCCGTTCCTTTTAGTTTGGTCTTTATCATTATTATTGCTAAAAGTTCGTGCTCATCCTTGATTCGATCAAGTATATCGAGGGCATCTAAGAAACTGTGTAAGTTTTCTGGCTTCCCATCAAACTCTGGGAGTACTGACGAGGCAGTTTTAATGAATTCGACTACTGTTTGTACCATTGTGACGTTTATGTTTGGGATCTTTACTTTACTGGTATATTCCCCTTGACTTAAAGAGGGTGATGGAGTCTGGCTTCGAACATTTTCTGATAGAAGTACGTCAAAATCAACTTGGAGGTTTTCCTCTAATGTGGTTGGTATTGTTACTTCTATATTGTGTCTAGCTACTGAAGATACGAGTTTATCTCGTACGGCAGTGAAAAATTGATCAGCTTCTTTTTGGTGTTCTATGATAAGTATGCGATTTTCTGCATTGATCACCTGTCTAGTATTATTAAGGGCTTCCAAGTTATGGTCAAATGTTTTACTATAGTTTCTTTTGTTATGGAAACACTCTTGTTTATACATTTGTATGATTTACTAGCTTTAATTTTTTCTTCCAATAATGTGTCATGGATTTCTTTCCATTGATTCATTTCTGGATGAAAACTTTTGGCATTTGCGGGAAGTTGTTACTTTTTATTGGGAAAATTATACACGTTGTTGTACATTAATGCGGATCGGTCCCCATACAAAAAAAAAAGTTTGCCCACCCCTAGGATTAAAGATATTTTGAAGGCGATCCCAAAAAAAATTTTTTTTTTGCCACGCCCCCCGATGGGCTATTTGTTTTTTTGACACTACGTCGCCATTTAAAGTCCGATTTTAATGAGCCGTACACCATTGGTCATGGCTTGGAAGCCGCCACAATTCTTACGTTAATCATTTTTTACTCCGAGTTCAAATTCTAGTAGTGACTGTCGGTATCTAGTTTCACATCATACCTAAATTCCAATTTTTTTTAGTCTGTCGAAAAGGCCTTGAAATTCTGTGAAACTTTTTCTTTAACAGTAACTACTTTTGTTTATAACTGAAAAAGTTATAGAGGTTTAAAAAATCCAAATATAACCCTGTGTTAAATTTGGCAATTATGCCAAATTTTTTTTTACTAGAATTGGCAACACTGGTTGCTATTACTTTTAATTAAATATTTTTTTGTTTATGCTTACTGTTATCACCTAATATTTGCATGCTTCTATAAAGGAAATCTACTTTAGTTGTAATATTCTTGTTGTATACAACTATTAAGTATGGAATGAATTTATTGTCATAAAAAAATATATTAAAAGTTCAACTTGAAAATAAATGTAAAATTATGTTAATTAAGTTGAACTTTTAACCTATTTTTTTATGAGATTTTTTTTTGGGATCGCCTTCAAAATATCTTTAATCCTAGGGGTGGACTGGACAAACTTTTTTTGTCGATCCTCCCTATTGTACATTGTTTAATTGTCTCAATTTATTTTTGATGTAATTTTTTATCAAGATAACCATTGCGACAATTAAACATGTATGTAACTGCGCATGCAAACGCGGTCAACCACTTATCGGAAACTTCTTCTACTATAGGGTGTGGTTCGTATTTAACTATTTTGGTATCGGAGGTGTTTTCACCTCAATTTTCTTTTCCTTTCGTATCCCGCTATTCCTATTAACCTTTATGTGTTCAAAGAAAAAGTTTTACACTCATGTACACCCGTGGTACCCGGGTACCATACAACAATGAGCTTGAGCTGAACAATGAATATTACTATTCTTGAGCTAGAAAATGAAGATACAATTCCTAAGGCTTAGAAAAGATAATAATTGATGTATATTGGAACGATTTCTCGTCATCCCTTGTCAATTTTGGTTTTGTAACAGACTGGTTTCGGCGATCCCCCATCTTCAGTGTTTGATTTCGTTCTCGATAATAATAAGGTGGATAAAGGTGAATATAGATTCCATAGTTGTAATTATACCTTTCATGGACATGAAATGGTATTATAACTTTGGTCCGATGTTTGTAAGTATGAGAAGAAGAAGAGATAGACCCATCAATAAGTATACCGAAATGATCAGGATGACGAGATGAGTTGATTTAGCCATGTCCGTCTGTCCGTCTGTCTGTCTGTCTGTCTGAACGCAAACTAGTCCCTCAGTTTTTGAGATATTTGGCTGAAATTTTGTATGCGGCCACCATTTTCCAATATAGGAATCATTTGTCGGAACTAGCAAGATCGGACCGATATTACATATAGCTCCCATACAATCGATTGTTCCGATAAACGGATTTTGGGCTATAACTCCTGTAATTAAACACGTAGGAACGTGAAATTTTGGACGTATTGCTATTTTTATATGTGGAATGTCGATGTTGAAAATCATCGAGATTGGATAAATATTTCACATAGCTCCCATACAATCGATTAATCCGATAAACGGATTTTGGGCTATAACTCCTGTAATTAAACACGTAGGATCGTGAAATTTTGGAAGTATTGCTATTTTTATATGTGAAATATCGATGTTGAAAATCATCGAGATGGGATTAATATTTCACATAGCTCCCATACAGTCGATTGTTCCGATAAACGGATTTTGGGCTATAACTCCTGTAATTAAACACGTAGGAACGTGAAATTTTGGACGTATTGCTATTTTTATATGTGGAATGTCGATGTTGAAAATCATCGAGATCGGATAAATATTTCACATAGCTCCCATACAATCGATTGTTCCGATAAACGGATTTTGGGCTATAACTCCTGTAATAAAACACGTAGGAACATGAAATTTTAGACGTATTGGTATTTTTATATCTGAAATATCGATGTTGAAAATCATCGAAATGGGATAAATATTTCACATAGCCCCCTACAATCGATTGTTCCAATAAACGGATTTTGGTAGATAACTCCTGTAGTTATATAGGTAGGAACGTGAAATTTCGTAACTATTGCTATTTTAGAATGTAGAATGTCGGTGTCAAAAATCAATGAGATTGGACCAATATAACACATCTCCCCCATATAATCGATAGTTCCGATAATTTCGGTATGAGCTTAAGTTAAATTCACACAGGCTGTACTGGGATCAAACAGTGAAAATCGTGACGCTTATTCATGAAAGGTATTTAGCCTTCGGCACAGCCGAAGACAGCTTTCCTTACTTGTTTTTTGTTATTTTAATGACCTGTGTAGGTAACCAATAAGCAATTTTCGATACATTTATGAAATTACTTTGCATGTCAAAAATGCGACTTAATATAACTCAAGTACTCAGACGACCGGGGCTTAAATATGATGTTTTGAAGGAAAACAAAGCTTGGAACATCAACGCATTGATGAAAACCTTCGCAGGGCTCCAAGCACGATTTTCGTTACAAAGTGGTACCAATCGGGGATATATTCACTTCTGTAAAGTTCCCAAAAGTTTTGCACGTTATTTTCGATTTCAGAAAGTTTTTTTGCGCAGCTGTACGAGTGGCTTAGGTCATATCAGACAGGTCATATATATCAACGAAATTATTAAGAAACTATAGAAAAGCATGTCAACGTCAAGTGTAGATTTCGTGAGATACCTCACCAGTGACCAGGCAGTCAATGTGTTAACCATATATAGCATTTTCAGGTCGAATGAAACCTTTTTCAAGTAAAATTAAACTTTTTTTCAAATGTAGTGAAACCTTTTTCAAATTAAATGAATCTTTTTTCATATGAAGTGACTTGAATAAAGTTTATTTTCACTTGAAAAAGGTTTCACTTCATTTGAAAGAGATTTCATTCGACCTGAAAATACTATACCTCAAGCTAAGACTAGTACGCATAACATTTTCAGCAGAAAGCGTCGAGCAGCGTGAACTCTGCCAATATATGGTCAATACAGTTATACGACAGGCGAGTCAATTTTTGACTGCATAATTGATGCTATAGAGCTCGTAAGAGATTCGACAGGTCGAGTGTAAAAATTGTGATATTTAATATAAAAAATCCATTTAAATGTAAATAAATTAAATTTAATAATGGTTATCTGTTAGATTAACGTTCTTTAATATTTTTCACAGAAACCAGCAAAAGTTAATCTTAAACGCTCATACTAAATGTACAGGTACCCGGGTACCACGGGTTTACACTTAGAGGGGAAAAATAAAAAGCGGCTAAAAAAATAAAGAAAATATTAAATAAATAATATTTCTTTAAACGTTTTATGAGCAAATTAGCTAGCTTAAGGCATATAAGGAGTATCGAACTTATTTGACAACATCTTATAGGAGAAAAACTTAAAATAAAACCATTTGGTTACCCGGGTACCACGGGTGTACACATAAGGGTTAATATGCCGTTTAGTGCAATTTTCCACCAAGTCATTTTTATGTAAAAAAAATCTTCCTTTAACCTGTGAAAATTTGTTTAATATTAGCGTGTTAAATTAATCAATCTATTTGTCTCCTCTACTAATGTAGTAGGGTATAAAACATCTCTCATTGTGGGTTATCTACTCATTCCTATTTGCCATTGCTGTCTTAACCAATTTAGATGGCTTCTATTACTTCCTTTGTCGCGCGATCTTGACCTACGTATTTCATTCGAGTTTTCGGCTCTAAATTATCAACGATATAATTTATTGCTTCGTAGTTAAGATCGGCAATGCGTTGTCCATGAGAGGTAATTTTCAAAATAGGTTAATCAGTTTATATTTTACGGTTGAAAAAAAAATGTGAATGAGAATGGGTTCCACCCATTTTTGCGCAGACCTTTTAATTTGGTTATCAGCTCCTTCTTTTGCTGCCCGCGACTGATATTAATTATTCGCTGTAGTTCTGCACATTCTTTTTGGTGTCTTCGCTTTCTACCTCCACGTTTTTGGGTTTATGTTCGCAGCTTATTCGCTGTCTCAACTCTTTTAGCTTGGTTTTTTGGCGGTTTTGCCTTTGCCGGTATTCCTCTAGGGATATTGGTTTGGGACCTACTACAATTTTTGTGGGTATGTATTTGGGGTATTCTTTGGTGTTTTCCGATCCTTCCGGGACGTATTCTTCTACCATAATGTACTGGCAGGGTTGGTAGGGTTAGATTTGAGCTTATGCAAAGCAGGATCTAGTTTTAAGCTGGCAGGATCGCCATTTAATGTTTGGGGTATGTCAGAGTATTATCTTAGCTCTTCAGCCGCATTTAGGTGAGCATTAAAATGCCCCACAAGATTCCGAAATTAAAACACAAGGGTTGAGTCTTAAAATTGGAATGATTAATCGGCTCATCGCCGTCTTTTATATGCTTACAATATACCTTATGAGTAATCTAATTTACAAACTTACATTTCTAGGTTGTTAGTCATGCTTATGACTCTACGTTATTGTGCATGCATACATAAATGTATATGGGTTCAATCGAGTTTATGTTATTGGAGAAGTGCAGCGCAAGCTAAATTGCTTTGAGTACTTTGGCCTAGTTATTGCCAAAAGTATATTGAAAAATTATATAAATTGAGACAATTGAACAATGTGCAACAACGCATCTAAACAAAAATTGTATATGCCAAGAAATGAATAATTGGCAAGAAACCCACGATACATTAACTGAAGAAAAAACAAAAGCTAATAAGTCATATAAATGTATAAATAAAAGTACCCCCATAACAACAGAAACATTAGTAAAGCATTTGAACATAATTTTGGAAGCCTTAAATAGTATAAGACAGGTCATCAAGGTAGGAACTCTTATACTTACCGAAGAACACCAAAAAGAAGCTTACCAATTTTTTTACGCCGTACGAGATTGATTGGTATCTTCTCTAGCTAGGCACAATATAGAAATAACAATACCAACCACAGTAAAGGAAGAACTCCAGGTTGATTTTACTTTACTTTTATCAGAACGTGGTCGGAGCCGAACTCCATCACCTTCTTTGAATCAGACTCCACCAGTGGACAAAAACAAGGAACTAAAAACCCCAATCATCCCAATTATAAACGTCACAATGCCACAATCCGTAGTTGAATTTATTAAATCTGCTTCATCAGTGCTACCAGAGTTTGATGGTAAGCCGGAGAATTTACACAGCTTCTTAGACGCCCTCGATCTACTTGATCAAATCAAAGATACTCACGAAGCCGTTGCAGTAACAATGATAAAGACCAAACTAAAAGGAACGGCAAGAAATTTTATAAGTATAGAAAACACGATTGAACAAGTAAAAACAAAGCTGAAAAGCGCGATAAAAGGTGAATCGGTAGAGGTTTTAACCAAGGTCTGAAACCGATTAAAATAACGTTCCGGTTTCGGTTTCGGTTTTTGCAACGTGTTTCGGTTTCGGTTCCGGTTTCGTTCTTCAAAATTTATTTCGGTTTCGGTTACGGGTTCGTTCCGGTTTCGGTTCCAAATAAAAACAGGAAAACAAAAATTTTACTACTAAAATACTCATGTACCTATGTAGCTACGAAATAGGTCTGAATTTTCATAACTTTTTTCCTGCGGCCATGATGGGATTTCTCCAATATAATAATACATTTATTAACGCTATGCATGGATGAAATTTCTGCAAAACAAATTCCTAAAGTTAACTCTACTTTTTTATTAAAATGGAAGCCAAATGAAATGTATAAATCGTTAAAAACATTAAAATTAGTGGCGCTTTCCGAGACAAGCCTGAACATTTCTTTTTCGGATCTCGTAAATTTGTTTCGATCGCTTCATTCAACTATAGTCAAACTTCCTCTTTCAGAATTTTGATACTGATGTCAAAACGTGGCTCGACAATCTTCCATGAAAACTTTCAGGTTACCTGCTTGTAAAAGGAAGTACCTATGTGCCCACTCACAGAAGTAAGGTATTGAAAAAATTCAAAATCGTTTGGAACCGGTTCCGGCATGTGAAACGGTTTCGGTTTCGGTCTTTTCCAGATCAAAATAACGGTTACGGTTTCGGTTTCGGTTTTGAAAAATGAATCGGTTTTAATCGGTTACGGTTACGGTTTCGGTTTCGGTTACAGTCCTTGGTTTTAACCGCCAAACTCCTAAACGTTCAACAACGTAGTAAAACGGCTAACCAATACACAACAGAAATAGAAAAAATTACCAAATCATTAGAAGGAGCTTATATCTCGGATGGACTTAACCCAGACTTGGCAACGAGATATTCAACACAAGCAGCAGTCAAAGCTATGTGCAAAAACTGCTCTAATGACAAGGTCAAAATGATAATGCAAGCGGGAACGTTCACAACAATGAACGATGCAATCTCTAAGTTCACCAACAGCTGTACCGAAATAATGGGCAGCTCAAACACGATTTTGAATATACATCAACAGAGTCAGTACCGAAGTAATTTCCGCGGTGGTTACCGAAGTAACAATTATGGGAACTACCAAAGTAGGAGATTTAGAGCACAACCGAGATACAACAATAACTCGAGATCCAACAACAATAATAATAACCGAAGAGGATCACAAGCCCAAAACGGCAATAGATCCTACAACCAGACCCGTAACGTGCGCAGCTGCACCCAGACGGAAAACCAGGAAACTCCACTTCAAAATTAATAGAAAGAAAAATATGCGTACTAAACATAAATCTAAACAGCTATATATCTACAAGGACATCCCTAAATAATTCGATTTCAAAATTTTTAATTGATACGGGAGCAGACATTTCCATTATAAAAATGCATCAAATTAGCAAAACTCACAAAATTAATAAAGAACAAATTACATATTTAAAAGGCATCGGTCAGGAATAACCAGCACTTTAGGCACAATTAAAGCGGATTTAAAAGGTGATGACCTTCTAATTTACCACAAATTCCATGTTGTAGAAGACGACTTTCCAATCCCATGCGACGGAATAATAGGACTAGATTTCATAAAGAAATACAATTGTATCTTAGATTATAGCAAAACAGAGGATAAATTAATCCTAAGACCATATGATTTTCCCCAAACAATAACAATGCACCTAACAAATTGTCTGTCTGTCAACACACTTACTATTCCTGCTAGATCTGAAGTCATTAGACAAGTTAAAGTAAATACCGATAACAAAAACATCTTCATACCACACCAACAATTATCTGAAGGCATTTTCATAGCAAACACTATCACAGATAAAGATCAAACTTTTGTTAGAATTATCAACACAACACATAAAAACACAACTATTCAAAATTACAAGATTAATACCGAAAATTTAGACGATTACACACTAATTAAAACAAACACACACAATAAAAATTTGAACGATACAGAAAAATTGAAAAGATTAACCAAAAACTTTCCAAAATTTGTCAATTCTCAGTTAACAACATTATGCACAGAATTCATAGACATATTTGCACTAGAAACAGAACCAATTTCTTCTAATAAAAACAAGTAAGGAAAGCTGTCTTCGGCTGTGCCGAAGGCTATATACCTTTCATGAATAAGCGTCACGATTTTCACTGTTCGATCCCCAGTACAGCCTGTTTCAATTTAACTATATTTACTATACACATTACACATCTTTGTTATAATTTAAAAAAAACTTACAAAATAATAGGATCCGAGTTATCGGAACAATCGATTGTATGGAGGCTATATATTATACGTGTTCAATTGTACTGACTTACACTATACACATTACATATGTAGAAAGTACTAAAGGTGCAATATTTTACGTTCCTAACTTTTTAAACGCGGAAGTATTGGCCAAAAAACCTTATATCGGAACAACCGGTTGTATGGGGCTATATGTTATATTTACCCGATCTTCTTGATTTTCCTCTACACACTACATAAATTGAAAGTACTCAAGTTGCAAAATTTTATGTTCCTAACTTTTTAATTGCAGAAGTTTTGGTCAAAAAACCTTATATCTGAACAATCGGTTGTATGGGGGCTATATGTTACATTTGCCCGATCTTTTTGATTTTCACTATATACACTACATAAATATAAAGTACTCGAGTTGCAAAATTTTACGTTCCTAACTTTTTAATTGCAGAAGTTTTGGTCAAAAAACCTTATATCTGAACAATCGGTTGTATGGGGGCTATATGTTACATTTGCCCGATCTTGTTGATTTTTACTATATACACTACATAAATATAAAGTACTCGAGTTGCAAAATTTTACGTTCCTAACTTTTTAATTGCAGAAGTTGTGGTCAAAAAACCTTATATCTGAACAATCGGTTGTATGGGGGCTATATGTTACATTTGCCCGATCTTGTTGATTTTCACTATATACACTACGTAAATAGAAAGTACTCGAGTTGCAAAATTTTACGTTCCTAACTTTTTAATTGCAGAAGTTTTAGTCAAAAAACCTTATATCTGAACAATCGGTTGTATGGGGGCTATATGTTACATTTTCCCGATTTCGTTGATTTTCACTATATACACTACATAAGTAGAAAGTACTCGAGTTGCAAAATTTTACGTTCCTAACTTTTTAATTGCGGAAGTTTTGGCCAAAAAACCTTATATCTGAACAATCGGTTGTATGGGGGCTATATGGTATACTGGTCCGATCTTGTCAGTTCCGACAAATGATTCCTATATTACAAAATGGTGGCCACATACAAAATTTCAGCCAGATATCTCAAAAATTGAGGGACTAGTTTGCGTTCAAACAGACAGACGGACAGACGGACAGACGGACATGGCTAAATCAACTCAGCTCGTCATCCTGATCATTTCGGTATACTTATTGATGGGTCCATCTCTTCTTCTTCTCATATTTACAAACATCGGACCAAAGTTATAATACCATTTCATGTTCATGAAAGGTATAATTATACATGAAGGAGGACACTCCTGTTTACATAAAAAATTATAGATTGCCTCAAACGCAAAAAGGAGAAATAAGCAAACAAGTAAATAAGCTAATCGAAGATGACATAATAGAACCCTCCATATCGGAATATAATAGCCCAACCTTATTAGTCCCCAAAAAATCACTCCCAGGAAAAACAGAAAAAAGATGGAGATTAGTGGTAGACTACAGACAGGTAAATAAAAAGCTAGCAGCAGACAAATTCCCACTTCCAAGGATTGACGATATTTTAGATCAACTTGGAAGAGCAAAATATGTTTCATTCCTAGACCTTATGTCAGGTTTTCATCAAATCGAATTACACCCCGACTCCAGGGATATAACCTCAATTACAGCCGAAAATGGCACATATAGATTCAAAAGACTACCTTACGGATTAAAAGTAGCACCGAATTCTTTCCAAAGAATGATGACGCTAGCATTCGCAGGCCTAAAGCCATCTCAAGCATTCCTCTACATGGATGATTTAGTTGTATTAGGTTGTTCTGAAAATCACATGCTAAAAAATTTAAGAGACGTATTCTCCACTTGCAGAAAATTCAACCTAAAAAAATTTTTCAGCCAAGAAGTAACATATTTAGGACATAAATGTACAAACAAGGGAATATTACCCGACCCGAGCAAATTTGAAACAGTCCAAAATTACACAACACCAAAAACAGCCGATGAAGTTAAAAGATTCGTAGCTTTCTGTAACTATTACAGAAGATTTGTACCGAATTTTGCGGAATATTCAAGAAAATTAACTAGGCTTTGCAAAAAGAATGTTTCCTTCGAATGGACAGAAGAATGTCAAAAAGCTTTTGTCTACTTAAAGGAAGCATTAATTAGCCCAAAACTTTTGCAATACCCAGATTTCGATAAAAAATTCTGCATAACAACAGACGCTAGTGGGTACGCTTGTGGGGCAGTCCTTAGCCAAGAACACGATGGCAAACAGTTACCAATTGCTTACGCTTCTAGGTCCTTCACAAAAGGTGAAACCAACAAAGCCACAATAGAAAAAGAATTGGCCGCAATCCATTAGGCCATAACCTTCTTTAGACCATATGTTTATGGCGGAAAATTTCTAGTTAAAACCGACCATCGTCCTTTAACATACCTATTCTCGATGAAGAGCCCTTCATCTAAGCTGACACGAGTGAGACTCGATTTAGAAGAGTACGATTTTGAAGTGGAGTATATAGCCGGAAAAGAAAATCATATTGCGGACGCATTATCCCGCATAACAATTACAAACTTAAAAGATATGTCAATTAAAGCAAGTAAAATATTAAAAATAACAACAAGATCAGCAGCAAAACAGACCAGCAGTAATGCTGAAAATAAAGAAAGTCACAAAGAGAACCCCAAAACTTACGAAGCGCTAAATAAATTTGAAGTTAAAAGACATGTCGAGCTCGTTTTCACTCCTCCGAAATTATATTTCAAAAAAGGAAAGAAAATTTGTAGCACTTTGGATACAAGCAACCTAATTGTTGAGGATAAGATTGACTTAGGACAATTCTTTACCAGGCTCGAAAGAGAAGCCGGCAATTTAGGACTTGTACAAATACAGTTGTCCTTAGGGGACAAATTGTTTAAAAGAAATTATACTGCAGTAGGCAAATTTATAGAAATGAGTAACAAAATTCTCAAAAAGCTAACAATCGCTCTAACCCCAGAGGTTATATATGTGACAAATCCCGGGAAAATTAAAGAAATTCTGCATAGATATCATGACGATCCTATTAGTGGTGGCCACCCAGGAATAAATCGCATGACAGATAAAATCAAGCAGAAGTATAGCTGGCTGAATATGAAAAACGATATAAGAAAATACATACTGCATCCACTGCAAGAAAAATAAGACCAATAAGCATATAAAAGAATCAATGATAATAACGGAGACACCTCCGAAGGCATTTGACATTGAACAAATCGATACAGTCGGACCATTACCGAAATCGATAAACGGAAACGAATATGCAGTTACCATCATATGTGATCTAACCAAATACTTGGTAGCGATCCCCGATCCAAGCAAACACGCAGCAACAGTCGCTAAAGCCGTGTTCGAGAACGTCATTTTGATTTATGGACGCATGAATACAATAATGACAGACATGGGCACAGAATACAAAAACGACTTATTCAAAGAACTGTGTAAATTATTAAAAATTGAACATAAGACTTCAACACCGTATCATCACCAAACTTTGGGTACTGTAGAACGCATTCACCGGACATTCAATGAATATATACGTTCCTACATATCCAGTGACAAAGATGACTGGGATGAATACCTCAGGTATTTCACGTATTGTTACAATACGACGCCATCAACCACACATAAATATTGTCCATTTGAATTAATATTTGGGAAAACCCACCGAATTATGCATTTTTAAAAGAAAATAAAATCAGCCCATTATACAACCATGAAACTTATGATAAAGAAGTAAAATATAGACTTCAAATAGCACAGCAAAGAGCTAGGAAATTAGTCCAAGAGGCTAAAAAAAACAAAAAACAAATTGTGATAAAAATAGCTATAGTAAAGAAATAAACATAGGAGATTTAGTATTAGTTAGAGAAGAGGCCTCCCATAAGTTAGATAATAGATATAACGGATACTACAAAGTTAAAAATATCGATGAGAACAACAATTTCACTTTAATACCGCATAGCATAGGAAGTAGCATTAAAAACAAAAAAGAAATTATAATTCATAAGAATAGACTTAAAGCAATATAACTCCACTACATAGTAATAACAAAAAAAAAAAACGAAATACAAAATATCATGTTCAAAATACAAAAAAAGTCATTGCAATAAAGACACATGTAAAACAAATGTAAACAAAATAAAAGAAAGAAAATATTTTCCGATGACATAACATTAACCATAAGCTAATTGGGTCAAACCTTTTATTAACTCACAATAGAGTACTCATACATTAACCAAAATGTATGAGCATTCTTTTAAAGAGAGGAGGTGTAGCATGACAGCTAAGCAAAACAAAATGTTCACACAATAAATAAGTTCAATATACTTGTGGCAATAACTAGGCCAAAGTATTCAAATGAATTTAGCTTGCCCTGCACTTCCCCAATAACATAAAGTCGATTGAACCCATATTATTATTGCACAATAACGTAGATGACTAACGACTTAAAAAGGGCAGCTGCCTCCCCCTTAATTCTGGAAATTCTTTCCAAGAGTGAGAAAAAAATTCAATAACAATTCAATTTGTTTGCAAATTTCTCTTGACAGAAATAAAAAATCAAATTTCCGTTTTCAGATTATTAAACACAAGGTTAGAACTCGTATTTTTGGACGAGTTTTAGCAGTTGTGAGGTAATGCAACGAATTATGTTGTTCTCGTAATATTGTATATTAATTAAAAAAATTTCTTAGGTTTGTGCTCATTAAGCGTACATCGAAAATATGTGAAAGAGAATATGCACCAAATTGAAGAGGAAGTTTTGGATCGATTTGCAGTAGATAGCCGCAGAATTTCTTTAAAATAGTTATTCATCTCTACATATAATAAAATTGTAACAGGTCGATGTCTGTACATGGCAGATATCAACAAAAAATTGATTGGGGGAAGCATTATTAAGCGAGTAGAATCTAAATCAACCATTTTAAAAATTTGTGTGTGTCTGTCTGTCTGTCTGTCCGTAATGAATGGAATTGAATGAAACTTTTTTCGTTGGGTTGCTCGACGCTCAACTTAAAATTTAAGACATTACTTTTTTCAATATCTCAACCGGTTTTGGAGTAATCGCCCAATATGTGGACCAGGGATGACCAAAAATGTCTTAGTACAATATGGGTGTCAAACGAAAGGAGTGCTATAATATGCGATGTGATTCATTGAAATATCTGAAGTGGTTTGGGAGATATTTTGAAATTTCGATAGCTCGACCGGTTTCGGAGGTATCGACGAATATTTCCACAAAAATGTTTAGTACATTATGGGTATCAAACAAAATTTGTTTATGAATGCTGTCACTTGATTAATTTCAATACCTAAGCTACCCCGGAGATATCTTATAAAATATGAACCTTCTTAATACCAAAACGCAGAGTTGGGGGAGGGGTTTATTCAAAGGATCTGAACCTTGAGCTCTCCTTCAGACTACCTGATCACTGCAGTGTCTTCCAGGCTGAAGTTTCAGCAATCATGGACGCCGCGGCTTGGATAGGCCAACACACTATCAGACAGGACATTTTTATATTCAGCGACAGCCAGGCGGCCATCAAATCCCTTGGCTCCCTTGGCGACCAAGCAGGTTCTTCGCGATAAAGAGCGCTTAGGTATGCCGTTTGCCACATGCAAGCGTATGTTGAAGTAGTACAGACTCCGCCAAGCCAACTTAAGATGGCTGCAATCTGGGATCCGATGAAAACATTTTTTGTGACCGAAATGCGGGTTTATCGAGAAGACAAACATTAAAACAGAAATTATACGCATTCATTTAATTTTCGAATAGTTATAATCGTACATATATAATTTCAGTATACGCATAAGTGAATGTGAATACATAACTATAATATCGCAACTATCTATTTGAATAGAGGTACTACCGACTCTTAAAGTTACTATATTTAAAGGAATTTCATTATTAAATTATAGTTAAAAAGTTTTCCCCAGTAATTAAAAATTTGAATATTTGTATATTTGTAGGTCTGGTACTATCACGAGAACCGCTTGACCGATTGGGATGAAATTTGGCATTAAGATAGTATGATTGATTCTAAGAATATATACTTTGGGGTTGCCACTTGGGGCGATTTACAGGGTTGCCACCTATTTAAATTTTTTTAATTATGGAGCTAGACATCATATGATATGACATCATATGATATGCCATTCATATGATACGACATCATATGATATGACATCATGTGATATGACATCATATGATATTTAAATTTTTTTATTTATGGAGCTAGACATCATATGATATGACATCATATGATTAGACATGATATGACATCATATGATGAGACATTATTATTATTATTATTATTATTATTATTATTATTATTATTATTATTATTATTATTATTATTATTATTATTATTATTATTATTATGCCCAACGGATTTTACCCACCATCCCGCCCAACCGACACGAGGGGCGCATCCGCATAACGCGCGGATTAATTTGCCGAGTGTTTGAAAGGCGGAGGTTTGTTAAGCGTCGAGTTCTCAAAATGCTCAGCTACAGAAAGGAATTCATCAGCTGAGTGATATACATAAATGAATAGGGAATTGCAATAAATTAATAGAACGTAGAAATCAAGTGTTAAGAGATAATAGAACAGTTATTTTGATCATAAAAAGCGAGTCCGAAATATCAAATGTGCCTGAATGAGAGTTAAAATCTTCGCACAAACACTGGAAAGGCTCGTGTAATTGAAAATTTGTCCTGCATTGCTTCAGCCGAATAGGCCTAAAGTGTCGCGAAGGTCGGGACGGAACATTAAAGTTAATTTCGTTTAAAAGAAATGGGCTGGAAATCGATCCGTTTATCAGTTTAGTCATGAATAATACACCTAGCATTTCCCTACGATTTGCAAGGGTTGGGAGATTGATAAGTTTCAAACGATTAGTATAAGGTGGAAGGTTATACGTTGAATCCCATTGTAGATTTCTCAATGCAAAGAGTAAGAACTGTTTTTGAATTGATTCTAGCCTATCAATATAAAGTTGGTAACGCGGATTCCATAGAACTGAGCAATATTCTAATATAGGTCTAACTAGTGTAGTAAAAAGAGTCTTCGTAACATAAGGGTCATTAAATTCCTTTGACCACCTTTTCACAAAAGCTAAAACACCTCTAGCCTTATTAACTGTTGCCTCAATATGAGGACTAAAACTAAGCTTGGGGTTCATTGTCACCGCCAAGTCAACAAAAACATTAACATGTTCAAGATTGTGGTTGTTGATTGCATAAGAAGCTGGCTGTAGATCCCTACGTGAAAAACACATGAACTTACATTTTTTCAGATTGAGCGGCATATTGTTAACGTTGCACCAAGTTACTAAGTGGTCTAAATCAATTTGAAGCAAAGAACGTTCTTCAATCGATGCATATGACTTAAAAAGTTTAACATCATCAGCATACATCAAGATATTCGAAAACTTTATTGTTGTACAGATATCATTGATAAAAAGCATCATATGATATGACATCATATGATATGACATTCATATGATATGACATCATATGATATGACATCATACGAAATTGCATCATATGATATGACATTGTATGATATGACACCGAAAAGATCCCGAAATGGTCTGTACTATTTCTATTTTATTTTTTGCTTTAAGTGTGCAAATTTACATATCTTTTACATAAGTCCGCGTCATATTTTCCATATGCTACACGGAATATGGGCATAGATTTAGGCATACTTATAAATGTGGAGGTACTGTAGGTTTTACATTATTTAGATATTTGTAGGTCCCGTACTATCTCGAGAACCGCTTGACCAATTGGGATGAAATTTGGCTATAGATAGTACGATTGATTCTAAGACTATACACTGTGGGGTTGTCACTTGGAGCTGACATGTCAACTAAAATATTTTCAAGTAAGGTTGTCACCTAGGGTTGCCACCTTACCGGAGTATATTTGTATATTTGTAGGCCCGGTACTATCTCGAGAACCGCTTGACCGAATGGGATGAAATTTGGCACATAGATAGTATGATTGATTCTAAGACTAAGGCTTTGGGGTTGCCACTTGGGGTGGTTTACAGGGTTGCCACCTATTTAATTTTTTTGTATTTATGGAGCTAGATATGCCAATATGGGTATCAGATGAAAGGTATTTTCGCAGACATACCAACTAAAATATTTTGAAGTAGGGTTGTCCGCAAAAAGTCCATTACGGCTACGAAAATTACAAAATTTTAATAATTGGCCCACATATAAAGGACAGTCTAACACATCCTCACAAGGTTGGTAAGTAAAGTTAGCGTTAAATTGATAGCACCGAGCAAGCTCGGTCACCCAGGTACTTTTTATCATAAGTTATTTGTGTTTTGAGTCGTGGAATGTTTTTTGAAAAATCGTACGAGAATCTGTCATAAACCTGTATTGAGTGTGTTTCGTTACTTTCGTCTATTTTTATTTTGTCGTCGCCTTGCACTTCCACCTGTTTCGACTTCGACCTTGTTATCACCGCTAAACCTTGTTTTGTCGAGTCTTTTATTTCTTCAATTGTTATTCGCGAAAGTGCATCAGCTACAACATTCGACTTGCCTTTAACGTATTCTATCGTGAAATTATATTCTGAACGTTCTAACCTTATTCGTGTTAGTTTTGATGACGGATCTTTCATGTTAAAAAGATAAACTAAAGGTCTGTGATCTGATTTTACTAAGAAACGGACGAAATTGTTTAATTGCAAAATATATTGCCAAAAGTTCTAACTCGATGATAGCTTTTTTCTGTTCTGCTATGTTGAAAGATTTTGAGGCAAAACAGATTGGTAAGTCAGCATCTTCGTGCTTTTGACTCAATATAGCACCACATCCAACTTTTGACGCATCAACTGTTATTTTGAACTCTTTACTAAAATCGGGGTATTGTAAAAGTTGAGGAGACATTAATGCAGATTTTAGTTTTGAAAAAGCTGTTTCACACGTTTCATCCCAAACAAATTCTACCGTTTTCCTACTTTGACGGTTGAGATGTGCTGCCAGTAATGCGAATTGCGGTATAAATCATCTATAATAATTTGCGAAAGCAACAAAGCGCCGAACGGCATCTTTGTCATTTGGCCTTGTATATTTTTTAATCGACAAATTTAATTATTTTAGAATCGTCTGGCAGCAAACCTTTCGACGTGCATTTATGGCCTAGGAAAGTTACTTCCGAACGCAGGAAATTGTATTTGATGGGATTTAGCTTTAAATTGAATTTTCTGCATGTCTCAAACACTTTTTCTAAATTTTAAAATGATGTGTCTCACTGCAACCTATAACAATTATATCATCGATATACATGAAAGCTTGATTAGGCGCGATGCCTGAAAACGCTAGTGACATCATACGCGAAAAAGAGTTGGGTGCTATATTTAAGCCAAAAGGTAAGACTTTCCAACGAAAAGCTCCTCTATCAGTACAAGTTATATCTCTTGAGTTAGAATTTAATGGAATTTGATGAAAACCGGAAAAAAGATCTAGAGTCGAGAAATATTTTGCTCTGCCAAGGTTGTCAAGTATATCGTCAATGCGTGCTAGCGGAAATTTGTCAGCTATACGTTTTTTATTGACCGCTCTGAAATCTACGAACATACGATATGACTTTTGACTTGTGGGATCTTTTTTCGGTACTAAAATTAGTGGGCTATTTTTATTTGAAAAACTTGGCTCATTTAATCATTTTTTAATAAATTATCCACTATTCTATTGATTTCTACGCATTGTGAATAAGGCAAACGATAATTTTTTATGTAAACTGGTGTTTTGTCTGTTAGACGTAGTTCTTGTTCGGTCTGTTTTTAACGCGAATACATCGGCATATTTAAGGCATAAATCGAGCAATTGGCGGAATGAAAAAATTGAATGCGATTAAATTTGTATCTATTGTGCCTAATTTTGAAACCGTAGCTGTTGTTACACCTGTTATGTTAATTATATCCTTACCGTTAATTCGAACTTTGGAATTTAAACTTGAAAATTTAATTAAGGAAATACCAGCTTGAGAGTCTACTAGAAAAGTGCATGGATTGTAAGAATCACTACATTTTAATTCAATGAAATCGGAATAGTTAAGATTCAGACAGTAAACAGCGTTTTTAGGTACGTTTTCATCTAAAATTTCGCTCCTGAGGGGCTTCTGTTACTATTGTTTCCTCTGTTACTAGACCGATTGCTCGAATTATTGTTACTAGAATTATTATTATTGCCTCTTCTACTATTGTTGTTATATCTGCTATTATTTCCAAAATTACTATTGTATCTACCATTATTATTGAAGCGATTTGTGTTATAATTTTGCCTGTTACTGAAATTGTGTACTCTATAGCCTCCTCGAAAATTATTTGACCTTTTTACACGCGAGTGAAACGCAGCACTTGACGCTCTTTAACCTCATTATTATGCTCAACTATCATTTTTGCAACTGCGCCCTTTGAATCACTGAAAGTAGTTGACGCTAAAATTGATTTGACTAATTCTGAACGAGTGTTCAGCCAGCAAATGTTTACTGTTTGTTCTACAGCCATTTCGTGCGCTTTTGTTTGTGTCATACCGTCAATGATCAAAGAACGTTCTAATGAGTCGGATAATTCCCCAACACGCTTGGCAAATTCCGTATAGTTATTGTTAACAACATTTAAAGACGTGATTTTGCCCGCGACAACTTTCGAGTTGTCGGGTTTGATTCTATTTCGTAACGCGGTTTTAATTTGACTAACGGAATTTACCTCCGTTGGAATCGCTTCACGCGCTTTACCCTCAAGTTTGGATTTCAAAAATGCTATAAAAGTTGTAGTTAAATTTTCATAGGTTAAATCTTCTATTAATGTAATTTTATCTATAAATGATTCAAGTGCTAGAGGATCACCGCTATAGTTTTCTCGTATAATAGTAGCACACATGCTAATGAAAGATTTCTTTTGATCTAGTGTTGCCATGTTTTGATCGTTCAGATCCGAATTTTGATTGAAAAAAATTGAATTTAAATTGGATTTTATTTCAAATTGGATTTTATATTATCACTGTTTTGATCGTTAAGATAAGAGTTTATGTTTGAAGAATTTTGGCTAACACTATTTGAGTCTCCGAAACCGGCAATGTCTTGCGACAATGAAAACCTATTTTCCTGATTTATGACCGTAGAAGTCGATGATGCAGATGAACTGCTAGAGCCTGAATCTGAGTTCCTGGAAACTGTCTTATTGCTCTTAAGTTTCATATGAACTTAAGAACAATGACGGAAAATTTGAATTAAACTGACTTTAAATCAACTGCATAAAATATATATGGAAAACTTTTAACTTGAGAAAACTATTTGAGGCTTTAGAGTTGTTCGAAATTTAAAATGAATGAAATTGTATTTAAGTTTATTTTAGGCAAAATGAAATTTTAATTTAAGTAACAACGAGGCGATTCACAAAAAGGCGCAAAAATTTATTTAACTGACGAACTATTGATTTTTTTTATTATTGATTGAAAAATTTAAAATGCAAACTATTGAAAAATGTATGGATAGGCTATGGAACCGGACGCACCGTTTTTATTCAAAATGTACATATTTGGTTGTTATACAGTACCACCGTGTAATCAAAAAACGTATATATTTGGTTGCTATACAGGACCACCGTTTATCTGAAAAAATGTGATTTCGGTTATGCGGAACCACCGTTTCAAAAAAATCCAAAATTTGAAAAAAAATTTTAAATTGAAAAATAAGAAAAATTTAAATTGAAAAATTAGGAAAATTTAAATTGAAGAAACAAATTTTAATCGATTTGAAAATTATAATATATATGTGTAATAACAAACATATATATTAATAACATATATATAATATATGTAAAATAATTATAATTTATGTATATAATGAAATATATGTGTAATTATCAAACGAGAAAAATTTAAAATATAAATTTTAAAAGAAATAACTTAAAATTGAAAAAAAAAAAATATCTTAAGTATTAACATGCGCATAAGCAGAAAAAACCGTAAGGGAAAAAACTACATATGTAGACATACTTATTCTGCTGCCGGCTTCTATCACGCTGCCTGCTGCTACAGCTGCCGCTTCTTCTTTTGGTGTGCTGCTACTGTTGTTGTGGAAGCCCTTGGTTATTTGTTGCTGCATGACAATTGTGTGGCGGGATGTTTTAAGGCGTTTTGAGTGTGTGTGGCTAACTGTTGTGTGGTGGCTCGATGAAGCCGTTTTTTCTTGATTCGGCGCCGTTATCGCGCTGAATAATGCGTACAGTTTACTGACGATTTAAAACGTTAATTTTACTTCTGTTTCCTTTAGAATTTGCTATTATATCTATTTAAAATTTCTATTATTTCCGTATTTTTAGTTTTTAGATTTATATTCGTAGATTTTGTTTTACTTTCGTAGCTTTATTTGCTTACGTTATAGCCTTTTGTATTATGCTCGTAGATTTTTCGATTATTTCCGTATATTTAGTTGCTCGTATTAAAATATGTATGTATCTGTAGATTTTATATCATTTAGTTATGTTGCATTATTTCTGTAGAAATTAGTTCTATTTTATTATAATAGAAGACTTTTTTTCAATTATTTCTGTAAATATTAGTTTTATTTTATTATTAAAATGTTTTTATTAGGTCGCTTTCGTCGTTCTTGTGCCCGGATTTTTGCATTCGATTTTGAACCAACTTCCTGTTGTGCTAGGCTCTTGAAATTTTCACTACAGTTCAGGTCGCGATGACAATGCAATATTATTAAAAAAAAATCCGATAGGTGGCGCGTGGGTCGCTATATTTTCAAAAATCGCATTTATGGTCCGATTTGGCTGAAATTCGGAACATGTATTACTACTATGAAAAGAAATATTTTCCTAAAAAAAATTCCGCTAGGTGGAGCTGAGGTCGGGGTAATAACAGCTGAAAATCCTAATTATGGACCGATTTAGCTGATATTTAGCGTGTGTATTACTTAATCAATTTCCAAATGTTCAAAAAAAAATTGGACCCGATAGGTGGCGCGTGAGTCGTTCTATTTAAGAAATGCGAAGGTCTGTTTTCGGTGTCGATTAATTCGTTTTTCAACGAACTTCCCGTTGAGGTAGAATCTTGAAATTTTCATCATCGTTTAGTTTTCTGCCCCCACGCAATATAACAAAAAAATAATTCCGATAGGTGGCGCACGGGTAGAGATATTTGAAAAGTTTCATTTCCAGAGATTTTGCTTTGGATTTTGAACTAACTTCCCATTGAGCTGGGGTTTTGAAATTTTCACCATCGTTCAGGTTTCGCTGACAATGCATTATACAAAAAAAAAATCCAAAATATTGCTTTAATTGCAAAAGTCCCATTTATCGGCCTATCTTCCTTATTGCTATCTGAATATTTCGTACATATGCTATAATGCGCATGCTATAATGTGTTTTCAGCGCCATAAACAGCATCGAAATTTCGAATATTTCATCTGAATACATTTAGGCGCAGCCACTATTGCACAAAGGAAAGATAATGTGCTTTATAAGACTTAAAAAAGAATAATTTTATTCATGTAACCATAGGCACGCCGCGTAATGCGTGTAAACGTAGAAAATTGCCGAAGGCGTAAATGAACTGTCAAAATTTTTATGGAACGAAGTTTACACAGATTCGGTAAACTTCCACGAGGAGTTTAGTGTGTAAACACCTCCAAAAATTACCCAATTCGATTACGCTGTTCGACATGCAGTTTTTCAAAGCAGTCAATGCACACTAGACAAAAATAGAATAGCTAAAAAATGGGTCAAAAATTAAATTAATAAGAATTTCATAATAAAAAGTATTCACATAAATTTATCTATATCGTTCATCTAACTGAGCTGTTAAATGTATATATTTACGCTTTCGTTAAGTTATATGGTTACATGAGTACCACTAATATGACACAGAATATCCAATTACAATCTTAGAAATTTTCACAGACTCACAACTAAAAAGTATAAAATAAAAAATAGAATAAAAAAATATTTTTAATTTAAAATGTTTTTAAAATGAACTAAAAACTGGAAAATAATTTCCCCTCTGCCTACATAGATTCTTCACCACGTAAAGCTTATCTGGAACATTTGTGAGTGGGAATTCTTATAGGTATTAAATAGTACTTGGAGTTTGAAATGTATAAAAACATTTGGCGCTTGCTATATTGTGAAAAGATGTTTTTTTAGAAAAGCTCATATCGGTAATAAGATTGTTAGAAATTAATGCGAACCATCTTCAGCGTGCGCCAATATTTTTATACCTTTCAAACTCCAAGTACTATTTAATACCTATAAGAATTCACACTCACAAATGTTCCAGATAAGCTTTACGTGGTGAAGAATCTATGTAGGCAGAGGGGAAATTATTTTCCAGTTTTTAGTTCATTTTAAAAACATTTTAAATTAAAAATATTTTTTATTCTATTTTTTATAATATATTAAGTATTAGAATATTTCCGTATAAATTAGGTTTATTTTATTATAGTAGAAGAATTTTTCCAACTATTTCTGTAGCAATTAGTTTTCTTTTATTAAAGTTGAAAAAGTTTTAAATTATTTCTGTAGAAATTAGGCTATTTTATTATATTTAGTATAAATTTTCAATTTTTTTTTCTGTAGACTTTATTTTTTATTATAATTTAGATAAATTTTTATTTTTATTTGCAAAATTTTTTTCTACCACACACACTAGCACTTGTTGCTTGTACTTATGCCACTCGAACACTGTCGAAAACCACCTTTCGTTTTTGCCATTATACCTCGGGATCCGGCTCGCTGCATGGTCGCCAGCCACCTCATCCATTATGGGCAATTTCCATGTATTCCTTTAGAGCTGGCTAACCCTGGGGATGTCCCACATCTAGGGGGCCGCCGCCGCCATATGCCAACACTTCTTTTCTGCATATTTAATTTTCTTTAAAACAGCCACTTTCGCTTTAAATTAAAACTTTTAGGAAGAACGATCCAATTGTTTCAAGTGTCAAAATCAGAATGGCGGGTCACGAATGGAAGTTGTCGATGGACACCTGCCATTCGTGTCCTTTCATTATTTTATTCTTTTCTTCTCATTACATTCATAGCGCTTACATACTAGTATATATATCTTATTCGCTCTAACAATAAAGGATACATTCACAATGAAATATCAGGCATTGCTTAAAGAGCATTGCCAGATGTGACGTAACGTAACAAGTTACGCTACGTTAATGATTTTATCCTTACATGGCACAGCAGATGGATCGCATCTTAAAGAGTGCTGGTTTCAGCCTCCGCAAGTGGAGGTCGAATAGTAAGGAGCTTATGAGGGCGCTAGATTCTAGTGAACAAGACTTTTTAAAATTCGAAGACGAAACAAGGGTGCTAGGGTTGGTATGGTTGGTATCACCAGACCAGTATGCATTTGTCGTAAAGACACCAGAGCTTCCAAATGTTATAAAAAAACGGGTTGTGGTGAGCTGTAATTGTAATAGGAAAAATCCTGATACAGGATTTATGGCGCTTAAAGTTAGAGTGGGATGAAAAATTATCATCGGAGCTAGAAGCGAGATTCAAAGATTATTGGAGCGAGATGAGAAAGCTTGAAGATTTCAGGATACCGATATGGCTTGGTACACTTTCTTTGAGGCAAGTATAGCTGCGCGATTTCGCTGATGCGTCCGAATCACCAAGAACACGGTGCAAGAACACGGAAAGGTTTGGTGCAGATTAATAGTATTCAATACTAGGGTAGCACCAGTAAAGAAAGTGATGATACCGAGGTTGGAGTTGTCAGCCTCTGAGATTTTGTCCAGATTACTGCTGGAAGTTAAGAGGGCGACGAACTGGGGCGAGATCAATTATACCTTGTGGACAGATTTGCTGGTTGTACTGTATTGGTTGGAAAAGATACCAAAAGATTTGAAAACCTTTATAGCTAATCGCATTTCAACCATTCAGGATAACACCACAGCGAAAAACTGGAAACATGTAAGGTCGGAAGATAATCTTGCCGACTTTTTAAGTAGAGGCTTAAGGACTGGTGAGCTTGTGGGCAGTTGGCTTTGTTTGAATGGCCCAGAGTGGCTATCTCTTCCTAGGGCGCAGTGGCCAGCAGATAAGTTCCAACAAGCTAAAATAAGAGATTGCAAAGACACACAATCGGAACTGAAAGTAAATATCATAAATACCTATCGGGCGGAGCTAGAGATTTTTGTGCCAAAATGGGGTGAAGGAGTGAGCTTATCCCTCTTACCCAATACAAGAATAACTTGGAGGGCATCTTGAATGTATTAGGGTATGTAAAGCGATTCATTGATGCGATGAAGGAAATAGGGGCAACGCGTGAAAGGAGCAAAAGGCCGTGCAAGAGGCGTAGACTAAGGGGCATGAAGGCAAGACCAGTTTTGCCAACGTAGCATGAAAAATTGTGGGCAATGGAAGACTTATTAAAAGATTCACAGCAAAAGTACTTCTCCAGAGAGATGGCATTTGATATTAAATAAGAATGGTATTTTGGGCTAGAGTATGAAGCAAGGCACCAGGTGATTGTCGCTAAAGGTTCCAGATTAGCTTATTTTATAGCTGACTATGCTCATAGACAGACTAAGCATATGGAGCGGTGCAAGTAATGACTAATTACATAAGGTAGAAATATTGGATTCCACGATTAAGAGATGAGCTCAGAAAATGTCTGCATAAATGTGTAGTATGTGTGCGATACAACTACAAGCTTGAACAGCAGTTGATGGCGGATTCACCAACTGAGAGGGTGTATGTGGGCAAGCCATTCCTGTATTGTGGGCTAGATTATACAGGACCATTTGGAGTCCGTGTGAGGGTGCGCGACGATTATATTGATAGAACAAAATTTTGGGTTGTTGTGTTTGTATGCTTGACAACTCGAGCTATGGCAGATTTATAGGAAGACGTGGGCGATGTGCAAAGCTTTTTAACGATAAAGCGACGACGTTTGTTGGGGCTAGTAAAATGATGACGAGAGCAGTGGATCAGTGAGGGGGTAAGAGACATTTGAGCATTTGGCAATGAGAGGAACTGAGTGGCGCTCTATGATTCCAGCTGCACCACATCAAGGTGTGATCTATGAGGCAGTTGTGAAATCCATGAAATTCCATTTAACCAAAATTGTGGGCCAGAAAACGCTGGCACAAGACCAGCTAGCAGCGCTTTTGGTAGAGATTGAGGCTATACTGAATTCCAGACCGTTTAAAATATGATCCTAACGATGTGCAAGCTTTAACGCCGGGTCACTTCCTCACTGGGGAACCGTTGATCCTGCTACCTCCGTTCGTACTAGACGAGCAGCCGAGAAATGTTGGTACGAAGATTTGGGCCCAAGGCGAGTTATGATACAGCTTTTTTGGAACCGATTGCAAGTAGACTACTTGAACCGTTTGCAAGAACGAAAGATATGGCGCAGGGTGCAAGAGAATCTTAAAGTGGGGCAAATGGTTATAATCAAAGCAGAAAATGCTTCACCATCCCAGTGGGTATTGGGGCGAATAGTCGAGTTAGTCCATAGTAATGACATACTAGTTCGATCTGTTGTGGTGCAGATACAAACAAGAGGTTTGCGTATTACCCGTGGAATTAGACATGGCGGAGCAGCGGTGAAGATAAAGTCTTCGGGGCTAGAGAATTACATCATTACATTTCTAATTATTTGTATTTACTTTGGTTAGAAAACCATAGGTTTTCGCTGGCACTGTTTCCTACAGGGACATTTGCCATTGCGCGTCTTAATGGTCGCGCAGGGCAATGCGTCTGCCCGAATAAATTTACCGTTTGAAAATGCGTTATTGAGTGCAGCTTCTCATGGCTTGCCCCGATTGAGTGAATGCATAGATAAAGAAAAGAGTTATGATTGAGTTGAGTGAGGAGTCAGTCGTAGTTAAGACGCGGTGGCAGAGGAAACAGAAAAAGAAAAGTGTGCAAGTGCAAATATGTATAAAATAATCATATAATAAGCATTGTTGTGGTTTGTAAAATATATATATGTATGGCGTGCTAGGGCAGTGTGCGGTGTGTGCATAAGTTATTTAATAAAAAGGGGTTTTTTTGGCTCTGGCCTTTTTCCCTTTAAAAGCGCTCGTTTTATTTCGGTCGGTACCTACACACGTAAGTATATGTATGTGTGAAACACCTACAAAAGAATATAAAAGAAAATTTAATAAGAAAAACAATAACTAAACAATACTACGAATAAATAAAACTTACCGCGTGTAAAATTTTCCTTCAATGACGTTTCATTCAGTGATGGTGCCGATACGCCGCTGCAACACTACATTTATTTTTCGTACTAAATCGAGTTACCCGATGCACACAGATGGGATATAATAATACATAGGGCCTTAGGCCTATTACACGATATGTTTCACGGCAACGCACGGTATAAAATTTCCCAAGTTTCGTCAATACTAGCCTAGATGTAAATCTTTCGGTGTACCAGCATGAATAAAACACCGATAACATAATAATATTATTACAAACCCGAGCTGGAACTAGAAATAAATAGGCAAATATAAACTTCCGACAGTTTCTACCTTCACAGTCGTGACACGTACGACACCATATACCAACCCCCAATATTATTTTCCCCAAATCGTGGTAGGTATTGGAAACGCCACCAAAAATGACGTGTTCAAAGCTTAAGACTAAGCAGCTGCCGCGGAGCATCTGCCTGTACCTTGACATAGCAGGTGTGCCAGTCGCCTTCGGGGCGATGTGGCAGCACAAAGCGGTTGAGTGAGCGAAACAGCTGTTCGCTCTCCGGCTGAAGAGTACTAAAAGTGGGTGAACTATCCACACATACACGACAGCACGATCAGCTGTCTTGTAGCCAATTTTATAGATAGTTAAAAATGAAGCTTTTGCAGACAAAATTACCAAAAATACCTAAATAATGTAAAAATATAGCAACCACAACCTATATATTGAAAATCTACGTCAAAATACCAAAAAACACCTAAATAAGGCCAAAAAGGCCCAATTTCAAAAAAATGGGCCAGAATTATTACAATAATGTCCAAACATAACAAAACGCTTGAATAGGCAGATTCATAGGCCAAATCTGATTAGGGACACAAGTCACCCAACCAGACATACGAAAAACCCACAGGTAATAACGGGTTTATTCCTTTTAGAATGACTCGTTACACCGCAACACGTGTCAAAACGGACGGAGGAAAAGTCCCGTCCGTTCAGCATCCCGTGCCGCTTATGTGGCAATAACCACGGCAACCGGGTTTTCCCGAAATATCGTGGGATGGCGGCAGAAGAGCGATTGCCGGTAGTAATCATTCATAAGTACTGCTTCAACTGCCTATCTCCGTTCCACCGGCACGATATGTGCCCTAGCTAGGACCGATGCTATCGGTGTAACGAACCACACCATACAACGCTTAGCATGAATGAAGTGTCCGCCCATTCGGCCACCCGCCTTAATCGGCCAACCATCGACCCCTTATAGGACGGAGAGAGTTCATATGGCGCCTTGTCCATTGCCTTCAATGAAGCAACGAAATCCTGGGCAGAACAGGTGGCCGAAAAAAGAGGAGGAAGAAGAGGCGGCCAGGCCGGCATCGACACCCACTCCACAGGTCGGCGGCTCGGAAACCCGTTCTTTCCGACCGCTACTACGGCACGAGCTGTGGAGAAGCCGCAAACCAGTCCCAGCCGCAAAACCACGGAATGGTGGCTCGGAAACGCGTCCTTTCCGACCATCCCCAAGGTCTGGTAAGGTGAATAACGGAGTTTCGGAAACACGTCCTATCTATGAACTAGGAAAAACCACGTCCATCGTTACCTTAATTCACAAAGGTCCTCACTGACATAAAAAAAATTGTACAGGAGAAGCAAAAAACACAATTTGTCGGCTTGTCTGGTTCCTGCAGCACGCGGGTAAATTTTTCTCAAAAAACACATTTTCATTTGTAGTGAGTGTGTATTTTACTATATCATACTTTAATATGTGAAAAAGTCATTTCATAAAAATGTGTCAATCAGGGCCTTTGGGAATTAAGCAAACGCTATACTAACCGTTCTTTTCCATCCACAACAGGGGTCAAGTTGTAGCCACGGTTGTCACTCCAAAATTTCTTTCGGTTTCCACAAGAAAGTACAATTTTGGATGGAAAAGTACCATTTTTTATTTTTTCAAAACTTTTCTACTTTTATGTATAACAGCTTGTTTATTGTTTAAAAAAAATATTTTTCTTCCCAAGAAGTCAGAGGTGTGTGGATTTTAAGCATGATTTACACTGGTCGATTTGCAGATCAAATTTGGTCTTTCCACCGGGTAAATAGCAATTCCACCATTGACAACCTGCATTTGTGCGACCCTTTATTTCATCCGATCGATCGAATTGCTATGTAGACGTTGGAAGGACAGATATTGACCAGATGAGTTCCCTCCTTTGAATGGAAGGCGATTTTGATCTTCCAACAAAGGCCGCCTTTCGTTTCTTCGTTGCGTAACCTAGATACGCAATTAATCACAAATCGGTCTCCACTTCGACCTTCCATCTGAGTGGTGTTCTCCCTCTTTCTCTGCTTTCACCTGCGGGTGCCAATAAGAATACCTTCGAAAGGCTAACATGTATATACATTTTCATTGACAGCTGAAATTAGCCTAACAGTTATTATTATTATTATAAGGCCTTATTACACCGCGACCATTAATACGATCTATTGTGTGACCTATCCCCACCTAGGCAGCAGACCCTCTTTCTTGCTAACGCAATGCATTTGCAGAGTATGTGAACCGGCGTTTCATCGTCAAGTTCGCAGAACCGACAAATTGTTGTATCTGACAGATTCAGCTTACTCAGGTGATAACGCAGACCGAAATGTCCCGTAAAATACCCAGTGAGGGTTCTTAGATCCACCCTCCTTAGATTAATGAGCCTGGCTGATGCTCTTTGTGAGGGTTCTATAAAGAGTTTGGCCTGCCTCTGGCCTAGGCTGCTAAGCCAATGCTGCCTAAACTGTTTATTTTCCCAGTTGCTTATGGTCTCCTTTACGTGGGCCTTCGCGAGTCCACAAAAGGGTTCCGGACCATAAAATGCTGTTAGAGTACCATGTTTTGCCAGGTGATCTGCTTTTTCGTTGCCGTCATGCCCTTCATGCCCTGGGACCCTACCTAACAAAACTTTGTTTTTGGCTCCCAGATCATTAAGGACTGCGACGCAATCAGCGACAAGTTTCGAGGTTATAGTGTAAGACTGCAAGGCACGTAGGGCGGCCTGACTGTCCGACATAATGTAGATTCGCCTAGAGGATAGTCTTCTTCGGAGGCATTCTCTGCCACATAATTCTATTGTGTGGATTTCCGCTTGAAAGATAGTGGGGTAGTTACCCATCGGTACCGATTTTTTGTAATTTGGGCCATAGATACCAGCTCCCGTTTCACCATCTTCGAGCTTCGATCCATCCGTATACCAAATCTCTGAATCGGATTCAGCATAAGGATTCCCTGTGTCCCAGAGCACTCGATCTACGATCGAAACTTCAAAGTTTCGCATGATCCTGAGCGTAGGAGTTATTGCATCACTTACTTGCAATATAGGACTATTTATGAAATTCTTAACTATCTTAATATGTCTTTTCATATTTCCGATTTTTAGATCGGAAAGTTTTGAAGTCTTAATGCAGCAAGTGTGGCCTCCTTCTCCATCAGAATAGGGAAAGTAGGTATTCCCACAAGGGCACTTAAAGTATCAGCAGGGCACGTTCTCATTGCACCTGTTATACCGACACAGACTAGCCGATGCAGCTTACTTAACTTAGTTGCCGCTGTTCTTTGAGCAGTCTTACTGGCTTCACAACTGTTTTAAATGACCAGTACGTCATTTGGGAGGCAGCCCCCATGTTTTGCCATAAAGTCTAGTGCAGGCGAAAAAGGCCCTCGTTGTTTTATTTATGGTGTCCTCCAAATGAGCATTCCATGTGAGGGTTTTGTCCAATGTTACGCCTAGGTATTTCGCTTCCGTGGAAAAAACCTATGCGGCTGCCTCCTAGGGACGGCTCTAACATAGAAAGCTTTCTTTGCCTCGTGAAAGGCACCAAGACTGTTTTATTTGGGTTGATAGATAACCCTTTGTTAGCGCACCATCTTTCAATGATGCGCAGGGCTTGTTGCATGCGATCGGATATTGTTTCTTCATGCATTCCTGTTACCCAGCCTACTAAGTCATCCGCATATCCCTGTACGTCAAAGCTATTGCCCTTCAAACGATGTAGAATTTCGTCTAGGACTAGGCTCCACAGTAGAGGAGAAAGTACACCTCCCAGAGAGCATCCTCTTGTAGCCACGATTGAGCCACTCGCTCCTATATCAAAGCTGATTTTTCTCTGCTTTAGCATGGACAGCACCCAGCGAGTAATCATTGGGCTTACGTCCTTGCTAATCATGGCTTCCTCAATGGCCTGATACGTCGTATTATCGAAAGCGCCTGATATATCGATAAATGCACACAGGGCTACGTTTTTATACTCAATGGCCTTTTCAATTTTTTCCGTAAGGCAATGAATAGCAATCTCTGTAATTTTCCGGGTTGGTACGCGAATTGGGTTTTACAAAGAGGAAGTTTCTTTAAGTTCTCTTCTCTAATGTGCTGATCCAAAATTTTCTCCATTCCTTTTAGGAGAAAGGAACTGAGACTTATTGGTCGATATGACGATGACAGATTTTCCGGTTTCCCTGGTTTCGGTATAAAAACAAGCTTAACCTCTGTCCACCTGTTAGGAATATATCCTAGCAGCAGGGATGCTCTATATAAATTTGATAGGACTGTGACTGTATAGTTAATTCCTTGCTGTAACAGACAAGGATAGACCCCATCCGGTCCTGGGGATTTGAGAGGACTGAAAGTCGATAAATCCCATTGGACATTTTTGACATTTGTTAGCTTTGCTGCCAGGCTCTTTTCTCTTCCACTAATAGTTGGAGAATCATCTACTATAGGATGTGAGTGTTGATAGCCTAGTGTACAGTCCGGAAAGTGAGTAGCAAGCAAGAGAGCCTAACAGTTACACTCCACCTAACTGATACGGGTCCTGCAGAAAAATACCACTTTAGGGAAACCGGTACCAAAGTACCATCAGTAAAAAAGGTACAGTTTTTGGTACTAAAGTACCAACTTCGGCAACCGTGGTTGTAGCGGCTAGCATGGCTAGAGAGAGAGCTTATGGAGTCATCGGACATCCACACCATTCACATAGTCACAGTTATAGCTTAAGTCCAGCTGGGAGTGGGGGCTAATGGTCTCATTTTTTCTTTACTTTGCGTATCGCAAGGGGAACCGGCATGTTTAGACCCTCGGCCTAAATATAGCGGTCGCCCCTCGTAGCAGATATCAGTATCTGCCGCGCAAATTTCAATGGCAGAAAGACACTCGGAGAGTTTGCCAAACCACTTTCTAGGGGCGCCCCGATTATAAAAATTTATTTGACGAATTTTTGACGTTACTTTTCCCGGGCTGAGAACCCGGAAGTTTTAGTGTGATAGTCCGAACACCACGGCAACTAAGGCGGATCTCGGAAAAAATTTGTATTATTAACTAAATAAGTAAAAAATTAGAAAAATTGGTTATATTTTTTCTTTTGATACATTTTGATACAGTTATTGTTCAAAAACTGATACACTTTTTTTGGGAGGCTGCGGCAACACTGTACTTAATAACATCCAAACTCTCCTCACAATGAATATTATGGCTGATTTTCATTGGGTCAAAATGACTGACCTCAAAAACTGACTTAACTGCCACCATGTCGATTGGTGTCAAAAATGTTTTCATAATGTCTTTAAAACTAGCATGAATTTTCGCATTTAATTTGTGACGGTAAAATCAGCTATTCGCACGTCATATTACACAAATTTGCAAACATGGCTGGCAAACTGAAATTCAATCGTTTTCACATGCATTATTTGATATGACAACGTGTTGTCAAAAGTGACTACAAACGCAATTGACACAATATGACAACCGTTTCCATTGGTTTGACAACATTTGATGTCATATTATGAAAACCAGCCTTTAGGATCAATGCTCTCGACCTGTAACGACAGGTTAAAAGGTTGCTTACAATATGCACATATACGTTCCGCTTAAGGGTCGAACGCGGATTGGTTTGACCAAAGCAGGCAGGCAATTCCTGCCTTGTGGTGTCCGAAATGCTGCAAGGACAATGGGGTATAAAAGGGGGTTCCGCTGATCGACAGATAAAAATTGAAAAAGTGCCGGTCTTATCGAGTGCCAGAACGTGTTTGAAAATAAAGTTTAATTTTAAAGTGCGTTTTTCACCTTAAAGTGTAGGTGCGCGTGTGAAAATGTCTGTATTTTTATAAAGTGTTGTAGGTGTTGAAGACATGATTAGGAACCTCATCGAATTTGAGGATTAATCGAACGTGGCCAACTACCTGAAAAGAAAACAAAAGAATAATATTGAAATGAATTTACTTACCTGTTTACTGTATTATTAATACTTATAATTATACTTACCTATGTATATACTAAACTAATGGCGGCGATATACCAACAGGTTATCATAACCTCTAACGAGATTTTTAGCCGAGCTTCTCTTTCCAACTTGTGGTGTGTTGCTTTTGAGTTTTCCTACAAGTTGGCGGGACCTACAGTTTTTTGCCGACTCCGAACGGCACTTGCAAAGCAAATGAATTTTTTGCTGAGAAGCTTCTCATGGCAGAAATACACCCGGAGAGTTTGCCAAACTACTGCCGAGGGGCGACCCCGTTTAAAAAAATTGTTTTTCTAATTAAGTTTTGATGTTACTTTGCCGGGCATCGAACTGCCACGACTTGGTGTAGAAGGCCGAACACTTAACCGCTACACCACGGCGGCCGCCGTATGTATATACGTATATGAATTATCTACCTTCATCAAAATGCTTACCTTTCACTCACCTATTGAAATACCTTGTATACATACCTGTTTCGACGCACCCTGTAAATAAGAAAGAATTACTGTTAAGTCTACAAGGTATTTCACATACCTTTGCTCCTGCATGTAAGAAGTAATTACTGTTTAGTGTACATACATTTACATACATATGCGCTCACTGAAAGTAGTCAGCGATGCAGTGGATTTTGCTGGACCGTTTTTAAGTTAGTTATTCGCTTACCATCGAACTCATCGCATACCCTTTGTACCTAAAAGTTAATAAAGTGAATTATCTTAGCATAAAGTGTCGCGTGTGCTTATTTTGATAGTGCTTATTTCCCTCAACACTGCAAATCCTACTTCCTATAGGATTGCAAATTTATCCATGGTCCTTTGGTACCATAAGTGATAAAGTGACCCAGCGACCTAAAAAAGAATATAAAAAATAGACAAAAAAAAAGCAATTAAGTTTAATTAGGTACATACAAACCTTAAATAGTACAAAAAATCGGTATACGCGACGCGCTAACATACTCAATTGTGTAAAAGTGCTGAAAACAAAAGATAAAAACATTATTTTACTAAAAAATACATTTAAAAAGGTGGAAAATAATAAAAGAAATACGTACAAATAAACAAAAAATATACAAGTGCAGAAAATATAAAAAAGCAACAAAAAGCAGTGAGAAACCGAATGGTGAAAAACTAAAGGACAGTGGTACAGTGCTGGAAAAGTGAAACAAATATAAAGAAAAAAATATACATATATATATTATTAAAACAAAAAGTTGAAAATATTAAAAACAAAAAATTTAAGAATTTTGAGAAAAGGCTGTTGCGCTTGAGAAAAAAAACAACAATCACAGCACTGTTTTATTAAAGTGGTTTGCAAGGCACAGACATACAAAGTTACATAGTTAAACCACGAGCAGTAGACCTGCAAAAGTGGTACCCGCAACAAAAACAACACCAAAGTAGGAAGAAGCAGGCAACAACAACAGACATCAGTACCAGCATAAAAATAAGGTGGTAGAAAAATGCCAAGGTAAGTACACCTTGCCCAAAATATACGCATATAGAAGTGCAGCGGAATTCCTCAAACCAAATATTAAATTACCTCACCCCATCTACGGTAAATTTGACTGGATCTGGGAAAGACTCCGTACAAAACACCGTTTTCACAAAATCTCTCTCATTTATCAAAATTCCCGCTAAACTCCCCCCATATACACTTATGTGTTGGTAATTTCCTCTAATTTGTATTTATATATATCTATACACATTATACGTACTTACTCATATATCCACCTGTTATAAAAGATTTGCCGGTAGCTTCCACTTATACTTTTATGTTTACCGTTTCTCACAGCACCAACAGAAAGTTGCAAGCAAAAATACATTTTACATACATACATATGTATAAGTAATCACTCCAAATTAATAGAAAAAAAAATACTCTATAAATTCACTAAATATTGAATAGTGTGCCGGACCCTGAAAAATTTCATGTCAATTACTGCACTATTGACTCTCAATTTTTAGCTGTACTTATTATAAGACCATTTTACCTAGTAAATTTGCGAATTTGACCCCACCCACCTTTTTTTGTTTCTCTTCGCTGCACACACATTTATTCATATACACATATACATTAGGGTGATTCAAAAAAAATTTCTACTTGGTATTGATGAGAAAATAAGCCTTACAAAAAATTAGCGCTCTAACTTAACCCTTAGGGGTGGCTATTTTTTTCGCCCTTTCCCATACATTTTGTATGGGAAAAAATGGCATTTTTTTCTTTTAATTTTTGAAACTTTTTCTTTTTCTTTTAATTTTTGAAACTTTTTTGAAAATATTTTTACATACTCTTAAAGTTGAAGTTTTGAAGCCTCCAAAATAGTAAGCCATGTGCGATTATCTTAACTATTAAGATAATTACAGCCATTTGAAAATGACTGAGTTTTGTACTATTGCACACACATACACAGTAAGACGTATAAAATTTAGTAAATTTTAAATCGCTGTAATTATTTTAATAGGTAAGATATTCGCAAATGGCTTACCATTTTGGAAGCTTCGAAACTTCAACTTTAAGAGTATTTAAAAATATTTTCAAAAAAGTTTAAAAAATTGAAAGAAAATTCACTTTGAAAAAAATACCATTCTTCCCCATACAAAATGTATGGAAAGGGCGAAAAAATAGCCACCCCTAAGGGTTAAGTTAGAGCGTCAATTTTTTGCAAGGCTTATTTTCTCGTCAATACCTAAAGTTTCAGGGGGTAAGGCCGAAAAAAAAAACAAATTTTTTTTATTTGAATCACCCTAATATACATACTCGTACTTGGACTTAGATGCGCTAAGACAAGCAATTCCCACCCTCAGCAATTAAAGTAAAGTACAGTGGGCCCCAACCAATAATAAATACCACAAAATACAGTAGGTCAAGAGGACTCAAATTACCTATAAAAAACTTAAGATTATAGTTTTAAACCCTCAACTAAATTTCTCTCTATTGAAATAAATTTACAATGGGCAAACCAGATGAAGAGAAAGCACAATCCCTCCAACCCCAGACAGCAATGAAATTAAGATCAAAATCTCAGAGTGACGAGGAAGAAGCAGCACTCTTCAACAAAAAATTCCTGTATAAAGTCTCTCGATTGGAAAAATTTTGCGAGAAATGGTGGAATATTACGGAAAGTGAACACATGGAGGCGGGTCTCAAGACGTATCTGGAGCAACTCAAAAAACATATGGCTTTGGTGGACATGGCGAATGAGAACCTACAGATGAGTAGCATGGAAGAAAACCTCAGGAAAGTGAGCGAGGAGAAAGACGACCAAATCAACGATTCAGCATTAAATACGAGACTACGGATAAATGAGATCATCAGCAGTTTTCAACCCGCCGCCCACGTACCGAGCACCAACTTATCGCCTCCATTGACAACACCCCCCTTCTAATCAATTCAATTATTTAAAGGTACCTGCATGTGACACAGAGGTCTTCTACGGAGGATATGAAGACTGGCCATCATTTAGGGACTGTGAACATGTAGTGTACATTTATCATCCCAAACTTTCTCCAGCCCAGAAATTGTACCATTTGAGGCAAAACACCCGGGGGAAGGCCGCTCTGCTTATTAAAAATTACCCACTTAATGACCAAAATTTTGCAAGCTCTACAAAGACGCTTGGCGTAAGATGGAACGCCCTCAGCAACACCTTTTCGTATTCATACGACCCCGTTCCAGACGTTAGCTCTGCCACCAAAAGACAGATTCTCTCTTCGGTCGCGAAGCTTTTTGACCCGGCAGGATGGCTATCGCCTATAATGATCGTAGCAAAAATTCTCCTTCAACAACTATGGATGGAGGGAACTAATTGGGACGAGTACGTCAAACCCGGATCATTCCTCAAGTGGAAAACATTTACGAGCAACCTCTTAGCGATTGGAGACGTACAAATCCCACGCTGGGTTAAATTCACTCCCGGTGCACCCACGCAGATACATGGATTCTCCGACGGCATATTGCGCCTGCGTATACCTAAGGGTCCAACACAGCAATAACTCCTTTTCCTCTCACCTCTTAGTAGAAAAAGTAAAATCGCACCCCTCCAAACGGTAAGCCTCCCTAGGTTAGAACTCTGCGGAGCATTCCTTCTCTCAAAGTTAGTTAAGCACATTCGGGCATCACTGCAGCTCACAGAGAGTAGTTTGACTATGTGGACAGACTCCTCCATAGTGCTGGCTTGGCTCGAAAAGCCGCCACATACATGGAAGACATATGTAGCAAACCGCATATCCCAGACACTCGGCAATGTCAGTAACGCTACGTGGCGACATGTGCCTATCGGAGACAATCCAGCAGATTTGGGCACGCGAGGATGTCGGCCGCAGGACTTGATCGACTGTTCTCTCTGGTGGAACGGCCCAAAGTGGCTCTTAAATTCTCCCACTAATTGGCCCAAGGAGATCCAACTAAATGAGTCACTCCCAGAACAACGACGGATAGAAGCCCTCCACGCACTGGTAGATCATGATTTTATGGAACGGTTTTCGTCATTCTCTAGAGCATTGAGAGTCCACGCCTACAGTCGCCGATTTATCCTGAATACCAGAAACGAGCTAATACCATCTTCAATTGACCTCACCCATGAAGAGATTCACCAGGCGAAGGTGCAACTCATTGCGAACGCTCAGCAAAACCATTATGGCGAGGAGATCGCAGACCGCCAAGCTGCAAAGTCACTCGATAAAAGAACACAGAGCCAAAAATGCCTAATAAAATTAATAAGATTGTCTTTATGAACGGTTTTCAGGCTCAGGGGTAGTCAAGACGGCGGAAACGAAAAAAAAACCATACTCAAATCTATTTGGTTTAATGAGGAAATTCTTATTGATGTTATCAAGTGCAATTTCTTCTTTTTTCTTTGCGATTTCTTTTTATATGTGTTATTAATAAGAAAATCTTCTCGAAATTTCTGTCAATATATTGAAAAAAAAAGCTGAAAGAGAAAAACTTCTTATTTTAATAAGATGATCTTAGGGTTCCTAACAATAAGATTTGATTTATTAATGTTTTCAAAGGAAAATCTTGCAGAAAACGGACTGATTTCTTAGGGTTCTTAACAAGAAGATGATCTTAGGGTTCCTAACAAGAAGATATGACTTATTAACAGATTTCCGCATAATTGTATATGTTAATAAGACGATCTTAGGGTTCCTAACAAGAAGATCTGACTTATTAACTGATTTCCGCATAATTGTATGTGTTAATAAGACGATCTTAGGGTTCCTAACAAGAAGATTTGACTTATTAACAGATTTCCGCATAATTGTATGTGTTAATAAGACGATCTTAGGGTTCCTAACAAGAAGATTTGACTTATTAACAGATTTCCGCATAATTGTATGTGTTAATAAGACGATCTTAGGGTTCCTAACAAGAAGATTTGACTTATTAATGTTTTCAAAGGGAAAACATATTTCCGCATAATTGTATGTGTTAATAAGACGATCTTAGGGTTCCTAACAAGAAGATCTGACTTATTAACTGATTTCCGCATAATTGTATGTGTTAATAAGACGATCTTAGGGTTCCTAACAAGAAGATCTGACTTATTAACTGATTTCCGCATAATTGTATGTGTTAATAAGACGATCTTAGGGTTCCTAACAAGAAGATTTGACTTATTAATGTTTTCAAACCCTCGTGAAGGGTGGATACCTTGCCGCGGTACGAAGGCTTAAGTCGATAGCCACAGGGCTACGCTGCCCTTGTGATCATAGCTCCGTACGGCACTTCATCACGAGAGCAGCCTAGCCTCTCTGGCGCGACGACAAAGATCTTCCCCCTCCCAATCCAGGGTGTTATGCGACCACGTGCCCATTGGACGTTTGCAGCCGGGAGGCAAATCGTGGCTGTATTTGAACGGAGCCTCTCTGATACCGGGTCGCCTCAGAGAGTAAGCATGGCCTTACCGCGGTACGGGGCTCTGCCGCGGCGGACGACACATTTTCCCCTACTCTTCCCTTGACCCTAAGCTGGCCTTGTCCGGCGATGGGTCGTACGAACATGATGAACTCAAATAACGCAAATAAAAACGAAAAACCCAAAAAGCAAACAACGCCAAATTTCACTCCTCAGCAAAGGAGAGCTATGGAGGAGCAGGCGAGAAAGCAACAACAACGCCGGAGGACAACCTCCGTTCCACAATCAAGGGGGGGATCGACAGCGATGGCAACTAAGAGTCGGTCAACCAACCCTCTATCGAGTAAGATTGACTTGATGGGAGCTAGCACCAGTGCGGTTGCCAACGCAGCTAAGCGGACAACGGCGGATGCTAAACTCCCATCAACCTCTGATATGAAAACCAGTATCTTTACGTCTGTGGCAGCGGTCTCACGACCTGGCCTCGGAGTTTCGAAGGGGAAGGAAGCTGCAACTGAGATTTCGGCAAGGGGAGCGACCGCGATGGCAACTACGGGTCCGCACTCCCGGGAGACATCTCCCCGCCGCTTCACATACCACGAGAAAAGATTGGCTGCAAAGATCCTGAAGAGGTATGAAGGGGTACCGCAGGAGTCGCTGTCGCCGAATTCCAGTTAATCGGTAGAGCTAGCGAAAGCTGTGATACCGGATTTCCAAAAATCTTACATGCCAAAGAGGTTAAAAGTTAACCCTTTCAAGCGCCAGAGATCGGACCTGGAGTTAAATCCCCCTCCCAAGCGGCATCAGAATACCTCTGGAGCGGGCAAACTAAGCTTTGCTGAGGTAACCAAGGACAGGATCCTTATAGGCGTCCTTGACCGAGGCAATGACCGTCTAGCCATCCCCAAGGACCGGTGGCGTTACGTGCGAAATGAACTCGGCAACATTCTTCTCAACGTTGCTCCGGAGTTTCCGGGTAGTTCGGCGCGAGTAACGGATGCGGGCTGGCACCAGGGTCAGATCAAATTACTCGCATGCGAGGATGCAAAAACCGTAGCACTGTATAAGGCAGCAGCTGCTAAACTGGGTGAAGTCTACAAGGGCGCAAAGATAGAGGTCGTCGACTGGAAGGACATTCCAGCTCGTCCAAGGGCAAGGGCGTGGATTCCGGCCATCCCTGACGAACCCGACAGAATTCTCGGGATGCTACGGCTAATGAATCTGTCTCTCCCAACGCATGACTGGAGTGTTAATCTGGTCGGGGATGCGGTGGGGCCCGACAGACAGGTGGTGTTCACCATGAATAAAGAGTCAATCGAGCCCCTCAAAAGGTGCAATGGCCTAGTACACTACAGCGTAGGCCAGATCGTTATCCACGTATATCGTGGTGACGCTCAGCGCGCTACCTTCTCGGCTGCTCCGGGGGAACCGGAAAACGAATTACCAGAAGAGGAAGCGGAGGATTCCGATGCGGAAAGCATGTTATCCGCCACGTCCCTTGCCGATAGTGCTGTGAACAACTCGGAGATGGAGGACAGCCTACAGGACGAGGAAGTCCTCGACGTCACGGTGGTAGCAACCAACGCTGAGCGATTAACATCTAACGCTACAAGCAGCAGGACTCCTGCAACGCCATATCGGGCAGTTAATCGGAACAACTCGTCGTTGATAGGCAACCTCCGGGATGGGGCAAACCTTGACGACATGGGGACGGCAGGGAAGTCTGTGCGCTCTCATGTTGGTGGTGCTTCAGATTAATCTGCACAAATCTAAAGTGGCTTCGGCTGCTTTAAGTAGTCGTCTTTCTAAAGGCGACGTGGATGTGGTCCTCATCCAAGAACCCTGGGTCAATAGCTCGAGAATCTGCGGATTGGGGCTAAGGGCTTCAAGCTCATTCGAGCCAGCGAGTAGAGCAAAGTCCGAACGTGTATTTTGGTCAAGTCTGAGTTGAACTCCTTTCTCCTACCTAACTACAGCAATGGTGATATTACCGCTATCAGTCTAACGGTCGAAAGCACCCGCCTGACGGTTGCGTCGGTCTATATGCCCTACGACGCCGAAGAACCCCCACCACAAACGGAGGTGAAAGACCTGGTGTCAAATTTCTGCACGGGTAATCTTATTATTGGAGCGGACGCTAATGCTCACCATGTCCAATGGGGGAGTTCCGATATCAATGCCAGGGGCGAGTCTCTGTTTGATTACCTCTTAACAACCAACCTGGTAATTTGCAACGTGGGTAATGAGCCTACTTTTATCACTAAGACCCGTAGGGAGGTCATAGACCTCACTATCTGTAGTGAAGGCGCTTATGGGTGGGTCAGAAAATGGCGGGTTCTGGAAGAACATTCATTCTCCGACCACCGTTACATAAAAATGGTTTTAGACTTTATTGTAGAACAACCAATCATGAAGCGCAATCCACGTAACACAAATTGGCAGTTACACAATGAAATATTAGGCAGAGACCTCCCAGTACTGCCCTCACAAGCCCCCTCATCAGTAGAGGAGCTGGAGGATCTTGTTACTACATTTACATCGGCGCTCTCAAATGCTCTAGGACAGGCTTGTCCAGTGCCAAAACCACGCGGTAAACACAGGCCGCATTGGTGGTCCTACGATTTGGACTCGCTCCGAATATCATGCCGGAAACAATTTAACAAGGCCAAGAGCTTCGGCTGTGAGCCTCATTGGCACGAATATAAAGCTAAACTAAGGGCCTACAAAAAAGCTCTGAGACAGGCGAAGAGAACCTCGTGGAGAAATTTCTGCACTGGCGTCGAAAAGGTCGACGACACAGCGAGTCCTCTCGAAAAGTCAAACAACCATCAGCTATCTGCGAAAACCTGACGGATCCTGGACCAGCACGGAAGAGGAAACCCTTGAGCTGCTCTTGAATACACATTTTCCGGGGAATCTGCATGATGCACCACTAGCACCTGCAACAAACCTGGCAGTAAATATACCCGTCACTGAGGAAAGAGTAAGGTGGGCAATTAAAAGCTTTGAACCGTATAAGGCTGCCGGGCCGGACGGGATTATCCCCGCGCAACTTATAAACACGTTGGAGACATCAGCTAAATGGCTGGTATTTCTCTTCACAGCCTGCCTGGCTCTCAACCACATTCCGGGCTCCTGGAGAAGCGCCACGGTAGTGTTTATCCCTAAGGCTGGGAAGGCATCCCACTACGAGCCAAAAGACTACAGACCGATCAGTCTCTCGTCCTTTGTACTCAAAACCTTTGAGAGGATACTAAGCGACTACCTCTCAACGACTATTGATAGCAACCTTATTTCTAGCTATCAGCATGCATACACCAAGGGTAAATCAACAGAAACCGCTCTGCACAGCCGAGTATCGGTCATTGAGAAATCGCTGTGTGAAAAGGACTACTGTCTCGTGGCCTTCCTAGACATTGAGGGGGCTTTCAACAATATAAGCCCGGAGGCTATCAACTCCGCTCTAACTAATCTGGGCGTAGATAGACCTCTAACTGGTTTAATTGACCAACTTTTAAGGGGAAGGAAAATAGCTTCTTCACTTGGTACGGTTGAGTTATCACGCTATGTCACAAGGGGAACCCCCCAGGGTGGTGTTCTTTCACCGCTTTTATGGAACCTCACAGTCAACTCGTTGCTACGTGACACAAGTTGGGGGGGCGGGAAGATAGTGGCATACGCAGACGATTTAGCTATTGCATTCAGAGGCAAGTTCCCACAAACTCTGTGTGACCTGATGCAAGTAGCACTGCGAGAAGTTTCGACGTGGTCCTCTCGCTGCGGACTTAGTATCAACCCGGGGAAAGTGGAACTTGTCCTCTTCACCAACCGGTACAAAATACCGCCACTAAGCCTACCAGAACTAGATGGCACGCGCCTGGGCTTGTCGGATAAGGCCAAGTTTCTAGGCATAGTTCTGGACAGGAAACTGAATTGGAAGGAGAATGTTCTTCAGCGCCAGAAGAAAGCTTGCATCGCTCTTTACACATGCAAAAGAGCCATTGGCAAAAAATGGGGGCTCAGCCCTAGAGTATGCAGTTGGATCTACACGGCCATCATTCGTCCAATCATGCTATATGGAGTCGTCGTATGGTGGCCTGCGCTGAGCAAGGCAACATACCTGAATCTGTTGCGGAAAGTCCATAGATCCAATATGATCTGTATAAGCGGTGCGCTAAGGACAACGCCCAACGAAGCCCTCCAGGTCATTCTGGGCATTTTGCCACTTGATCTGGAAGGGTTTCGGTCAGCAGCGGCATCAGCTCTGCGCCCAAGAGAAACCTCCAGTTGGGGGGCGGGTACTATTGGACACTCCAGTATTCTGGAATCTTACAGCTTTCTCCCTCTAAGCACAGATCGTTGTGCGACCACTACAGTCGGTGATAGCTGTTTCAAAATAAACATTCCCAGCAGAGAAGACTGGGAGAGGACGGATTGGTGTCCCGAAACAAATGGTGGCACTTCCATATACACCGACGGCTCGAAGTTGGACGGCAGAGTTGGAGGAGGGGTTTATTCAAGGGATCTGGACCTTGAGCTCTCCTTCAGACTACCTGATCATTGTAGCGTCTTCCAGGCGGAAGTCTCGGCAATCCTAGACGCCGCGGCCTGGTTAAGCAAACGTGTTATCGGAGAAGATATCGCTATTTTCAGCGATAGCCAAGCGGCCATCAAATCCCTTGGCTCATACACGTTCAACTCTGAACTGACGCTCAGCTGTCGTCGATCTCTTCAGGAGATGGCCCAACAGAACCGCGTAAACCTCATATGGGTCCCGGGACATAGGGACATTGAGGGAAACTGTAAGGCAGACGAGCTTGCCAGGCAGGGCACGACCAAGCAGGTTCTTCAGGATAAAGAGCGCTTAGGTATGCCGTTTGCCACATGAAAACTAATGCTGAAGGAGCACACACTCTGTCAAGCCAACGAAAGATGGCTGCAATCCCCAGGGTGTCGGATATCGAAACAAACCTGGCCAAAATGGGATCTTAAAAGGTCTAGACGCATTTATGCCCTAACTAGGAGGGAAATCTGCATATTGATAGGGGTATTAACCGGTCACTGCCTCATTGGTAGGCATGCAGAAAGGCTAAGTGTGCCCTACCGACGATGCTGCAGGAGTTGCAAAGATGATGAGGAGGAGGAAACAGTGGAACACCTCATCTGTAACTGTCCGGCTTTAAGCGGCGCGAGAACGCGCTTTTTGGGAGTTCCGTTCCTGGATAGCCTAAGCCAGATCGCGGAACTGGACATAAAGGGCTTGATGGCCTTCATAAAGTCATCTAAGTGGTTCGAGGAGGAGTAACGGTGTCGGTTTAGGAGTGTCAGTCCCGGGATTCTACTATGTGGAAAATCCCAACAACTCAGGGATTTTCCATTTGGCTGGGTCCCGGGACTGACTTTCCTTGTGTTGGTGGTATCACAACGGGCCTTTCAAAACTGGCCTAAGTGTGCCTCTGCGGCAGCCACTTGAACCTAACCTAACCTAATGTTTTCAAAGGGAAAACATATTTCCGCATAATTGTATGTGTTAATAAGACGATCTTAGGGTTCCTAACAAGAAGATTTGACTTATTAACAGATTTCCGCATAATTGTATGTGTTAATAAGACGATCTTAGGGTTCCTAACAAGGAGATTTGACTTATTAATGTTTTCAAAGGGAAAACATATTTCCGCATAATTGTATGTGTTAATAAGACGATCTTAGGGTTCCTAACAAGAAGATTTGACTTATTAATATTTTCAAAGGGAAATCTTGCATCATCATCAGCAGACATCATGTAGAACAATTATACGCTGAGAAGCAGAAGTACCCGATGGCTCGATGGTAAGCACCTGTGTTCAGCATTCAATATGTGGTTAGTTCGATTCGCGGTGGAGGCAATATGGCAAGTGTGGAAGGCAATGTAAGGAAGAGTGCGGTGAGATGGCTTGAAGGTAAAGGCAATACAAGAGAAATCTAAAACTGAATCGTAACTGATAATCTGAAGTTCTCGAAGACAATATAAGAACTCTGAAATATAATTTTTATTTTCTTCTCAATAATATGTGATTTCATTTTGAAAACATTAATAAGTCGAATCTTCTTGTTAGGAACCCTAAGAAATCAGTTCGTTTTCTGCAAGATTTCCCTTTGAAAACATTAATAAGCCATATCTTCTTGCTAGGAACCCTAAGAAATCAGTTCGTTTTCTGCAAGATTTCCCTTTGAAAACATTAATTAGTCAAATCTTATTAACACATACAATTATGCGGAAATATGTTTTCCCTTTGAAAACATTAATAAGTCAAATCTTCTTGTTAGGAACCCTAAGATCGTCTTATTAACACATACAATTACGCGGAAATATGTTTTCCCTTTGAAAACATTAATAAGTCGAATCTTCTTGTTAGGAACCCTAAGAAATCAGTACATTTTTTGCAAGATTTCTCTTTGTAAAGATTAATAAGATTTTCTCTTCAAAAATAAAAAGAACTTCTTCTTGAAGAAAATCTATAGAGATATCATATGACTTTTGTTCTATTTTATTAGGCAGTGTTGGCTCTGTGAAGTCCGTTACTCCCGCTCAACCCCTTCTTGGACGAAATGGGACTATTACGAGTTAATGGACGCCTCGCCTATGCAGACCTGAGCTACAACGAACGGCATCCCATTATCATACCCAACAATTCACGATATTGCTCTCTTCTTGGAATTCCTACATACAACACTACTTCATGCCGAGAAACAATTAATGATTCGCATGGTACAACAAGAATATTATATTCCCCGCCTAAAACAGAAGGTGAAAAAATGCATATTTAAGTGCAAGAGATGCACTATATATAAACAACAAATGCAATCTCAATTGATGGCAGCTCTACCCCCAAAACGTATAACCTTTCATACCACTGGAGTGGACTTTGCAGGGCCATTCCTCGTGAAAACGTCAATTCTCCGACGTGCATCTTACGCCAAAGCATACGATTGCGTCTTCGTCTGCTTTTCTACCAAAGCCATACATTTAGAAGTCTGCTCAGACCTCACCACCGAATCTTTCAAAGCAGCATTTGCTCGTTTTGTTGGCCGCAGAGGCCTACCCTCTAAAATAATGTCCGACAACGGCAAGACGTTCATAGCCCAACGAAGCTTACAAAGAGAATTCTCCATATTTCTTAAGGAAACCGCCGAAGACATCGGAAATAAATATGCAGTCCACGGTCTCTCATGGCAGTTCATCCCTCCATACCATCATATGGGAGGTCTCTGGGAAGCAGCAGTGAAGAGCTTCAAAATTCACTTTACGAAAGTTGCCGGAAACCAAAAATTCACCTTTGAGGAGGTCAACACTCTCCTAATTCGTATCGAAGCGGTGCTAAACTCCAGACCACTCTCTCCAATGTCACAAGACCCCGATGATCTTAAAGCTTTAATACCAGGTCATTTTCTACGAGATGCCCCCCTTTTGTCAATTCCTGAACCTAACTGCGAAAACCTCTCTTTAGTTAACAAATGGCAAAAGCTAAGAGTACTCCACCAACAATTCAGCAAACGCTGGAAAACTGAATATCTGCAGGAACTTCACAAGCGGTACAAATGGAAACGCCAGGAAGCCAACATAAGGGAAGGGGACTTCGTCGTGATTAAGGACGATCTCCTACCTCCCAACGAATGGCGGTTAGGCCGAATCACGAAACTCCATCCTGCCCGTGATCAAAGTGTTCGCGTGGTAGACATCCGAACCGAAAGCGGAACTGTCACTCGCAACATAACGAAACTCTGTCTGTTACCAACCGCCTAATCTAATTCTTCAGTTATGCTATAAGCCCTATCATGTTACCCGACTTTCCTCTCCTTGTCCGCCACCGCACACCCTCTTATTCTTCTCTAACAAGACTTTCGACGTTTATTTTCAGATCCCAGAATTATCGTAAATGCCGGCTTTGCTGTCACATTCATTCACTCCGATTTTCCCGCGCTTTTCTTGCTATGACGCCAGACGAACGCTATGAATCAGCTAGGGCACACCGTTATTGCATCAATTGTTTGGCCACTTCACATGTAACGGGCTCCTGTGACTCGCTTCACAGGCCCGCTCGCGTTCAAGCAAGACGCGTGGCAAATTATGACCGCGCAACGGATCGGCATCCGAGAAACCCCCAACGGGAAGTAGACACAACGAGCAGGTCTGCTTCAACCAACAGACCCAACCGCCATAGAGTAGAAAGGCGGCGCCAACAACCTCGTCCCCGTCTTCAAGGACGCATCCGTGGACTGCTCCATCAAGCAAAAGAAAGGCTGGACGAGCTGCAGGATCTTATGCAAGGCACGTTGCCGCAGGCCCGCCGGCATGTTGAAGACATGAGCAGGAACCTTATCGAATTTGAGGATTAATCGAACGTGGCCAACTACCTGAAAAGAAAACAAAAGAATAATATTGAAATGAATTTACTTACCTGTTTACTATATTATTAATACTTATAATTATGCTTACCTACGTATATAAATTATCTACCTTCATCAAAATACTTAGCTTTCACTCACCTATTGAAATACGCACCCTGTAAATAAGAAAGAATTACTGTTAAGTATACATCTTATTTCACATACCTTTGCTCCTGCATATAAGAAGTAATTACTGTTTAGTGTACATACATTTACATACATATGCGCTCACTGATAGTAGTCAGCGGTGCAGTGGATTGTGCTGGACCGTTTTTACGTTAGTTATTCGCTTACCATCGAACTCATCGCATACCCTTTGTACCTAAAAGTTAATAAAGTGAATTATCTTAGCATAAAGTGTCGCGTGTGCTAATTTTGATAGTGCTTATTTCCCTCAACAGTGCAAATCCTACCTCCTATAGGATTGCAAATTTATCCACTAGGTATCTCACCAGCGGCAGGAGAGCCACCACCACGGGCGTGAAAAAGCCTTGAGGCGCCTGACTTACCTTTGTGAAATTTTTAAATTGTTGAAAACTTTTTTTAAAGTTTAGTAAAAATAGTTTCGTGAAATCCTATTCGAATAATTTTTGGTGAATTTAGATAATTTTGTTTGAACTTTCCGGAAAGTTTTGATATATTTTTTTAAAATAAATTTTGATAAATTCCCTTGTTATATCTGATCTCTTTGTTTAAACAAAGTTGTGGTCCTGAAAAGGACCGTTTATTTAAGTGCATCAGCAAGTGGCACTGTCCACTTAAATATTCCTGAAATATTGAATTATATTTTTGAACCGCAAAACTGTTTCTTAATTTTTAAAATTTCATTCGAATTTTTGAGTTCTAAAATTTTAATTCTAAGAAAATTCAGAAAGATTAAAATTTGAATAAGGCACTTACTTGTACATATGTATGTAAATATGTACACCAGCATATATGCAAACAAGAGGATAGGTTTTTGTTGTTAACATTGTTTCTAAACTTTTTATCAAACCATTTATTTAAATCACCATTTATATTTTTTGACCCAAATCCCCGTTTTTACCTTTTGGATTTTACTTGAGTTTTTAATTTAGATAGAATTTAATTTAATTCTGAAAATTCAAAAATATTAAAATATGCACAATTGCACATACATGTACATTTGTACACGAGCACATATGCAGACAGAAGAAGAAGAAGAAGAGAGAGAAAAATATTTATTAAATATAAATATTTATTTTTTTGAAATATTTGTTTTTGCGACCTTTTTATTTAACAATTCTTCTTCTTGCCGGCTTGAGGTCAGGGTTTTTTCCATACCAAAAAGAAAACTAAAACTTTCTTCTTTGGTTATTACCAATATATTTCGGTCACCAACGGTAACCGTCTTCAGGGTACACTATACAAAAATATATAAAACATAAATCATAATTGCAATCACAATAAAAAATTTTTTTGCAAACATCAAAAACATTGAAAACAATAAGAACATTAAAAAACATTAAAACATTTATAGCATACATTATTACACGCACAGTATAACCAGTATTTGCACTGAGGTGAAAGTTCTCCATGGAGGTGAATTTTTCAGAGTTGAAATCCATGGTAGGATGGAATTTCGCGGACGCATTTCAGTAAAAAAAAAACTTTAGAAATATTTCAAGAAAAAAAATGAATTTAATGTATATATTCCATGAATTAATATAATATCATGAATTAACTGCACTACAAGAAGTATAAAAAATGTATATTAAAGGCCATATTGTAAAATTTCGTACAAATGCATATTGATGATCGGCTCTTTATGAACGATGCTATTAAATAGTAGTTTTGCGCAAAAAAGCACCCCTGTTAGTTGAGGACATTGAGGTGAATTTGAAATTTGAATTAGAAATTTTCCAAAACAAAATAAAGAAAATATTTTGCTTGCAGTTTTATATTTATTTATACTATTTATTTAATAGTAATATACGATTATCTGGTAGCTTTAATGTCAAGGTACGGTGTTAATGAACTATGAGTCATCTTATATATAAAAACTAATGTGTTTTTATTTTAGGAGTGTCCAGTCTAAATATTAGCTGGAGAAGTTGAAATACTTATTACTAACCGGATAAGTATTTCCAGTACCTGGCAAATGAGGACTATTGTTATTGTGAACAAAAACCATGAACTACAAGTTGCGATGGAGCATTGCAAGCTGCACGTAATCGTGGCTGCCGCCGGAGGCCTTTTTATTCCATCTATACAATGTCCCAGGGGGTACCATAACAGTCGCCCATACGGCAGTTGCTACCCAAGGCCTTTTTTGTTGCATCTTGAATGAATGAATTAATCTTATGCCCTCTGCGTGGTATTAGTTTCCTTTAGGGGTCAACTTCTAATAAATTAGCTAAAATTATGTGATATAGCTCAAAAGACGGCGTTCGGCCTCAGGATCTCAAATCCGGAAGCGCTTTTTTAATATTTTGCTTCTCTGCAGAGATATTTGCAATCAAAGTTTCAAGTTTTCATGTGGTTGTTGTAATTTTATTAGACTGTCCCTAAAAACGTGCAAAAAAAGTCCCGCCGTGGCGGTAGCCACGGTTATGTCACACGTCCGGACTTGGGATGGCGTAGCCCAGGGTTATTTTCTATAAGCGCGGCCGAAGGCCGCCAACTCAGAAAAGTGTTTCGTACATAAATACCATGGATTGCGCCCCATTTTTGGTATTGGACCCGGGTCATTTTTCGGTTTTTTGACCATTCACTAAAACAAAAAATTAAAAAAAAAGCGCTTCCGGATTCGTGATCCTGAGTCCAAAACCCGTCTTTTGAGCTATCTCCCATAATTTTAGCTAATATATTAGCAGTTGACCCCTAAAGGAAACTGATACCCTCTGCGTTTATGCTCCTTTTTGGGGAGGCTAAAATCAAATCTGTTATAAATGAAACAAATTAATATAAATTTTCATCATTTGCACAACTTTTTTTATTTCCATTTGATTTTCACCACGCGTGATAGGGTTATGTTTAATCACTCAGGGCTGCATTTTGTTGAAGTATTTGTTAGATAGTGATTTTTTCTCTAATACTTCACGTTGACCTGCAAACTGGTTTTCCTTTCAGTTTAAAACGGTTAAAACAATTTAGGCATGTTCATAATCGATATAAAGTAGGTACTTAAGTTAGCGTCAACCCTTTGATACCCTTTCCAAGGGTCTATCTGACGCTAAATTTAGTACCTACTTTATTTCGTTCAGATTGTTGGACAGAGACAGATAAATATACAAGACTAAATGGGCTTGCTCAAGAACATCCTACAAATTATGACGGATAACACATAATAATCAAAAAACTAAATTTATAATAGAACTATTTTTTCTACACCTTTTTCACTCGTACTTCAAAAACCGTAAAAATACTTTAGATAAGGTTAAATGCATTTAAGAATAGTGAATGGTAGTCCAAGACCCATACAATTATTTTCAGAATAGTCAATTGTATCTTAAAAACTGTAAAATATGCTTTAGAATAATCAACTGTACTCCAAAAACTATAAATTGTACTTCATAAACTGTAATTTGTACTCGAGACCGTAAATTAGACTTCAGAAGCTTAAAAATGTACTCCAAAATAATCAGTTCTACTTCAGAAACAACAAATTCCAATCCAGAAGATGTTTCTGAAGTACATTTGATTTTTCTGGAATACGTTTTACAGTTTCTCGAATACAATGGGCTTCTTCGTAGCAAATTTTGCGAATATTAACAACCATTTTAAAGTACATTTTACACTCTAACCCACAATAAAATATACAGGCAGATTCTAAATAATTTCTTACTTTGCGGATTTTCTCCCTCTCATATAATTTGTGAGCGAAAATGTATGAAAAAGGTTCACTAGTGAAATTTATTTAGATTGGCACGATAAGCTTTTTGTCGAAAGATTCTCAAATTTCGAAATTTGTTTTGCGTAAAATTTTGCAAAAATCATTGGATCATGTGTTTCAATTTTGTGATATTGGAGTACTTCAATTGTAATACTTTCTAATACCTCAGCGGACCACCTTCAGCTTATTGAAAGCCGATCATTGCTCATGCTTTATTGACCAAAATCACGACACGATCGCTATGAAAATAGATACTCCAAGGAGTAACAACATTGGAATACATTGCAAAGTACTCTGAAAACAGAAACAACTGTAGCGTCTCGTTGTGACATTTAATTTTGACAGCTGACATAAATGCACGTAGACAAAGGCAACCTGTCTTATAACCGCGTTTTAACACGCGTTAACGCAGACTTAATCTAGTTTTATCTTTTTGGGTACGATGACATAATCAGCTGATTTTTCCTTGTATATTTTTTGGTTTTGTGCGTATTTGTCAAAGTTATAAATGTCACGCAACGCAATAAAGCTGTATTTGTTTTCGACTGAATACTCCTATGCGTGAGAAAAAACGCTGTGCACTGGTTCTTGGTTGAGTTGTAAAATAGTAATTTCTTTTTTTTTAGAAATATAACCTAATATATACATAGATAGTTTTACTTAAAACGCAAAATCCTAAATTTGACTATTTCTTCTCTTTTAAAGTAATTTATTACCTCATAAAATTTGCAACACAACACCCTGAAATGGCTGAAAATAGTTGACTGCAACCCGAAGTTCTCTATGGAGGTGAATATAAGTACGTTTGTGTTAGTGAGTGCAACTACTGTCTATACTGTGATTACACGTCTTTCCTGCTTAACGTGGAGTTGATTACTGTCTTTTGTTTGTCAACAGATGTTGGTACAAGTGGGAAGTATTTTCGTAATCTGTTTTGTAGTTCATTCTTGTATTAGTCGGAGTGTTTGTTATGTGAAGCATTTCCAGCGTGAGTCTCTTATTATAGTGTTGTTCTTGCTGTAGTATCGTTGCCCCGTCAAAATTCGGTGAGTGATTATGCCTTACACAGTGGCTCATTAATGCTGTTTTTTGATAGTTAGTTTCGCGGCAATATTTAAAATCGGACTTATGCTGAGCGAGTCTAGTTTTTAATTTAGATTTGGTTGTTCCGACGTATACGTTATTACACGACTCGTTTTCATTTCCATTACAAGGGATTTTATAGACAACGTTACTTTTATCGGTTGTCGGTATTTTTGATTTAATGTTGTTAAATATAGTTTTTAGGGTGTTAATTGGTTTGTGTGCTATTTTAACTTCTTCACTATTGTAACAGTCTGATTTCGCTAGGCGTTCAGAAAGTTTAGGTACATAAGATACTGATTTGTAGATTTTAGGTGTTTTTTGCGATAAGTAGACCGTACAATAAATGATACAGTGGAGCGAACACGAAAATTTCTGAATAAAAATGACAATCTACGTATTTTAACATCTGACAAGGGAAACCAAACTGTTGTATGGAAAATTGCACTATTAAAATATTTTTTCAAAGTCTCGTCTATTTTAGTGTAGTTAGTTTCGGGTATGTTTTCCATAGCCGACTCTATAATTAGTAGATAAATGAAATTATTAGATGTTTGCTGAAATTCGTTTAATAACGTACCTTTGAGAAGTTTAATAAACCTAAAATCCTTCACAGAAATGTTGTTGTTGACATTTGTCCATGAAAAATTTCGTGCCAAATAATCGTCGTTAAATATACATTTCAAGTTCGCAACGATAAATTTTTTGAGATCATCTGGGGATTGTCTTTCAAATTTCGTTATCTGTTCAAACAAAAAAGATTAAAAAAATGTATCAATGTAGTTAGTAATTAAAAGGGATGTAAAAGGGGGGTGTCATGGTAAATTTTAATTTGAATTGTGCAATCGACCCCTAATAGTCTAGATTTGTGAATATGTGTAGGTGATTTCTGAGAAAGGTGTTGAAAACTTGTGTCTTCTAAACCTCTAACGGCTTACATTTTGGGCTTAAGTAGGTACTTATCATATTTACCAATTCCTGTCGCATTTCTTCGTCTGTTTGCAAACTTTTTTCAAAATCCAAGATTTCATTCACTTCGGTGAACGGAAGTTTCGGCAACTTGGAACATAAAGTGCGTTGGCGCTTAAAGGCAGCTAAGGTTTGGTCTATTGATCGTTTTAAACCGACAAATTCTTCTGTAAAGTGTTCATAAATCTTACTGTTGGCTTCGCGAAGTTTTCTATTTTCTTCAATCAGCTCCTTATTTTGATTAACAATAACTTCTAACAATTGTTCGGTATCTATAAAAGTATAAAAAATAAAACCTTAAAATTCCTGCCAAAAATTCACACGTTTTGCGTTTTTCTTTAAAGAAAGGGTAATTGTGCCGTTTATGGTACTTACACCATATATGACCGTGGTTGCCGGTATTTTAATCTACTGAAAGTTACGCCTTTTTAGAAGCCTCACTCAATTTTGGTCCACTTTTAGGGTGGGTACCACAAATTGCACTAGTACCAAGAAAAGTTAAGTTTTTAAATGTAGATACTTGACTTACATGATTTGCTCTCTGTGATATTTTCTGTATTTCCATGAGTTTGCTCCATTGATGTACAAAGGTATGGCTCTTCTTGCGTAAATATTACTACTTCTTTGGCGGGGTAAATAGCTGCATATATGAAAATTCCATTCATAAATTAAATGTTTATAGGAGCACATGTAATGCAACTTACCATTTTCCTCACCTTCTATGGGTACATTTGTGTTATGGCTACTCATTTTTCAGCAGTGGTATAAAGAAATGATTTGAATACGATTCTATATAAAAATGAAGATATTTACAGTCGATGTTAGTGGGATTAAATTTCTCTTCATTGTCAGAAAGTATCAAACAATTTGTCTCATAAATATTTAGAACCCAACTTCTGGATTCTAACTCATGTTTACGTTGGAGGTTTTTAACTTCCTTTGCGAAGATGAATATGTTATTACTGACCGCTGTTATTCTTGTTAAAATATAAACTGTTATCAACGCAGAAACAATTATCGGGAGGGCGTGCCGACAATTTGAAGTGTGCACATATGATAGTTCGGAAAGTGTTGTCCTCTAGAACCCCTTTTCGAACAGGAAACAGTTCCGTATGTATTTCTTGTTTTATTATGGAACTTTTGTCAATGACTCTGTTAGATATTTGAGCCAGCACATTCGATCCTTTTTTTTATTGTTTTTTTCATTTGGTAAAGATAATTTTCATATTTAAACGCGGTAAAGTTATTAAGAGATCCATATTTTAAAACATCACTATATAAATGTACTAGACTGTGGCAATTATAGGTTACATATTCTTGGCCATAGAGATGCACAAAGTCGTTTACAAATTCTTCAAGGAGCTCTTTAGCCACGTTATTGAATTCAAGGCATAGCCCCGGATCGCATAAGATTCTCGTCGCAAAGTGCAATTTGCAAAAATGACGGTAACGCTCTACGTCCAGTTTGTTTTGTAGCACATACGGTCCACTATACAGCAGAAAAGATCGGAACTCGGTTGCTTTCCATCTATCTAATTCATCAATTGTTCTCGGCACTCGAGGAAACTCAGAAGAAAACTGTTTTTTTAGCACAATGTTTTCGAAGGACAAGTTTTCTATTTGCGATTTCGATAACGAATATCTTTCATTTTTGTTTTTTATCCAGAGCTTAAGAAGCTGACGAGTGACTCCCAAGCAAACGCAATGCATGTAATCTATCGGGAATTGACTGACGCAGCCAACATTTATCGTTTCTAGCAAATTTTGATCTAGAGTTAAGTGATGCTCTTTTTGTAATTTTTCCTTAAACGATGAATCTGTTCGCATAACCGCTGCGTTAGAAGGGAAGGTTATTCTTCTCATATACCTTTCACCTCTGTGTGTGCACTTCGAACAGCAATAGAAACCTGAATGGCTTTTGATATTCAAAATAAATGCTCTAGCGGGGGCATCGCAAACAAAAGTTCCAATCGAGATGGAAAACACCTTCTCATCATAATAAAATCCTTGCTGTAGCAACACCTTCAGCTCGTCTACTAACGGCTGTAGAAACACATTGGAAGATTCTGGTTTTGTTTTTGGACTTCGCACTCCGTCTAGATCCGAGTTCACATAACACCCAACCAAAAAAACTTCTTCATAATTGGAAACACTCATCATTATAGGCCAAGCAGATTGCTTTGATGATGCAAACATCTGTAATCCGTCGATACCGAAGTTTAGCTCCAAGTTATATGCATTCGATTTGTGCAATTTTATATTTTTGTACAAGAAATCGGTGAGGGAATTCTCTAATCCGTAATGGAAATATGACCCACTACCCATGCTTGTAATTTGAGTTTCTCTGGGAGTTCCTCTCAAGGTTCGTACATCGCATGGCACATCGTGCCCTTCGACTTTATTAAGTCTACAAAGAAGCTCGTTACTGATTGTCCAAGACTTGAGGAAGCTTCCTAGACTTTCAGGTTCGTTTTCTCTTTCTGTTTCTTTGGATTGCGAAGAATCCTGACGCGAAAATAGCAAATTAAAATCACTATCAACGTCCATTTTGTTTGCACTTTCCACATGCACGACTTCAGAAGATATGTTATTTCTATATTTCTGCGCATTTTCAGCGCTATTTTCACTTTTATTATTAAAAATTGCGTCTAGTATTTTTTTGCTTTCTCTTTTCAGACTTTTGTGCTGAGCTTGACGCGACATGAGGATCAATTTTTATTACACTTACTTTTTTATTTTGGTCACTGCACAAAGATATAAATTTTATTTTGGTTTAGTTTATTTTTTGTTCACAACACATGTTTTTGCTACAATCCGAAATTTATAAATTTTTCACATGAATTTCTTTTTGACAACTGAATCAAAGCTTACTGTTTAGTTTAAAAATTGATTTACGTTTTTCTCTTTTCGAAATAGATACGAATTCGTTAAGTAAAATCGAAAAGTATTAGATTTCCTTCAGACAAGTCGGATATCCGACAACTTCGGAGATTCTGGTTTGGCCAATCGCTGCGAATTCGTTAAGCTAGATCGGTAGAATTCCGAATTTTTTTCAGAAAAGGCAGATGTCCGACAAACTCGGAAGCTTTGGTTTAGTGGGAAGAGACTCACGCTGGAAATGCTTCAAATAACAAACACTCCGACTAATACAAGAATGAACTACAAAACAGATTACGAAAATACTTCCCACTTGTACCAACATCTGTTGACAAACAAAAGGCAGTAATCAACTCCACGTTAAGCAGGAAAGACGTGTAATAATGTATGCTATAAATGTTTTAATGTTTTTTAATGTTCTTATTGTTTTCAATGTTTTTGATGTTTGCAAAAAAATTTTTATTGTGATTGTAATTATGATTTATGTTTTATATATTTTTGTATAGTGTACCCTGAAGACGGTTACCGTTGGTGACCGAAATATATTGGTAATAACCAAAGAAGAAAGTTTTAGTTTTCTTTTTGGTATGGAAAAAACCCTGACCTCAAGCCGGCAAGAAGAAGAAGAGGTTTATTAAGTTGAAACTCCGAAATGAAGATATTTATTTTAAACGGTATTGTAAAATTCAGGAAAAAAATTAGGGATTTTGAAAAATAAAATAAATGAAATTATTGAAATATTTGCATATATAATTTTTTTTTGCAGCTCACGAAGTCAGCCGAGGGCCGCGACATTTATAAACATAAATCCACATCAACACAACTACATGAAATCACTCACAAAACACACAAAGTTAATTGGGCACTAAAACACTGTTATCAACAACAAACACCAACACTACACGTTACACACATCAATTACATATATTCAAGAAATTTTGCTTGGCCAGAAAGTCTAACTCGGGGTATATAGGTGGCAAAAAGCATTGGAAAAGATCCCCGCCAGATATCCACACACACACACACGCACACAAAACAGAAGGAAGGTACCAAATCACCGACGATCGCGCACGGACCACGAACATCGAACATCGCCCACAAACCGCCAAACAAGGGTAGAATTCAACATTTTCTGTGCAAGTGCGACGCAACGTCAAAGTTAACAACATCAGAAACATCCCTGTTGCGCAACATCATCAGCATCATCGGCTTGCTGCTAAACATTTCGTGGCGCAACCACCCACGCATCTAGCAACATCAACTAAAGTAGCAACATTGGTGAACCATGGCAACATCAACGGCAGCAGCAACATCAACGTCACACATTAATATTCCCTCACCTCACATATCAGCTCAGTGGTAGCGCGCTGAACAACTTTGAAATTTTATTACCACCACCATCACAAATACACTGGGTGCACCACCTCAAAAAAAAAAATATTTATATATTGTTTGGAAAGTTGTTAGGTTTCTAACTTGAATTCTTTTGTCACTGAAATTGTGAAATTTATTTATAATATTAGTTTTTAAATTACAGTTAGCATAAGTTCATTGAATTTACTTGAGTTTAAGGTATCTTAGTTTTCTTTTTTTTTTTTGCACTCTTAATTCTGTTTCGACACATTAGCCTGGTCGATAATAACGTTTAGTGCAAAGTAATTAATTTATTATTTTTTGTGGAATTTTTTCTTGCTACATAGCAATTTTTTTTCGTTTGCTTAATTGATTTCACTTCCCGATTTTTCGTTTTTTTTTGCATACGCATAAAATAATGCACATGCACCGAACCGTTTTGTAAAACTGAAGATCAAAAGACACTTGTTATTGCAAGTTACCATTGACCACGGCCAAGAGGCCAAAGCCCCTAACCGTATCAGGGATAGCTTTTGTACAGTGTATGTTGTATGTTTTTTCTCATTTCTTTTCAGCTTGCTAACGTCACCTTGGTACCAAAGTGGACTAGGGTGGGCTGTAAAGCAGGGTGAGTTTTTACAAAGAAAGAAAAATACACATACACACATACACATACTTTCATATATATAGCTAGATTTTTTTACTCGGAGCGAGAATACTCATACATATGAATTTATTTACAAATTTATTAGAGAGAGGGCACACACTCTAATACTTAGATTTTTGTTTTCAATTCTGGAGATTGAGCACACATATCTTCATAATTATATTTATATGTGCGCTTGTGTACAAACAAATTAGATAGACATTAGGCCGGTTGAAGTTTAAGATTTTTTTTTTTTGATTTTTCGGTCGCCAATAAACATTTAAATACCTTTTAGCTATTAGAGTTAGAATATAATTAATTGTAGTTTCTCGATAAATTTAGATCTAGCGTAAGGATAAAGAATAAGTGTGTTAATTATTGTATATTGGAATTTCAAAAGAAAATTTCCTTTGAGGTTTATGGGTTGAAGATTTTTTTTTCATTACGGAAATAATTTGTAATATGAGTGGCTAAGGACATTGCTTTGTTGGTGCAGGTGTTGCCCTCGTGGCAACTGATGGTAAGTTGGGGTAGTTGAGGCAAGTATGAAAAGTAAGTAAATACTTAAATACGGACTCCAGTCAGGTTTAAGGGGACTCAACTCGGGAAGCGGAGCCATAGTAGAGTCAAAAGGCTGTTCACATCTCGTGAACAGGAGGGGTGAGAAGGCTCCACCTGACTCTTCCGCTTTTTCTGTATTTCTATTTCCTTTTCTTTGCATATATTCTTTACCCAGGCATGAATCCTAATTTTGCTATGCAACTGTTGGGAAATGAGAAGTGGCAAGAATCGCGCTTCAAAGCCGACGAGCCTTAGTCGGGCGACTACCATGCCAACCCGCCACTCCTCCTCTCCCGCACCAGGCAGTTACGTAACAATGGCGCCCAACGGTAGAGCCCATTAGTTAACTTTATTTATTTCGCATTATTTTCTTTTTTTTTTGCTAATTTTAATCTCCTTGCACTTTAACTTACTTTCCTATATACTTTTTTTAGCTATTACGATCTCTTTTACTTTCTTAATTTTTCCTTCTCACGGACAGAGTTAGGGTCAAGAGGGCAACATTGTTGTTAACAACGAGCGATATGTGCCTAAGTGACAAGATAGTGGAGGGGGGGTTCCGATTTCCTTTTAAAAACTTCAACGTTATTAAAAAGTGGTTTTTATTTACTTTATTTTTACTGCATTTAATGCATTTTTTAATGTAATTTCGTATGTCATTTTTCATATTTCTCCAATAATATTTTTGTCTAATTTTATTACTTGTTCGATTGATTCCTGGGTGGCCACCAGTAAGAGGATCATCGTGATACTTTTTCAATATATTTTTAATTGTATCTTTATCAGTCACATGCATAACCTCCGGAGTTAATGCAATTGTTAAATTTTTGAGAACTTTGGTAGCAATTTCTTTAAATATGCTTACTCGAGTATAATTCATTTCAAATCTGGCAAAGGATTGATCTGAGTCAACCTTCGCCTCAACAATTAAATCATTAATATCTATTTTGCTACAAATTTTATTTCCCTTTTTGAACTGCAGTTTTGGGGGGTTGCAAACGAGCTGAGCTAGCTTCTTTACTTCATATTTATTTAGCGCTTCATATATTATTGGGTTTTCAATGTGACTTTTTATTTCTTTACTAATATTTTTATTATTATTATAAGACTTTTGTTTAGTTTCTGATCTAGTCGTAACTTTTAATATTTGACATGCTTTAATTGATATTGATGGGTGAAAGTGCCTCCGCAACATAGTTTTCTTTTCCAGCTATATACTCCACCTCAAAGTCATATTCCTCCAACTCTAATCGAACTCTAGTTAATTTTGGATGAGGGATTTTTCATCGAAAATAAGTATAGTAATTACAAAATGCTACAAAACGTTTAACTTCATCTGCACTTTTAGGTATTGGATAACTCAAAACAATTTCATATTTACTGGGGTCATGCAAAATTCCTTTATTTGTGCATTTATGTCCAAGATAAGTAACTTCTTGGTTAAAAAATAAACATTTATCTGGATGTAATTTTAAATTATATTTTCTGCAAGTAGAAAATACATCTCTCAAATTTGCAATCATATGTTTTTCAGAGCACCCTAACACTACTTAATCATCTATATATATATGGAAAGGTTGGGATGGCTTAAGGCCTGCAAATGCTAGTTTCATCATTCTTTGAAATGAATTGGGTGCTACTTTTAAACCATATGGTAATCTTTTGAAACGATATGTGCCATCGTCCGCCGTAAACGAAGTGATGTCTCTAGAGTCTTTATGTAATTCAATTTGATGAAAGCCGGACATCAAGTCCAGACATGAGAAATATTTAGCTCTACCTAATTGATCTAGGATATCATCAATTCTTGGCAATAGGAATTTATCCGCTGTTAGTTTTTTATTTACCTGTCGGTAATCGACAACTAATCTCCATCTTTTATCGTTTTTTCCTGGTAATGGTTTTTTCGGTACCAGAAGAATTGGGCTATTATATTCTGACATAGACGGCTCTATTATGTCATCTCCGATTAATTTTTTAATTTGCTTGTTAATCTCACCCTTTTGGGCTTGAGGTAATCTATAATTTTTAATGTAGATAGGGGTATTATCTTTCATATGCAATTTTTGTTTGTAAAAGTTATTAGCTGTAATTGGTTCTGTGTCCAATGAAAATATATCAATGAATTCTGTGCATAATGTATTAAGTGATTGACTAGCGAAAGGTGGGAAATTTGTATTTAATCTTTCTAATTTTTTCTTATTATTTTTCACTGATTCAGATTTAGTTTTTACTATTGCGTAATCATTTAAATTTTCTGTGTTAATTTTAAAATTTTGAACAGTTGCATTTTTATTTGTTGTATTAATGACTCTAATGAAGGTTTGTTGTGAATTTACTAGGGTATTTGCAATAAAAATGCCTTCAACTAATTTTTGATGAGGTATTAATAAATCAGAATTAGACTTTTCAATATGAACTTGTCGGATTACTTCCGATCTTGCAGGTATTGTTATGCAATTGACAGATGGTGTATTTGTCATTTCTATTATAATGTTTTCTGGATAATCATAAGGACGTAGTATTAGGCTGTCCCCATTTTTACTGTAATCTAAAATACAATTATATTTTTTAATAAAATCAAGTCCCAAAATTCCATCACAAGGAATTGGGAAATTATCTTCAACTATGTGAAATTTATGTGCAATTAATAAGTAATAATCCTTTAAATCTGCTTTGACTGTTCCAATAGTGCTTGTTAAACCTTGACCTATTCCCTTTAAATCAGTTTTTGTGAATAATTAATTGTGACATTACTGTCAATTTTACCCTTTTTTATTACTGAAATATCCGCTCCTGTATCAATCAGGAGGATTGAAATTGAATTATTTAGAGTTGTTTCGCAGGATATGTAGCTGTTTAGGTGTAAATTGAAAACATATAATTTTGTATTTATTGAGATGGAGTTTGCTGGGTTTCCTGTTGGTTAACGTTTCTCACCGTTCTGGTATTGTTACGATTAGAGCCTCGAAATTACGACCTGACCTTTGGTTATTTGATCGATTATTATTATTATTATAATTATTGTTACTGAATCTAGATGGAACTGTACGCCTCTGGTTACCTCTATAAGAGTTATTTTGGTAACCTCTGCGGAAATTACCGCGAAAATAATTTTGTTGGCGTATGTGCAAAAGTGAGTTTGGGTTTCCAGTTACTTCTGTCCAACTGTTTGTAAATTTAGATACTGATTCGTTCATTGAGGTGAACGTTCCAGCTTGCATTATTGTCTTTACTTTGTCATTGGAGCAGTTTTTACACATGGCTTTGACAGCTGTTTGTGAAGCACACTTAGTTGCGAGATCTGTTGTTAGACCCTCAGATATGTACGCTCCTTGCAATGATTTTGTAAGTTTTTCGATTTCAGCAGTGTACTGGTTAGCAGTTTTACTACGTTGTTGGGTATTTAAGAGTTTTGCAGTTAAAACCTCAACTGACTCACCTTTTATTTTACTCCTTAATGTTTGTTTAATTTCCTGTATGGTGACTTCAGCACCTACGAAATTTCTGACTGTGCCTTTTAGTTTTGTTTTTATCATAGAGACTGCAACAGCGTCGTGTGTATCTTTGATTTGCTCAAGAATATCGAAGGCATCCAGAAAACTGGATAAGTTCTCAGGTTTGCCATCGAATTCGGGCAAGATCGAAGACGCAGTCTTAATGAACGCTACTTTTGTTTGCGCCATGTTCGTATCTGATTGTGAATGTTGTTCACTTGAATTGACAATATTTGTTTGTGTAGATATTTCCTCTTGCACAACAATCTCAGTTTGAGCGGATTTATCGGTATCTTTGGGAACTGTTTGTTCTTCCTCGGTATCTGACTCACCTTCGAACAACCAAACGTCAAAATCGATGTCGATCTGTTGCTCGCAGGAGGTTGGTACTTCAACATCAACGTTATACCTGGATAGCGAGGATACCAATTTGTCTCTGACACTCGAAAATATTTGATAGGATTCCAATTGGTGGGCTTTCGTTAGAGTATGATTTACTCTGCGTATGATTTTTCCTATATTATTTAATGATAACAGTAGGACATTTAAATGTTTCTTTACTGTCTCTGTTTTAATTTTTATGTTCTTGCATATGCATTTGTAATATTTTTCTGCATTTACCTTATTTTCAGCGAGTTCATTCGAAATTTCTCCTCATTTATCCATTGATTATTAAAAAAAAATTCAAAATTAAACTTTATCCAGACCGTCGCGGCTCTGGTATCTCTTTTTAAGAAATTTTTTGGCGGTTGAATAGAATTTCAAGAACAAACTCACTGCGTTGATAACAACAGAACAACAAGGTAAATTTTAATTGTATCCAAAGCTTCAGTGTGATCTATTATCTGAACTGTGTTTACCACATTAGCGTTTGGGTCACTGACTTCCGATTCCTTACCTCCCATTACGAGACAATTATTCAATATTCAATCCAAAAAGAAATATATTTTTTTTTTCAAAATTTTTTTTTTAACAACCAGGTTGCAAACCGCACAAACTCATCATACGATTGGTTTCTTCTACTAAGGTAGTGGGGGTTTTTTAAATCCTCCACTGTGGGTTCCCTAGTCATTCCTATCGATTTCCAAAATTTGGTTAGCCAAACCAGTTCTTTTTCGTAATTACGTGGTAGAACTGATTCGTCTATTTCTCTTTGTATTTCCTCCGATGAGGCAAATGGACCTTTACATTTAATATGGGACATTACAAAAAAAAAATTCTTTTATTAATTTTTCATTTTTTATTAATTTTGCTTTCTTAACATCCTTCTTCAGTTTAATTTTTAACTCACTACTAGTACTTAAGTTTATTTGCTGATATAATTCAGCAATTTTCCTTCTCTTGAGATATTTTTTGCCTCCTCTTTTCCTTTTGTACTTCACTGGTCCTGGAATGCGTGATTCAGAAATTTTATTAGATTAGTTTCTTTGCCTTGCCTGACTTGCTCTTCTATTTCTCTTTGAGTCGCTTCCAGGCCCAATTGAACTAGTCTGGAAAAGACTTGGTCGAATTCGTTTCTAGATTGTATGTCCTCTTTGGACATATTATTAATAGAGGGGGAAAAAAACCCTTTTGTTTTTGAAACGGTAAGTATTTTTTGCCCTTCTAACTTAAGGCAGCCGTTAGGTTGCCCTAATGTTAGTTTAAAAAAAAAAACATACATCTATATCTATATACTTATATTAAAACTTCGTCGCGTTGGGTTCTGTGTATCATCATATATGTAAAAATCCAAATATTGTTGCTCAGTGTATCAGTCATCAATGCCGGAACTCAATATTCCATTACTCTGCGCGCAAAATATCGTTATCGCAATGGATGAGGCTCTCTGTCATTAATTGTATATGGATGAGGCTTTCTATCATCAATGCCGGAACTCAATATTCCACTTCTCTGCGCGCTAAATATCGTTATCGCAATGGATGAGGCTTTCTGTCATTAATTGTATATGGATGAGGCTTTCTATCATTAATGCCGGAACTCAATATCGTTATCCTTTTTCTCCTCGTGTTAAAATGCGGTGCAACTCCTTCGAGTGAGTGCACCTGGACTTTATTTCAATATTGTGATTGCCAGGATAATAAGGAAAAATTAAAGAAAAACTTTTCCTCTTAATTTTGGATTTAAACCCTGTCAGGATTATTCGGCAATTGCAATGGTAAGCAATTTGCCATGAGCTCCTGGCAGGATCGCCATCTCAAAGGGAACAAAAAAAACCACGTAAATTGGAGGAGTGCCGTATGCCAAATGAATGTCTTTATTTGAAATCAAGTTCTTATTTATACCTTACAACTCTTTTGTACTGCTTATTTACTACAATACATATTTACTCTAATTCTTACAAGCTAAGCCTAACTCCATACACATATGTACACATATTCATATGTGCATAGGTCCGAGTACATCTCAGTGCAGTCACCAACGTACACACAAACATATCTACATGTTATCCTGCTAGCAATGCAATCACATACATACATACATGTACCAAGCGTGAAGTCGTCAATAATGAAGTCGCTCATATCCACGAATATGTGGCTATCGTCTGCAAACCGACGTCACTCCATAACTTGTGCTGTTCATGTAGTTAGCGTGAGAAAATGAACTTAGTTAGAAATACGTTGACGCTGCAGAATGTTTACATTCCATGCCTTAGAAGTTGGCGTGTGCATCGTTGTTGCAGTGACATGCTCTGATATACTACAGTCGGTCTATATGCCCTACGAAGCCGAAGAACCTCCACCACAAAGGGAGGTGAGAGATCTGGTGTCAAATTTTTGTACGGGTCCTCTTATTATAGGAGCAGACGCTAATGTTCATTACGTCCAATGGGGAAGATCCGATATCAATGCCAGGGGCGAGTCTCTGTTTGACTACCTATTAACAACAAACCTGGTAGTTTGCAACGTGGGTAGCGAGCCTACTTTCATCACTAAAACCCGTAGGGAGGAGTGTTCTTGAAGAACACTCATTCTCCGACCACCGATATATAGAAATAGTGTTGGACTTTCGTGTAGAGCAACCTATTATGAAACGCAATCCACGCAATACCAACTGGCAGCTACACCTTGAAATTTTAGCCATATACCTACCAGTACTACCCCCACAAGCCCCCTCATCGGTTGAGGAGCTGGAGGACCTGGGAACGACATACACCATGGCGCTCTCAAATGCCCTAGAACAAGCTTGTCCAGTGCCAAACCCACGCGGTAAACATAGATCACATTGGTAGACCTACGACCTGGACTCGCTCCATAAAACCTGCAGGAAGCAATTTAATTAGGCTAAACACCTCGACACGGAGCCTCAATGGCTTAGTATCAACCCGTGAAAAGAGGAACTCGTTCTCTACACCAACCGGTACAAAATAATACCGCTGGACCTACCAGAACTTAATGGCGTGAGCCTGAACTTGGCTGATAGCGCCAAATTCTTGGGCACAGTTCTGGACAGGAAGTTAAAACTTCAGCGCCAGAGGAAGGCGTGTGTTGCACTTTACACATGCAAAAGAGCCATGGGCAAAAAGTGGGGTCTCAGCCCCAAAATATGCAGATGGATTTACACTGCAATTTTCCGACCTATCATGCTATATGGAGTCGTGGTGTGGTTGCCTGCGCTTAGCAAGGTCACAAACCGGAATCTGTTAGGTAAAGTCCATAGATCTGGCATGATCTGTATAAGCGGCGCGCTAAGAACAACGCCCAACCAAGCTCTTCAGGCCATTCTAGGCATTCTGCCACTCGATCTGGAAGCGTACCAGGCAGCAGCGGCAGCGGCTCTGCGCCTAGGGGAAACGTTTGGCTGGGGCGCAAGCACAACTGGACACTCCAGTATTCCTATGAGCACAGATCGATGTGCGGCCACAACAGTCGGAGACAGCTGTTTCAAAACAAACATTCCCAGCAGGGAATAATGGGAGAGGATGGATCGCTGCCCCGCTACTAATGGCGGCATTTCTGTTTACACTGACGGCTCGCAGCTAGACGGCAGAGTTGAAGGAGGGGTTTATTCAAGGGATATGGAACTTGAGCTCTCCTTCAGACTACCTGATCACTGCAGCGTCTTCCAGGCTGAAGTCTCAGCAATCTTAGATTCCGCGATTTGGATAAGTAAACGCGCTATCGGCGAGGACATCGTTATTTTCAGCGACAGCCACGCGGCCATCAAAGCTCTTGGCTCTTATTCGTTCAACTCTGAACTGACGCTCAGCAGTCGTCTATCTCTTCAAGAGATGGTCCAACAGAACCGCGTGAACCTCACATGGGTCCCGGGACACTGGACATTAAGGGAAACTGTAGGGCGGTCGAATTTGCCAGGTACGACTAAGCAGGTTCTTCGGCAAAGATGATGAGGAAGAGGAAACGATGAAGCACCTCATCTGCAACTGCCCGGCTTTAAGCGGCGCGAGAACCCGCTTTTTGGGAGTTCCCTTCCTGGATAGCCTAAGCCAGATCGCAGAACTGGACATATAGGGCTTGATGGCCTTCATAAAGTCATCTAAGTGGTTCGAGGAGGAGTAACGGTGTCGGTTTAGGAGTGTCAGTCCCGGGATTCTGCTATGTGGAAAATCCCAACAACTCAGGGATACTCCATATGGCCGGGTCCCGGGACTGACTTTCTTTGTGTTGGTGGTATCACAACGGGCCTTGCAAAACTGGCCCAAGTGTGCCTCTGGGGCAGCCACTTGAATCTAACCTAACCTAACCTAAGCTCGCTGAATCCACCGAACACGCTGATTGGACTTCACATTTGCCCCAAATAGAGTACGCAATGAACAACAGTGTTCACTCCACGACGAAATACGCACCAAGTGAATTGCTTTTTGGAGTAACCCAACGAGGTTGCAACATTGATGAGTTCGCGGAACTTTTAGAAGGCAAGCTATCAACTGAAACTACTAGGAGCCTGGGCGAAATCAGACAACGCGCAGTTGAAAATATATAACGGTCGCAAGTGTATAACCACAAATACTTCTTAAGACACAGTGTTCCTGCAAAGACATTCGTTAGGGGACTTTGTCGTTATTAAGCTAGTAGACACTACGAAGGGAACCAAGAAGAAGCTAGTTCAGAGATATAGAGCTTATTTATAAAGTGCTGCCTAACGATCGATTACGTTATACGAGATATAGAGAGTTGCAAACTGACACATTTACCATACGACGGCGTTGTTCAAGCTATTAAAATTCGAAAGTGGTGCTTGCCAACCAATATTGTAACCGAATCCCCACAGTCACCAACGGCTTATGGTCGCACCACTTAAAATAATTTTAAACAGATTGAGATGTAATGTATTTACTTTTATACTAATTCTCCATTCACATGGATCATCTTGTTTGTTTTAAGTACTAATCTGACAGATGGCAGATGGGAATGGATAGTGTACTAGAGAAGCAGCCAACTTCGTTTTGTTTTTGGTTTCCTTCTTCTTCCGGTGGACATTTTGATAAGTCACAAAGTTGATGTAGGAAATAATAAATCTAAACAAAAATTGCGAATCACGCCGTTTAATAAACCTGCATTAAAATGTGTAATCGATTGCACCTAGGATTATGATTACAGCAATCGTAATCTCAAAATTTTGAAATTACGATTTCTGTAATTGTTATATTCTTACTTTGTAATCGTAATTCTAGGAAGCTTGGATTACGATTACCTAATCGAAATTGAAAATTTTTTAATTAAGATTACTGTAATCCTTAAATTTGGTAATTAGGATTAGAATTTTTGAGATTACATGTTAAAAGAACAATTTTTAGAGATTACGTTTTAAAGGTGAAATTTTTATAAAAATCTGGTCATCCATCTAAACAACTTTTCGGATATTCCAATACTAGTTTTGAGTGTCTCGTGAAATATCCTTTGCTCTGAAAGTCTTAATTAAAGTTTAACGCACCTTTGACTTCATCGGCACATGTAGAAAAACTATTTTCATTGTTGTTGTTTCTTACGATATTATAGTTGGCGCTTTTTGTTAGTAGTCTCCGCCGCGTTGCTCTTTCGGACGGCTCTTTCCAAAAATTAGCCTTGCTTAAAGCTAGTTTTTAGTACGGCTATACACTACACTTTAAAAATGGTCACCATTAATCGTAATTAAAAAAAAAATCCGATGTACCTATATTAAGGATAACTTATTATTATTATTATTCCTAATTTAAATAATTAAATTAGGATTACGTATTCGTTATTCTGCTTTCATGGATTACAGATTACTGTAATCGTAATTTCAAAAGGGAAATTACAATTACTGGAATCGTAATCCGATTGTAATCGTAATCCTTATCGCCTCACTATTTGTAATATCTGAAGTCATGCATGTTTTCGAGCACAGTACGAGATCAGGATTAACTACTTCTATTAGCCTTTCCAATTCATCTTTGTTAGCTAAAAAACTACATATATTTAGGTACGCACATTTCAAATTTAAAGCATTCCTTCCCGCCAGCTAAGGTCTGTTTGCTAGCACCCATTTTCACATACGTTTTTAAATATAAATATAAATAAATATTTTCGCAAAACTACCTACTGCTGATTACACTGATTTTTGACTCTATTTCCACTTTCACTGCCTTTTTTATCTGGCTCGATTTGGACTAAATGTTTTGCACTCCGTCAAAATAAAAAGACACTTTTAATTCTCTTTTTCAACGGAACTTTTATTTCCTGAAAGACAGATTTTATACAGGAAGCAAGTAACACTAACTGTTGCTGTCAGTGGTAGTTGTTTCAGTAAAATACCCATTCAAACCGATCCCACACTGATATTTGTGACAATTATGTTTAAAACATTTCAACCAGGAACAAATTTGTAAATTTTGGTCCAAAATTTACCAAAGTGGCAACCATGATCACCGTGTGCTCAAGAAAAAACAAGCATTTGCGTGCCGGAGTTTAACATTTATCCATTTCTCTATCGGCAGGTGTACAACACTAGTTCGTAGGTACGTTTTAGCTGTAATTAACTAACGACAGATAAAATCAGCTGAAATAACATTTATTCGCATTACAAGGAATTTACTGAGGTATGTTGTCAATAAGTACGGAGTGATACACGTTTTCAAATAGGAACAACAGAAATATAATAAATAAATACATATTCAATCTCAGCTTTAACTATCAGCTACATTGATCTAAAGGAAAATTCGTGATTAAAATCCATTGATGTAAGTGCGCTAGATCCTTTTCGCAAAAAAAGTGGTGGTTACAATACTATCTCTGACCTACATATATATAGTTATATCCATATTACAGAGATAAAAAACTACGTAGAAGAAAATATTTAGTGCTGAACATCTACTTATGTATATATACCAGAAATAAAACGTGTAATTACTACAATAACATGTCCGAACTTGGCAGTGGTGATGAAGGTATTTCTGGCTCAAGTAAGTGCTTTGTACCTGGTTTAAATTAGCTTAACTACATCCTTTCATGTTTAATAGAAAATGTAAGTTTATATTGTGAAAACACAAGATGATAATGAGAAATGTAAGTCTATTTTGAGAAAATTCTAAGCTGACCAGAATTTTTGGGCAAAATTTTTTAGGACAAATTATAGACATTAAAGCACATCTTTTTATACCCAGCATACTAGTACTAGTACAACGGTATTATAATATTGTCTACATAATGGTACTACGCATCGGCACAAAATAATCGAGATATATATAGAGATAGGTTGCTATTGACAATGGCCGGAACCGGATGATAACCACGATATCTAAAATTTCGAAAAACATAGAAATTGGCATATCTCTGTAGCTGAAATGGCTAAAATGATAGAATTTTATAGGGGACCCCCTGGTCATTCTTTTATGATTTTTTAAATAGGGCGATATCTAAATTTCGAAAAACATAGAAATTGGCATATCTCTGTAGCTGAAATGGCTAAAATGATAGAATTTTATAGGGGACCCCCTGGTCATTCTTTTATGATTTTTTAAATAGAGCGTGGTGTCACCCATTTTTAATAGAAGCATTTTTAAAATTTCGTATGGTCGTAACTATTTCCACTTTCACTGAACGATAAAATTTAGCACAAAGCATTTGTTTATCGTTGGGAGTATACCTGATGAAATTGCATAATATCGCTCTCCAACCACGCCCGCTTTCGATATCAAAAATCACCTAAATTGACATAATTAGATAACAGAAACGGCGAAAATTATATGTTCTATTATGATTTTTTGATTGGTCATAACTTTTAAACTGATTACGGTAGAATCATGAAATTTGCCACAAGGCATACTAGCATCAGGCGCGAAACCAGCGGGTGGTGTAAGGGGGTTAAATCACTCCGAAATGTACGACTTTGTAGTTGTTTTAATATTTTCGATTTCATGAAAATCGAAAAACTTCAATTCTCATATATCATACGAAAAAAAATAGACTAAATACTTGAATTACTGAGGTGTTGACTGAATCAGAGAATTAAGAACTTTTTCAACATACACACGTCGTTTTTGCAATGTTTCAGTTTTAGCTTTATGGGCCGTTTGCATAAAAGTGGCTTTTTCTTAACTCTTTGTGTCACGCTTTCATATATTTGACTTTATAATTGAAAAAGTTGTATTTCTGGATTGGTTTAGACATACATATTAAGGGGAAAAAAGTTCAAAAACATACCTCATATAGTTTTTGAGATATGAGGTGGTAAGTTTACTAATCGAGGTCCTCATATTAGTCGAACCCGAAGAGTTATCGAAATATGGGATTCCTTAAATCTTAAGTTAGATGTCTAGTAATGCAATAGCAAAAAAGGCATTCATAAAAATTGTTGCAAATTTGTGCATTAGTCATTTTCAGAATAACACCATGAAAACTAACACACATTGAATTGCTCGTGTATATGCGTGTGCCACGCATGAACCATAAAATTTGTTGCAAAATTATGCATTAGTCATTTACAGAATAACACCATGATAACTGGCACACAAGAGGGATACTTGCGTGTGCCACGCAGTTATAACAATCGACCAGTTCGACCTTGTTTGAAGAGAAGAACTACAAAGAAGATATGCTAAAAACACCATTTAGCATCAGCGCACGCACATACATATGTATGTATGTACAATGTACTTTGTATGAATGTACAATGTACTTTATATTTATGAATGTATGTACATTAGGGTGATAAAAAAAATGTCGACTAGGTCTCATCGTCTATAAAGTTAGGTATTGATGAAAAAAAAGCCTTGCAAAAAATTTGCGCTTTAACTTAACCTTTAGGGTTGGTATTTTTTCGCGATTTTGTATAGGAAATGTATGGAAGAAATGGGAGTTTTTAAAATTTTTTTCAAAAAAGTTGAAGTTGAGTTATCGTTTTGAAAACTTCAAAGCCTCCACTATAACAATATATAAAATAGCCACCCTAAGGGTTAAGTTACAGCGCTAATTTTTTGCAAGGTTTATTTTTTCATCAATACCTAAATTTTCAGGGGTGAGACCGAAAAAAAACAATTTTTGTTAATCGCCCTAATATACATAAATACTTGAAAAATCTATAATAAAAACTGTTTATCTTAACAATGAAATCATTTTAACATAAACCTGAGTTTTGAATAAAAAATATCAATATACATACATATGTTGATACATTTTTTAATTTTGAAACTCTGGTGTATATTTACGGTACCACGAAATAAATCCCAAATGAAATAAGTCCCAACTTTAAGAAATGAAACAACTCCCAAAGAAGGAAATGAAATAAGTCCCAATATTTGGTAGTTATTTCATAATGAGGCCCCAGTTTCCAAAAAAAATGTAATAACTCCCGATTCAAGTGCTTATTTATTCAGTAGATATACAGATGTATGTTTATTAGGGTGGTCCTTATGATCGAATGTGAGACTTTTTTCAGTCTCATCCCCTAGATCAGTTCCATTATGGTAAAATATAACACATATAAATTTTTATCCCGATTGGATACGGTTAAGGGGTGCCGCACGGAGGTCAAAGTTTAAATTACCCTATGGAGACTCCAAAAATAGAAATGATTTTTTTTTAATCTAACACCCAAAGTCGATAGCACAATAGTCGAAAATATTATTTTTAAATTTTGGTCCCGATTGGACACCGTTAAAGCATGTCGCAGGAGAGTCAAAGTTCAGATTAGCCTATAAGGTCTAAAAAAATACAAATTATTTTTTCTTTTATTTCATACCGTAAATTTATAACACTAAAGTCAAAGTAATCACATATAAAATTTGGGTGCGATTGGCCACCGCTAAGGCGTGTCGCACGGGGGTCAAAGTTCAGACTAGGTCTAAAAAAATTCAAATTTCTTTTATTTCATACTTTAAATTGATAGCAATAAAATCGAAGTCATCACATATGAAATTTGGGTCCGATTGGACACCGCTAAGGCATGTCGCACGGGGGTCAAAGTTCAGACTAGGTCTACAAAAATTCAAATTTCTTTTATTTCATACTTTAAATTGATAGCAATAAAATCGAAGTAATCAAATATGAAATTTGGGTCCGATTGGACACCGCTAAGGCATGTCGCACGGGGGTCAAAGTTCAGACTAGGTCTAAAAAAATTCAAATTTCTTTTATTTCATACTTCAAATTGATAGCAATAAAATAGAAGTAACCTCATATAAAATTTGGCTCCGATTGGACACCGCTAAGGCATGACGCATGGGGGTCAAATTTCATACTAGGTCTAAAAAAATTCAAATTTCTTTTATTAATTTAAATTGATAGCGATAAAATCGAAGTAATCACATATAAAATTTGGATCGGACACATAAAAAAATTGGATTGACGAGGGTCAAAATTCAAAATTAGCTTTTTATACCCAAATCGATAATACTATAGTCGAAGGTATCACATATAAAATTTACTTTCGATTGGAAACCGCTTAGCGGTATCGGAAGGGAGTCAAAGTTAAAAGAAAAAATAACAATATTTTTAATTACATAACCTTCGAGACCACCTGAACCTATGGAGGGAAATAATACTGAGTGATATCTTCGACTATAGTATTATCGATTTGGGTTATAAAAAGCTAATTTTGAGCTTTGACCCCCGTGCGCATGCCTTAGCGGTGTCAAATCGGACCCAAATTTTATATGTGGTTACTTCTATTTTATTGCTATCAATTTAAAGTATGAAATAAAAGAAATTTGAATCTTTTTAGACCAGGTATGAACTTTGACCCCCATGCGGCATGCCTTAGCGGTGTCCAATCGGAGCCAAATTTTATATGAGGTTACATCTATTTTATTGCTATCAATTTAAAGTATGAAATAAAGGTAATTTGAAGTTTTTTAGAACTAGTCTGAACTTTGACCCCCGTGCGATATGCCTAAGCGGTGTCCAATCGGACCAAAATTTTATATGTGATTAGTTCTATTTTATTGCTATCAATTTAAAGTATGAAACAAAAGAAATTTGATTTTTTTTCGACCTAGTCAGAGCTTTGACCCCGTGCGACACGCCTAAGCGGTGTCCAATCGGACCCAAATTTTATATGTGATTACTTTGACTTTAGTGCTATCAATTTACGGTACGAAATAAAAGAAAAAAATATTTTTATTTTTTTTAGACCTGATAGGCTAATCTGAACTTTGACCCTTCTGCGACATGCCTTAACGGTGTCCAATCGGGACCAAAATTTAAATATAATATTTTCGACTATTGTGCTATCGATTTTGGGTGTTAGATTAAAAAAAATTATCCTTTTTATTTTTGGAGTCTCCATAGGGTAATCTAAACTTTAAACGCCGTGCGGCACACCTTAACTGTCTCCAATCGTGCTAAAAATTTATATGTGATATCCTTGGCTATATTACTATTGATTTAGGGGGTGAGACTAAGGATATCTCATGTTCGGTTTGTCTCAATACAAATAAGTACCACCCTAATATTTATACATAAGCAATACGTTATTAATTATACACGCGGCGTTACGCGCCTCCTTTCCCCATCCAACTTTTTTTTCCTGCCTGCCGGTTATGTCTTACCTTTTCATAATCTCTACATATAATAAAATTGTAAATTTCTGTCTGTCTGTCTGTCTGTATGTATCTAAGTTATCGGCCAATATTTGAACCAGTCCTTTTCGGTACCACGAAATAAATCCCAAATGAAATAAGTCCCATGAAATAAGTCCCAACTTTAAGAAATGAAACAACTCCCAAAGAAGGAAATGAAATAAGTCCCAATATTTAGTAGTTATTTCATAATGAAAATTAAATAACTCCCAAATGAAATAAGTCCCAAGAAAAATGAAATAACTCCCAATTCAAGTGCTTATTTATTCAGTAGATATACATAAGTATATTTATAAATAAGCAAAACGTTATTAATTATACACCTGAATATGTGTAAGAAAAAGTAAAAAAAAAACATGAAATTAATTCAAAACCTCGTCATTGCACATATATGTATACTAGTAATACCCGGCGTGCGTTGCCACGCCAAAGAGATACACGCCAAATATCAAGCACATGGAAACATAAATACGATTGTTTAGAACAGATCGGTCCCTGGTCCACTTCACGGAAGAAAAATCATCCTATACTTTAACCTAAGCATAACGCTACCTACATACCAAATTTCAAGTAAATCCAGCCATTTAAAAAAAAATTACAGCAACACTCTCCAGGCTCCTACTAATCTATCCCCAAAATTTCAACAAAATCGGCCGAGTAGTTTTGGAGTACATAAGCCACATACATACATACATACATACATCCAATTTTATATATATAGATTAGTATGTACATTAGGGTGATTCAAAAAAAATGTCCACTTGCTCTTACCCCCTAAAAAGATAGGTATTGATGAAAAAATAAGCCTTGCAAAAAAATAGCGCTCTAACTTAACCCTCGGGTGGCTATTTTTTTCGCCCTTTCCCATACATTTTGTATGGGGAAAATGGCATTTTTTTCAAAGTGAATTTTCTTTTAATTTTTGAAACTTTTTTCAAAATATTTTTACATACTCTTAAAGTTGAAGCTTCCAAAATGGTAAGCCATGTGCGATTATCTTCTAATCTAATCTTGGCTTGCGTCATAATGATGCTTTACCGCCTAGGCGATTTTGGCCGTTTCGTATCAAAGCACGCCAGTCATTCCTTTTTAGCGATAACTGACGCCAATTGGAAACCCCAAGGGAGTTCAAGTCATCCTCCACCTGTTGTTTCCATCTCAGTCGAGGTCTCCCCCTTCCTCTACTGCCGAATTCGGGTGGCGATAGGAAAACTTTCTGTGCTGGTGCTTTTTGTCCATTCGCATAACCTGATCCAGCCAGCGGAGCCTTTGGGCTTTAATCCGCTGAACTATGGTCAGGTATGCGTAAAGCTCGTACAGCTCATCGTTAAATTTCCTTCGATACTCGCCGCTGCCATCACGGGAAGGACCATAAATTTTCCGGAGAACTTTTCTCTCAAATACTCCAAGGGCCATCTCATATTCTCTTGACACTGTCCATGATTCCGAGCCGTACATCAGGACTGGTATGATGAGAGACTTATAGAGCGTGATCATTGTTTGTCGAGAGAGGACTTTACTTCTCAATTGCCTACTTAGTCCAAAGTAACACTTGTTGGCAAGGGTGATTCTCCGTTGGATTTCTAGACTGATATTATTTTCGGTGTTAATACTGGTTCCCAAATAGACGAAGTCTCTCCCCGTTTCAAACTTGTAGCTATCAACGGTGACTTGGCTGCCAAGGCGCAGGTGCGCCGATTCTTTCTTTGATGAGAGCAGATACTTCGTCTTGTCCTCGTTCACCGCAAGACCCACTTTTTTCGCTTCCTTATCCAACCCAGAGAAAGCAGCGCTTATGGCGCGGCTGTTAAGGCCAAAGATATCAATATCATCGGCATACGCCAGCAATTGCACGCTCTTGTAAAAGATTGTGCCACTGCGAATTATCTTCTCCAGCATCAGGTTAAAGAAATCGCACGAAAGGGAGTCACCCTGTCTGAAACCTCGTTTGGTTTCAAATGGCTCAGAGAGGTCCTTCCCGATTCTGACGGAGCTGTTGGTTTTGCTCAACGTTATTTGGCAAAGACATATAAGCTTTGCAGGGAAGTTAAATTCAGACATGGCGGCATACAGGCAACTCCTTTTTGCGCTGTCAAAAGCGGCTTTAAAATCGACAAAGAGATGGTGAGTGTCGATTCTTTTATCATGGGTCTTCTCCAGGATTTGGCGTATCGTGAAAATCTTGTCGATGGTAGACTTACCACGTCTAAAGTCACACTGATAAGGTCCAATCAGTTTGTCTACGATGGGCTTCAGTCTTTCACACAATACGCTAGAAAGAACCTTATATGCGATATTAAGAAGACTGATTCCGCGGTAGTTGGTGGGGTTAGCGGGATCGTCTTTCTTGTGGATTGGGCAGAGCACACTTAAATACCAATCTGGAGGCATGCACTCATCTGACCATATTCTGCATAAGAGCTGGTGCATGCTTTTTACCAGCTCTTCGCGATTATCTTAACTAACTCGTAACAAAATTTACTGTTGAATACCATTCAAGGTTTGTATAGGCATCTTATAACATAGTGCACAGGGATAGCGCCGAAGTTGACCAATCTCAAAAAAAATGTGTTTTCGGGGCAAATACTACCACTTTTACTAATACATTTTTGCCAGAAAAAAATAAATGTTGAAACATCGAAGCACAAGAATAAAATTTTGTCTGGTTCATTGGTGGATTAAGAGAAGCTTAAATTTATCGGCGTAATTCGTCTTACATAATGACTGAAAAAGATATAGTCAATAGATCGAAGATTATATATATAAATTCAAGTCGCAGTGTTTAATATACATTTATGTAACACTACTGCATTGATTTGGTTGAAATTTTATCAACGTATAGATATATATCGACGTACGTACGATGAGGGGCCCGTACATCGACTCCGATCACTACTTGGTAGCAGCCAAGATTCGTACCCGCCTAAGTACAACAAAAAACGCAAGGAAAGCTGGACGTCGAAAAACTGCAGTCACAACAGGCAGTCAATGATTTCGCAGAACGCACACCTGCTCTCTGAGATCACAATTCAACCCAACGGAGTGCATGAGCAGTGGGAACATATCTCCGGAGAACTTCGCCCAGCAGCCGAAGAAGTAATTGGATTCCGGCAAGTGAAAAAAAAAACAGCTGGTACGATGATAGAGAGTTGCTTGCAATAACATTTTCACCGATAACTCAGTTATCGATAAATTGATCGAAATATATCGAAGTCCAAATGAAACCTGGGGCTTTCACCTTTCGTTTGATAACCATATTGTAGAGCAAATTTAAGGTTTTTAGGCAATCACATTTCCACCGATAACTCAGCTATCGGTACATTTATCGAAATATATCGAAGTCCAATTGAAACCTGGGCCATCCCCTTTCGTATAGTACCCATATTGTAGGGCAATTTTAAGGTTGTTATTCAATAACATTTTTACCGATAACTCAGTTATCGATTAATTTATTGAAATATATCGAGGTCCAAATGAAACCTGGGGCCATTCCCTTTCGTTTGATATCCATATTTAAGGGTAATTTTAAGGTGTTTGTTCAATAACATTTTTACCGATAACTCAGTTATCGTAAATTTATCGAAATATATCCAAGTCCAACTGAGACCTGGCACCTTCCAGTTTCGTTTGATACCCATATTGTTCGAAGTTTCTACACCTGTATGCGAAATATCATAAGTTGAGGTCAAGTGAAAATCGAAAAGTATCGGTCCCTAGCAATGCCCATAGCCTATACCTCCTTCCAGACTATTAGCTGTCTGCCTACCAAATTTCAACAAAATCCGTCTTGCCACTCTCACGTTATTGAGGAACAGAAGTAAACATCTAGGGTTGGTATTTTTTCGCGATTTTGTATAGGAAATGTATGGAAGAAATGGGAGTTTTTAAAATTTTTTTCAAAAAAGTTGAAATGTCTGTAATTATTTTAATTGTTTAGATAATCGCACACGGCTTATCGTTTTGAAAACTTCAAAGCCTCCACTATAACGATATATAAAATAGCCACCCTAAGGGTTAAGTTACAGCGCTAATTTTTTGCAAGGTTTATTTTTTCATCAATACCTAAATTTTCAGGGGTGAGACCGAAAAAAAACAATTTTTGTTAATCGCCCTAATATACATAAATACTTGAAAAATCTATAATAAAAACTGTTTATCTTTACAATGAAATCATTTTAACATAAACCTGAGTTTTGAATAAAAAATATCAATATACATACATATGTTGATACATTTTTTAATTTTGAAACTCTGGTGTATATTTACGGTACCACGAAATAAATCCCAAATGAAATAAGTCCCAACTTTAAGAAATGAAACAACTCCCAAAGAAGGAAATGAAATAAGTCCCAATATTTGGTAGTTATTTCATAATGAGGCCCCAGTTTCCAAAAAAAATGTAATAACTCCCGATTCAAGTGCTTATTTATTTAGTAGATATACAGATGTATGTTTATTAGGGTGGTCCTTATGATCGAATGTGAGACTTTTTTCAGTCTCATCCCCTAGATCAGTTCCATTATGGTAAAATATAACACATATAAATTTTTATATTTTTATCCCGATTGGATACGGTTAAGGGGTGCCGCACGGAGGTCAAAGTTTAAATTACCCTATGGAGGCTCCAAAAATAGAAATGATTTTTTTTTAATCTAACACCCAAAGTCGATAGCACAATAGTCGAAAATATTATTTTTAAATTTTGGTCCCGATTGGACACCGTTAAAGCATGTCGCAGGAGAGTCAAAGTTCAGATTAGCCTATAAGGTCTAAAAACATACAAATTATTTTTTCTTTTATTTCATACCGTAAATTTATAACACTAAAGTCAAAGTAATCACATATAAAATTTGGGTGCGATTGGCCACCGCTAAGGCGTGTCGCACGGGGGTCAAAGTTAAGACTAGGTCTAAAAAAATTCAAATTTCTTTTATTTCATACTTTAAATTGATAGCAATAAAATCGAAGTCATCACATATGAAATTTGGGTCCGATTGGACACCGCTAAGGCATGTCGCACGGGGGTCAAAGTTCAGACTAGGTCTACAAAAATTCAAATTTCTTTTATTTCATACTTTAAATTGATAGCAATAAAATCGAAGTAATCAAATATGAAATTTGGGTCCGATTGGACACCGCTAAGGCATGTCGCACGGGGGTCAAAGTTCAGACTAGGTCTAAAAAAATTCAAATTTCTTTTATTTCATACTTCAAATTGATAGCAATAAAATAGAAGTAACCTCTTATAAAATTTGGCTCCGATTGGACACCGCTAAGGCATGACGCATGGGGGTCAAAGTTCATACTAGGTCTAAAAAAATTCAAATTTCTTTTATTAATTTAAATTGATAGCAATAAAATCGAAGTAATCACATATAAAATTTGGATCGGACACATAAAAAAATTGGATTGACGAGGGTCAAAATTCAAAATTAGCTTTTTATACCCAAATCGATAATACTATAGTCGAAGGTATCACATATAAAATTTACTTACGATTGAAAACCGCTTAGCGGTATCGGAAGGGAGTCAAAGTTAAAAGAAACAAGTAAGGAAAGCTGTCTTCGGCTGTGCCGAAGGCTATATACCTTTCATGAATAAGCGTCACGATTTTCACTGTTCGATCCCCAGTACAGCCTGTGTCAATTTAACTATATTTACTATACACATTACACATCTTTGTTATAATTTAAAAAAACTTACAAAATAATAGGATCCGAGTTATCGGAACAATCGATTGTATGGAGGCTATATATTATACGTGTTCAATTGTACTGACTTACACTATACACATTACATATGTAGAAAGTACTAAAGGTGCAATATTTTACGTTCCTAACTTTTTAAATGCGGAAGTATTGGCCAAAAAACGTTATATCGGAACAACCGGTTGTATGGGGCTATATGTTATATTTACCCGATCTTCTTGATTTTCCTCTACACACTACATAAATTGAAAGTACTCAAGTTGCAAAATTTTATGTTCCTAACTTTTTAATTGCAGAAGTTTTGGCCAAAAAACCTTATATCTGAACAATCGGTTGTATGGGGGCTATATGTTACATTTGCCCGATCTTTTTGATTTTCACTATATACACTACATAAATAGATAGTACTCGAGATGCAAAATTTTACGTTCCTAACTTTTTAATTGCAGAAGTTTTGGCCAAGAAACCTTATATCTGAACAATCGGTTGTATGGGGGCTATATGTTACATTTGCCCGATCTTGTTGATTTTCACTATATACACTAAATAAATAGAAAGTACTCGAGTTGCAAAATTTTACGTTCCTAACTTTTTAATTGCAGAAGTTTTGGTCAAAAAACCTTATATCTGAACAATCGGTTGTATGGGGGCCATATGTAACATTTGCCCGATCTTGTTGATTTTCACTATATACACTACATAAATAGAAAGTACTCGAGTTGCAAAATTTTACGGTCCAAACTTTTTAATTGCAGAAGTTTTGGCCAAAAAACCTTATATCTGAACAATCGGTTGTATGGGGGCTATATGTTACATTTGCCCGATCTTGTTGATTTTCACTATATACACTACATAAATAGAAAGTACTCGAGTTGCAAAATTTTACGTTCCTAACTTTTTAATTGCAGAAGTTTTGGCCAAAAATTCTTATATCTGAACAATCGGTTGTATGGGGGCTATATGTTACATTTGCCCGTTCTCGTTGATTTTCACTATATACACTACATAAGTAGAAATTACTCGAGTTGCAAAATTTTACGTTCCTAACTTTTTAATTGCGGAAGTTTTGGCCAAAAAACCTTATATCTGAACAATCGGTTGTATGGGGGCTATATGTTATACTGATCCGATCTTGTCAGTTCCGACAAATGATTCCTATATTACAAAATGGTGGCCACATACAAAATTTCAGCCAGATATCTCAAAAATTGAGGGACTAGTTTGCGTTCAAACAGACAGACGGACAGACGGACAGACGGACAGACGGACATGGCTAAATCAACTCATCTCGTCATCCTGATCATTTCGGTATACCTATTGATGGGTCTATCTCTTCTTCTTCTCATATTTACAAACAACCGACCAAAGTTATAATACCATTTCATGTTCATGAAAGGTATAAAAATAACAATATTTTTAATTACATAACCTTCGAGACCAGCTGAACCTATGGAGGGAAATAATACTGAGTGATATCTTCGACTATAGTATTATCGATTTGGGTTATAAAAAGCTAATTTTGAGCTCTGACCCCCGTGCGCATGCCTTAGCGGTGTCCAATCGGACCCAAATTTTATATGTGGTTACTTTTATTTTATTGCTATCAATTTAAAGTATGAAATAAAAGAAATTTGAATCTTTTTAGACCTAGTATGAACTTTGACCCCCATACGTCATGCCTTAGCGGTGTCCAATCGGAGCCAAATTTTATATGAGGTTACTTTTATTTTATTGCTATCAATTTAAAGTATGAAATAAAGGAAATTTGAAGTTTTTTAGAACTAGTCTGAACTTTGACCCCGTGCGACACGCCTAAGCGGTGTCCAATCGGACCCAAATTTTATATGTGATTACTTTGACTTTAGTGCTATCAATTTACGGTATGAAATAAAAGAAAAAAATATTTTTATTTTTTTTAGACCTGATAGGCTAATCTGAACTTTGACCCTTCTGCGACATGCCTTAACGGTGTCCAATCGGGACCAAAATTTAAATATAATATTTTCGACTATTGTGCTATCGATTTTGGGTGTTAGATTATTATCCTTTTTATTTTTGGAGTCTCCATAGGGTAATCTAAACTTTAAACGCCGTGCGGCACCCCTTAACTGTCTCCAACCGTGCTAAAAATTTATATGTGATATCCTTGGCTATATTACTATTGATTTAGGGGGTGAGACTAAGGATATCTCATGTTCGGTTTGTCTCCATACAAATAAGGACCACCCTAATGTTTATACATAAGCAATACGTTATTAATTATACACGCGGCGTTACGCGCCTCCTTTCCCCATCCAACTTTTTTTTCCTGCCTGCCGGTTATGTCTTACCTTTTCATAATCTCTACATATAATAAAATTGTAAATTTCTGTCTGTCTGTCTGTCTGTATGTATCTAAGTTATCGGCCAATATTTGGACCAGTCCTTTTCGGTACCACGAAATAAATCCCAAATGAAATAAGTCCCATGAAATAAGTCCCAACTTTAAGAAATGAAACAACTCCCAAAGAAGGAAATGAAATAAGTCCCAATATTTAGTAGTTATTTCATAATGAGGCCCCAGTTTCCAAAAAAAATTAAATAACTCCCAAATGAAATAAGTCCCAAGAAAAATGAAATAACTCCCAATTCAAGTGCTTATTTATTCAGTAGATATACATAAGTATATTTATAAATAAGCAATACGTTATTAATTATACACCTGAATATGTGTAAGAAAAAGTAAAAAAAAAAATGAAATTAATTCAAAACCTCGTCATTGCGCATATATTTATACTAGTAATACCCGGCGTGCGTTGCCACGCCAAAGAGATACACGCCAAATATCAAGCACATGGAAACATAAATACGATTGTTTAGAACAGATCGGTCCCTGGTCCACTTCCCGGAAGAAAAATCATCCTATACTTTAACTTAAGCATAACGCTACCTACATACCAAATTTCAAGTACATCCAGCCATTTATACGATATTTTCGAATAGGGCGGTACCGGGTCCACTTCCCATAAAAAAAAATTACAGCAACACTCTCCAGGCTCCTACTAATCTATCCCCAAAATTTCAACAAAATCGGCCGAGTAGTTTTGGAGTCCATAAGCCACATACATACATACATACATACATCCAATTTTATATATATAGATTAGTATGTACAATAGAATGATTCAAAAAAAATGTCCACTTGCTCTTACCCCCTAAAAAGATAGGTATTGATGAGAAAATAAGCCTTGCAAAAAAATAGCGCTCTAACTTAACTCTTAGGGGTGGCTATTTTTTTCGCCCTTTCCCATACATTTTGTATGGGGAAAATGGCATTTTTTTTAAAGTGAATTTTCTTTTAATTTTTGAAACTTTTTTAAAATATTTTTACATACTCTTAAAGTTGAAGCTTCCAAAATGGTAAGCCATGTGCGATTATCTTCTAATCTAATCTTGGCTTGCGTCATAATGATGCTTTACCGCCTAGGCGATTTTGGCCGTTTCGTATCAAAGCACGCCAGTCATTCCTTTTTAGCGATAACTGACGCCAATTGGAAACCCCAAGGGAGTTCAAGTCATCCTCCACCTGTTGTTTCCATCTCAGTCGAGGTCTCCCCCTTCCTCTACTGCCGAATTCGGGTGGCGATAGGAAAACTTTCTGTGCTGGTGCTTTTTGTCCATTCGCATAACCTGATCCAGCCAGCGGAGCCTTTGGGCTTTAATCCGCTGAACTATGGTCAGGTATGCGTAAAGCTCGTACAGCTCATCGTTAAATTTCCTTCGATACTCGCCGTTGGCATCACGGGAAGGACCGTAAATCTTCCGGAGAACTTTTCTCTCAAATACTCCAAGGGATATCTCATATTCTCTTGACACTGTCCATGATTACGAGCCGTACATCAGGACTGGTATGATGAGAGAGGACTTTACTTCTCAATTGCCTACTTAGTCCAAAGTAACACTTGTTGGCAAGGGTGACTCTCCGTTGGATTTCTAGACTGATATAATTTTCGGTGTTAATACTGGTTCCCAAATAGACGAAGTCTCTCCCCGTTTCAAACTTGTAGCTATCAACGGTGACTTGGCTGCCAAGGCGCAGGTGCGCCGATTCTTTCTTTGATGAGAGCAGATACTTCGTCTTGTCCTCGTTCACCGCAAGACCCACTTTTTTCGCTTCCTTATCCAACCCAGAGAAAGCAGCGCTTATGGCGCGGCTGTTAAGGCCAAAGATATCAATATCATCGGCATACGCCAGCAATTGCACGCTCTTGTAAAAGATTGTGCCACTGCGAATTATCTTCTCCAGCATCAGGTTAAAGAAATCGCACGAAAGGGAGTCACCCTGTCTGAAACCTCGTTTGGTTTCAAATGGCTCAGAGAGGTCCTTCCCGATTCTGACGGAGCTGTTGGTTTTGCTCAACGTTATTTGGCAAAGACATATAAGCTTTGCAGGGAAGTTAAATTCAGACATGGCGGCATACAGGCAACTCCTTTTTGCGCTGTCAAAAGCGGCTTTAAAATCGTCAAAGAGATGGTGAGTGTCGATTCTTTTATCATGGGTCTTCTCCAGGATTTGGCGTATCGTGAAAATCTTGTCGATGGTAGACTTACCACGTCTAAAGTCACACTGATAAGGTCCAATCAGTTTGTCTACGATGGGCTTCAGTCTTTCACACAATACGCTAGAAAGAACCTTATATGCGATATTAAGAAGACTGATTCCGCGGTAGTTGGTGGGGTTAGCGGGATCGTCTTTCTTGTGGATTGGGCAGAGCACACTTAAATACCAATCTGGAGGCATGCACTCATCTGACCATATTCTGCATAAGAGCTGGTGCATGCTTTTTACCAGCTCTTCGCGATTATCTTAACTAACTCGTAACAAAATTTACTGTTGAATACCATTCAAGGTTTGTATAGGCATCTTATAACATAGTGCACAGGGATAGCGCCGAAGTTGACCAATCTCAAAAAAAATGTGTTTTCGGGGCAAATACTACCACTTTTACTAATACATTTTTGCCAGAAAAAAATAAATGTTGAAACATCGAAGCACAAGAATAAAATTTTGTCTGGTTCATTGGTGGATTAAGAGAAGCTTAAATTTATCGGCGTAATTCGTCTTACATAATGACTGAAAAAGATATAGTCAATAGATCGAAGATTATATATATAAATTCAAGTCGCAGTGTTTAATATACATTTATGTAACACTACTGCATTGATTTGGTTGAAATTTTATCAACGTATAGATATATATCGACGTACGTACGATGAGGGGCCCGTACATCGACTCCGATCACTACTTGGTAGCAGCCAAGATTCGTACCCGCCTAAGTACAACAAAAAACGCAAGGAAAGCTGGACGTCGAAAAACTGCAGTCACAACAGGCAGTCAATGATTTCGCAGAACGCACACCTGCTCTCTGAGATCACAATTCAACCCAACGGAGTGCATGAGCAGTGGGAACATATCTCCGGAGAACTTCGCCCAGCAGCCGAAGAAGTAATTGGATTCCGGCAAGTGAAAAAAAAAACAGCTGGTACGATGATAGAGAGTTGCTTGCAATAACATTTTCACCGATAACTCAGTTATCGATAAATTGATCGAAATATATCGAAGTCCAAATGAAACCTGGGGCTTTCACCTTTCGTTTGATAACCATATTGTAGAGCAAATTTAAGGTTTTTAGGCAATCACATTTCCACCGATAACTCAGCTATCGGTACATTTATCGAAATATATCGAAGTCCAATTGAAACCTGGGCCATCCCCTTTCGTATAGTACCCATATTGTAGGGCAATTTTAAGGTTGTTATTCAATAACATTTTTACCGATAACTCAGTTATCGATTAATTTATTGAAATATATCGAGGTCCAAATGAAACCTGGGGCCATTCCCTTTCGTTTGATATCCATATTTAAGGGTAATTTTAAGGTGTTTGTTCAATAACATTTTTACCGATAACTCAGTTATCGATAAATTTATCGAAATATATCGAAGTCCAAATGAAACCTGGGGTCATCGCCTTTCCTTTGATACCCATATTTAGGGAAAATTTAAGGTTTTTGAGCAACCACATTTGCACCGATTACTTAGTTATCGATTAATTTATCGAAGTATATTGAGGTCCAAAAGAAACCGTTTCGTTTGATACCCATATTGTAAGGTAATTTTAAGGTTTTTGTTCAATAACATTTTCACCGATAACTCAGTTATCGTTAAAGTTATCGAAATATATCGAAGTCCAAATGAAACCTGGGGTCATCCCCTTTCGTTTGATACCCATATTGTAGGGAAATTTTAAGGTTTCTGGGCAATCCCATTTCGACTGATAACTCAGTTATCGATAATTTTATCGAAATATATCCAAGTCCAAATGAGACCTGGCACCTTCCAGTTTCGTTTGATACCCATATTGTTCGAAGTTTCTACACCTGTATGCGAAATATCATAAGTTGAGGTCAAGTGTAAATCGAAAAGTATCGGTCCCTAGCAATGCCCATAGCCTATACCTCCTTCCAGACTATTAGCTGCCTGCCTACCAAATTTCAACAAAATCCGGCTTGCCACTCTCACGTTATGGAGGATCAGAAGTAAACATCTGGACATCCAAACATCCAAATATCCAAACATCGCTACAATCACATTTATAATATTAGTAAGATAAGATAAGATTATTGAATACTGAAGCATTTACCAAGGGTATTTAAAATTTTCAAAATTCCCATCAATGGGAAAGGTATATTGATTAAATAATTTGAGGTTTTTGGGCGATCACGTTTTGACCGATAACTCAGTTATCGATAAATATGTCGAAATACATATATCGAAGTCCAAATAAAACCTGGGGCCATCCCTTTTCGGTTGATACCCATATTGTTGGCCAATTTTAAGGCTTTTGAGCCATCTCGTTTTCACCGATAACTCAGTTATCGATAAATATATCAAAATATATTGAAGTCCGAATGAAAACTGGGGCCATCCCCTTTAGTTTTATACCCATATTGTAGGGCAATTTTAAGGAATTTTCACCGATAACTCAGTTATCGATAAATTTATCGAAATATATTAAAGTCCAGATGAAACATTTCTTTTGATACCCACATTGTGAGGAAATTTTAAGGTTTTTTGACAATCACATTTTCACCGATAACTTAGTTATCGATAAATTTATCGAAGTCCAAATGAAACTTGGGGTTTCACCTTTCGTTTGATAACTATATTGAAAGGCAATTTTAAGGTTTTTATTCAATAACATTTTCACCAATAACTCAGTTATCGATTAATTAATCCAAATATATCGAAGTTCAAATGAAACTTTTGGCCATCCCCTTTTGTTTAATACCCATGTTGTGGAAAATTTCAAGGTTTTTTGGGCAATAACATTTTCACCGGTAGCTCAGTTATCGATAAATTAATCGAAATATATCGAAGTCCAAATGAAACCTGCGGCCTTTCCCTTTCGTTTGTTACCCATATTGTAGGGCAATTTTAAGGTTTTTATTCAATAACATTTTCGCCGATAACTCAGTTATCGATTAATTTATCGAAATATATCGAGGTCCAAATGAAACATGGGGCCATTCCCTTTCGTTTGATATTCATATTGTAGGGTGATTTTAAGGTTTTTGTTCAATACATTTTCACCGATAATTCAGTTATCGATAAATTTATCGAAATATATCGAAGTCCAAATGAAACCTGGGGTCATCCCCTTTCGTTTGATACCCATATTGAAGGGAAAATTTAAGGTTTTTGGGCAACCACATTTTCACCGATAACTCAGTTATCGATTAATTTATCGAAATATATTGAGGTCCAAATGAAACCTGGGGCCATTCCCTTTCGTTTGATACCCATATTGTAAGGTAAATTTAAGGTTTTTGTTCAATAACATTTTCACCGATATCTCAGTTATCGATAAATTTATCGATATGATACTCATATTGTAGGGAAAATTTAAGGTTTCTGGGCAATCTCATTTGGACTGATAACTCAGTTATCGATAAATTTATCGAAATATATCGAAGTCCAAATGAGACCTGGCACCTTCCAGTTTCGTTTGATACCCATATTGTTTGAAGTTTCTACATATGTATGCGAAATATCATAAGTTTAGATCAAGTGTAGTCAGAGTTATATGAGAAAAACAAAAGATCGAAAAGTAATGGTACCTAGCATGGCCGAACCCCCAAAACTAAAAAAAATAGCCTATACCTCCTTACAGACTATTAGCTGTCTGCCCATCAAATTTCAACTAAATCCGTCTTGCCATTCTCACGTTATTGTGAACAGAAGTAAACGTCTGGACATCCAAACATCCAAATATCCAAACATCGCTACATTCACATTTATAATATTAGTAAGGTAAGATCTACTTTTAATGGATTTCATTTGAATAAAAAAAAATAATACACTTCAATAGAAAGTTAACTTATTAAGTTAACTTATATTAAGTATTCTGTTTTTTGGTAGTTGAATTCCTACATGCTCCATATTTTTAGCTAATTTCTTATAAAATAATGTTCAGAATCTAATACATAAATTAGAAATTAGGTTTCAAAAATCTATGCGAAATTCGAGAAAATTCGGTACATTTTTATCAAAATTCTTAGGTTTCTTATCACAGTTTTTAGAATATTTTGAAGTATGCGATTTTGTTAGCCGTTTGATTCTAGTATAATCTTAAGCTTTTAAAAAATGTCCCTGAATTTTGGAAATTATTTTCTTAACGTTTTCTTACATATACCTTTATAATTTTAATTTGTTTTAAGGAAAAATCATGATATAAAAAAATAAAGGTATTTTCACTTTGACATAAACTGTGTTAGTTGTTATTCGTATCTTTTGCCAGTTGATCACAGAGCGCTGCCACCTCAACAAATGATTTTTTTGGTAATTTTTTTTTAGTTTGGGGATTTTTTATATAGGAAAAAAACATGGCTTGTAAAGTAAAAATACTCAAAAAATAGGATCCATAAAGCTGCGTTAAAATTTGTAAATGGTTCAAAAAATATCTCTGCTTCAAAAATGCGTATTAGAAACCATATTTACCTAAAAATAACGTGAAATGCGTGAAATTGGTAAAACAGAATAAATTTCCATAGGAAAATCCGCGAACTGTGGGTGTCTGGCTTGAGCCTAGTCACTGGTACGGTTCTAACAACACTTGATACTGACGCGGGGTAGTAATCTACGTCAAATATGTGAAAAATCATCCATTATAAAATAAGTGTAGTTAGTCATCTTTTGGCGACTTTGAGCCCCATTCCTAGGCCCTTGTCATAGGTACAGCTTTGAAATTTTCACATTCTTATTAGATTCGGTGAGGACTAGTTCTCCGGAAGATTTATGGTCCTTCCCGTGATGCCAACGGCGAGTATCGAAGGAAATTTAACGATGAGCTGTACGAGCTCTACGCAGATCTGACCATAGTCCAGCGAATTAAAGCCCAAAGACTCCGCTGGCTGGGCCATGTTATGCGAATGGACAAAGAAGCTCCAGCACAGAAGGTTTTCCTATCGTCGCCTGAATTCGGCAGCAGAGGAAGGGGGAGGCCTCGACAGAGATGGAAACAACAGGTTGAGGATGACTTGAACTCCCTTGGGGTTTCCAATTGGCGTCGGTTATCGCTAAAAAGGAATGACTGGCGTGCTTTGATACGAAACGGCCAAAATCGCTTAGGCGGTTAAGCGCCAATAAATGATGATGATGATGATTGTTTAAACAATTAAACTTTAAATCATTTTTTTAAACAAATAATTTTTTTTTCATTCTATACGATCAAAAAAATTTCAAAATATGAAAAATAACGCGTAAAACAGTCGCTTTTAATAACACTGGATCACAAATTCCAACTTTTTTTCTGCACCAGAGACGCCATAGTGAAATTCCTATGTAAAATCACCTCCTAATTCCGAAAATCAAAGTTATTTTTACTTGAATGGTACCGTTTTTGAGATATTTACGATTTACCTTTATTTCAAAAAACAAAAAAGATGGCTCCACTTAATCGTGTATATCTCAAGAACCAATTGAGCTATTCGAAAACGGTTTGAAAAATTTGAAAGCTTATAAAATTTACTATAATCAGTACATACAACACTTTTTGCTAGGTCCTGCAGATTCAAACATAGTGAACAATCATTACGGATTTTTTTAATTTTTTTTGTAAAATTGTACTTTGCGAGGAAGCATCTCGAAAACTTTTTGTTTTTTAGCACATATTTCCCCCCCCCCCCCCCCCCCCCTTCTAAGCTCTGTTTTATTACAAAAAAACAAGCTAGCAGTGAACAAAATCGATGAACTAATACAAAAGTTATAAGCATTCAAGTAAATATATCCATTTAATACTTAAGTACCCTACAAATAATAGCACATGTACATATGGTTCTGTCTTAACTCTATGATCTTATTTTATAATTGAAAAAGTTATGTGTCTTGTTTTGACGCTTATTTAGATTAGGATCGGTTTCTCTTATGAGAAACCAACAGTAGTCGCCCATCATAGCCAATCCTTTATGATGTAGTGGTCTTGACGAGCTCGGCTATCCCCTTTGCATAGAAAGCAACAGTATTTTGTGTATCCACTTTGTAGACCACATAGCATTCCAACGACTTCAAGATCGGCACATATTTTCCAATCATGTTCTTCGTATTTGATTAACTTGAGCAATTTTTGCATTATCTCATATGTTTCCTTCGTATTTACTGCATGCGCGATCGGGATAGATGGCTTTTGGTTGCCAATATGCAATAATACGGCCTTTAAACTTAATTTATAGCCGTCTATGAACAATCGCCACTCTTTTGAATCATATGGTTCACCAAATTGTTTGAATAGACCAACAATGTCTTTGCAGTAACAAACACTGTCCTCCTTCGTATAGTACTTGGAAAATTCTTCGTGACGAGTTCTATAATATGTTACCTTAACATCGGATGAAACAAATTTAAATTGTTGCATTCGAGAGGCGTGTAGTTCGGCCTTTTCCTTTGACAATTCCAAATCCCTTATCCAATCATTGAGTTGTGCTTGTGACAAAGAATTTCTTTCGTTTTCCGTTTGAAATTCAGTACAATATGATGCCGCGTAATCAGATACTACTGTTGACAATGAAACTGGAGCCGGAACTAAAGTTAAATTTGATTCTGGCAATGTCGCTTCTGTTGAAATTAGTTCTGGTAATGACACTGTAGATACGCTCGCATAGGTTACTTTTCTGGACTTTCCAAACCCATTAAAAGGGAACAAATTCCTAATTTTTACAACGTAACTTTTTGTTCCGGTTTCCGAAGAAATCAATTCGACTCGGCATGTGGTGCACACAGTATTCGGTGTCCATGGTTTTTCATTGTTTTTAGGCTCAATTCCAAAACACTTATAGTAAGTAACTTTCAAAGGATTTGAAAACACACGTACTTTTAACAATAAATTGACCGCAGATGAAACAGAACATATCTGGATCATTTGTACACTCAAACACATATGTACCAGTAGGGTACTTAAGCATTAAATGGATATATTTACTTGAATGCTTATAACTTTTGTATTAGTTCATCGATTTTGTTCACTGATAGCTTGTTTTTTTTGTAATAAAACAGAGCTTAGAGGGGGGGGGGGGGAAATATCTGCTAAAAAACAAAAAGTTTTCGAGATGCTTCCTCGCAAAGTACAAATTTTTTATATTTTTACAAAAAAAATTTAAAAAATCCGTAATGATTGTTCAATATGTTTGAATCTGGAGGACCTAGCAAAAAGTGTTGTATGTACTGATTATAGTAAATTTTATTAGCTTTCAAATTTTTCAAACCGTTTTGGAAGAGCTCAGTTTGTTCTTGAGATATACACGATTAAGTGAAGCCATCTTCTTTGATTTTTAAATAACGGTAAATCGTAAATATCTCAAAAACGGTACCATTCAAGTAAAAATAACCTTGATTTTCGGAATTAGGAGGTGATTTTAGATAGGAATTTCACTATGGCGTCTCTGGTGCATTTTGGCTGTAAACCAGTGTAATCAAAAATAAAATTTTTGTCCATTCATACCATTCCAAAGATATTGCATTTTTTTTGTCACCCCTTGCTATCAAATTGTTAAAATAATGATATTTAAAAAAATTTTATAAAACAAATAACATTTTTTTGCGTTCTGCATGCTCAAAAAAAATTGAAAATATGTCAAATAGTGCGAAAAACGGTCATCTTTGGTAATAAAAAAATTTTTGTCCTTTCTTACCAATCCACAGATTTCTTATTATTTGTTGCACAGAGACCGTTGAGTGGTGTGCTGAACAATAGTGTTCTGCATTGGTCGTTGTTATCAAGTTATTTTCAATTATAACATACATACATATCTACATTTATATTATTCATATTCATATTCATTCTTTATTAAGTCAATGGTAACAAACCTTACTGACTAGATTTACAAAAATACTTAATACTAATTTAACAAAAGAAATTAACTTAGTTTGCTAGGTAGAAAGACTCAATGCGTGTCTTGAACAGAGATCTGGGCATAACAAAATCAAGATCGAGACTTCGTGAAATCCGATCGAATTCCTCTAGTTCTCTTACAAGGGGGGCAAAGCGTAGATAGTTTGTTCGCAGAACTTCAAACCGGAAGAAAGAATGAACGCGAAGAGCTCTTTTAGGGACATTGAAAGTTAACTGCCTAAGCAGATCAGCACAATCAATGGTACCCGATATAAGATCATAAATGAACATTAAATGTTGAACAGAGCGCCGGATTTCTAGTGGCAGAACATTGATAAGCATGCACCTCGCCTCGTAAAGTGACAGAGGAATGTCAAAATTAAGAGGTAAAAGAGCGAAACGTATGAATTTATGTTGGACTCTTTCGATTCTTGGAGAGTGTGAGGGATAGATTGGATTCCAAATAACTGATGCATACTCTAATTTCGAACGCACTAAGGCATTATATAAAATTTTTCTGGTATAAGGATCTTTAAAGTCTTTCGCATATCGTCGCAGAAACGCCAAGTTAGCATAAGCTTTCGGGAGAAGAAAATCCACATGATTGGCGAAAGTAAAAGATGAGTCAAAAATTACGCCAAGATCACGAAACTCTTCAACAGAAACAAGAGCTGAATTTGAAATCGCATAAGTTGATGAAAGCAAGTTCATTGACTTAGAAAATGTTATTTGACAGCATTTACTAATGTTGAGATGTAAGTTATTTCGAGACGCCCAGGCATTAATTGCATTCAAATCATCCTGCAGACGCAATGCATCCGAAATACAAGTGATCCTACTAAAAAGGTTTAGGTCATCTGCATAAAGTAAATAATTAGAGTGTCTCAAACATGTACCAATATCATTAATAAAAAGAATGAACAAGATTGGACCGAGAATACTGCCTTGCGGGACACCCGAAGTCGCTAAAAAGTTATAAGACTTGGTCTTTTCAATTTCGACAAACGAAATTCTTTTTGACAAATATGATTTCAGCCATGTCAGAAAAACTGAATGGAAGCCAATACTTTCAAGTTTCCATAGAAGGATTTTGTGCGAAACTGTGTCAAATGCCTTAGAGAAATCTGTATATATCGTGTCAACTTGACATCCGTCTTTGAACGCAGATATACAGAACTGAGAAAAAACTGCCAGATTTGTAACGGTTGATCGCCCTGGAACGAAACCATGCTGGCATGGATCAATAATTCTTTTGATAGCAAAAGATAGCTTCTCATTGACGACTTTTTCAAAAACTTTGGAGCATGTCGACAATTTAGATATCGGTCTGTAGTTTTTAACTTCGTTTTTATTGCCCGACTTGAAGATTGGGGTGACTGACGCCAACTTCCAACGATCGATAAAAACTGCAGAGGATAAGGAAATGTTAAAAATATGGCACAACGGCACACAAAGAGAAATACTACACTTTTTAAATACGAAAGAAGACAATCCATCAATATCACTTTTGAGTGAGGATTTTAGGGAGGATATACCGTTTAGGATATCAGTTTCCGAAACAGATAACGACCCAAAGTCTAAAGGTTGAGGTTCATCAGTACCGAACGTGTTATAGGTATTATCTACATCAACAACAAAATTGGATTTAAAATAATCGGCGAAAAATTTACGGAATCTGTCAGATTCTCAGAACAGACGCCATTAAGTTTAACACATGTCGGAATATTGGAGCAACCTTTTTTCGAACGAACGAAATTCCAGATTTGGGATTCGATTTCAATTCATCCTCAAAGCGAGAGATATATTTATTATATAGGAACTTATCGAGTACGTTAAACTGATTCATATAATATATATATTGATTCTTGAAAGAGACATCACTAGTAGCTTTGTATAATTAAAAAAATTTGTTCCTTTTGTTTTTTAGCGCTTTAAGCTTAGTGTTGTACCATGGTAGTTTATGTGTTTTTACCGGAATAAAAGAAAGATTACTACTGAATATTTCAAACAGCTTTTGAAGGAAGACATCGAAACATTCAGTTACATTTTTCGCGGAGAAAATATTTTTCCAGTCAGTTTCGGATATGGCAGAGTTCAGAAGGTCAAAGTTTGCTTCTTTAAAATTAAAGGAACGAACAACCTGATCCTTGATTTTTATAGGAACTAGTTCCAAAAACTCTATGGACAATGATAATGGAACGTGATGCATATCCGACCTACAAAGTGGAAAATTACACTCAGTCAGATGGGTAATTAGATTCTCATCAACAAAGATTAAGTCCAGAATATTATTATCTGAATCAAATTGACACTAAAGAGAGTATCTAAGAAAACTATCTCATGAGCGCAATTCACGTTAGTCGGAGTTAAGAGATTATCATTTAGGAGATTTGACCAAACAACCTTATTTAGGTTAAAATCGCCTAATACACAAAAATTGCTATCAACATTGTTTTCATATATTTCAAAGATGTTATTGGCATGGTCACTGTATAGGGAATCGCTACTGCCCGGTGGAATATATGAAACGCAGATAAATAGCTTTCGAGATGATTCTGAAATACAGACACATAGTTGGTCCAGTAAAGAATCACTATTGGCGAGAGGAATAATGGAAGAGAGCAAAGAATTTCTCACCGCAATCAACACCCCACCTCCTCTAATACATCCCGTTTTTAAAGGATCTCTGTCTTTACGATAGGTGTGAAACAAGTTTTGATCAAAAAACTCAGAATCATAGAAGTCGGTATTTAGCCAAGTCTCAACAATGACATACACATCATAATCACAACGGGAGGTCGCTAAAAATACATCTTTAGCTTTAGTCCTCATGCCCGAAATGTTTTGGAAATAAATACTTAGACTACTATTAACAGTACAATTAATATTATTATTTATTGGCTGTGAGTTTTGAGCCTTGCCTTTTGAAAAAAACGGAAAGCCTTAATTTTAACATCCGAAGGCCAAAGCGAAGGGTCAAGCAACTTATTATAAATTGAAGGCGAAGCGCCTAATTTAAAGTTACATTTAGATAACGAAGTAGGATCAATGTCTTTTTTAACTAGTTTGTGACAATGAATTAGCGATGGAGAAATTAAAGCGTTTTTTGAGATATAGTCGACAATGTCACAGGTGTTTACTGTCGGCTTAAATGATGACAAATGTAACCATTTTAATAAGCATTTAGCAGAATGTATGAGCATAGGAAATAATAAATAGGGATAACGTTTTTAAGTCTATATTTTATATCTTTATTAGTTGTAAGATATTAGGAAAAAAGGTAATTGTTTCACAATACGTAAACCTACATATTCAATAGATAGGTACATACATACATATTTAACAATATGTTTGTTACAAAATAACCTGAAATATTCCACCATAACTTGTACAAAATGGTTTCAAAATTGTTCAGTGTAATTTTTTGTTTTACGTTGCCTACTTTCAAATAATATTTTCTACACTTGATTCATCACTTGAGAAAATTTTACTTCGAATCTTTTTGTTAAACATTGGTTGAAAATGATGGAATTGCCGTGTGTTTTTTTATTGCTATGGCTTTACTTGTGCGATTTTGAAATTTCTTTTCATGAGCGTCGTGATCCACTTGGGAGCAAAAATCGAAATCTATTGTCTGAAACGCATTTTCTGCCCATTCAAAAATACTTGGAGCGTCGCGTATGTGATTTTCCGCAATACGCTGCATACTTGCTTTTCGTGCCAGCCTTTTGACAGTGCCCCCCACCCCATCGCAAGCTCCCTTACCGTGGGCAATTCCAAAGTCTTTTTCGTGATTATATAAATTTAAAAAGTAAAATTTTTTTTTGTATTGCGCTGCGGCTCCGTCAGAGTAATAGAAAAATTTTTTTACATTCCTGGACCCAAATTTTTTTTTCATATAATTCGCAAGTCTTGTATTGAACAAGTGAACTGAACTTGAATCATGAGTCAGTTTTTCCGATATAATCACAAAACATAAGTGATGTAGAACACCATCAGCACGATAGTAAATTACGTAAGGGTGTATGGTTACTTGAGTGTTTGACCAATGATGCGCCTGGATTTCATCTTGAATCTGAATTGCATAATGTTTCGCATTGGGAGAGCGCAAAGGGTGACAAAAAAAAAGAAATCTGTGGATTGGTATGAAAGGACAACAATTTTTTTATTACCAATGTTTAAGAATTCTTAAACATCTCTTTTCAAAATTCTGCCAAGGTGTAAAAACAAAAATTAAAAAATAATACAGTCCACTAAAAGTAAAACAAATATTCTAAAGAAATAATTGTAAGCAAGTAAGATTAATACAGTCCACTAAAATTGAAGGAAATATTGAAATAAATAAATATTTTTCCCTTGGGAGTATGTTCAAATGTAAATACATTAGAACATTTTTATATACATAAATACATACTTACACAGATACTTACTCACATACTTACTCACAACACCCGCTTACTGATGTACTTGTTCTCGTAACCAAAATTTAGTAGCACATCCATGTTCTTATAGCTCATAGTCCTGTTTTGCATGTCGATCTTGATGCCTTGGTTGCTTAAGAAATCCACACCAACTATGATCTCATCAACAATATCTGCCACTATAAAATTGTGCAGTACGGTGACATTCCCAATTGCGATTTCACATGTTACTTCTCCTTGGACTTGGGTGTCCTCACCAGTCGCCGTTCGCAACTTTGCTCCATGTAATGGCCTCACTACTTTGTTGACTAAATCAGATCGAATGATGGAATGAGATGCGCCCGTATCAACAGTCAGTAAACGCTCCTTTCCGTCCACGAGTCCTCCAACAGTAACATTACTCGACTTCCTTCCGATATGTGAGACAGAGATTATGGGGCATCCAATTGCGGGAGCCAGCCTTCGCCCCTTGCGGCTGACTCTCTTTAGTTTAACAGTTGGTTGGATTGGGAGACTTGCTCATCTCCTTCAGCCTTGCGCTTACGTCCGCCTGCGTTATTGGAATTGTTGGAGCCAGATCCACAATAACGTGCAATATGACCAGATTTTCCGCACTTAAAGCACTTAATGGGGCCATCGCTTTTTTCTGTGCCCCATTCAATGCTTCCAAAATTTTGTCGATTTTGTTGACCAAGTCTGGCGTCTCCACTTCCACACGGTGAGCTTTGTAACGTCTTTCAACGGCTCCCATCAACGCTTCATAGTTGTTTCTTTCAGCGTCCGGAATAGTCTGTAAGATTTCGGCTGCAGGTCCTTTCAATGCCACAAATAAAGCAGCGACTTTGTCCTCAGCGCCCCAGTTATTCACAGCTGCTGTCTTCTCAAATTGTAGCTTAAATACCTGGAAAGGGACAGAACCGTCAAAGGATGGGGTTTTTACCTTGGGTGCGCTTGTTGAAACCACTGTGCGATTCAGCTGCAACTCCTTGATGCGATTTCTTAACGCATCCACCCCGGCCTCGACTTTCTCCTCAAGTTGCATTATTTTCTTGTCCTGCATTTTTAGCTGTGATGACATACGCTCTTCCTGCTCCTCCAGCTGCAATGCAATTTTTGAAGATAACCGGGCCTCCTAATCCTCAAGTTGAGCTGAGATCTGAGAAGTCATGCGTGACTCTTGTTGCTCCAATTGAGATGCCATGCGTGTTTCTTGTTGTTCCAACTTTGATGTTACGTTCGTCGACATCTGAGCCAATGCAGCCAATAACGAGTTTGTGTCCACATTTTCCACTGAATTCGGAGTATCCTTCTGCTCTTCAATTTTGGTCGCTCCCTCTTCCGAATGCTGAAAAACATGATCGTCAACGTTGATTCCTTCCGTTTCCATAGGCTCTCGCAAACGTGATTGAAGCTCTGCTTTATTGCCTGCTGTTGTCAGTCCACGTCGTTCCAACTCATTTTTGAGTTGCTGGATCTTCAATTCACTCAACTTTGCCATGTCCTTGCAATGTCTTTGCTATCCTTACAATGTCCTTGTTATCCTTGCAGTGTCCTTGCTATCCTTGCAATATCCTTGTTATCCTTGCAATGTCCTTGTTTATTTAACAATACCGCTTCTGACACCAATTGTGACGAATTCGATGATTCCTTGATTATTTTCCCCGAGTTCGATCACTGTACGTTAAATAAAACACTCCGATTCTGCTTAATAAGTAGTACGCTTTATTCAGTACTAAAAACCGTATTACAATATCGCGGGTTAATTCACTGTTCAGTACTTCACGGTACAACACTTCAAAATAAACTGATTGATTTGCGTTGTCTTTGCGCGGTTTATATACCCTAGCAGACAGCAGCTTCATAACCTAGAAACGTCTACACACCTCTGGGCTATTCGCGCAAGAGTGCTCTCGAAACATTTATCTATCGTCATCTCCTCTGTTACGAAATTATGTGAACTGACCTTTAGATACGGGGCGAACCATCAGAAAATGCAGTCGTGATTTGACAGCAAGTCAAGAAAACTTTCTGAACGCTTCCTACATGCAAATGGCTGGCGTAGCCAAATTCGTGTACCGCGCATTTCCGTCCTTTTTGAAAACGAACGTCGAGCGAGCAGCATCAACAGGAGAAAAAAAAAATGGAATAAATCGGGAGCAGCATAGTTTTTATCCACCCATCCACGCTATAATAGCGGCGCATCCAACTCACAACATAATCAGCAACTAAGGTGAGAAATTCTCTATATAAATAACGAACCATTTCTGAGTAAGAAAATAAAATAAAAATGGGTGATGTGTTTAGAAGCTGAGCAAATCACTCAAATTGCAGCCAATTCATCTAGGCGAGAGCAATCCGCATGGTACATATACTCGACATAGCCTGCAGTGAAGGTAAGCATACTCGCAACAAAATCCTATAATGTTCCTGAGTAAAAATGGAAATATATTTAGGCACCAAGTAAGCCACACGCGATTGTGGTGAAATAATTTAAGCAGCAGCAATCCGCACATTATATACAGCCCAAAGGCTCATATGATTTACCATCCAACACATCTGAATATTCCTCAAAGCGCCTTTGCGAGAAAAACGATGAGGAATGCATCAACCACAGCAACTGTGAGTTATCACGGGTAATACACATCAAAGAAGGCAACGTCAGCATCACGCCAAAGCAGCGACGGTGAGCACTCCTGCGGGCCGCACGTCAAACAAATTATTGAAAATTTACTATAACACTGGTATGTGAACAAACAAACATTGTCGACGAGGGAGCAAAAGTCACAGATCAAGTAAGGTTGTTAAATATTATACTCAACTAGTGGAATTGCATAGTCAAGCGACCCATGAAATAGCTACTCGCAGAATCGCTGGACGCGTTCATTGCGCAGGCGGGCTGCTAGGTAGTAAAGTGTGTTTCTTTTCCACCCCTGTGCGTATGAGCGAACGGCTCTGCCTAAAGATAGATTGACCAGCCCAACAGGCAAAGTAGATCCCTACACGCTGTGAGCGCTGCTTCCTATTAGTGTAATAAGCATAAACGCACGTACCTACGCATTTGAGGTTGCAGTTCGAAGAAGAGTGAATCCGATATCCAAAGTTTGAGTGACTGGCAGACGCAGCCGAAACACTCCATCGTAGTGAGTGGACGCAACGTGATCATTTGCTAGTAGGGAAACCTAGGAAGAAGTAAACGGTGCTGAGAAATAAAATCTCAGCTAGTATTCACCATTCAGTCGAGTGTATAGATAATCTCAGCAAATACAAGCACTTTTAGTTGCTAAGAAGAATTGGAGGTTGTTTGATGCTCAGCCAGACGCGCATGTTGAAGTTGAAAGTGATTTTGTTCAGTAACGCACCTAGTGCTCTAACGCAGTCGTCAGAGACAAGTGCGCAGAGCAGAGCATCCAAGAACTTCCGTATTTCGACATACACATAATAACATACATACATGCTTAGTGTTAGCATGAATGCAAATTCACATATATGCACATAGGCATGAATCCACGCATATTTAAAAGTAGTTAGAACATATGATATTGTACACTCAACCACGTATATATATACACATCGGGAATTCGCCCAGCGATAAATACACTGTTTAGAGACATAGGCGTATGAATGTTTATGCATCGGTTGCCTTTAGTTCGATGATTCAAGCTACCCCATTCGTGTGCTTTCATCCACCCTTGTTTGTTAGGCGCGAGTAGCGGCTGCATAGCTAGCATCGCAGTTTGCGAACAAGGTTGTGCAAGGCAGGAGAAGATTGGCTAGTTCGGGTCTTCGAGCAACGTCGCGTGAGTAGGTACATGCGTGGGGCATAGAAACGTACTGATGGGCTTACTTGTCAACAATTTGCTGATGAGGTGTATAAACATGCCTATAGCGAGTATTTTGGTTCAGGGACACTTGTATGTATAAGCAATACATGACCAGTGAAGGTGTATCATCAACCCTCATACTGCGTTGCGCAACATTTGTTAGCAGCAAAAGGCTAGACCGACTTATAAACATTCTGCGTAAGCACACACAACGAATATAGATTTTTATACATTCTATTTTTGTTTTTGATCACACACATGCATTTCAATGTGAGGCCGGCAATTGCCATGCAACATTTCAAATATCGTTTTGGTTATTAATATAAAGCTAAGAATATTAGGCTAGAAATATTCACGCAGAGAATCGCAATAATGATAGCGCGATTGAATGCGAGTTAATATGAAAATTTATAATAGCTAGTGAGCGTAATAGAAAGTTAAGTAAGCCCATGCGGGCCATTTAAATTTAAAGCGTAATGAATAATACGCTGTAATATGTATTAGTGAGTAAGAAATTTGATTAAAACATGAACTGCTAAAAACAAAGCTATGTGTGATGAAAGGGTGGGGGTTGACTAAACTAGACAGACGGACGTAAGAACTAGGGACTGGGTATAGGGGTCGACTAAACCATGGCCGCGTCGACCATGGTAGGGTGGGATAAAGGTAGCGGAAAGGCCAGTCTCGGTTTTGTGGAGACGCACCGCGCAGACAGCAATGGCACATCATGATGAATGGACTTGAGTATTGGGGTTATGGGCACACGACACCTGTGCAGCATAAGGGTACGAGATTTTTTTTTTGATTATTCCTCGGTAGTACATCATCGGTTTGATCCAAACGACTCACCACAGTCCGGCGAGCTCAGCCGCGCACGCAAGCGTACCCAGCGGATCTAAAGGCCCATGTTCTCTCCTTTGAGAGGACCTTCTATGCCGACACCGTGGTAACATATAAGAAAATGGCGCCCAACGTGGGGCCACCGAAAGGTGGTTCCAACAACATTAGAAAACAAACGTTTTTTTTGATGAGCGTTCAAGTCATGATGTGCTGTTCATTATGGACGTACATTCAGAGGGGGGGTCATCATCAGAGGCTTGTGAGGCAGGACCTTATGCCTTACAAATGTGTTGATGGTGAATATTATTATCATTTGAATGGCGGGATCGGCTACTGGTTATCGGATAGCATGTCTGACTTTCATGAGGTAGATTTCGTGGCAGAGGGAGGGACTCATACGCGAAGCAGCTACGGCCTATAGGCAGGTGCCATATTTGCTTGAGGTAGTTTCGCGGAGACACTCACTAGGAGAGAAGGGAGAGTCCACCCCATCAGGATGAGGGTCAAGTCCTGTTGGTAGTGGACGAAAGAAATGGGGAGACAATTTTAGGACAAGGGAGGGAACAGGACTAGGTAGGACAGTAGTGAAGCCAAGGCACCCAAATCCCAGTTCGTCACACACATCGAAGCCATATTAGTCAAGTCACATAATCAGAGCCTTCTCAGGCTAGAGTAGAAGGTTAGCCCAAGACAAATTACGAATTTCAATCAACTTTTTTTTTTGTTACATACGAGCGCGTATGCGAGTTATATACCCATCCGCGGAATTTAATAAGACTTATAATGCCGCGGAAGAGTAAGAGGAAAACCAGAAATAGTCAGAAGGCGGGGAGCAGAGATAATGTGTCGGGATCAGTGGAAGATCTTCGAAGCGGAGCGGAAGATGGACGGTCGCTTTCGAAAGAGAGGCCACCAGAGGTGTCCGTCACGCAGTTGAGACGACAGAGGCTAATCTCAGTTGGAGAGATTCAAACGCCGCCAGCGACTATAGTGGACAAAGTGGGAGGCGAGCTCTTATTGAAGTTCGAAGCCATGCTGTTCCAATACCAGACGGACGTAAATCGCACAACGGCGGAGGCAATACGCGAAGCCCTCAATCCAATGCGAAAGGACATAAAGTCTCTGGGAGAGCGCATGTCGACGGTCGAGGTGAGGCGCGAAAATACACACACGGACGCGGCAAATCCCTCCGGGAACTCCAACGGTTCTTCGGCATTGGATGGGCGCAACGATATCAGGGCGAATGGAGAGCAGCGAACCGAGGATACACTTGATGCGAGTCGGAGGCCAACTAGGCGCGTATACACAGACGTGAACAAATCTAAATTCAAGACCATTAGGGACTGGAGCCTCAAGTATGATGGCGGAAGCAAATCGATTCCAATCGAGCGATTTCTTTTTAGAGTCGAGACCCTGCAGAAGCGGCATGGCATCTCGGCCAATGACCTTTACGCGAATTTCCATTTAATGTTGACCGGAGCCGCACAGGAGTGGTTCTGGTTATACATGGAAGAACACACCAGTGAGTAGGGCGACGGATATGCTCATCTCAGAGAGGCACTGCTGGAGCACTTCCGCAAGTCGGAATGCGATGAAGAAATCCGACAAGCCATGAATGATAGAAGGCAGGACCATCGTGAGTCGTTCGACGACTATTATGCTTGTGTCAGGGGAATGGCGCTAACGATGAAGACACAGATGCCGGAGGCGAGTTTGGTTAATCTCATGCGGAGAAACCTCAAGTCCCGGATTAAAAACCTTATATTCGGTTGCCAGATAACGACGCTCGCCGAGCTGAAGTCACAATGCAGGCGTGCGGAAAAACACTTCGAGGAGTACGAACGAAAGTTTACCAAGAAGAGAGACGTCGAGGAGATCGATTTGCAGCCAGGCGAGGTGGTCGAAAGCAGAGAGGACGCACCCACGCTGGAAGCTTTCAGCAGACCTGTGCGGGGAAGCAGAAGGCAGGAGGGCGTTACAAAACCAGCGGACCTGACGACGCGGCGGAAGCAAACCGACCAGGGGTGCGATTCTCATTTTCACGACTTGAGGTGCTATAAGTGCGACCAGGAAGGAGCAAAGGCTGTCCTGTGCGAAAAGTGTAGGCAGGAAAACCGCTCTCCTGGCGGAAGCACCGGGAAATCGGGCCAGGAGAAGGAGGTCCCGGACCAATCACAGAAAGGACAATTTCAAAGAGGGAAAAGGCGAAGGACATGCCAAGACCCAAACCGGAAAAGACAATGGATCAGATGTGGCAAGAAAAGGAAAGGCGGTATCGAGAGATACGCAAAAGGATATTCGGAAATACGGTAAACAACATCCAAAGGCGCGATACAGGGACTAAACCTCGAAACTACAAGAAAATTTGCGAGTTACGACGGAAGAACAGACAATACAGACGACGGAAACGAGCAATAGCGGAAACCATTATACGGACCGACGGAGATCGGTGACCATACGCTGAGGTAACGGTGGAAGGAGAGCCAATGACAGGGCTGCTGGACAGCGGAGCCTCGTTCAGCTCTTTAGGTTCTACGGCAATTCGAAAGTTTGGTGGAAAGAAGATCCACTCAGTCAACGAGGAGCTTAAGACTGCTGATGGAAAGGGACAGACCATAGTAGGAAGGATGGACTTGAACGTGGCGTGGAGAGGCGACGATAACCCTCTACCTGGTTCCGAGTCTGAAACAAGAACTCTATTTGGGGATAGACTTTTGGGAGGCATTCGGTCTACTTCCTGCGGTTGTCTCGGAGATTGGTGTTGATCATTCGGGGATGGCTGAGCTAACTCCGAAGGAGGTAAGAGAGCTAGAATACGTGAAGTCACTTTTTCCGTCCTCGGAGCAGCTGGGATTGGGAAAAACCCATCTGATGGAGCACCGGATTGAGGTGTATAATGAGACGGTGCCCGTTAAACAGCGATATTACCCGATATCACCCGTGAAGCAAAAGTGTGCTTACGAAGAAATAGACCGCATGCTTAGCCTCGGGGTGATAGAGGAGAGTGATAGCGCTTGGAGCTCTCCAATCGTGTTGGTACAAAAGCCCGGGAAAAACAGGCTTTGCGTAAACATGCGTAAGCTCAACGAACGCACGAAAAAGGACGCGTACCCGACCCAACACGTGGAGGGCATCCTCAGCCGATTGCGTGATACCTTTTTCATAACGGGTATCGATTTAAAGGATGCCTTTTGGCAGATCCCATTGGAGGAGAAGTCGCGGGAGAAGACGGCGTTCACGGTTCCAGGACGCCCACTCTACCATTTCCGGGTTATGCCGTTCGGGCTCTGCAACGCCAGCAAAAGATTGTGCAGGCTCATGGACCGGGTGATTCCATCGAGGCTTAGGGACAATGTTTTCATGTATATAGACGACCTGCTTGTGAGCTCGCCAGATTTCGAGACGCACATTCGGCATTTGTCGGAAGTAGCCGAATGTCTCTCAAAAGCGGGGTTGACCATAAACGTGCAAAAATCGAAATTTTGCCAAAGGGAGTTCAGGTATCTGGATTATATCATTGGAGAGGGCGAACTCCGAACGGATCCCGAGAAAATACAGGCTATGCTCGACTTTCCGGTTCCGCAGACACTCAAGCAGTTGCGCCGGTTTCTTGGACTCACTGGTTGGTATAGGCGGTTTATCCCTAACTTTGCCAGTGTTTCCGCGCCGCTGACGGACTGCTTGAAAAGGAGGAAGGATTTTACCATGACGCCTGAAGCCGTAGCCGCATTCGAGGAGCTGAAGAACGCGCTAGCCTCACCGAAGGTTCTTGTGAACCCAGATTTCTCGAAACACTTTTTCGTACAGTCCTATTCCAACTAGATGATGAGGGAAATGAGCGTCCTATCTCCTATATCTCTCAGAAGCTGAACGCAGCCCAGAGAAATTACACCATAACCGAACTCGAGTGCCTTGCCGCGGTCACCAGCGTGAAGAAGTTCCGGCCCTATGTCGAAGGTACTCCGTTTACGATCATTACGGACCACATGAGCCTGAAATGGCTTATGAGCCAGCGCGATTTGTCCGGAAGGTTAGCTCGGTGGAGTCTCAAGCTTCAAGCGTTTGACTTCACGATAACTCATCGCAAATGAGCGAAGAATATCGTGCCGGATGCGCTGAGCCGAGTCCATATGGATGAGATCGACGGAGTAGGGCTTGAAATAGACTTAGCGCTGGATGACCAGGCGTTCCAATCGGTGGAATATCAGCGTTTGCTAAAAGCCATATAGGAAAGTGGGGAACGGCTGCCGGACGTTAAGGATGTGGACAACATAGTGGTCAAGCGAACAAGATTCAGGAGAGATGAGGAGTTAGAAGATAGTGGATGGAGGATCTGGGTGCCGGAAGAACTGCGGGAGATGCTGATACGGCGAATGCACAGCGGAGTGGCGGCCGGTCACGGAGGTATCTCAAAGACAGCTCATCGCTTACAGTCCAAGTATTATTGGCCAGGGATGGTCCGGGATGTGAAAGCCTTCGTGGACCGATGCGACATATGCAAGTGTAGCAAGGCTACCAACAGATTGAGTCGACCGCCCATGGGAGCGCGAGCGCAGACCGAAAGGGTGTTTCAGCGGTTATATATCGATTTTTGTGGTCCCTATCCACGATCGAGAGATGGCAACTGTTACATCTTTGTGGTCCTCGATCATTTTTCAAAGTTTCCTTTATTGAAACCCATGAGGAGTGCTACGGCCAAAGGAGTCATACGATACCTGGAAAACGAAGTCTTCCATGTTTTCGGAGTGCCGGAGGTCATACACTCCGACAATGGACGGCAATTCGTTTCCGAAGTTTTTCAGGGTTTTCTCAGCGCGTACGGAGTCAAACATATAAAAACTGCAGTGTACACGCCGCAGGCGAATGCTTCCGAAAGAATGAATAGGTCATTTCTAGCAATAATCCGATCCTACATTGAGGGCGACGACCAAAGGGGGTGGGACCAGCACGCTTCAAAGGCAGCCTTTGCTCTTCGTAGTGCGGTCCACCAGGCGGTTCAAATGGAGCCATACCGAGCAGTGTTTGGGCAAAGCATGGTCCAGCACGGGGATTCGTATCAACTGCTTCGGAGGCTAGACCAAATCGCTGACTCGGAGGTGGAACTCGTACCGAGGGATCTTCGACTCAAATTGCTGCGGGATCTGATATCTCAGGATCTCGAACCGGCACATGAAAAAAGGCGGAAGGTGTACAACACGAGGTCCAGACCAATAACCTTTGCAGTAGGACAAGTGGTGTACCAGAGGAGTTTTCGCCAGAGCGACGCACAAAAGGGATTCAACGCCAAGTTGGCCCCGAAATTTACCAAGGCAGTAGTGACTCGACTCGTCGGTCAGTGCTTATACGAGCTATCCGATATGAGGGGCAGAACAAAGGGAGTTTTTCATGCAAAAGACATAAGGGTCTAGCTCAGGGACGTGGGTTGGAGCCCCACGGTAGGCAATAACTCCATTTCGTTTTTCGAGCTCATGGAAGACCCACCGGGCCTTCGGTTAACTCGCCCTGTTACGAAATTATGTGAACTGACCTTTAGATACGGGGCGTACCATCAGAAAATGCAACCGTGATTTGACAGCAAGTCAAGAAAACTTTCTGAACGCTTCCTACATGCAAATGGCTGGCGTAGCCAAATTCGTGTACCGCGCATTTCCGTCCTTTTTAAAAACGAACGTCGAGCGAGCAGCATCAACAGGAGAAAAAAAAATGGAATAAATCGGGAGCAGCATAGTTTTTATCCACCCATCCACGCTATAATAGCGGCGCATCCAACTCACAACATAATCAGCAACCAAGGAGAGAAATTCTCGATATAAATAACGAACCATTTCTGAGTAAGAAAATAAAATAAAAATGGGTGATGTGTTTAGAAGCTGAGCAAATCACTCAAATTGCAGCCAATTCATCTAGGCGAGAGCAATCCGCATGGTACATATACTCGACATAGCCTGCAGTGAAGGTAAGCATACTCGCAACAAAATCCTATAATGTTCCTGAGTAAAAATGGAAATATATTTAGGCACCAAGTAAGCCACACGCGATTGTGGTGAAATAATTTAAGCAGCAGCACTCCGCACATTATATACAGCCCAAAGGCTCATATGATTTACCATCCAACACATCCGAATATTCCTCAAAGCGCCTTGCGAGAAAAACGATGAGGAATGCATCAACCACAGCAACTGTGAGTTATCACGGGTAATACACATCAAAGAAGGCAACGTCAGCATCACGCCAAAGCAGCGACGGTGAGCACTACTGCGGCCGCACGTCCACCAAATTATTGAAAATTTACTATAACACTGGTATGTGAACAAACAATCATTGTCGACGAGGGAGCAAAAGTCACAGATCAAGTAAGGTTGTTAAATATTATACTCAACTAGTGGAATTGCATAGTCAAGCGACCCATGAAATAGCTACTCGCAGAATCGCTGGACGTGCTCATTGCGCAGGAGGGCTGCTAGGTAGTAAAGTGTGTTTCTTTTCCACCCCTGTGCGTATGAGCGAACGGCACTGCATAAAGATAGATTGACCAGCCCAACAGGCAAAGTAGATGCCTACACGCTGTGAGCGCTGCTTCCTATTAGTGTAATAAGCATAATCGCACGTACCTACGCATTTGAGGTTGCAGTTCGAAGAAGAGTGAATCCGATATCCAAAGTTTGAGTGAGTGGCAGACGCAGCCGAAACACTCCATCGTAGCGAGTGGACGCAACGTGACGAGCGGGCACGAGAGTGCGCGCACACGTATACATAGCTATATTTAAGTTAAATTGTCTGTGAACAAAAAGTAAACAAACAAAGATAATGGTTTTGTGCAGGGATTAGGCAACGACAGAGTGGTGAGATTTAGTTTTTATGTCTAATAATATTTAGTGCAATGTGCGCTGTCCCCTAGCTAGGCGCCCTGGAATCATTTGCTAGTAGGGAAACCTAGGAAGAAGTAAACGGTGTTGAGAAATAAAATCTCAGCTAGTATTCACCATTCAGTCGAGTGCTGAAAATACCAGAGGTGTTTAGATAATCTCAGCAAATACAAGCACTTTTAGTTCCTAAGAAGAATTGGAGGTTGTTGGATGCTCAGCCAGACGCGCATGTTGAAGTTGAAAGTGATTTTGTTCAGTAACGCATCTAGTGCTCTGACGCAGTCGTCAGAGACAAGTGCGCAGAGCAGAGCATCCAAGAACACTCGTATTTCGACATACACATAATAACATACATACATGCTTAGTGTTAGCATGAATGCAAATTCACATATATGCACATAGGCATGAATCCACGCATATTTAAAAGTAGTTAGAACATATGATATTGTACACTCAACCACGTATATATACACATCGGGTATTCGCCCAGCGATAAATACACTGTTTAGAGACATAGGCGTGTGAATGTTTATGCATCGGTTGCCTTTAGTTCGATGATTCAAGCTACCCCATTCGTGTGCTTTCATCCACCCTTGTTTGTTAGGCGCGAGTAGCGGCTGCATAGCTAGAATCGCAGTTTGCGAACAAGGTTGTGCAAGGCAGGAGAAGATTGGCTAGTTCGGGTCTTCGAGAAACGTCGCGTGAGTAGGTACAAGCGTGGGGCATAGAAACGTACTGATGGGCTTACTTGTCAACAAGTTGCTGGTGAGGTGTATAAACATGCCTATAGCGAGTATTTTGGTTCAGGGACACTTGTATGTATAAGCAATACATGACCAGTGAAGGTGTATCATCAACCCTCATACTGCGTTGCGCAACATTTGTTAGCAGCAAAAGGCTAGACCGACTTATAAACATTCTGCGTAAGCACACACAACGAATATAGATTTTTATACATTCTATTTTTGTTTTTGATCACACACATGCATTTCAATGTGAGGCCGGCAATTGCCATGCAACATTTCAAATATCGTTTTGGTTATTAATATAAAGCTAAGAATATTAGGTTAGCAATATTCACGCAGAGAATCGCAATAATGATAGCGCGATTGAATGCGAGTTAATATGAAAATTTATAGTAGCTAGTGAGCGTAATAGAAAGTTAAGTAAGCCCATGCGGGCCATTTAAATTTAAAGCGTAATGAATAATACGCTGTAATATGTATTAGTGAGTAAGAAATTTGATTAAAACATGAACTGCTAAAAACAAAGCTATGTGTGATGAAAGGGTGGGGATATTGGCTAAACTAGACAGACGGACGTAAGGACTAGGGACTGGGTATAGGGGTCAACTAAACCGTGGCCGCGTCGACCATGGTAGGGTGGGATAAAGGTAGCGGAAAGGCCAGTCTCGGTTTTATGGAGACGCACCGCGCAGACAGCAATGGCACATCATGATGAATGGACTTGAGTATTGGGGTTATGGGCACACGACACCTGTGCAGCATAAGGGTACGAGATTTTTTTCTTGATTATTCCTCGGTAGTACATCATCGGTTTGATCCACACGACTCACCCCAGTCCGGCGAGCTCAGCCGCGCACGCAAGCGTACCCAGCGGATCTAAAGGCCCATGTTCTCTCCTTTGAGAGGACCTTCTATGCCGATACCGGGGTAACACCTCTTTGTGTCACATTCGCACTCTCTCGCTCTCGCGTCATGTACCTAAACAACTGTAGTTGTGGTAGTGACGCTAGTGGTGGAAATACGCTAGAGTTGAGAGATGAGCGATTCTTGAGAACATTCGCCACAATATCTCTGCAGATTTTCACCAAGAAGAATTTCTTTCTAAATTTGAAGAGAAAATCTTATTAATGTTTACAAAGGGAAATCTTGCAAAAAACAAACCGATTTCTTAGGGTTGCTAACAAGAAGATTTGACTTATTAACTGATTTCCGCATAACTGTATGTATTAATAAGATGATCTTAGGGTTCCTAACAAGAAGATTTGACTTATTAATGTTTTTAAAGAGAAATCTTACAGAAAACGAAATGATTTCTTAGGGTTCTTATTAATAAGATGATCTTAGGGTTCCTAACAAGAAGATATGATTTATTAACTGATTTCCGCATAATTGTATGTGTTAATAAGATGATCCTAGGGTTCCTAACAAGAAGATTTGACTTATTAAAGTTTTCAAAGGGAAATCTTGCAGAAAACGAAATGATTTCTTAGGGTTCTTATTAATAAGATGAATCCGTCCCTCCCAACGCATGACTGGAGTGTCAATCTGGTCGGGGATGCGGTGGGGCCCGACAGACAGGTGGTGTTCACCATGAATAAAGATGGCCTAGTACACTACAGCGTAGGCCAGATCGTTATCCACGTATATCGTGGTGATGCTCAGCGCGCTGCCTTCTCGGCTGCTCCGGGGGAACCGGAAAACGAATTACCAGAAGAGGAAGCGGAGGATTCCGATGCGGAAAGCATGTTATCCGCCACGTCCCTTGCCGATATTGCTGTGAACAACTCGGAGATGGAGGACAGCCTACAGGACGAGGAAGTCCTCGACGTCACGGTGGTAGCAGCCAACGCTGAGCGATTAACATCTAACGCTACAGGCAGCAGGACTCCTGCAACGCCATATCGGGCAGTTAATCGGAACAACTCGTCGTTGATAGGCAACCTCCGGGATGGGGCAAACCTCGACGACATGGGGACGGCAGGGAAGTCTGTGCGCTCTCATGTTGGTGGTGCTTCAGATTAATCTGCACAAATCTAAAGTGGCTTCGGCTACTTTAAGTAGTCGTCTTTCTAAAGGCGACGTGGATGTGGTCCTCATCCAAGACCCCTGGGTCAATAGCTCGAGAATCTGCGGATTGGGGACTAAGGGCTTCAAGCTCATTCGAGCCAGCGAGGAGAGCAAAGTCCGAACGTGTATTTTGGTCAAGTCTGAGCTGAACTCCTTTCTCCTACCTAACTACTCCAATGGTGATATTACCGCTATCAGTCTAACGGTCGACAGCACCCGCCTGACGGTGGCGTCGGTCTATATGCCCTACGACGCCGAAGAACCCCCACCACAAACGGAGGTGAAAGACCTGGTGTCAAATCTCTGCACGGGTAATCTTATTATTGGAGCGGACACTAATGCTCACCATGTCCAATGGGGGAGTTCCGATATCAATGCCAGGGGCGAGTCTCTGTTTGATTTCCTCTTAACAACCAACCTGGTAATTTGCAACGTGGGTAATGAGCCTACTTTTATCACATAGACCTCACTATCTGTAGTGAAGGCGCTTATGGGTGGGTCAGAAAATGGCGGGTTCTGGAAGAACATTCATTCTCCGACCACCGTTACATAGAAATGGTCTTAGACTTTATTGTAGAACAACCAATCATGAAGCGCAATCCACGTAACAAAAATTGGCAGTTACACAATGAAATATTAGACAGAGACCTCCCAGTATTGCCCTCACAAGCGCCCTCATCAGTAGAGGAGCTGGAGGATCTTGTTACTACATTTACATCGGCGCTCGCAAATGCTCTAGGACAGGCTTGTCCAGTGCCAAAACCACGGGGTAAACACAGGCCACATTGGTGGTCCTACAATTTGGACTCGTTCCGCAAATCATGCCGGAAACAATTTAACAAGGCCAAGAGCCTCGGCTCTGAGCCTCATTGGCACGAATATAAAGCTAAACTTAGGGCCTCCAAAAAAGCTCTGAGACAGGCGAAGAGAACTTCGTGGAGAAATTTCTGCACTGGCGTCGAAAAGGTCGACGACACAGCGAGACTTAGACGAGTCCTCTCGAAAAGTCAAACAGTCATCAGCTATTTGCGAAAAACTGACGGATCGTGGACCAGCATGGAAAAGGAAACCCTTGAGCTGCTCTTGAATACACATTTTCCGGGGAATCTGCATGACGCACCACTAGTACCTGCAACAAACCTGGCAGTAAAAATACCCATCACTGAGGAAAGGGTAAGGTGGGCAGTTAAGAGCTTTGAACCGTATAAGGCTGTCGGGCCGGACGGGATTATCCCCGCGCAACTTATAAACACGTTGGAGACATCAGCTAAATGGCTGGTATTTTTCTTCACAGCCTGCCTGGCTCTCAACCACATTCCGGGCTCCTGGAGAAGCGCCACGGTAGTGGTTATCCCTAAGGCTGGGAAGGCATCCCACTACGAGCCAAAAGACTACAGACCGATCAGTCTCTCGTCCTTTGTACTCAAAACCTTTGAGAGGATACTAAGCGACTACCTCTCAACGACTATTGATAGCAACCTAATCCCTAGCTATCAGCATGCATACACCAAGGGTAAATCAACAGAAACCGCTCTGCACAGCCTAGTATCTGTCATTGAGAAATCGCTGTGTGAAAAGGACTACTGTCTCGTGGCCTTCCTAGACATTGAGGGGGCTTTCAACAATATAAGCCCGGAGACTATCAACTCCGCTCTAACTAATCTGGGCGTAGAGAGACCTCTAACTGGTTTAATTGACCAACTTTTAATGGGAAGGAAAATAGCTTCTTCACTTGGTACGGTTGAGTTATCACGCTATGTCACAAGGGGAACACCCCAGGGTGGTGTTCTTTCCCCGCTTTTATGGAACCTCACAGTCAACTCGTTGCTACGTGACACAAGCTGGGGGGCGGGAAGATAGTGGCATACGCAGACGATTTAGCTATTGCATTCAGAGGCAAGTTCCCACAAACTCTGTGTGACCTGATGCAAGTAGCACTGCGAGAAGTTTCGACGTGGTCCTCTCGCTGCGGACTTAGTATCAATCCGGGGAAAGTGGAACTTGTCCTCTTCACCAACCGGTACAAAACTAGATGGCACGCGCCTGGGCTTGTCGGATAAGGCCAAGTTTCTAGGCATAGTTCTGGACAGGAAACTGAATTGGAAGGAGAAACTTCTTCAGCGCCAGAAGAAAGCTTGCATCGCTCTTTACACATGCAAAAGAGCCATTGGCAAAAAATGGGGGCTCAGCCCTAGAGTATGCAGTTGGATCTACACGGCCATCATTCGCTCAATCATGCTGTATGGAGTCGTCGTATGGTGGCCGGCGCTGAGCAAGGCAACATACCTGAATCTGTTGCGGAAAGTCCATAGATCCAATATGATCTGTATAAGCGGTGCGCTAAGGACAACGCCCAACGAAGCCCTCCAGGTATTCTGGGCATTTTGCCACTTGATCTGGAAGGGTTTCGGTCAGCAGCGGCATCAGCTCTGCGCCTAAGAGAAACCTCCAGTTGGGGTGCGGGTACTATTGGACACTCCAGTATTCTGGAATCCTACAGCTTTCTCCCTCTAAGCACAGATCGTTGTGCGACCACTACAGTCGGCGATAGCTGTTTCAAAATAAACATTCCCAGCAGAGAAGACTGGGAGAGGACGGATTGGTGTCCCGAAACAAATAGTGCCACTTCCATATACAACGACGGCTCGAAGTTGGACGGCAGAGTTGGAGGAGGGGTTTATTCAAGGGAGTTGGACCTTGAGCTCTCCGCGGCCTGGTTAAGCAAACGTGTTATCGGAGAAGATATCGCTATTTTCAGCGATAGCCAAGCGCCCATCAAATCCCTTGGCTCATACACGTTCAACTCTGAACTGACGCTCAGCTGTCGTCGATCTCTTCAGGAGATGGCCCAACAGAACCGCGTAAACCTCATATGGGTCCCGGGACATAGGGACATTGAGGGAAACTGTAAGGCAGACGAGCTTGCCAGGCAGGGCACGACCAAGCAGGTTCTTCAGGATAAAGAGCGCTTATGTATGGCGTTTGCCACATGCAAACTAATGCTGAAGGAGCACACACTCCGTCAAGCCAACGAAAGATGGCTGCAATCCCCAGGGTGTCGGATATCGAAACAAACCTGGCCAAAATGGGATCCTAAAAGGTATAGACGCATTTATGCCCTAACTAGGAGGGAAATCTGCATATTAATAGGGGTATTAACTGGTCACTGCCTCATTGGTAGGCATGCAGAAAGGCTAAGTGTGCCCTACCGACGATGCTGCAGGAGTTGCAAAGATGATGAGGAGGAGGAAACAGTGGAACACCTCATCTGCAACTGTCCGGCTTTAAGCGGCGCGAGAACACGCTTTTTGGGAGCTCCGTTCCTGGATAGCCTAAGCCAGATCGCGTAACTGGACATAAAGGACTTGATGGCCTTCATAAAGTCATCTAAGTGGTTCGAGGAGGAGTAACGGTGTCGGTTTAGGAGTGTCAGTCCCGGGATTCTGCTATGTGGAAAATCCCAACAACTCAGGGATTTTCCATTTGGCTGGGTCCCGGGACTGACTTTCCTTGTCTTGGTGGTATCACAACGGGCCTTTCAAAACTGGCCTAAGTGTGCCTCTGCGGCAGCCACTTGAACCTAACCTAACCTATTAATAAGATGATCTTAAGGTTTCTAACAAGAAAATATGACTTATTAACTGATTTCCGCATAATTGTATGTATTAATAAGATGATCTTAGGGTTCCTAACAAGAAGATTTGACCAAGAGATTCAGCCCAAAACCCGCTCATGAAGACAATCTTATTCATTTTATTAGGTATTTTTGGCTCTGTGTAGGTATTAAATAGTAAATAGCTTTGTTTCTTGAAATCTCCAGCAAAGAACTGTCAGCAGAAGAGAGTCTTGTAAAAAGCTGTCAAAATGTCATTTCTGCTAATTTTTCGTCGAACAGGGTTCAGCAGAAACTTGCAGACAAAACAGCGTTTACGTTTCTGATTGGCTAAAAATTTGAATTTACATTTTTTGTTGTTGTTTTGCTATGTCACCGATCAGCTGTTCCTGCTTGCTGGTTTCTGCTGGACGAAAAATCTCCAGCAATAACTTGCAGCGAATTGGCGCTCTCTCTCTCAATTAAATGTCAAAAAGCTGCTGAATTCGCTGCTAATTTTTTCAAAGAACACTTTTTTAGGAATAATTATTCATAATTATTCATAATTAGCAGGAAAGAAACAAAGCTAATATATATATTTAACAGATCAGTTAGATGAACGCGATATATAAATTTATGTGAATACTTTTTATTTTGAAATTCCCATTAAAAAAGTAATTTTTGACCCATTTTTTAGCATATTTTTCTAGTTTTGTCTAGTGTGCATTGACTGCTTTGAAAAACTGCATGTCAAAAAGCGTCATCGAATTGGGTAAATTTTCGAGGTGTTTAGGTTAGGTAGAAGTGGCTGCCGCAAAGGCACACCTAGGCCAGTATTAAAAGGCCCGTTGTGATACCATCAACACTAGGAAAGTCAGTCCCGGGACCCGGCCATATGGAAAATCCCAGTGCTATTGGGACTCTCCACATAGCAGAATCCCGGGGCTGACACTCCTAAAACCGACACCGTTACACCTCCTCGAACCATTTAGATGACTTGATGAAAGCCATTAAGTCCTTTATGTCCAGCTCCGCTACCTGGCGTAGGCTATCCAGAAAGGGAACTCCGAAAAAGCGCCTTCTCGCGCCGCTTAAAGCCGGGCAGTTGCAGATGAGATGCTCCACCGTTTCCTCCTCCTCATCATCTTTGCAACTCCTACAGCATCGTCGGTAGGGTACACCCAGCCTTGCTGCGTGCCTTCCAATAAGGCAGTGCCCGGTTAAAACCCCTATTAATATAGATATATCCCTTCTTCTTAGGGTGTAAATATATTTAGATCTTTTAATATCCCATTTTGGCCAGGATTGTTTGGATACTCGGCACCCTGGCGATAAAAGCCATCTTTCATTGGCTTGTCGTAGTGTATGCTCCTTCAGCATTAGCTTGCATGTGGCAAAGGGCATACCTAAGCGTTCTTTATCCTGAAGAACCTGCTTGGTCGTGCCCTGCCTAGAAAGTTCGTCTGCCCTACAGTTTCCCTCAATGTCCCTGTGTCCCGGGACCCATGTGAGGCTCACGCGGTTCTGTTGGGCCATCTCCTGAAGAGATCGACGACAGCTGAGCGTCAGTTCAGAGTTGAACAAGTAAGAGCCAAGGGATTTGACTGCCGCTTGGCTATCGCTGAAAATAACGATATTCTGTCCGATAGCGTGTTGCCCTATCCAAGCTGATTGCTGAGACCTCAGCCTGGAAGACGCTGCAATGATCAGGCAGTCTGAAGGAAAGCTCAAGGTCCAGATCCTTGGAATAAATCCCTCCTCCAAATCTGCCGTCCAACTTCGAACCGTCGGTGTATATGGAAATGCCACCATTAGTAGCAGGACACCGATCCGTCCTCTCCCAGTCTTCCCTGCTGGGAATGTTTATTCTGAACCAGCTATCTCCGACTGTTGTGGTTGCACAACGGTCCGTGCTCGGAGGGAGAAAGCTGTAAGAATCCAGAATACCGGAGTGTCCAGTAGTGCCTGCGCCCCAGCCGGAAGTTTCCCTTAGACGCAGAGCCGATGCTGCCGCTGCCCGGTACCCTTCCAGATCGAGTGGCAAAATGCCAAGAATGGCCTGGAGAGCTTCGTTGGGCGTTGTTCTCAACGCGCCGCTTATACAGATCATGCTAGATCTGTGGACTTTACCTAACAGGTTTAGGTTGGCTGCCTTGCTCAGCGCAGGCCACCATAGCACGACTCCATACAGCATAATTGGCCGGATTATCGCAGTGTAAATCCATCTGCAGATTTTGGGACTGAGCCCCCATTTTTTGCCAATGGCTCTTTTACAGGTGTAAAGTGCAATGCACGCTTTCCTCTGGCGTTGGATGACATTCTCCTTCCAGTTAAGCTTTCTATCCAGAACTATGCCTAGGAATTTGGCTTTGTCAGCCAAGTTCAGGCGCACGCTATTTAGTTCTGGTAGGCTTAGCGTTGGTATTTTGTACCGGTTAGTATAAAGGACAAGCTCCACTTTTCCCGGGTTGATATTAAGTCCGCAGCGAGATGACCACGAGGAAACTGCTCGCAGTGCTACTTGCATCAAGTCACACAGGGTTTGTGGGAATTTGCCCCTGTATGCAATAGCTAAATCGTCTGCATATGCAACTATCCTTCCGCCCCCCCAGCTTGTGTCTCGTAGCAACGAGTTTACAGTGAGGTTCCATAAAAGCGGAGAGGGAACACCACCCTGAGGCGTTCCTCTTGTGACATAGCGTGAGAAATCAACTATGCCCAGTGTAGAAACTATTTTCCTTCCCTTTAGTAGCTTATCAATTAGTCCAATAAGAGACCTGCTTATGCCCAGATTAGTTAGAGCGGTGTTAATAGCCTCCGGGCTTATATTGTTGAAGGCACCTTCAATGTCTAGGAAGGCCACGAGACAGTAATTTTTTCATACAACGATTTTTCAATAACAGAGAGAAGGCTGTGAAGCGCAGTTTCCGTTGATTTACCTTTGGTGTATGCATGTTGATAGCTAGAGATAAGGTTGCTATCAATAGTAGAGGAGAGATAATCGCTAATTATCCTCTCGAAGGTTTTGAGTGTAAAGGACGAGAGACTGGTCGGTCTGTAGTCCTTAGGCTCATAGTGTGAGGCCTTCCCAGTCTTAGGAATAAAGACTACCTTGGCGCTTCTCCAGGAGTGCGGAATGTAGTTGAGAGCCAGGCAGGCTGAAAAGAGATATACCAGCCATTTAGCCGATGTTTCCAACGTGTTTATGAGTTTTGCGGGGAAAATCCCGTCTGGCCCAGCAGCCTTGAACGGCTCAAAGCTTTTGATCGCCCACCTTACCCTTTCCTCCGTGATGGGTATATTCACTGCCATATTTGTTGCAGATGCTAAAGGTGCTTTATGCAAGTTCCCCGGAGAGTGTATATTCAATAGCAGCTCCAGGGTTTCCCCTTCCGTGCTAGTCCACGATCCGTCAGACTTCCGCAAATAGCTAATGGCTGTTTGAGTTTTTGAGAGCACTCGTCTAAGTCTCGCCGTATCATCGACCTTTTCGACCCCGGTGCAGAAATCTCTCCACGAAGTTCTCTTCGCCTGCCTTAGGGCCCTTTTATAGGCCCTCAGTTTAACTTTATATTCGAGCCATTCAGGCTCCGTACCGAGGCTCTTGGCCCTATTAAATTGCTTCCTGCAGGACTTGCGGAGCGAACCCAGGTCGTAGGACCACCAGTGTGGTCTATGTTTACCGCGTGGTTTCGGCACTGGACAAGCCTGCTCTAGGGCATTTGAGAGCGCCGTTGTAAAGGTCGCAACCAGATCATCCAGTTCTCCTACTGATGGTGGAGCTTGTGGGGGTAACACTGGTAGGTCCCTAACTAATATTTGATTATGTAGCTGCCAATTAGTGTTGCGTGGATTGCGTTTCATAACTGGCTGCTCAACAGAAAATCTAAGGCAATTTCTATGTACCGGTGGTCGGAAAATGAATGCTCATCAAGAACACGCCATTTCCTCACCCACTCATAAGCGCCTTCGCTACAAATAGTGAGGTCTATGACCTCCCTACGGGCTGTAGTGATAAAAGTAGGCTCGTTACCCACGCTACAAACCACCAGGTTAGTTGTTAGTAGGTAGTCAAACAGAGACTCGCCCCTAGCGTTAATATCGGAACTTCCCCACTGGACGTGATGAGCATTAGCGTCAGCTCCAATAATAAGATGACCCGTGCAGAAATTTTCCACCAGATCTTTCACCTCCTTTTGTGGAGGAGGTAATTCGGCGTCATAGGGCATGTAGACCGACGCCATCGTCAGGCTGGTGCTGCCGACCGTTAAGCTGGCAGCTGTAACGTCACCATTTGAATAGTTGGGTAAGAGAAAGGTGTTCAGCTCAGACTTGACCAAGATACAGGTTCTGACCTTGCCCTCCTCATTAGCTCGGATGAGCTTGTACCCCTTAGCCCCCAATCCACAGATCCTTGAGCTATTAACCCAGGGTTCTTGGATAAGGACCACGTCTACGTCGCCTTTATAAAGACGACTGCTTAGGGCAGCTGAGGCTGCTTTAGATTTGTGCAGGTTAATCTGAAGCACCACCAACATGAGAGCGCTCAGACTTCCCTACCACCGTCGTACCGTCGTGGAGGTCTACCCCGTCCCGGGGCCTATCTCTCAACGACAATTTATCTGCACGATTTGGCGTGGCGGAATCTCTACTGTCTGAAGCGGCATCAACGTTAGTGTGCACCGGATTGCCCTCCACCACCGTGCGGTCGAGGTCTTCCGCGTCCGTTAGGCTATCTTCCATCGCCGAGTCGTTCACGGCTTCCTCGCAATTTGACGTGGCGGATACCATACTTTCCGCGTCTGACACCCCTGCCTCCTCTTCTGGTCCTTCGATTTCCGAGTCCTTCGAAACGGCCGGAATGGCAGCGCGTTGTGCATCGCCACGGTATACGTGGATCACGATCTGACCCATTCCATAATGCACTCGTCCGTTGCACCGTTTAAGGGGCTCGAGTGCCTCCTTATTCAAAGTTAAAACCACCTGTCTATGAGGCCCAACCTCACCCTCGACCAGATTGACACTCCAGTCATGCGTCGGGAGAGACGGATTCCAGGCCTGCAGCATCTCAAGAATATTCTCCGGTTCAGCAGGGATGGCAGGAATCCATGCCCTTGCCCTTGGCCGGGCCGGAATGTCCTTCCAGTCGACGACCTCGATTTTTACCCCTGGGTAGACTTCACCCAGTCTTGCAACTGCTGCCTTATACAGTGCAACAGTTCTTGCATCCTCACACGCGAAAACTTTAATCTGACCCTGGTGCCAACCCGCGTCTGTACCCCGCGGCGGACTACCCGGAGACTCACGCCATATGTCGAGAAGGGCCCTGCCAATTTCGTTCCGGACATACAGCCACCGGTCTCTAGGGATGGACCAACGGTCGTTGCCTCGATCAATGACACCTATAAGGATCCTGTCTTTGGTCACTTCAGCAAAGCTGGGTTTGCCCACTACTGGGATATTCTGATGCCGCTTCGGATGGGGATCCACCTCTCCGTCCGATCTCTGGCGTTTGAAGGGATTCCCGTTCAGCCTTTTAGGCGCATAGGGCCTTTGGAAATTTGGTATCAAAGCAGCTTTCTCCACCATCTTCCTTTCATTCAGCGAAAGTGTATCCTGCGATGCTCCCTCATATTTCTTCAGGATCCTTGCAGCCTTCCTTTTATCCCAGTACGCAAAGCGTCGGGGAGATGTCTTTTGGGAGGAGTTCAGACCCGTAGTTGCCATCGCGGTCTCTCCCTTTGATAGAAGCTTAGTTGCGTCTTCCTTCTCTTTCGGATCACTGAGGCCAGGTCCCGAGACCATTGCCACAGACATTGAGAGGTTGATGTTCGTGCCGGCGCTTGATGGAAGTTTAGCATCCGCCGTTTCTGCTTACCTGCGTATGCAGCCGCACTGGTGCTGGCTTTCATCAAGTCACTCTCACTTGCTAGCAGTTTCGAGGATGACCGACCCGTAGTTACCATCGTTGTCGGTCCCCCAGTTGACTTTGAAATAGAGTTTGTCCTCCGGCGTTGTGATTTCTCTTGCTCCAGCATAGTTCCCTCTGCTGCGGAGTAAACGCAGTTATTAATTGTTTTGAATTTTGAGTTGTATTCATCTTGTTCGTACGACCCCTCGCCGGACACGGCCAGCTTGGGGTCAAGGGTGGATTAAGGGGGATGTGTCGTCCGCCACGGCAGAGCCCCATACCGCGGTAAGACCATGGTTACTCTCTGAGGCGGTCCGGTATTACACACTAAACTCCTCGCGGAAGTTTACCGACTTTGTGTTAACTTCGTTCCATAAAAATTTTGACAGTTCATTTACGCATTCGGTAATTTTCTACGTTTACACGCCTTATGCGGTGTTTCTATGGTTACATGAATAAAATTACTCTTTTTTAATACATCATCTTTCCTTTGTGCAACGGTGACTGCGCCTAAATGTATGTAAGTGAAATCCAAATATTCGAAATTTCGATGCTATTTATATGCAGGTGGCGACGAAAACGCATTATAGCATGCGCATTATAGTATGTGTACGAAATATTCAGATATTTTTTGCAATTAAAGCAATATTTTGGATTGTTTTTTTTTTCCTATAATGCATTGTCAGCGAAACCTGAACGATGGAAGTTAGTTGCAAACTCTCTGGAAATGAAACTTTTCAAATATCTCTACCCGTGCGCTACCTATCGGAATTATTTTTTGTTATATTGCGTAGGGGCAGAAAACTAAACGATGACGAAAATTTCAAGATTCTACTTCAACGGGAAGTTCGTTGAAAAATGAATTAATCGACACCGAAAACAGACCTTCGCATTTCTTAAATAGAGCGACTCACACGCCACCTAGCGGGTCCAATATTTTTTTGAACATTTGGAAACTGATCAAGTAATACACACGCTAGATATCAGCTAAATCTGTCCATAATTAGGATTTTAAGTTTTTATTACCCCGATCTCAGCTCCACTTAGCGGAATTTTTTAGGAAAATATTTATTTTCATAGTAGTAATACATGTTCCGAATTTCAGCCAAATCGGACCATAAATGCGATTTTTGAAAATATAGCGTCCTACGCGCCATCTATCCGATTTTTTTTTTTTCATAATATTGCATTGTCATCGCGACCTGAACTGTGGTGAAAATTTCAAGACCCTAGCACAACAGGAAGTTGGTTCAAAATCGAATGCAAAAATCCGAGCACAAGAACGACGAAAGCGACCTAATAAAAACATTTTAAAAATTACATTAAAGTAACGAATATTTTAAAACAATATATGTAAAATAAAATATAATGAAAAGAAAAACATCTTACTAATATTATAAATGTGAATGTACCGATGTTTGGATGTCCAGACGGTTACTTCTTTTCCCTGATAACGTGAGAATCGCAAGACGGATTTTGTTGAATTTTGGTAGGCAGACAGCTAATAGTCTGGAAGGAGGTATAGGCTATTTTTTTTAGTTTTGGGGGGTCCAGCCATGCTAGGGACCGTTACATACAGGTGTAGAAACCTCGTATCAAACGAAACTGGAAGGTCCCAGGTCTCATTTGGACTTCGATGTATTTCGATAAATTTATCGATAATTGAGTTATCGGTGAAAATGTTATTGAACAAAAACCTTAAATTTGCCCTACAATGTGGGTATCAAACAAAAGGGGATGACCCCGGGTTCCATTTGGACTTCGATATATTTTGATAAATTTATCGATAACTGAGTTATCGGTGAAAATGTCATTGAACAAAAACCTCAAAATTGCTCTACAATATGGATATCAAAAAAGGTTTCATTTGGACCGCAATATATTTCATCAATATTGGTATGAAACGAAAGATTATGGCCGCAGGTTTCATTCGGATTTCGATATATTTATCGACTTATCGGTGAAAATGTGATTGCCCAAAAACCTTAAATTTGCCCTACAATATGGGTATAAACGAAAGGGCATGGCCCCAGGTTTCATTTGGACTTGGATTTATTTCGATAAATGTTATTGCACAAAAACCTTAAAATCGCCCTACAATATTGGTATCCAACAAAAGCGCATGGCCCCCGGTTTCATTTGGAATTCGATATATTTCGATAAATTGATAGATAACTGTGTTATCGGTGAAAATGTGATTGCTCAAAAACCTTAAAAATTCCCTACAATATTGGTATGAAACGAAAGGGCATGACCCCAGTTTTCATTTGGAATTCGATATATTTCGATATATTTATCGATAACTGAGTTATCGGTGAAAATGTGATTGCCCAAAAACCTTAAATTTGCCCTACAATATGGCTATAAACGAAAGGGAATGGTCCCAAGTTTCATTTGAACTTCGATATATTTCGATAAATTTATCGATAACTGAGTTATCGGTGAAAATGTGATTACCCATAAACCTTAAAATTGCCCTAGAATATAGGTATTAAACGAAAGGGCATGGTCCAGGTTTCATTTGAACGTCGACATATTTATGGGTATAAACGAAAGGGCATGGCCCCAGGTTTCATTTGGACTTCGATATATTTGATAAATTTACCGATTACTGAGTTATCAATAAAAATGTGATTGCCCAAAAACCTTAAAATTGCCCTACAATATGGGTATCAAACGAAAGGGGATGGCTCCAGGTTTCATTTGGACTTCGATATATTTTGATCAGTTTATCAATAACTGAGTTACCGGGGAAAATGTGATTGCCCAAAAACCTTAAAATTGCCCTACAATATGGGCATTAAACGAAAGGGGATAGCTCCATGTTTCATTTGAACTTCGATATATTTCGATAAATTTACCGAGTACTGAGTTATCAATAAAAATGTGATTGCCCAAAAACCTTAAAATTGCCCTACAATATGGGTATCTAACGAAAGGGGATGGCTCCAGGTTTCATTTGGACTTCGATATATTTCGATCAATTTATCGATAACTGAGTTATCGGGGAAAATGTGATTGCAAGCAATATTTAACTTAAGAAAACTCACTTTCAATCGATTTCATGGATATGTATATATGTATAAATAAAATTTTTGAAACTGGTTTTTCAATACATACTATTTGCCAGTTTAACAGTCGACAGTACCAGCCTGACGCCGAAGAACCTCCGCCACAGAGGGAGGTAAAAGACACGGTGGCTAATTTTTCTTATTATCGGAACTGACGCTAATGCTCATCACGTCCAGTGGGGAAGTTCCGATATCAGAGTCGTTGTTTGACTATCTGTTAACAACTAACCTGGTAGTTTGCAGCGTGGGTAACGAACCTACGTTTATTACTAAAACCCGTAGGGAGGGGGTGGGTCAGAAAATGGTACATAGAATTAGTTCTAGACTTTTCTGTTGAGCAGCCGGTTATGAAACGCAACCCACGTAACACTAACTGGCAGCTACACAATGAAATACTATCTAGGGACATACCAGCACAGCCCCCTCATCAGTAGGGGAGTTGGAGGATCTGGTAAAGACCTTTACAACGGCGCTCTCGAATGCCCTAGAGCAGGCTAGCCCAGTGCCAAAACCACGCGGTAAACATAGGCCGCATTGGTGGTCCTACGACCTGGACTCGCTCCGCAAATCATGTAGGACACAATTTAATAAGGTCAAGAGCGTTGGCGCGGAGACTCAATGGCTTGAGGGAAATTGTAGGGCAGACGAACTTTCGAGGCAGGGCACGACCAAACAGGTTATTCGGGATAAAGAGCGCTTAGGTATGCCGTTTGTCACATCCAAGCTAATGCTCAAAGAGTACATCCGCCAAGCCAACGAAAGATGGCTGCAATCTCCAGGATGCCGGATATTCAAAGAAACCTGGCCGAAATGGGATCGTAAAAGATCAAGACAAATGTATGCCCTAAGGAGAAGAGAAATCTCCATATTAATAGGCGTATTGACTGGGCACTGCCTCATTGGTAGGCATGCAGAAATACTAGGTGTGGCCTACCGACGATGCTGTAGGAGTTGTAAGGATGATGAGGAGGAGGAAACGGTGGAGCACCACATCTGCAACTGCCCGGCTTTAAGTGGCGCGAGAATGCGCTTTTTGGGAGTTCCCTTCCTGGTCAGCCTACGCCAGGTCACGGAGCTGGACATAAAGGACCTGATGACCTTCATCAAGTCATCTAAATGGTTCGATGAGGAGTAACGGTGTCGGTTTAGGAACGTCAGTCCCGGGATTCTGCTATGTGGAGAATCCCGATAATACCGGGATTTTCCATATGGCATGGTCCCGGAACAGACTTTCCTAGTGTTGGTGGTATCACAACGGGCCTTTTAATACTGGCCTAGGTGTGCCTCTGAGGCAGCCACTTGAACCTAACCTAACCTAACTTCGCAGAGGCGGGCAAGACCGCGGGTATATACTACTAAAGGAATAAGAACAAAAATTAAGAAAAAAAGGGACGTGTGGCACTCGGGGACTGCCGCGGTAAAGCTATTGCATATCGCTTTTTATCAACTTATGCAATTATAATATTTATGAAAACTCAATGAGCATATTTATGACTTTAGAGCAGTACAGCCTTAACCTGTTAACAGTATAGCCTATACAGCTCCAATTTTATGTACAACGTCACACTGTTAGTAGTATAGCCTAAATGTAGGCAACGCTTACATATCCAATTTTAAAGTAATGTAATGTACAGTAGTTCGGATCGGTCCCCATACAAAAAAAAGAAAGTTTTCCAGTCCAACCCTAGGATTAAAGATATTTTGAAGGCGATCCCAAAAAAAAAACTTTTTTTAAGCTATTGCATAGATTTTATCGAAGGCCTTTGGCGGTTGGAGTGAAATGGAAAAAATGTTAATGTTAAAAAAGTTCGTAACAGACTTTTTCTGTTGGAAATATTCAACTCTATTTCTATTACAATATGCATGTCAATATGGCATCATTTGTACTTCTTATATTTCCTTTTTTGTATTACATTCTTTTTTTTATTCTTGTACTTTACCATCGTGAGATTATTAAACACTTGTTAATTAAAACCTCGATCTTTTTTATTTTAATCTTGGAATTCCGCTGCCATCGTATCAGGTTATGGGCCCAGTTTGCCCGATATAACTTTTTTTCAATTATTTCTTCACAAATCGCATTATATATAGCGAGTTACACATATGAAACCAGAATTAAATACAAAAGTAGCAGAGCAAGGTACAAGTACCGAAAAACGCGTGGTCAGTAAAATTGTTTGACGAAATGGCTGCTACTTCGATGTCTAGTTCATCAAGGATCGAGCTTTTATCAAAGGAGAACTTTGATACTTGGAGCGTGCAGGTAGAGGCGCTTCTTACCAAGAATGATCTTTGGGACTACGTTAATGGAACGTGTGTGCTGCCGGAGAATGAAGCTGCAAAAAATGCGTGGTTAAAGTGTGATAAAAACGCTGAGGCAGACTTAATTCTGTCTATTTAACCTTCAGAGCTGAAACAAATTCGTGGCTGCAATACATCCCGTGAAGTGTGGCTTAAATTGGAGTCAATCTACCCGTCAAAAGGACCAGCGCGCAAAGCAACACTTTTAAAACAGCTGATCTTGCAAAAACTCGATGAGGGTGGTAGTGTCAAAGAACACCTTTCATAATTTTTTGATGCTGTGGATAAGCTTGAAAGCATGAGCGTGCCAATAAATGGCGATTTGCTGTCGATCATGCTGTTATATAGTCTTCCTTCATCTTGTGAGAATTTTCGGTGCGCTATTGAATCGCGAGATGAGTTACCGAAGGCTGAGGTGTTGAAAATAAAAATTTACTTTTTAAGTGTGGTGCCCCAGGGCACAAAGCTAATGCGTGTAAAGCAAGAAAGAGTGAAAAATCTAGTCGTGTGAAACAATCTAACCATGAAGTCAATGAATCGTATGCGGTGTGTCATCCGGCTACACAAAACACATTGTGTGGCTCCAATGCAAATCGAGTAAAGCATACTTGGGTACTTGACAGCGGTTGTACGGCACATTTGTGTGCCGACGTTTCCAGTTATTCATCCATTAGCCAATCAGATAAAGTTAAATTGAATCTTGCTAGTCAAGCATGTGCAGATGTTAAAGAGAAAGGTATTGTACAACTGCAAGTAGCTGGTGATGATGGCGAACGACGAATAGAGTTTACAACTACCCTGTACGTACCGGATTTGCTAATTTCTCTAATCTAATTTCTGTTTCAAATATTACGGATAAAGGGCATACGGTGACATTTTTCAAAGATGGAGCATTTGTTAGTGATGGGAGTGGAAGAACTACCCTAGTCGCAGATCGGAAAGGTGATTTATTTTATTTGCTCGAAAGTAGCGAATGTGGCGCTGTTGAAGAAAAGTGTTCCGAACTGTTCAAATGGCATTGTAGTCTGGGTCATTTGAATGCGACAGATTTAATAAAGCTTATCCGTGAAAATATTTCACCTTCAATTAAAATTGGTGATGCAGATGAGTTAGCCAAATGCGAAGTTCGTTTAAAGGGCAAGATGACTGCTTTTCCATTTAAGAGTTTCCGCGAGCCATGTAAAGAAGTACTACAGGTTGTGGTTTGATCAATATCTTGCAGATCATGGCATCTTAAGAAGGCTTACTATTCCTCGAACTCCGGAGCAAAACGGATTAGCCGATAGGATGAATCGGACTTTGCTGAATATTGCTCGGTGTTTACTGCTACAATCAGGGTTAGGGGCATCTTTTTGGTCGGAAGCTGTGGCAACCGCGTGTTTTATTCGCAACAGATGTCCATCAAGCAGAATCAAAGGGAAGACACCCTACGAAAAGTTGTATGGCGATAGACCGGTACTTAATTATTTAAAAACTTTTGGATCAAAAGTAATGGTGTTTGATAAGGATCCAAATAAAAATAAACTTGCACCTATAGATATAGAAGGTATATTTGTGGGGTATCCTCGAGATAGAAAAGGTTTTCGCGTATGGATCCCTTCCACTCACCAGGTAGTATGCGCCCGGGATGTCAAGTTTTTAGAAAACGATCAAAGATCGTCAATAAGAAAAGGTGCATCAGATAATTTATTACTGTTCGACGCGGATGACGATACAGATGGCCAAAATAAAAATTTTGTTGAGTTTTCGCCACAAGTTGTTCAAAGCCAGAACAATGAAGCTGATTCGATTCCAGAAGTGCGCAATGATGAAGAAATGAGAGCTCCTGAAGGCCGAGGCTTCTTCGCACGGGAAGAAGAGGGCGTCCTCGGAAAGTATTTCGTTCTCGAAGTTCTGTAGATGAAGATCTAAATTCCCCAGAACCAGGTGCTGGCTCAGAAGATATCAACAATGAAGTGTTTAGTGGAATCGCTGAATTTGATGTACGTAGCGCATTACAAGGCCCCGAATGTGAAGAATGGAAGGATGCTATTGAATCCGAAGTTTTGAGTCTCATTAAAAACGATACGTTCGCAGTGGTCAAACCAAAGTCTGATCAAAACGTAATTGGATGTCGTTTTGTTCTCACTCACAAGTATGATATCGAGGGAAAAGTTGATCGACGTAAAGCTCGCCTACCAAAACTGAATAACGTGCACCTGAACTTGGCTGACAAAGCCAAGTTCTTGGGCACAGTTCTGGATAGGAAACTAACCTGAAAGGAGAATGTTCTTCAGCGCCAGAAAAGCGTGTATTGCACTCTACACGTGCAAAAGAGCCATTGGAAAGAAATGGGGGCTCAGCCCCAAAATATGCAAATGGATCTACACTGCAATTATTCGACCAATCATGCTCTATGGAGTTGTGGTATGGTGGCCTGCGCTGAGCAAGGCAACAAACCTTAATCTGCTAGGTAAAATGCACAGATCTTGCACTCCACGCCGTTCTTGGCATTTTGCCACTCGATCTGGAAGGGCACCGGGTAGCATCAGCATCGGCTCTGCGTCTAAGGGAAACGTCCGGCTGGGGCGCAAGCACTACTGGACACGCCTGTATTTTGGGATCCTATAGCTTTCTTCCGCTGAGCACAGATCGCTGTGCGACCACAACAGTCGGAGATAGCGGTTTTAAAATCACCATTCCCAGTAGGGAAGAATAGCACGGATCGGAGTCCCGTCACTCATGGCGGCACTTCCATTTATACTGATGGCTCGAAGTTAGACGGCAGAGTTGGGGGAGGGGTTTATTCAAAGGATCTGAACCTTGAGCTCTCCTTCAGACTACCTGATCACTGCAGTGTCTTCCAGGCTGAAGTTTCAGCAATCATGGACGCCGTGGCTTGGATAGGCCAACACACTATCAGACAGGACATTGTTATATTCAGCGACAGCCAGGCGGCCATCAAATCCCTTGGCTCTTACTCGTTCAACTCTGAACTGACGCTCAGCTGTCGTTGATCTCTACAAGAGATGGCCCAACAGAATCGCGTTAACCTCACATGGGTCCCGGGGCATAGGGACATTGAGGGAAATTGTAGGGCAGACGAACTTGCGAGGCAGGGCACGACCAAGCAGGTTCTTCGCGATAAAGAGCGCTTAGGTATGCCGTTTGCCACATGCAAGCTTATGCTGAAGGCGTACACACTCCGCCAAGCCAACGAAAGATGGCTGCAATCCCCAGGATGCCGGATATCCAAAGAAAACTGGCCGAAATGGGATCATAAAAGATCAAGACAAATTTATGCCCTAAGGGGAAGAGAAATCTCCATATTAATAGGCGTATTAACTGGGCACTGCCTCATTGGTAGGAACGCAGAAAGACTTGGTGTGCCCTACCGACGATGCTGTAGGAGTTGTAAGGATGATGAGGAGGAGGAAACGGTGGAGCACCTCATCTGCAACCGCCCGGCTTTAAGTGGCGCGAGAATGCGCTTTTTGGGAGTTCCCTTCCTGGTCAGCCTACGCCAGGTCACGGAGCTGGACATAAAGGACCTGATGGCCTTCATCAAGTCATCTAAATGGTTCGAGGAGGAGTAACGGTGTCGGTATAGGAAAGTCAGTCCCGGGATTCTGCTATGTGGAGAATTCCGTTAATACCGGGATTTTCCATATGGCAGGGTCCCGGAACTGACTTTCCTAGTGTTGGTGGTATCACAACGGGCCTTTTAATACTGGCCTAGGTGTGCCTCTGCGGCAGCTACTTGAACCTAACCTAAAGCTCGCCTAGTTGCTAAAGGGTATGGTCAAAAATATGGAGTCAACTACAACCAGACATTCGCGCCAGTAGCAGGATTAGATACAGTGAGACTTTTGTTGGCCTTAGCAGTGCATTTTGAGCTGAAAGTTTGGCAGTTTGACGTCGTAACAGCATACCTTAATGGTAACCTAGAAGAAGACGTTTTCATGAGAGTGCCAAACATATTGTGACGAATTAGATGATTCCTTGATTATTTTGCCTGAGTTCGATCACTGTACGTTAAATAAAACACTCCGATTCTGCTTAGTAAGTAGTACGCTTTATTCAGTACTAAAAACCGTAGTACAATATCGCGGGTTAATTCACTGTTCAGTACTTCACTGTACAACACTTCAAAATAAACTGATTGATTTGCGTTGTCTTTGCGCGGTTTATATACCCTAGCAGACAGCAGCTTCACAACCTAGAAATGTCTACACATTTCTGGGAACCCTGGAGCTGCTACTGAATACACACTTTCCGGGGAACTTGCATGAAGCACCTTTAGCATCTGCAACAAATATGGCAGTGAATAGATATACCCATCACGGAGGAAAGGGTAAGGTGGGCGATCAAAAGCTTTGAGCCGTTCAAGGCTGCTGGGCCAGATGGGATTTTCCCCGCACAACTCATAAACACGTTGGAAACATCGGCTAAATGGCTGGTATTTCTCTTTTCAGCCTGCCTGGCTCTCAACTACATTCCGCACTCCTGGAGAAGCGCCAAGGTAGTCTTTATTCCTAAGGCTGGGAAAGCCTCACACTATGAGCCTAAGGACTACAGACCGATCAGTCTCTCGTCCTTTGCACTCAAAACCTTCGAGAGGGTAATTAGCGATTATCTCTCCTCTACTATTGATAGCAACCTTATCTCTAGCTATCAACATGCATACACCAAAGGTAAATCAACGGAAACTGCGCTTCACAGCCTTGTCTCTGTTATTGAAAAATCGTTGTATGAAAAAGATTACTGTCTCGTGGCCTTCCTAGACATTGAAGGTGCCTTCAACAATATAAGCCCGGAGGCTATTAACACCGCTCTAACTAATCTGGGCATAAGCAGGTCTCTTATTGGACTAATTGATAAGCTACTAAAGGGAAGGAAAATAGTTTCTACACTGGGCACAGTTGATTTCTCACGCTATGTCACAAGAGGAACGCCTCAGGGTGGTGTTCCCTCTCCGCTTTTATGGAACCTCACTGTAAACTCGTTGCTACGAGACACAAGCTGGGGGGCGGAAGGATAGTTGCATATGCAGACGATTTAGCTATTGCATACAGGGCAAATTCCCACAAACCCTGTGTGACTTGATGCAAGTAGCACTGGGAGCAGTTTCCTCGTGGTCATCTCGCTGCGGACTTAATATCAACCCGGGAAAAGTGGAGCCTGTCCTTTATACTAACCGGTACAAAATACCAACGCTAAGCCTACCAGAACTAAATGGCGTGCGCCTGAACTTGGCTGACAAAGCCAAATTCCTAGGCATAGTTCTGGATAGAAAGCTTAACTGGAAGGAGAATGTCATCCAGCGCCAGAGGAAAGCGTGCATTGCACTTTACACCTGTAAAAGAGCCATTGGCAAAAAATGGGGGCTCAGTCCAAAAATATGCAGATGGATTTACACTGCGATAATCCGGCCAAATATGCTGTATGGAGTCGTGGTATGGTGGCCTGCGCTGAGCAAGGCAGCCAACCTAAACCTGTTAGGTAAAGTCCACAGATCTAGCATGATCTGTATAAGCGGCGCGTTGAGAACAACGCCCAACGAAGCTCTCCAGGCCATTCTTGGCATTTTGCCACTCGATCTGGAAGGGTACCGGGCAGCGGCAGCATCGGCTCTGCGTCTAAGGGAAACTTCCGGCTGGGGCGCAGGCACTACTGGACACTCCAGAATTCTGGATTCTTACAGCTTTCTCCCTCCGAGCACGGACCGTTGTGCAACCACAACAGTCGGAGATAGCTGGTTCAGAATAAACATTCCCAGCAGGGAAGACTGGGAGAGGACGGATCGGTGTCCTGCTACTAATGGCGGCATTTCCATATACACCGACGGTTCGAAGTTGGACGGCAGAGTTGGAGGAGGGATTTATTCCAAGGATCTGGATCTTGAGCTTTCCTTCAGACTGCCTGATCATTGCAGCGTCTCCCAGGCTGAGGTCTCAGCAATCATGGACGCCGCGGCTTGGATAGGGCAACACGCTATCGGACAGAATATCGTTATTTTCAGCGATAGCCAAGCGGCAGTCAAATCCCTTGGCTCTTACTTGTTCAACTCTGAACTGACGCTCAGCTGTCGTCGATCTCTTCAGGAGATGGCCCAACAGAACCGCGTGAGCCTCACATGGGTCCCGGGACACAGGGACATTGAGGGAAACTGTAGGGCAGACGAACTTGCTAGGCAGGGCACGACCAAGCAGGTTCTTCAGGATAAAGAACGCTTAGGTATGCCCTTGCCACATGCAAGCTAATGCTGAAGGAGCATACACTCCGACAAGCCAATGAAAGATGGCTTTTATGGCCAGAGTGCCGAGTATCCAAACAATCCTGGCCAAAATGGGATATTAAAAGATCTAAATATATTTACACCCTAAGAAGAAGGGATATATCTATATTAATAGGGGTTTTAACCGGGCTGGGTGTACCCTATCGACGATGCTGTAGGAGTTGCAAAGATGATGAGGAGGAGGAAACGGTGGAGCATCTCATCTGCAACTGCCCGGCTTTAAGCGGCGCGAGAAGGCGCTTTTTCGGAGTTCCCTTCCTGGATAGCCTACGCCAGGTAGCGGAGCTGGACATAAAGGACTTGATGGCTTTCATCAAGTCATCTAAATGGTTCGAGGAGGTGTAACGGTGTCGGTTTTTAGGAGTGTCAGCCCCGGGATTCTGCTATGTTGAGAGTCCCAATAGCACTGGGATTTTCCATATGGCTGGGTCCCGGGACTGACTTTCCTAGTGTTGATGGTATCACAACGGGCCTTTTAATACTGGCCTAGGTGTGCCTTTGCGGCAGCCACTTCAACCTACCTACCTGGTTTATTCGTGCAACAGTGTTCTCGAAACGTTTATCTATCGTCATCTCCTCTTTGTGCCACATTCGCAAACACGCGAGCTGCCTCTCCCTCTGTCGCTCTCACGTCATGTATCTAAACAGCTGTAGTTGTGGTAGTGACGCTAGTGATGGAAATACGCTAGAGTTGGGAGATGAGCGATTCTTGAGAACATTCGCCACACTGCCCTCCACCTAAGTCTGATCGTCCCGATCAGACACATTTTCCTATCCAAACGTTGCTAGTCTCTCCAGGGGAACCACTTTCATTTTGTTCCTTGGCATTCCAACAGCCTGTATACGGTAAACAACGTCGTTGATACGTTTCACAAATCTGTACGGTCCTTCCCAGTTGCACTGAACTTTGGGAGACACACTTTTCCTCCGTTGTGGCCTGTTAAGGAATACTAAATCTCCTTCCAGAAACCCTTCTGTTTCCATTGCTTTGTTGTACCTGGTTTTCATGTTTTTGCTTATAGTTCTGGGGAATGGACCAGGTTCATCCAAGGTAATCCCCTCAACCGGTGCATGTGAGTTGCACTGCCTCCTTCGACCATGACTCGTGGACCTCAGCACCTTTGCTCTGATGCACTCATCGCATTTGGCAATCCACTCCTTTACCGACTGACCGTAACCAACCCAATAAAATGTCTGCTTAATCCTCTCCAAGGTCTTCTTGACTCCTAGATGACCTCCACTTGGATCGTTATACATTTCGCTAAGAACATCAGACACCCGCTTCCTTGGAACAACTATAAGCTTCCGAGCGCATTGACCATCTTCACTCTCCCATATTCGATGCAAACAACCGGATACCATTCGTAAACTGTTCCATTGTGCCCAATATGACTTGGCAACTGGACTCGCCGCTAACATTTCTTTTCTTGCTGGTCGTTTGTTTCGGTCAACCCCTCGGATCACACATGCCAGATCTGAATCTTCCTGTTGACTTCTCCGAATTTCCTCAAGCAGGCGTTTGTCTATCAAAGCCATTGGTTGAGGAGGTACCTTTGCCTTTCGAGTGTCCCTGTGTTTCACCTCTAATGAAACTCCTTTAGTGCAATACCCAATGTTGTGTCCAAAGATCAGAGGTACTTCTTGGCCATTGTATGTCATAACTCTATTTCTCAGGTTCATGTGAATGTCTCTCACAGCCAAGAAGTCGACGCCAATGATGACTTCGTCCACAATATCTGCCACTAAGAAGTTGTGGTATGTAGTCACATTCTCAATCACAACTTTGCACCGCACTTCTCCATGAACCAGCTTACTTTCACCAGTTACGGTCCGCAACTTTGCATCCTGCAATGGTCTTGCTCTCTTATGGACCAAGTCACTTCTAATGATGGAATGAGATGCGCCAGTATCCACAGTGAGTAACCGCTCCGTCCAAGAAACCTCTAACAGTAACATTACTTGCTTTCCCTCCGAACTGCGAGACAGAAACTATGGGACATTCATCTTGCTCATCTCCTTCAGCGTTACCCTTACGCTCACCTGCATTGCTGGAATAATTGGATCCAGATCCACAAAAACGTGCAATATGACCAGACTTTCCGCACTTGAAACATTTAATAACCCCTTCATTTTTCTGTTGCTTCCCGTTTAGTGCTTCTAGGATTTTGTAAATTTTTTCGGCCCAGTCTGGCGTCTCCACTTCCACACGGTGAGCTTTGTACGTGGGTTTACTCAAAAGCGAGGCTGTTTCTTGTGTTAGAGCATGTGATACCGTCTCCGCAAATGATCTCTTTGGATTGGCATATGTGGCTCGCTTTGTCTCCACATCACGTATTCCATTTATGAAGCTTTGGATTTTTACACTTTCGATGTATTCCACGGGTGCGTCTGCGTTTGCCAGATGGGCTAACCTCTCGATATCTGATGCAAACTCCTGCAATGTCTCATTAGTCTTCTGGAAGCGATTCTGTAGCTCTATTTGATGTATCTGTCTCCTATGCTCGCTGCCGTAACGTCTTTCAACTGCTCCCATCAACGCTTCGTAGTTGTTTCTTTCAGCGTCCGGAATAGTCTGTAAGATTTCGGCTGCAGGTCCTTTCAATGCCACAAATAAAGCAGCGACTTTGTCCCAGTGGCGTGCCTTCCATATAAGCCGAAAAGCCCGGCTTGCCTAGCTAATCCTCTATGAGCTACAATATGTTTCAAAAATGTATCGTAACAATTTCTTTAACGTTTACATTTGGTTTCACTAACTGCCAATAGCATAAACATATAAATAAAGCTCTTCCTGCCATCTGTCGGCTGATAGCAAAACAATTAACATAAAATTTTCAGCGCATATGATGGCATCTCTTACTTGCTTACTTAAAATAGCCTTTAACCGCCTAGGCGATGATTGCCATCTCGCTTTTACTTATTGGCTTTTACCTGGCTTTCAAATCCCTTACTAAAATGTCTTTTTGAAGCTACAGTTTTTTTGAATTTAGAAGAAATTTTGTATGCAACTACGAAGCCAGCTTCGTGCTGTTGTTACTATAAGCTTTAAAGCCAAACTGGATATGTATTTACATATCTACAATGTTAATGTGCAAAGAGCTCTACTCAAAAATTATTGGCGCATATTTTAAAGTAGAAAAAAAGAATTCAATAGTGGTGATTAATATAATATATATTTTTAATATTTTTTTTTTTTGCTAGGCATTATAAAATATAAAAAATATTTTTTAGGTTTCTTAGGTCCACTTGCACGACGCCGAGTTATCTTTTTAGCTCAGAGTTAATTTGACATTAACTCTGAGTTAAAAATATAAATTTTCGTTGTGCAAGTGAGCCTTGGCTTCTGCGATGTATGTAAATGGGAAATAGTGCAAGTAAACCTTTTCCCTTGGATTGGAAAAGCTTAAAAAATCTGCAAAACAATAACTTGCCTATTGAAGAAACCTAAATGTTTAAGTTTTTTTCCGTGTGCAAAAGTCGATAAATATCTATCCTGAACTCTTCTTCTTCGTCTGAAATGTTCTTTGGCAGCAGTATGTGCTTTCGTTGGGGTTATAAGGACTGGGGCTTGCCTTGATTGAAACACGTAGGCACGCCACTGCTTTGTCCTCAGCGCCCCAGTTGTTCACAGCTGCTGTCTTCTCAAATTGTAGCTTAAATACCTGGAAAGGAACCGTCAAAGGGTGGGGTTTTTACCTTGGGTGTGCTTGTTGAAGCAGATGGACGATTCAGCTGCAACTCTTGGATACGTCCTCTCAGCGCATTAACTTCAGCGTCCATTTTATCCTGCAGCTGTGCAATCTTTGCATCTTGTGCTTCCAGTTTTGAGGACACCAACACCTCCTGTGCTTCCAACTGCGAAGTGATAAATGACCGCTGTTTCTCCAGCTGTGTAGACAACTGCAATATTTGAGATGCCATGTGCGTCTTCGTTTCCTCCCACTGAGATGCCAAGCGTGTCTCTTGTTGTTCCAACTGAGATGCCATGCTTGATGTTATGTTGTTTGACATCTGAGCCAAGGCAGCCAATAAAGAGTTTGTGTCCACATTTGCCACTGAATCCGGAGTATCCTTTTGCTCTTCTATTTTCGTCGCTCCCTCTTCCGAAAGCTGAAAAACATAATCGTCAACGTTGATTCCTTCAGCTTCCATAGCCTCGCGTAGATGTGATTGTAGCTCTGGCTTATTGCCTGTTGTTACCATTCCACGTTTCTCCAACTCGTTTTTGAGTTGTTGGATCTTCAAGTCATTAAACTTTGCCATATCCTTGCAATGTCCTTGTTACCTTTACAATGACCTAGTTATCCTTTTCAATGTCCGTGTTATCCTTTTCAATGTCCTTGTTATCCTTTTCAATATCCTTGTTGCCTTTACAATGTGCTTGTTATCCTGTATTTATTTAACAATACCGCTTCTGACACCAATTGTGACGAATTCGATGATTCCTTGATTATTTTACCTGAGTTCGATCACTGTACGTTAAATAAAACACTCCGATTCTGCTTAGTAAGTAGTACGCTTTATTCAGTACTAAAAACCGTAGTACAATATCGGGGGTTAATTCACTGTTCAGTACTTCACTGTACAACACTTCAAAATAAACTGATTGATTTGCGTTGTCTTTGCGCGGTTTATATACCCTAGCAGACAGCAGCTTCACAACCTAGAAATGTCTACACATTTCTGGTTTATTCGTGCAACAGTGTTCCCGAAGCGTTTATCTATCGTCATCTCCTCTTTGTGCCACATTCGCAAACACGCGAGCTGCCTCTCCCTCTGTCGCTCTCACGTCATGTATCTAAACAGCTGTAGTTGTGGTAGTGACGCTAGTGATGGAAATACGCTAGAGTTGGGAGATGAGCGATTCTTGAGAACATTCGCCACAATATTACGAGAAATGCTAGAGCGCATTATATCAAAGCAAGGTGAGCATAGCTATGTGGGATCCCGTGCTGTAAAACTACTTGGAGACCTGCACAGCGGGGGAAACTTATGTAAGCTGAAAAAGGCTTTATATGGACTTAAACAGTCTGGCCGTCAATGGTACATAAAACTCAGCACAAAATTATCTGAAATGGGACTAACCCTTAAAGAATGAGCCGTGTTTATTTTATGGTATACTCAATAACCATTTTTGCTTGTTATTAGTGTACGTAGACGACCTATTATTTGCATCAATCAGTTTAAAAAGCATCGAATATGTTAAACGAGAACTTTCAAAAGAATTTGAAATTAAGAATCTAGGTCTGGCGAAATATAGCTTAGGTCTGGAGATTGATCAAACCAAGAGCGTTATCAACTTAAAGAAAATAGGCTAGGTAAATGAATTGTTGAATCAGTATGGCATGAAAGATTGTAATCCTTCAATGACACCTTCTGAAGTAAGCGTAAAATTTCCAGACACAAAAGATAAGCCGTGTGAAGAAAATCCATAGAGAGAATTGATTGGAAGCTTAATGTACCTGTCAGTAGCAACTCGGTCTGATATCGCGAATACAGTATCTCGGCTGGCACAGTTTGTTACGAATCCGTCAATGTGTCATTGGCTTGCCGCTAAGAGGGTGCTGAGATATTTGGCTGGAACAGCACACAGAGGATTGACTTTTCGAAAAACCGAAGATCCATTGACAGGTTATACTGATGCCGATTGGGGTGGCTGCACAATTGATCGTCGTTCCTACTCATGCTCCTAAGTGGAGCTGCAATCACTTGGAAATCGCAAAAGCAGCGTACTGTGGCGTTGTCTTCGACTCAAGCAGAATACATCAGTTTAGCAGAAGCAGCTAAAGAAGCAATTTATTTGCGAAGGTTGACTTACAAATGTTTACCAATATAACAATTTTTGCTGACAACAGAGGAGCTCAGTTTTTGGCGAGTGATCCAGTTTTCCATGCTCGCACAAAACACATCGACATAAGGCATCATTTCGTTCGTGAATCAGTTGAGGCTGAACATTTTTAAATTGCAGCATATATCAACGCAAGAAATGATTGCCAACATTATGACCAAACCGTTGCCCAAAGTGAGTGATGAGAGATGCCTAAAAGGACTTGGATTTTCTACCTGAGATGACCTGCTAATTGAGAGGGCGTGTTGGAAATATTCAACTCTATTTCTATTACAATATGCATGTCAATATGGCATCTCCATTCACTTGTCATTTTATTTGTACTTCTTAAATTTCCTTTTTTGTATTACATTCTTTTTGTTATTCTTGTACTTTACCCCTTGTACATTATTCAAGTCTTGAATTCAATTCTGCCGCGACATAGGCGAAGGGGGTGAGAAGCGAGGGGAAGAGTACACTTGAAAGCGTACAGTCAACTCGTTTCAAGTTTTTCTTGCTATCTCTTTCACTCCTCCTTGTACCCCCATATTTTGTTTCATAATTGCTTTCAAGAAAAATTGACAAGTATAGACTCGAATAGAAATCACAAAAGAGAACGCCAGCAGAGTTGAAAGCAATACTTGACAAATGTAAAACCGGAGTTAGCAGCAGGCCAAAATGTTCCCAAATAGGCCCCAAAATGTTCACAAATAGGCCCCAAAATGTTCCCAAATTGGCCCCAAAATGGTCCCAAATTGGCCCCGAAATGGTCTTAAAGTCATCCCATAGTGACCTAAAACGACCACAAGGTATCCCAAAGTGGCCCCAAAATGTTCCCAAATTGGCCCCGAAATGGTCTTAAAGTCATACCATAGTGACCTAAAGCGACCACAGGGATCACAAAGTGGCCCCACAATTGTTCCCAAATTGGCCCCAAAATGGTCCCAAATTGGCCCCGAAATGGTCTTAAAGTCATCCCATAGTGACCTAAAGCGACCACAGGGATCACAAAGTGGCCCCAAAATTGTTCCCAAATTGGCCCCAAAATGTTCCCAAATTGGCCCCGAAATGGTCTTAAAGTCATCCCATAGTGACCTAAAGCGACCACAGGGATCACAAAGTGGCCCCAAAATGTTCCCAAATTGGCCCCGAAATGGTCTTAAAGTGATACCATAGTGACCTAAAGCCACCCCAACTGGTCCCAAATTGGCCCCGAAATGGTCTTAAAGTCATCCCATAGTGACCTAAAGCTACCACAAGGGATCCCAAAGTGGCTCCAAAATGTTCCCAAATTGGCCCCAAAATTGTACTAAATTGGCCCCGAAATGGTCTTAAAGCAGCTATGCTCAAACGCACACTACCAAACTGTGCGATTGTGTTGAAGTATTATTAGTATCTAGAAAAGTCTAAAAACTCCATGCCAGAAGTTTCAAGTTTTGCCGAAAACTTGGCGAATTTTCTAAACTTTGCACAAGCTTTTTAACTTTAATTTATTTCTGTTGCAGATTTGGCCGTTTTTGAAATTAAAATTATTGAAAACACGTAGGTAGGTAGAAGTGGCTGCCGCAAAGGCACACCTAGGCCAGTAATAAAAGGCCCGTTGTGATACCACCAAACACTAGGAAAGTCAGTCCCGGGGCCCGGCCATATGGAAAATCCCAGTGCTGTCGGGACTCTCCATATAGCCGAAAACCCGGGACTGACACTCCTAACCGACACCGCTACCCCTCCTCGAACCATTTTGATAACTTGATGAAGGCCATCAAGTCCTTTATGTCTAGCTCCGCGACCTGGCTTAAGCTAACCAGGAAGGGAACTCCCAGAGAGCGCCTTCTCGCTCCGCTTAAGGCCGGGCAGTTGCAGATGAGGTGTTCCACCGTTTCCTCTTCCTCATCCTCTTTGCAACCCCCCAGCATCGTCGGTAGGGAACGCCTAGCCTTGCTGCGTGCCTACCAATAAGGCAGTGCCCAGTTAAAACACCTATTAATATGGAGATTTCCTTCCTTTTTAGGGCGTATATGTGTCGAGATCTTTTAAGATCGCATTTTGGCCAGGTTTGCTTGGATATCCGGCACCCTGGGGCTTGTAGCCATCTTTCGTTGGCTTCGCGGAGTGTATGCTCCTTCAGCATTAGCTTGCACGTGGCAAACGGCATACCTATGCGCTCTTTATCTTGAAGAATCTGCTTGGTCGTGCCCTGCCTGGCAAGTTCGTCTGCCCTACAGTTTCCCTCAATGTCCCTGTGTCCCGGGACCCATGTGAGGATCACGCGGTTCTGTTGGGCCATCTCTTGAAGAGATCGACGACAGCTGAGCGTCAGTTCAGAGTTTAACGAGTAAGAGCCAAGGGATTTGATGGCCGCTTGGCTGTCGCTGAAAATACAGATATCCTGTCCGATGGTGCGTTCACCTATCCAAGTCACGGCGTCCATGATTGCAGAAACTTCAGCCTGGAAGATGCTGCAGTGATCAGGTAGTCTAAAGGAGAGTTCTAGGTCCAAATCCCTTGAGTAAACCCCTCCTCCGACTCTGCCGTCTAACTTCGAGCCGTCGGTGTATATAAAAGTGCCGCCATTAGTAGCGGGACACCGATCTATGTTCTCCCAGTCTTCCCTGCTGGGAATGTTTATTCTAAAACAACAATCTCCGACTGTTGTGGTCGCACACCGATCTGTGCTCAGAGGGAGAAAGCTGTAAGATCTTAGAATACAGGAGTGTCCAATAGTGCTTGCGCCCCAGACGGACGTTTCCCTTAGACGCACAGCCGATGTTGCTGCTGCCCGGTACCCTTCCAGATCGAGTGGCAAAAAGCCAAGAATGGCCTGGAGAGCTTCATTGGGCGTTGTTCTTAACACCCCGCTTATACAGATCATGCTCGATCTGTGGACTTTTCCTAACAGATTTAGGTTTGTTGCCTTTCCTAGCGCAGGCCACCATACCACGACTCCATACAGCATAATTGGCTGGATTATCGCAGTGTAGATCCATCTGCAAATTTTGGGGCTGAGCCCCCATTTTTTGCCAATGGCTCTTTTACACGTGTAAAGTGCAATGCACGCTTTCCTCTGGCGCTGGATGACATTCTCCTTTCAGTTAAGCTTTCTATCTAGAACTGTGCCTAGGAATTTGGCTTTGTCAGCTAAGTTCAGGCGCACGCCATCTAGTTCTGGTAGGTTCAGCGGTGGTATCTTGTACCGCCTGGTATAAAGGACAAGCTCCACCTTTCCCGGGTTGATGCTAAGTCCGCAGCGAGAGGACCATGAAGAAACTTCTCGCAGTGCTACTTGCATCAAGTCACACAGGGTTTGTGGGAATTTGCCCCTATATGCAATAGCTAAATCGTCTGCATATGCCACTATCTTCCCGCCCCCCCACCTTGTGTCTCGTAGCAGCGAGTTTACGGTGAAGTTCCATAGGAGCGGGGAGAGAACACCACCCTGAGGCGTTCCTCTTGTGACATAGCGTGAAAGATCAACTGTTCCCAGTGAAGAAACTATTTTCCTTCCCTTTAGTAGTTGATCAATTAGTCCAATAAGAGACCTATTTATGCCCAGGTTTGTTAAAGCAGTGTTAATAGCCTCCGGCCTTATATTGTTGAAAGCCCCTTCGATGTCCAGAAAGGCCACGAGACAGTACTCCTTTTCGTGCAATGATTTTTCAACAATAGAGACTAGGCTGTGGAGCGCAGTTTCCGTTGATTTACCTTTGGTGTATGCATGTTGATAGCTAGAAATAAGGTTGCTATCAATAGTAGAGGAGAGATAATCGCTAATTATCCTCTCGAAGGTTTTAAGTGCAAAAGACGAGAGACTGATCGGTCTGTAGTCTCTAGGCTCATAGTGTGAGGCCTTCCCAGCCTTTGGAATAAAGACTACCGTGGCGCTTCTCCAGGAGCACGGAATGTAATTAAGAGCCAGGCAGGCTGAATAGAGAACTACCAGCCATTTAGCTGATATTTCCAGCGTGGTTATAAGTTGTGCGGGGAAAATCCCGTCTGGCCCAGCTGCCTTGAACGGCTCAAAGCTTTTGATTGCCCACCTTACCCTTTCCTCCGTAATGGGTATGTTTACCGCCAGGTTTGTTGCAGATGCTACAGGTGCATCATACAAGTTCCCCGGAAAGTGTGTGTTCAGGAGCAGCTCCAGGGTTTCCCCTTCCGTGCTGGTCCAAGATCCGTCAGGCTTCCGTAAATAGCTACGTAAATAAATAAATACACTTACATGCGCAGCAGTCAACAGTCGTTGACTAAGTGATTCGCACTTTAATTTTCCACAATGTATAGAGAGCGCTTGACTTGTACGTGTGAGCAAATTTATGAGAGAGCAATAAAGTCGGCCGCCCGCGGGCTAGGTAATGATCGTCACTGTCTTAAAGTCATCCCATAGTGCCCTAAAGCGACCACAAGGGATCCCAAAGTGGCCACAAAATGTTCCCAAATTTGCCCCAAAATGGTCTTAATTTGGCACCGAAATGGTTTTAAAGTGATCCCATAGTGACCTAAAGCCACCACAAGGGATCCAAAAGTGGCCCCAAAATGTTCCCAAATTGGCTCCGAAATGGTCTAAAAGTCATCCAATAGTGACCTAAAGCGACCACAAGGGATCCCAAAGTAGCCCCAAAATGTTCCCATATGGGACATCATTATGATGTCATATCATATGATGTCATATCATATGATGTCATATCAGATGATGTCATATCAGATGATGTCATATCATATCATGTGATGTCATATCATATGATGCCATATCATATGTGGTCATATCATGTGATGTCATATCAGGTGATGTCATATCATGTGATGTCATATCATATGATGTCACATCATATGAAGTCATATCATATGATGTCATATCATGTGATTTTATATCATATGATGTTATATCATATGATGTTATATCATATGATGTCATATCATATGATGTCATATCATGTGATGCCATATCGTATGATGTCATATCATGTGATGTCATATCATATGATGTGATATCATATGTTGTCATATCATGAGATGCCATATCATATGATGTCATATCATGTGATGTCATATCATGTGATGTCATATCATGTGATGTCCATCGAGACCCCGGCAAATTATACCCATATGCGCAATACATTCGGCGTAACCTCGGAACCATTTTCTGGATCGGTTCGGGACTGTTTCGGAACCATTTTCGGGATCATTGCGGTGTCATATCATATGATGTCATATCATGTGATGTCATATCATAAGATGTCATATCATGTGATGCCATATCATATGATGTCATATCATGTGATGTCATATCATGTGATGTCATGTCATATGATGTCATATCATGTGATTTCATATCATATGATGTTATAATATGATGTCATATCATATGATGTCATATAATGTGATTTCATATCATATGATGTTATAATATAATATCATATGATGTAATATCATGTGATGTCATATCATATGGTGTCATATCATATAAATCATGTGTTATGACATCATATGATATGAAATCATATGATATGATATCATACCATATAACATCATATAATATGACATGATATGATATGACATCATCTGATATGATATCATACGATATGACTTCATATGATATGACATCATATGATATGACATCGTATGATATGACACCGAAATGATCCCGAAAATGGTCCCGAAACGATCCCGAAACAGTCCCGAAACGATACAGAAAATGGTCCCGTGGTTACGCCGATTGTATTGCGCATATGGGTAAATTTGCCGGGGTCTCGATGGACAAATTTTATAAGCTTTTATTTAGTTTCACCTGACGGCTGTCTGTTATCAAATCTTGCAAGCTAAATTTGATACACTTCCCGGTGTCCGATTGATCTGAAATTCTGCACCCATGTATAACCCCGATAAAGAATCTAAATACAAATGACTTATGTTGCCAGTTGCGTGGCAGAGCAGCATTTCTTTTATTTAGCGATCTTTCAGCTTATTTATAATAATTCTTAATTCTAAAACTCTTATTTACTAAAATACATATTTACTCTAATTCTATGTGTTCATACAGTGCAGCTCAGTGCAGTCAGTAACATACATACAAACATAGACAGCTCGCAGCTACAAGTAATGCCGTTACATACGCACGCACACATGTACTAAGCGTGGGGCTGCTAGCAATGCAGTCGCGCACATGCACACATATGGTGCTAGCGTATGTAAGGCGATATGAAACTCTATAGTTAGTGCCGCTTATATATTTGGGGCTCGTGAGAAAGTGAACGTAATTATGAATACGTTGACTCTGCAAAATGTTTACATTCCACAGCCAACAATTTAGAAGTCGGCGTGTGGCTTTGTTGTTGTTAGTGACATGCTCTGATATACTACACCTCCTTTCCAAAAAAAAAATCGTGAATACATATGAACGATTTTATAGGTAAGTGGTTTTTTTTTCTTTTTCTTGTACATTTCTGCAATTAATTTATGAGTGTTTTATTTGATACTTTTTAGATTTTTATTGCTTGTCGTTTGTTTACAAAATTTTCTGTTGTGCCTGGTAATTATATTACAATGTTTTTCAATTTTGTTTGTTTTATTTTCAAGTGTTGTCGACTTGAATAACTCATATTTTTGGATGTTTGTTTACTTATTCATCTGATACATTTTCTTTATTTGCAATTTGTTTTCTTTTGTACAATTTGTATAAGTGTCGGTTTTTGTTTATGACGTTAATTACTTAAAACGTAAACAAAGTTTTATAGGTCGTAAAAAAAATTTATATTTGTAAATTAATGAGCTAAAATTTTAGGCAAAATGAAATTAATTTATTCAAATAGCTTAAGTCTATTTTTATGAATTATGATATTCTTATTTTCTTTGCTTAAGGAGTTACTATTATTTAAATCTATGTTTTCTATATTGTATGGAATTAAACTATAATTATTTTTATTATCGATATTTACTACTCTATAGGGGATTAAAGTATAATTATTTTTACTGTCAATATTTACTACTACATAGGGCCCTTTGTATCTACTACCTAACTTATGACCTGATTCATTCTTAACTAAAACTAAATCTCCTAAATTTATTTCTTTGTACTGAATATTTTTGTCGTAATAAATTTTTTGTTTTTCTTTGGCTTCTTTTACCAATTTATACGCTCTTTGTTGAGCTACTTGCAATCTATATTTGATTTCTTTCTCATATGCCTCATAGTTATAAACTGGGCTAATTGTATTTTCTTTAAGAAATTCGTACGTAATGGGTATTTTCCCAAAAACCAATTCAAATGGACAATAACCATGAACCGTGGATGGTGTTGTATTGTAACAGTATGCAAAATATTTGATATACTCATCCCAATCATCTTTGTCAATGGATATATTGGTTGAAAGTTCTGTGACTACGTTCAACAGTGCCCAAAGTTTGATGGTGATATGGGGTAGAAGTCTTGTGTTCAATCTTTAAAAGTTTACACAATTCTTTGAAGACATTATTTTTGTATTCAGTCCCCATATCAGTCATGATTGTTTTCATACAACCATAAATTAAGATAAAATTTTCAAAAATTGCTTTGGCCACTGCTATCGCGTGTTTGCTAGCAATCGGAATTGCGATCAGATACTTTGTTAAATCACATACAATTGTTACCGCTTATTCATTTCCATTTATCGATCTTGGTAATGGACCGATTGTGTCAATCTGTACTATATCGAAAGCTTTCGTTGGCGTTTCAGTGATAGTCATTAGTTCCTTTAAATTTGTATTTATTTTATTTTTACTGCATTTTATGCATTTTTTAATGTGTTTTCTTATGTCATTTTTCATATTTTTCCAATAATATTTCTGTTTTATTTTATTTGTAGTTCGATTGATTCCTGGGTGGCCACCATTAACAGGATCATCGTGATATTTTTGTAATATCTTTTTAATTACTTCCTTATCTGTCACGTGCACAACCTCCGGAGTTAATGCAATAGTTAAGTTTTTGAGAACCTTGGTACCAACTTCTTTAAATTTATCTACTCGAGTATAATTATTTTTAAACAATTTGTCTCCTAAGGACAACTGTATTTTATTTATTTTCAAATTGTCCTTTCATTCGCCTGGCAAAGAATTGAACTAAATCAATCTTCGCCTCAACAATTGAATTATCATCAATAGATGAATTGCCGGCTTCATTTGAAAGCCTGGCAAAGGATTGACCTGAATCAATCTTCGCCTCAACAATTAAATCATTAATGTATATTTTGCTACAAATTTTCTTTCCCTTTTTGAACTGCAGTTTCGGGGGGTCGAAAACGAGCTGAGCTAGCTTTTTTACTTCATATTTATTAAGCGCTTCATATATTTTAATGTTCTCTTCGTGATGTTTTTCTTTGATGTTTTTGTTATTGGAATTTTTATTAGTTTCCGATCTAGTCGTAATCCTCATTATTTGACATGCTTTTATTGACATTTCCTTTAAATCATTTATATTGATGCGTGAAAGCGCATCCGCGACATAGTTTTCTTTTCCAGCTATGTACTCCACCTCAAAGTCATATTCCTCTAATTCCAGTCGAACTCTAGTTAATTTTGATGAAGGGTTTTTCATCGAAAATAAATATGTTAAGGGGCGATGGTCTGTTTTAACTAAAAATTTTCTACCATAAACGTATGGTCTGAAATAAGTGATTGCCTAATGGATTGCCGCCAATTCGTTTTCAATTGTTTCTTTATTGCTTTCACCTTTCGTGAATGCTCTTGACGCATAGGCAATTGGTAATTGTTTGCCTTCATATTCTTGACTAAGAACTGCGCCGCAGGCGAATCCGCTTGCATCTGTTGTTATACAAAATTCTTTACTGAAATCTGGATATTGCAAGATATTTGGGTTAATTAATGCCTCCTTCAAGTAGACAAAAGCTTTTTGACATTCTTCCGTCCAATCGAAGGAAACGTTCTTCTTACATAGGTAGGTAGGTGGAAGTGGCTGCCGCAGAGGCACACCTAGACCAGTAATAAAAGGCCCGTTGTGATACCACCAAACACTAGGAAAGTCAGTCCCGGGGCCCGGCCATATGGAAAATCCCAGTGCTGTCGGGACTCTCCATATAGCCGAAACCCGGGACTGACACTCCTAACCGACACCGCTACCCCTCCTCGAACCATTTTGATAACTTGATGAAGGCCATCAAGTCCTTTATGTCTAGCTCCGCGACCTGGCTTAAGCTAATGCTAAGCGTATATTCTTCTTACATAACCTTGTTAAAATTCTGGAATCATCATTCTGGAATGCTCCGCAAAATTTGGAACAAATCTCCGGTAATAGTTACAAAATGCTACAAATCTTTTAACTTCATCTGCATTTTTTGGGGTTGGATAATTTAAAACAACTTCAAATTTATTAGGATCCGGCAAAATGCCTTTATTTGTGCACTTGTGGCCAAGATAAGTAACTTCTTGGTTAAAAAATAAACATTTATCCGGATGTAATCTTAAATTATATTTTCTACAAGATGAAAATACATCTCTCAAATTCGTAATCATGTGTTTTTCGAAACGTCCTAATACCACCAGGTCATCCATATATAGAAAAGCTTGAGAAGGCTTAAGGCCTGCAAATGCAAGAGACATCATTCTTTGAAACGAGTTTGGGGCCACTTTTAAACCATATGGCAATCTTTTGAAACGATACGTGCCATCGTCTGCCGTAAACGATGTTATGTCCCTAGAGTCTTTATGTAACTCAATTTGATGAAAGCCAAACATCAAGTCTAAGCATGAAAAATATTTAGCTCTACCCAATTGATCTAATATATCATCAATTCTTGGCAATGGGAATTTATCTGCCGTTAACTTTTTGTTTACCTGCCGGTAATCGACTACTAATCTCCATCTTTTATCATTTTTGCCTGGTAGAGGTTTTTTGGGTACAAGCAGAATGGGGCTATTGTATTCTGACATAGACGGCTCTATAATGTCATCTTCAATTAATTTATTGACGTGTTTACTAATTTCGCTTTTATGAGCTTGTGGAATTCTGTAATTTTTTACATAGACTGGATTATTATCTTTCATACGTAATTTTTGCTTGTAAAAATTATTAGTGGTAATGGGTTCTGATTCTAGTGAAAATATGTCAATAAATTCTGCGCATAGTTCATTAAGTTGTTCAGTAACAAATTTTGGAAAGTTTTTATTTAATCTTTTTAATTTTTCTTTAGTATTTTCTACTGTTTCCGGTTTATTTTTTACTACTGTGTAATCATCTAGATTCTCTGTGTTAATTTTGAAGTTTTGAATAGTTGCGTTTTTATCTGTTGTATTTATGACTCTAATAAAGATTTGCTTTGAATTTACTAAGGTGTTTGCTATAAAAATACCTTCGGATAATTTTTGATGAGGTATCAATAATTCAGAATTGCCATTTTGAATATGAACTTGTCGGAATACTTCCGATCTTGCTGGGATTGTTATGCAATTTACGGTTGGGTTATTTGTCATTTGGATTATTATGTTTTCTGGGTAATCATACGGACGTAGTATTAGGGTGTCCCCGTTTTTATTGTAATCTAAAATGCAATTATATTTTTTAATAAAATCAAGTCCCAAAATTCCGTCACATGGGATTGGAAATGTATCTTCCACTATATGAAATTTGTGTTTAATTAATAGGTGATCATCCTTTAAATCTGCGGTAACCGTGCCAATAGTGCTTGTTAAACCATGACCAATGCCCTTTAGATCAGTTTTTTGAGAATAATTAATGGTGACATTATTGTCAATTTGACCCTTTTTTATAATTGATATGCCCGCTCCTGTATCAATCAGGAGGGTTGAAATAGAGTTATTTAGAGTTGTTCTTGAGGATATATAACTATTAAGGTTGTTTACATTTCTGACATTTCTAGGATTATTGCGATTAGGACCGCGTGATTGATTTCCGAAATTTCTTCCGGATCTTTGGTTGTAATTTCTATTATTATTATTGTTATTATTAAAATTATTGAAACGTGCTGGAAATGTACGCCTTTGGTTACCTCTGTAAGAGTTATTTTGGTAACTTCTGCGGAAATTACCGCGAAAATAATTTTGTTGGCGTATGTGCAACAATGAATTAGGGTTTCCCGTTATTTCTGTGCAGCTGTTGGTGAATTTGGATATAGCTTCGTTCATCGAAGTGAACGTTCCAGCTTGCATAATTCTTTTCACCTTATCATTGGAACAATTTTTACACATAGCTTTTACAGCAGTTTGTGTAGCATATTTGGTGGCTAGGTCTGTTGTTAAGCCATCAGATATGTATAATCCCTCTAGGGATTTTGTCAATTTTTCAATCTCTGCAATATATTGATTAGCAGTCTTACTGCGCTGTTGGATGTTCAGGAGTTTCGCTGTTATAACTTCAACTGACTCACCCTTTACTTTATTTTTTAATTTTAGTTTTATTTCCTGTATTGACTCTTCAGCGCTTATCAAATTTCTAGCTGTGCCTTTCAGCTTAGTTTTTATCATGGACACTGCTAAAGCCTCATGTTCCTCTTTGATTTGTTCGAGGATTTCAAGGGAATCCAGAAAACTCGATAAGTTTTCCGGTTTGCCATCGAACTCAGGTAAGATCGATGACGCAGTTTTAATAAATGAAGTCGCTGATTGCGCCATTTCGGTGTCTTTTTGAAAATTGTGTTCTACTTGGGCGACAATGTTTGTTTGAGAAAATGTTTTTTTTTTGTTCTCGATAGTCTCAGTCTGGATAAATTTATCAGAATGAACTGTTTTTTCTTCTTCTAGTTCCTCTTCTGAACTATCTTCCAGTAATTTTGCGTCAAAATCTATTTCAATCTCTTTTTGATAGGATTTTGGCACATCGAAGTCAATTTCATATCTAGACAATGAATACACCAATTTGTCTCTGATAGACGAAAAAATTTGGTATGCTTCTTTTTCATGAGGTTTTGATAAATTAGTTCTTTTTATAATTTTTCCACTATTATTCAATGACAATAAAATGATATTCAAATGTTTCTTTATCGTTTCAATTTTAATTTTTGTATTTTTACAAATACATTTATATGACTTTTCTGCATTTGTTTTTTCGTCAGAAAGCTCCTTCAAAATATCGTCCCACTTTTCCATTTATGTTAAAATTTTTATTTATTACTTAAACTTTGTTCAGATCGTCTGCTCGACTCTGGTATTTCTTTTTTAAAAATTTATTGTGGGCTGAATATATCTTGAGGAACAAACTGATACAAGTGCAGATCGTCACAATCAGAAGCAGGATTTTTATGAATTCTAAAGCTTCAGAATGGTCAATAATTTTAATGCTATTGACTACATTCGCATTTGGGTTTATCCACTTTAGAAGTTTTTCCGCCCATATCAGGAGTTAGATAGATAAATGGAAATGGTTGTTGTTGTTGTTGTAACGAAGTGTAGCCCTGCCCAGCGTGTACTTTTCCTTAACCTAAATTGTCATCAATTTCTTCTAACGGGAGTCCTAGGAAACTTGCAGTTTCAACAGGGTTGGACCAGAGGGAGATGGGTGTTAGAAGAGTGGGCTCCGAAGAGCAGATAAATAAATGGTTGGTATTATGGGGTGACGAGCCGCATGCCGGACATTCATTCGGCACGTCAAGGTCTAGTCTGGATAAGTAGGAGTTTAACCTGCTACAGTATCCAGAGCGTAATTGAGCCAGAGTGACCCTTGTCTCTCGAGGAAGATGACGCTCCTCAGCCGCGACGCGAGGTGGTTTGGCGTGCAAAACGGCGTTCAGTGGACAGAGCGAGACATAAGACGCAACGGACGTGTCATGGATGTGCTTCAGGGCCTGCGTATGTACCTTTGGATCAAACGGCGAAAGTGTGAGGTGCCGGATCTCATCAAAATGCTCACGTAGATGTGCCCTTACGGTCCTAGGAGGTGGCTCATACTCAAGCAGTAGTCTGTTGGGATGTTGTGGTTTGAAACAGTTCAACAGGTACTGCTTGTTTAGCATTTCATTGTGCTCCAAAACTGGGAGCATTTCCACCTCATGATGTAAATGATGTTTTGGAGACATAAGGACGCATCCCGTGGCGGTTCTGAGTGCGGTATTTTGGCAGGCCTGCAGTCTTTTCCAATGAACCTCAGCAAGCCCCGGCGACCATATCGGCGACGCGTAATTCAGGATCGGCCGACCAATTGCTTTATAGGTTGCCAGCAACGTTTCTTTGTCTTTACCCCAAGTGCTGCCGGCTAGCGACTTGAGAATTTTAAGGCGGCTTTGTAGCTTAGAGACAATTGCGGTTGAATGAGCAGCGAATTTGTGCATGGGGTCGAAAGTTACCCCTAAGATTTTAGGGTGAGAGACAGTAGGTAATTTTTGATCACCTATGTAGATTTCTAACTCCATGCCAACTTGCGCCGTCCAGGTCGTGAATAGTGTCGCCGAGGACTTCGTTGGCGACAATGTCAGGCTCCGGGCAGTGAAAACCTCAACAAGAGAGGGGAGATAACCATTGATCCTGGAGCATAGCTCATCAACGGAAGTGCCAGAAGCCAGTATCGTACAATTGTCTGCGTAAGAGACAATCGAGACTCCATCTGGTGGAAAAGGAAGCCTCGAAATATAAAGATTAAACAGAAGCGGTGAAAGGACACCACCCTGCGGTACCCCTTGTTTAATCTTTCTCGGTTTTGATTTTTTGTTTCTGAAAACTACAGACGATTGACGACCACTCAGATAATTGGCGGACCAACGCTTAAGACAGGGGGGGAGCACAACGTGTGTAAGTGTAAAAGTAGGTCGCCTCCCAGTTGGTGCACCCTGGGTAACGCTAAATGACCTGCATAGCCTGCACGGCTAGTTTAGTTTCTTGTATTGCCGGATCTACGAGAACGGTACCAGCACTTGTGCTGTACCCATCGTGCCGAAACGACCCGGGCCGTTTTCTTATATCGACCCGGCCAAGAGCAATACACTCGAGGTGACCCTGTCTGACATTTAGGCAGGGCTACACCTCGTTACAACAACAACAACAACAACAGGGGGGGAGCGATGAATCTTCCAAATCGGATACCAGTTGTCCATGATTTACTGTGTCAAAAGCTTGAGACAGGTCAAGAGCAACTAGAACCGTCCTGTGATGAGGGCTTTTCTGGTTGAGTCCGTCAGTTATCTGAGTGTTAATGGCATTTAGAGCAGATGTTGTGCTCCGTATTTTTCTAAAGCCATGTTGGTGCTCGGCTAACCTCAACTTTGATGTGTAAAGAGGAAGTAATACCGCCTCCAATGTCTTCACTACTGGCGAGAGGAGCGATATCGGACGATAAGACTCCCCTACGTTAGCTGGCTTGCCAGGCTTTAGTAGTGGGACCACGACTGCCTGTTTCCATTTTTCAGGTATGACAGAAGTGGCCAGGGACAAATTGAAGACAGTAGTGAGGTATTTTACTCCCTCTTCGCCGATATGTTTTAAATGCACCATGGCTATGTCGTCAGGGCCCATAGCTTTAGAGTTTTTGGCTTTCCTGATGGCCACTCGAACCTCTGTAGCGGTGATGGAAACGGGGGCATTGTTTTTGTGTTTATGCGCACACCTGAAGATCCTACGTCTGTCCCTGTCCTGTGCAGGGTGTGGTACAAACTGTCGGCAAAAGGCCGTTGCACTTTTCTTCGGGTCACTAAACGTCTTATCACCAAAGGTGATGTCTACGTTTTTTGGAGGGCCCGTCGAATTTGACAGGGATTTGACTGTGGACCATAATTTTCCAACACCGGTAGAGAGGTTACAAGACCTCAGATGCTCCTCCCATTTGGCATGTTTGTGTTCATCTACCAACCGTCTGATTTCCGCGTTGAGACCACTGATCTGTGGGTCTGCGGGATCGATGCTACGTATATGGTCACGTTCATTGGCCAGGGCTGCAGCTTCAGTTGGGAAGTTTGGCCGTACATTTTGTATTCTCCCAGCTGGTATAAAAAGGGCTGCAGCTCTATTTATGACCTTACGTATTTCCTTTTCACCTTGGCGTACGTCAGTCGGTATGGGAAGAGCACCAAAGGAGCTCTCAGTAAACTCAGTAAAGCCAACCCAGTCAGCCCCCCTGAAGTTTACGTAGGATCTCTTCTCAGAGGTGGTGAAATCCGGGGCACGATCAACGGACAGGATGATTGGCAGGTGATCTGAAGCCACCATTGGGCGCCAGTTTATGCAGTTTATTAGACCCGGACTAACAATTGTTATGTCCGGGGAGCTACTGCAATTTACTGCCATCCTCGTGGGGGCGTCCGTGTTCACCACGCAGAATGTGGAAGCGTCAATTTGCTCGGCTATTTCCCGTCCTCTGCCGTCAGCAGAATGGCGTGAATGGCACATGTCATGGTGTGCATTAAAATCGCCCATAATGACACGGTTATCGCCCCGTAGGAAATCGCTTAAATCAGGGCGATAACTTCTGGGACAACAGGTGACGGGAGGTATGTAGATGTTTATCAGCTCGAGATCAACACCTCCAGCTGAAATGACAATACCCTGTCGCTCTAAGGGTATGTCCTCTTGGTCGGTGTTGAATGCAAATTCCCTATACCGCACGGTTTGGTGGATGATGAACGCAAGACCACCCCCACCGTCCGTACGATCATGCCGGAGAATGTGGTAGCCACCACTCGCTCTGAGATCCGAGTGGGTACCAAGTTTAGTCTCCTGGATTGCAGCAATTTTGATGGAGTTTTGCTGCATAAACTTGGTGATCTCCACAATCTTGCCAGTTATACCATTGCAGTTTAATTGCATTATTTTGAAATGCGGGGGAGAGGCAATGGTCACTCTGGGAGTCAGGGACTGGTGCGCTCGCCGTGGAGGTAATATGCTAGTCCGTGATCGTCGTCGCAGTCCTGAAGGCGACAAATTCCGCTCGTTGGGAAACGAGGTGGAATTTGTCGGCAATGTGGGCTGCACAGCTCGACAACACGGCGCAACATACGCATTGGTCCATAGATTTCTGTTTGCGAGCCCTGAGCATATGCGCAGGTGACATTGGCCAAGGCAGATATTGCACTTGACCGATGGCACTCTGGACGCATATATTCTGTGCCGACAAACAGTGCACATAGTGTGAGGGACCAGGAGCTGATGGCCTTGATTCACACTTGTGCCGGTACCGGAAGAAGTAGAGGGGAGGAGAATATTTTGGGGCGGGAGTTGTAGCTCAGCAGTGCTCACAACATCTATAGATGTGCTACGTAGGGAGTAGCTATGAGCTGCTGTGTGAGGTGTTAGCGCGCTAGGGCGCGAGCTACAACTGGGAACACACAATGTTTGCTGAGCAATAGATATATTGCGAAGGGGAGGCGATAGCGCTACGCCGGAGCGTCGCGAGCCACGGGACGTTCTAAGACGTGAACAGCAAGGCGCCACGAAGGTTTTAAAAAAACTAAGAGGCCGGTGTGTTTTTGGATCTAGTCCGGAGCAACTAGACTTGTGTAGCCAACCTTTACAAGATGTGCATTGCACCGAATGCGAACATCTGGTATAAATTTTCTTCCGGCACACGCAGCAGAACCATTCTGTTGGACCAGGGTTTAGCTCAACGCCAGACCGGAACAACAGAATAGGGAGCAGCCCTGCTGCAAGGAACTGCTCCAGGGATGACAATTTTAGGGGGAGGAATCGTGACACGTTAGACAGGGTCACTTCGGGTGTACTGCTCTTGGCCAGGCTGTAATAAAAAAATACAGCCTGGGTCGTTTCGGTACGAAGGGTACTGCGCAAGCACATGTACCTTTCTCGCAGAACCGGCAGTACGTAGAAACGAAATGGTCTTTTCACTTACTCTTCTTTTTTTTTCTTATATATTTTTTTTTTTTCAAAAAAAAAATTCAATACCAAATTTTTCTTGTTTAAATCTTTATTTTTATTTAGTCATAGTTGCTTTTACCGCCCATTTTTCTTATAAATTTACACAATTCTTCTACCAAAGTGGACGGATAAAAAAGATCTTCAATTGTGGGTTCTCTTTCCATTCCTATGAAGGACCAGAATTTTTTCAAACAATTTAGATTATGCCTATTGCTGCCTATATTACGTGATCTCGACTATCGGGCAACGTCTGCGTTTTCACGCTCTAAATCTTCAACAATTTTATTTATTGCCTCGTAGTCAAGATCTTCAGGCAATGCACAATCCATGGGAATAGATTGCAAGTAACTAAATTAACGTACCAAAAATTTTCTTTATCTTTTTTTTTTTTTTAATTATTTTTTAAAAATTTTTATCTTTCGATTGTTTTCTTAAACTTTGGATTTCTCTTTTTAGTTTTATCTTTAAATCTTTGTTTGTACATATATTAGCTTGTTGATACAATTCAGCTAATTTTCTTCTTTTAACATATTTTTGACTCAACCGATTAAAAAAAAATTTGGATAAAAAAAAAACAAGGCGAAAAGGCAACTATTTGGTGCCCTTCTAGTTTAAGCGGCCGTTAGGCCAGCCATAATTTAAACAACATTTTTTTTTTCTTATACTTAATTATTTAGTTGATTGATGCTTTGTGGTCCCTTTAATAAGCCAGTTCTTTGGATAATTCCTTTCTGTTATGCCAACAATCCTTGTTTTTCCTCGGATGCCATTACAACGTGTTCGGGCAATAATTCATTAAATCTTTGGATACTTCCCCTCTGTTATGCCAACAATTCTTTTTTTTTTCTCGGATATCCTCGCAACGTCTGCAGGCACTAATTCATATTTAGTTATGTTGATCAATAGTTCCGATTCAAGAAATTGTTCGTTCAAAATTATGTTACTTTATTCCTGCCGAATTTGGACGGCAGGATAATTTAATGAAATACTAATTTTATTATCCTGGTTTTCCTGCCTTTGAAATCTGGCAGATCGCTAAGAGAGCAATATTTGCCGTCAGTATCAACGCAGGATCGCCATAAAGAATCTAAATACAAATGACTTATGTTGCCAGTTGCGTGGCAGAGCAGCAATTCTTTTATTTAGTGATCTTTCAGCTTATTTATAATAATTCTTAATTCTAAAACTCTTATTTACTAAAATACATATTTACTCTAATTCTATGTGTTCATACAGTGCAGCTCAGTGCAGTCAGTAACATACATACAAACATAGACAGCTCGCAGCTACAAGTAATGCCGTTACATACGCACGCACACATGTACTAAGCGTGGGGCTGCTAGCAATGCAGTCGCGCACATTCACACATATGGTGCTAGCGTATGTAAGGCGATATGAAACTCTATAGCTAGTGCCGCTTATATATTTGGGGCTCGTGAGAAAGTGAACCTAATTATGAATACGTTGACTCTGCAAAATGTTTACATTCCACAGCCAAACATTTAGAAGTCGCCGTGTGGCTTTGTTGTTGTTAGTGACATGCTCAGATATACTACACCGATGACAATGCAATATTATAAAAAAAAAATTTCGATAGGTGGCTCGTGGGTCGCTATATTTTCAAAATTCGCATTTATGGTTCGATTTAGCTGAAATTCGTAACATGTATTACTACCATGAAAAGAAATATTTTTGTAAAAAAAATTCCGCTAGGTGGGGCTGAGATAGCGGTAATAAAAACTCAAAATCGTAATTATGGACCGATTTGGCTGATATTTTGCGTGTGTGTTACTTAATTAATTTCTAAATGTTAAAAAAAAATTGGAACCGCTAGGTGGCGCGTGAGTCGCTTTATTTGAGAATTACGAAGGTCTGTTTTCAGTGTCGATTAATTCGTTTTTCAACGAACTTCCCGTTGAGGTAGGATCTTGAAATTTTCATCATCGCTTAGTTTTATACCCCAATGCACTATAATAAAAAAATAAGTCCGATAGGTGGCGCATGGGTAGAGATATTTGAAAAATTTAATTTACAGAGATTTTGCTTTCGATTTTGAACTAACTTCCCGTTGAGCTGGGGTTTTGAAATTTTCACCATCGATCAGGTTTTACCGAAAATGCATTATACAAAAAAAAAATCTAAAATATTGCTTTATTTGCAAAAATCCAATCATCACCCAAGTTTAGTCGTTTTTCCCTATTGCCATAGAAAGAAGATTGGAATTCGCCGCGTGGTGTATTCCAAAAGTACCTTTACTTACCACGCGGCGAATTCCTTTACTCTTATGAGCATTGTCTATTGATATGCAGATGGCGCTGAAGAATGCAACATTCGGCTAATTTCTTCACTCTTTTGAGCAATTATGCATAAAAAGTTGGCTCTGCTGATTTTGTATTATTAAATTGAAGAAAAAAGGAAACAGCTAATTATTATTGAAACGCAGTTCTAATTAATTTCTTATTATTATAAGCTTTTATTTAGTTTCACCTGACGGCTGTCTGTAATGAAATCTTGCAAGCTAAATTTGATACACTTCCCGGTGTCCGATTGATCTGAAATTCCGCACCCATGTATAACCCCGATGACAATGCAATATTATTAAAAAAAAATTTCGATAGGTAGCGCGTGGGTCGCTATATTTTCAAAATTCACATTTATGGTCCGATTTAGCTGAAATTCGTAACATGTATTACTACCATGAAAAGAAATATTTTTGTAAAAAAAATTCCGCTAGGTGAGGCTGAGATAGCGGTAATAAAAACTCAAAATCGTAATTATGGACCTATTTGGCTGATATTTTACGTTGGTGTTACTTAATTACTTTCTAAATGTTAAAAAAAATTGGACCCGCTAGGTGGCGCGTGAGTCGCTTTATTTGAGAATTACGAAGGTCTGTTTTCAGTGTCGATTAATTCGTTTTTCAACGAACTTCCCGTTGAGGTAGGATCTTGAAATTTTCATCATCGTTTAGTTTTCTGCCTCCACGCAAAATAACAAAAAAATAATTCCGATAGGTGTTACTTTTCCATCTTGTTCACTAATAATAACAACATAGAATAATTTAAGAAAAATTATTCACAAACGGTCAAAAGTCCACCAAAGTTTCAAAGATTCTCAAATTAATGACCACAAACTCATAACATACATACATATTAATCGCAGGACACAGCGAAAAAAAGCCACCCTGTGAAAATAAGCTGCAGCTGTCAGTAAAATGATCACGGGGTGCACTAAAATCCTTGACACTGCTAGTATAAATGGCGATCGATTGATGTCGCTCTAGTTGTCGATAAGGTAGTATAAAAACAAACAAACAAAATAAAATGAATACATACTAAGTGAACATGATGGATATAAGCTAGCAATAATCTCAACGCAGCTTGGTGCAAGAGGTACACACTGCGGGCTTAGAAATTCCTAATCCCCTTGGTTCTTGGTTCGATGACCAACAAAAGGTGATGAAAAAATTTCTAAACACAAAGCCATTTGATAAGTGCCCTTGAGCAAGGCCGAAATTACGTAATCATGGTAGCTTGTAATTGTTGTTACTTTTCCATCTTGTTCACTAATAATAACAACATAGAATAATTTAAGAAAAATTATTCACAAACGGTCAAAAGTCCACCAAAGTTTCAAAGATTTTTTAAAAAAATTAGCTTAATTTCAAAAATCCCATTTATCGTTTAGTTTAGTCTTTATTCCAATATCCCAAAAGTAACTCTATTAACCACGCGGCTTTATTGTAAAAGATTTTATGGTTTCTGTTGCTGCTAGCAGCCGATTGATGTCGCTGCGACATTATTGCCTCTTGTTGATAAACCGAAAGTAACTTTATTAACCACGTGGCTTTATTGTAAAAGATTCTATGGTTTCTGTTGCTGCTAGCAGCCGATTGATGTCGCTGCGACATTATTGCTTCTTGTTGATAAACCGAACTAAATAGTAAAAAATAAAATGAAAGAAAAAAAAACTTTTTTAAAAATAAGCTTTTATTATTGGTTTATAAAATTAACTAAAAAGTAAAAAATAAATTGACTGTACAGGAATATAACACTTTATAAGTTCATTTTGATGGTATAATTAAGAACATTCAGGTAATAAATTTTGATGGTATAATTAAGAACATTCAGGACCTTCTTTTCTTGCTATCGAAATTTAACACGCTTTTATTATTAATAAAATTAGGAATGTGATATATACTGGAAGATTTAATAATTTAGGTGTAAAGTTTTAATGTTAGAAATATATAATTATGTACAATATGGAATTATTTTGTGGCAGACGAAGAAGCCAAATTATCTTTAAAGGTTACAATGAACTTATAAAGTGTTATATTCCTTTACAGTCAATTTATTTTTTACTTTTTAGTTAATTTTATAAACCAATAATAAAAGCTTATTTTTAAAAAAGTTTTTTTTTCTTTAATTTTATTTACTTTTTAGTTAATTTTATAAACCAATAATAAAAGCTTATTTTTAAAAAAGTTTTTTTCTTTAATTTTATTAAATTGAAGAAAACAGGAAACAGCTAATTATTATTGAAACGCAGTTCTAATTAATTTATTATTATTATAAGCTTTTATTTAGTTTCACCTGACGGCTGTCTGTAATGAAATCTTGCAAGCTAAATTTGATACACTTCCCGGTGTACGATTGATCTGAAATTCTGCACCCATGTATAACCCCGATGACAATGCAATATTATAAAAAAAAATTTCGATAGGTGGCGCGTGGGTCGCTATATTTTCAAAATTCGCATTTATGGTCCGATTTAGCTGAAATTCGTAACATGTATTACTACCATGAAAAGAAATATTTTTGTAAAAAAAAAATCCGCTAGGTGGGGCTGAGATAGCGGTAATAAAAACTCAAATCGTAATTATTAAAAGTTAAAAAAATTGGACCCGCTAGGTGGCGCGTGAGTCGCTTTAATTGAGAATTACGAAGGTCTGTTTTCAGTGTCGATTAATTCGTTTTTCAACGAACTTCCCGTTGAGGTAGGATCTTGAAATTTTCATCATCGCTTAGTTTTATACCCCAATGCACTATAATAAAAAAATAAGTCCGATAGGTGGCGCATGGGTAGAGATATTTGAAAAATTTAATTTACAGAGATTTTTCTTTCGATTTTGAACTAACTGCCTTTGAGCTGGGGTTTTGAAATTTTCACCATCGATCAGGTTTTACTGACAATGCATTATACAAAAAAAAAATCTAAAATATTGCTTTATTTGCAAAAATCCAATCATCACCCAAGTTTAGTCGTTTTTCCCTATTGCCATAGAAAGAAGATTGGAATTCGCCGCGTGGTGTATTCCAAAAGTATCTACCTTTACTTACCACGCTGCGAATTCCTTTACTCTTATGAGCATTGTCTATTGATATGCAGATGGCGCTGAAGAATGCAACATTCGGCTAATTTCTTCACTCTTTTGAGCAATTATGCATAAAAAGTTGGCTCTGCTGATTTTGAATTATTAAATTGAAGAAAAAAGGAAACAGCTAATTATTTTTATGAAACGCAGTTCTAATTAATTTATTATTGTTATAAGCTTTTATTTAGTTTCACCTGACGGCTGTCTGTAATCAAATCTTGCAAGCTAAATTTGATACACTTCCCGGTGTCCGATGGATTTGAAATTCTGCACCCATGTATAACCCCGATGATAATGCAATATTATAAAAAAAAATTTCGATAGGTGGCGCGTGGGTCGCTATATTTTCATTTCGCATTTATGGTCCGATTTAGCTGAAATTCGTAACATGTATTACTACCATGAAAAGAAATATTTTTGTAAAAAAAATTCCGCTAGGTGGGGCTGAGATAGCTGTAATAAAAACTCAAAATCGTAATTATGGACCTATTTGGCTGATATTTTACGTGTGTGTTACTTAATTACTTTCTAAATGTTAAAAAAAATTGGACCCGCCAGGTGGCGCGTGAGTCGCTTTATTTGAGAATTACGAAGGTCTGTTTTCAGTGTCGATTAATTCGTTTTTCAACGAACTTCCCGTTGAGGTAGGATCTTGAAATTTTCATCATCGTTTAGTTTTCTGCCTCCACGCAAAATAACCAAAAAATAATTCCGATAAGTGGCGCACGAGTAGAGATATTCGAAAGTTTTCATTCCAGGAAATTTTGCTTTTGATATTGTACTAACTTGCAGTTAAGATGGGATTTTGCAAATTTTCATTATCGTTCAGGCTTCGCTAACAATAAATAAAAAAATTTGCTTAATTTCAAAAATCCCATTTATCGTTTAGTTTAGTCTTTATTCCAATATCCCAAAAGTAACTTTATTAACCACGCGGCTTTATTGTAAAAGATTTTATGGTTTCTGTTGCTGCTAGCAGCCGATTGATGTCGCTGCGACATTATTGCCTCTTGTTGATAAACCGAAAGTAACTTTATTAACCACGTGGCTTTATTGTAAAAGATTCTATGGTTTCTGTTACTGCTAGCAGCCGATTGATGTCGCTGCGACATTATTGCTTCTTGTTGATAAACCGAACTAAAAAGTAAAAAATAAAATGAAAGAAAAAAAAACTTTTTTAAAAATAAGCTTTTATTATTGGTTTATAAAATTAACTAAAAAGTAAAAAATAAATTGACTGTAAAGGAATATAACACTTTATAAGTTCATTTTGATGGTATAATTAAGAACATTCAGGTGTTAAATTTTGATGGTATAATTAAGAACATTCAGGACCTTCTTTTCTTGCTATCGAAATTTAACACGCTTTTATTATTAATAAAATTAGGAATGTGATATATACTGGAAGATTTAATAATTTAGGTGTAAAGTTTTAATGTTAGAAATATATAATTATGTACAATATGGAATTATTTTGTGGCAGACGAAGAAGCCAAATTATCTTTAAAGGTTACAATGAACTTATAAAGTGTTATATTCCTTTACAGTCAATTTATTTTTTACTTTTTAGTTAATTTTATAAACCAATAATAAAAGCTTATTTTTAAAAAAGTTTTTTTTTCTTTAATTTTATTTACTTTTTAGTTAATTTTATAAACCAATAATAAAAGCTTATTTTTAAAAAAGTTTTTTTCTTTAATTTTATTAAATTGAAGAAAACAGGAAACAGCTAATTATTATTGAAACGCAGTTCTAATTAATTTATTATTATTATAAGCTTTTATTTAGTTTCACCTGACGGATGTCTGTAATCAAATCTTGCAAACTAAATTTGATACACTTCCCGGTGTCCGATTGATCTGAAATTCTGCACCCATGTATAACCCCGATGACAATGCAATATTATAAAAAAAAAATTCGATAGGTGGCGCGTGGGTCGCTATATTTTCAAAATTCGCATTTATGGTCCGATTTAGCTGAAATTCGTAACATGTATTACTACCATGAAAAGAAATATTTTTGTAAAAAAAATTCCGCTAGGTGGGGCTGAGATAGCGGTAATAAAAACTCAATATCGTAATTATGGACCGATTTGGCTGATATTTTACGTGTGTGTTACTTAATTACTTTCTAAATGTTAAAAAAAAATTGGACCCGCTAGGTGGCGCGTGAGTCGCTTTATTTGAGAATTACGAAGGTCTGTTTTCAGTGTCGATTAATTCGTTTTTCAACGAACTTCCCGTTGAGGTAGGATCTTAAAATTTTCATCATCGTTTATTCGAAAGTTTTCATTCCAGGAAATTTTGCTTTTGATATTGTACTAACTTGCAGTTAAGATGGGATTTTGCAAATTTTCATTATCGTTCAGGCTTCGCTAACAGTATATAAAAAAATTAGCTTAATTTCAAAAATCCCATTTATCGTTTAGTTTAGTCTTTATTCCAATATCCCAAAAGTAACTTTATTATCCACGCGGCTTTATTGTAAAAGATTCTATGGTTTCTGTTGCTGCTAGCAGCCGATTGTTGTCGCTGCGACATTATTGCTTCTTGTTGATAAACCGAACTAAAAAGTAAAAAATAAAATTAAAGAAAAAAAAAACTTTTTTAAAAATAAGCTTTTATTATTGGTTTATAAAATTAACTAAAAAGTAAAAAATAAATTGACTGTAAAGGAATATAACACTTTGTAAGTTCATTGTAACCTTTAAAGATAATTTGGCTTCTTCGTCTGCCACAAAATAATTCCATATTGTACATAAATATATTTTTCTAACATTAAAACTTTACACCTAAATTATTAAATCTTCCAGTATATATCACATTCCTAATCTTATTAATAATAAAAGCGTGTTAAATTTTGATGGTATAATTAAGAACATTCAGGTGTTAAATTTTGATTTAGTACAATTTTGGGGCCAATGTGGGAACATTTTGGGGCCTATTTGGGAACATTTTAGCGCCTATTTGGGAACATTTTGGAGCCTATTTGGGAACATTTTGGCCTGCTGATAATATTAGTACAATGTCATACGCCTATATGTAGGCAACGCTTATATTTATTTTTGTCAATGTAAATGTGAGGAAAATAGGGGAGATGGAATTTATCTTTGTATATAGGAAGTACATTTCAGAGGGCTAAGGAGCAGCTGGTTTGCAGTTGAGTACTCAAGAATCGAACGCAAGTCCTCATTGAGCTTTGCAGATAAGTCCTGTGGCATATTAAAATGGTTTCAGACGTGTAGTTGCACATCATCGGCGTAGGCGTGAATATGTCGTTAAGAAAAGTACTGAAGAGAAGGGGACCCAGAACAGAGCCCTGTGGCACTCCAGAGCTGGTGTGTCCAACTCTGGAATAAATATTTCAGACTTTGACTTTTTGCGCTCTTCTTTTAACAAGCAACGCAGCACTATCACAGAATCCAAAATATTTTACTTAGACCATCGGTCTAAATATATCGGTCACCCTCGTAGCAAGCCTTAGTATCTGCCGCGCTATTACTTTTTATACCTTTCATGAACATGAAATGGTATTATAACTTTGGTCCGATGTTTGTAAATATGAGAAGAAGAAGAGATAGACCCATCAATAAGTATACCGAAATGATCAGGATGACGAGATGAGTTGATTTAGCCATGTCCGTCTGTCCGTCTGTCCGTCTGTCTGTCTGTCTGTCTGTCTGTCTGTTTGAACGCAAACTAGTCCCTCAGTTTTTGAGATATTTGGCTGAAATTTGATATGCGGCCACCATTTTCTAATATAGGAATCATTTGTCGGAACCAGCAAGATCGGACCAATATAACATATAGCTCCCATACAACCGATTATTCCGATAAACGGATTTTGGGCTATAACTCCTGTAATTAAACACGAAGGAACGTGAAATTTTATAAGTGTTGCTATTTTTATATGTGAAATATCGATGCTGAAAATCATAGAGATGGGATAAATATTTCACATAGCTCCCATACAATCGATTATTCCGATAAACGGATTTTGGGCTATAACTCCTGTAATTAAACACGTAGGAACGTGAAATTTTGTAAGTATTACTATTTTTACATGCGAAATATCGATGTTGAAACTCATAGAGATGGGATAAATATTTCACATAGCTCCCATACAATCGATTGTTCCGATAAACGGATTTTGGTAGATAACTCCTGTAATTATATAGGTAGGAACGTGAAATTTTGGAAGTATCGCTATTTTTATATGCGAAATAGCGATGTTGAAAATCATTGAGATGGCATAAATATTTCACATAGCTCCCATACAATCGATTATTCCGATAAGCGGATTTTGGGCTATAAGTCCTGTAATTAAACACATAGGAACGCGAAATTTTGGAAGCATCGCTATTTTTATATGTAAAATATCGATGTTGAAAATCATTGAAATGGGATAAAGATTTCACATAGCCCCCATACAATCGATTGTTCCGATAAACGGATTTTGGTAGATAACTCCTGTAATTATATCGGTAGGAACGTGAAATTTCATAAATGTTGCTATTTTAGAATGTGGAATGTCGGTGTTAAAAATCATGAGATGGGACCAATATAACACATCGTCCCCATATAATCGATAGCTCCGATAATTTCGGTATGAGCTAAAGTTAAATTCACACAGGCTGTACTGGGGATCAAACAGTGAAAATCGTGACGCTTATTCATGAAAGGTATTTAGCCTTCGGCACAGCCGAAGACAGCTTTCCTTACTTGTTTTACTTTTATCTTTATACCGATAACAGCTCTTACCCCTTCGAATCCTACAAATGTAGGCCTTCGGCGGAGGTACAGGGCTGATTTTTATCTAGACACTCGTTCACTTCGTTTTCGATTATACGAGCACCATCATCAGCCACTCCATTCCATTTTTCCATCATAAATTACTTGCATTTCCAAAGAAAATATTATTTGTACATATTAATTCGTTAATTAACTGTGTACCTTATACTCAATAAAGAGCGCTATTATATTGTGTGTGTTTACGCGGCATAAGCTATGATTATTTCGTTCATTTCATATCTTCTGCATTACATACCAATGTAATTCGCAGAAAGTTTATGGAATTTTCGGAATACATAGTTTATACCCGCTTCAACAAATTGTGGTTTTTTCACTGTGCTAGCCTCCTATGCATACTTTTGGAAGAGACCAGTCCCTATATAAATAAAATGTGGGTAAAGTGAGCAGTCATCCAGATGCCTGTCTCAGAGCCTAGTGCTGAGTGTCATTCAGCTTTTGCTGCTATCTGCAAACTCGTTAGTGCTAACGCCCACCCTCATTTAGTAACAACAATAAAATTAAATTTACAGTCCACTTATAATTAAAAATTTAAAATAAAATTAAAAAATTAATAATTAAAAAGTACCGGAGGCGGCGGCATCCCGCCATTGCCATTGGCCGCACGTAACATTGGTCCATCTCACCGAAAATTCGAACAGGCAACCACTCCAGCCAAATCCAGATTGCTTAAAATCCAGCTACCAAGGAATAACCACATTTTCTAAAATCCAGCACAATTTTATTTGGTTTTAATTACCAAGGCACAAAAGTCCGAAGGCAATATAGCGAGCTACCATACCAGCGAATACCAGACCAGCGAGTTACACAAATACACATAAATACATCCAGTACTCACACCACATCACAGCTTACAGTCAGCTCTAATCACATCACATCATATCAACACATCACATCAGCATCACTGCTCACCAATTTGCTCACTACAGTCCATCTGCTCACATCATCACATTAAAACATCATATTTCATCACTTTACATAGTTCATCAGTCCATTTTGCTCAATATACACTCAAAGTACGTTGGTTTGTTTTAGTTCATGCACCATCTTTTTTTTAATACGTACAAAACGTAAGTGAACTTTGTGAGTGATTTTTTTAAAGAACAAGGTAAGTGAAAACCTTGTGTTCTTAACAGCGCAATATCGCCTTTTGACTATCGGTTAAGTCCCCCACCAGTGGTAAGACTTATCCGACACAGCTCAAGGCAAGCAGTCAGTGAATTTTTTTTGTTTTTTTTTATAAACACTTATCACTGCACTGAACATCTGCCTGCTCTACCACTTCATGTGGAAACGTTCTCCAAAATAACTTTTAATTTTCACTTAGTTGATGCTTTTTTAAATAATCCATCACAAAGTTCACATGACATGAATCAGTTCATCAACACACCATTATATTCATCATCTACGTTGGGTGGCTTGTGATATAAATATTTAAAGCGTACACAATTCACAGGTGTCGCTAATTAACCACATTCACTTGTATCATTTAAAGATTAAATAAACAATCATCACTAGTCCACGAATATCTGGACAAACACAATTGCGTTAGTTTTTTTGTTTGGAAATTTCACTTTATTTTACTTGGTTTGGTTATACAGGGTTCATACTACCCAAAGCACCTTAAATCTTCAGAGATTTAAATCTGTGCCACATACACTTTTTGTTGATACATTAAGTCTTCAGAGACTATCGGTTATCACATACATTTTGGAAACACTAAACCTCCAGAGGTTATCTGTTACACAAATACTTTTCTTTCACAGTTCTTGTTACACTAAATCTTCAGAGATTTAGATCGGTTCACAAACACTTTAAGACATTAAATCTTCAGAGATTTTTCTGGGTCGCATACACGTTTGTTGAGACATTAAATCTTCAGAGATTTCTTTCGGTTTCACATTCATTTTAGAGACATTAAATCAGAGATTTGTTTCTTATACACTTTTGAGACATTAAATCTTCAGAGATTTGTTTCATATACACCGTTGTTGATATACTAAATCTTCAGAGATTTATATCACACACACTTTTAAAGACATATTTCTGTCTATCACATTTCGTAAGATTAAATCTTCAGAGATTTCAATCGGTATCACTATTTTTTAGATTTCGCTTATTTTCAAAGCAAGACATCTTCCTGAGTCACTACTTCTGAGTCACTTCTCTGTAAATATACAAAATATTTAAACAAATAAGAGAATGGAGACATATATTCGTCTGTCCGACTGCATAGTGGAGTTCGAGCAAGAAAGGAGCTCTACTAATATTGAAGAAATGGATAAGCACACCCTTGCACTACAGCAAGAGGAGCTGAAGTCACAATGGAAGAAGACGAAAACGACTTATGACAGCCTTTTGTCCCACAAAGAGACCACCAAGGAAGATTTGCAATCCATAAAGCAAAAAAATAAGACGTGTTTCGCATGCTACATGAAATGCATGGCTGCTATGAATGCTCAGCTGGAAAAGCTGTCAGCACAGCCCATACAAACACAAAAGCCACAAGGTAATGATGATACATCCAGCCGTGAAAATAATATTCGGCTTCCGCCCTGTGACACCGATGTGTTTAAGGGCGATTATCTATCATGGCCAACCTTTAGGCACATGTTCACGGCCATATACATATTAAATAAACGCCTTACCCCGGTTGAGAAATTGTATCATCTCAACCAGAAACCCCAAGGGAGGCAAAGGAAATAGTCCGTAGGTGCCCATTAACCAATGAAGGCTTTACTACAGCCTGGAAAAATTTAAGTGACAGGTACGAAAACAAACGTATCCTGGTCAATACACAATTGAAATCTTTGTTTAGTCTGACCGCAGTTGAGAAGGAATGCGGTACAAAGATTAAGCAACTACAACGCGACATCAATAATTGCATCTCGTCGCTTCAATGTCATCAAATTGACATATCTAATTGGGATGCAATAATAACATATTTATGCTCCACCAAACTTCCGGAATGTACTCTCGCTCTATGGGAACAGACCATTGAGAACAAAACAGAGATACCAAAATGGGAAGATATGGACAAATTCCTGTCCAACCGTTTCCAAACGTTGGAAACAGTTTCCGACCTGAAGGGTAGCACAGGCCCAAAAACACCCATGAATCAATGGTCAAATAGTTCACGGGAAACGCCGAGGAAACTTGGAGTTTACCAAGCCAGCGTCCCTCCTGGCTGGTGTCAAATGTGCAACACCAAGGAGCACAGATTGCGGGATTGTCAAAACTTCCGAAGGCTGTCCACACAAGACAGAATAACCTTTATTAAGGAAAAAAAAGGTCTTGCCTTAACTGTTTGTCAGACAAACACACCGTGACACGATGCCCTCATCCGCTTAATTGCACCTTGTGTCACTTGAGGCACAACACCTTACTCCACCTGCCAACAGCACAACCCCAAGGAAACCACCAAAGTTGGAACCGGAACACCGATTCCAACAATCAAAGTCGGAACCGAAACACCAACACAAATAATCGAAGTTGGAACCGCAACTCCAACGATGATAGGCCCTCAACTTCGCAACAGGCTAGGGCAAGGCTTGAGTCTGCAAATAGAAACGAAAATGTTAATAATGTTTCTACATTACATGCCAATACAACTAAAGGGGTATTGTTGGGAACCGCACGCATTAAGATCCACTATAATGGAGTGGATTTCTCGGCCAGAGCTCTTATTGACTCCGGCTCTGAGTGCTCTTTCATAACTGAAAGACTGAAAAAGAGAATAAACCTGCCATCTAAACGCCTGAACATACAGGTGTCAGGCATAAACAATACGCTGTCCGCGCAGGTAACAGAGTCGTGCTCTATTACAATATTACGATTGACCCATTAGTTACCATTGATACAATGGTCCTAGTCCTACCACAACTTACAGGGGACCTTCCGACTTGTCAGGTCAGTGCATTGACCCAGCAAGCGTTCCCTTACTTGATTCTAGCGGATAAGAGGTTCTTCGTTAACGAACCAGTCGACCTCATCCTAGGAGGCGACATATATGCAAAAATAATATTGAACGGTATAAGGAAGAACGTGATGAGCTTCTCGCCCAAGAAACCGTCTTCGGGTGGATACTGACCGGTCGCGCAGAAACAGCACAGCCCACTATTAATAGGGTATCATTTTTAACGAGATAAGCCTAGATAAACAGTTAACCGCTTTCTGGGAGTTAGAAGATGTGCCTAAGAAAAAGGCACTAAACGACGATAATGCCTATTGCGAGGCACTTTTCAAAGCAACAACGGAACGGGGCTCTGATGGCAAATACATTGTCTCCCTTCCCTTTAAACAAAAGTTTCCCAACGACATCTGCTTAGGGCCTTCTTTAAAAGGTGTTTGCTCGCAATTTTACAGGAATGAGACCCGCCTGGCTAAGACACTGGACCTACAGAGAGAGTACAATAGAGTATTGTCGGAGTATGAGACGTTAGGACATATGTCTAAGGTTCCCACAATGATACCACCCCAATCAACGGACTGCTACTTCCTGCCGCATCATGCGGTTATCAAGGAAGAGAGTACAACTACCAAAGTCCGGGTGGTTTTTAACGCTTCGTGCCCTACTACTAATGGCACAAGTCTTAACGACATTCTTCATACAGGCCCAGTACTTCAGGCCGACTTAACAATATTACTCCTTAGATGGAGATTTTTCAAATACGTTTTTAATAGCGACATCGAAAAGATGTATCGCCAGATATGGGTCAAAGCCAATCAAACGAGATTCCAACGGATAGTTTTCCGGACCAGACCTGAGAGCCCTATCACCGTCTACGAATTAAAGACGGTAACATTTGGAGTGCGCCCCTTACTTAGCAATAAGAACACTGCATCAGCTCGCGGACGACGTGGAAACTTCATTACCCGTCGCTGCCAATATTCTACGAACAAGCATGTACGTCGATGACGTCCTTTCAGGAGGGCATACCATCGACACAGCCATTAAAGCGCGCGATGAAATAACACATGCATTACAGTCTGCAGGCTTATCCCTTCGAAAATGGACGTCGAACTGCAGCAAAATACTACAGGGAATACCCAAACCTCATCGACTAAATGAGGACTTTTTGGAGTTCGGAGACTTCAGTACAGTGAAAACACTCGGAATCCGTTGGAACGCGCATTCCGACCAGTTTTATTTTACAGCTAAGCCCATTGAAAATAAGGATAGCATAACAAAACGGGCAATACTCTCAGCCATCGCTAAACTCTTCGATCCCTTAGGATGGCTGGCCCCAGTCATCATAGTAGCAAAAATGATTATGCAAAATATTTGGCTAGAGGGGACTGACTGGGACAAAAGAGTATCTGCTCCAACTTTAGATAGGTGGCACAGCTTTATGCATGACTACAATCAAATCAATAACATTCGGATACCACGATGGGTATATTTCACGCCATCCAACGACGTGGAAATACACGGATTCTGCGATGCATCCGAAAAAGCCTATGCAGCCACAGTTTTTCTCCGAGTCAAAATGAAAGATCAGGTTTACGTTAACCTGCTAATGGCGAAAACAAGAGTAGCCTCTGTGAAGACCATCTCCTTACCCCGATTGGAGCTATGTGGAGCGGTTCTGTTGGCCGAGACTTTGGGATCCGTCATCGAAAACCTGAATTTAGGCTCATGCATGCATGGATCCGAAAACCACCGTGCTCGTGGTCAACGTTCGTGGCGCACAGAGTCACAAAAATTGTGGAAAAGGTAGGAAATCAAGCCTGCTACACGTGGATTCCGCATCAAACCCAGCAGATCTGGCCAGCAGAGGACTATCAGCGAGGGATCTAGTCGACAACGTTCTGTGGTGGCAGGGACCTTCTTGGTTACAAGAAGACAAGAATAAATGGCCCGCCCAAGAAAAAGAGTATGGTAAAAACATCGAGGAAAAGATAGTACAAATCCACGCAACTACGCAAATAAACAATAAAGAGGACATCCTAGATAGATTTTCCGATTTTTCAAGGGCTTTGAGGGTAATATCATACGTTATGAGATTCTCTCAAAGAACGAGTCCCAAAACAAAATCCACTTTTAAAGCAGAGTCTTACCTCATTTCGCCCGACGAAATCAGGGCTACGACTCAACGGCTCATTACCATCTACCAACAGAAACATTATTCTGAGGAGTTAGGGAATTTAAAATCAGGGAAACCTATTGGGACAAAGAGCGAAGTCCTTGATCTCAACCCCTTCATCGATAATTGTAGCATCCTGCGGGTGGGCGGCCGTCTGTCTGCATCCCTGGACCTTCCGTACAACGAACGCCATCCAATTATCCTCCCGTATGCCTGTCATTTTACGCGCCTCCTGGTCCAGTTTATCCATAAGATCTCCCTTCATGGAGAACACCAAGTCATGTTGCGGCTCCTACGCACGCAATACTGGATCCCAAAAGTAAAAAATATGATCAAGTCAATTATCCATAACTGCAAGATCTGTACCATCTTTCGTAAACGGGTTCAGACCCAACTCATGGGAGACCACCTCCCGAACGCACCACCTTTTCCCGGGCATTTACAAACACCGGGGTAGATTTCGCCGGACCCTTTGACATCAAGTCCTACAGCGGCAGAGGATGTCGCATGTCAAAGGGCTACATTTGCCTGTTCGTATGCTTTACGACCAAGGCCATTCATCTAGAGGCCACCAGTGACCTTAGTACCGCCTCGTTCCTGGCAGCCTTCGACAGGTTTGTTGCCAGACGAGGATGTCCAAAAAACATCCACTCCGATAATGGAATAAACTTCGTCGGGGCCTCTCGAGGTCTCCGATCCGAGTTCAAGTCTTTTCTAGCGGACGCCCGAAACCAGACCCTTTCCAAATATTGCCACCAAACCCTGACCTGGCACTTTATACCAGCTGGGGCCTCTCATATGGGGGGACTCTGGGAAGCAGGGGTCAAAAGTTTCAAAAACCACTTTAAAAAGATCGCCTCCGCTCCTAAATTTACCCTCGAGGAATTTAGCACCCTACTATGTCGCATCGAGTCATGTCTCAACTCTCGACCACTAACTCACTCTTCCAACGAACCGTCGAACTTGGAGCCACTTACCTCAGGGCATTTTCTCGTTGGAGGACATCTATTAGCCCCCCCCAGAAATCGACGTAAGTGAGAATCGCGCCTCACTCGTCAACAGGTGGGAAAAACTCAAAGCATTACACCAAACGTTCTGCAAACGATGGAAAACCGAATATCTCACCGAATTGCAAAAACGCGTGAAATGGAAACATCCACAGGCAAATTTAAAACAAGGGGACCTCGTTGTCCTAAAGGAGGACAACTTACCTCCCAACGAATGGAGGCTAGGACGGATCGCGAACTTACATCGTGGACCTGATAATCGAGTTCGAGTCGTCGAACTAGACACCGCGCGGGGCCGAACTACCAGACCAATCGCGAAATTGATCTTACTTCCACCCGTCAGTGAGGATGACGGAAAGGAGTAATATTCCACTTCTCCATTTCCCTAATTCCACTTCGCATTCCTTTCCGGATTAGGGAACCTTGCCGTTTAATCCCCGCAGAAAAACATTTACCACCCCAACAATAAACCCAATAACTAGCAAACGCACTCGTTAAACTTGGTAACGAGGCCAACAAAAACCCTACTGCAGACGGACGAACCGATCTGCCACAGAAGATGACAATGTGCTACAGCAAATTAGCAGCACATCGCCCAAACATAAATTCACCCACAACAAAGTCCATTGACAGATAAGGAGATAAAAGGCTTCCAATAAACCCACCCCATTAATAAAAAACAGTACCGGGTTTCCAGGAACCAACTACTACCGATCACCTATTCGACAGTCTCCGTTTTTTTTTATCTCCTCACACTGTCATTGATTTGGTTTTTTGAATGAAATTCATCAATTAAAAATTCAATTTATGAGGTTTCTAGCGCCTTAATGTCAATACACTATCCACTAAAACCCGGTTTCTAAAATACATTAGGTCTGTTTACTGATCAAAAGGAGGTTCAGAGCAGCTTAAAGCAACTCAGAGCAGAAATGCCATGAAACACTTGAATCTCGATAGTTTCTCTTCATTTGGATAGTTTTTTAAATCCTCAAAATTAAAGCAAATACACGTTTACTAAATGTTGTTTTTCTTGCAAGCTAGTTTTTTAAACCCTCAAAATTAAAGCAAATACACGTTTACTAAATGTTGCCTTGCAAGCTAGTTTTTTGAAGTTTTTAAAAATTTATTTTTCTTGACTGACGATTGCTTCTCTGCGAGAATGAACTTTATTGTACAGTATTATTTTGTACTGCTTATTACTTTCATAGTCCAAAAGCTGAGTTCACTTTGAAAACTGTAAAATACCTTTTTTGAAATTTACATCCAAAAGAAAAAAACAAATTTTGTTCTCTATTAACATACAGTCAAACACTAATATGTTTTCTTCAATCAATTGAAACGCTTAGGTGTATAAATTTTTCTTTGTTGGAATTGTCGCGAACAAAAGGCGAACGTTTCCAAAAGGTAATAAACTGTACAAAACTTAAATGACATGCTACTCGATGAGCAAATGAAAAGTTTCTGCGCAGTTAATTTTCGTGCCCTGGAAGTTTGTGATCTGGATTGCTCTGGTTTGTTTTGAGCGTACTCATGAAACAACAGATAGAGCAACCTAGAGCAAGAAAAGTGTTTATTAAAAACGGTTTTGTGAAATATCTCAAGCTAGCGTAAGCTAGAGCAGCTCAATGAACAAATCGATTAAACTAATTAAAAAAAAAACTATTCTTTCCGGCATATTTATGTATGTAGGGATGGGTCAAGTTGCGTCCCATACGTGCCTTTGTAATGTTAGTAACAAGCGTGGCCTAGGACCATTTTCAAATTTGGTCTAGAATCTGACCATTTCTACCCATCTGGAGAATCTTTGAAAAGTTAACCCTAAAGGAAACCAATACACAGTTTTGCATGAAAAGTGTATAAGGTTTAAAATACATACAAAGTTATAAAAAATGAATTTCTTACTCACAAACACGGCCACGTAATGCGCCAGGTCGCAGATTCAACCGTTAGGCTTTCTTAAAGGTTTATGACAATGGCCGTGGACATTCCGAGCCGGTCCTGCTCCACACTCTCGTTATGTAGTACCTAGGCACGATTTTAGAATAAGAGGAGCTGTTTGGACTCTTTTAAAATCATTTACCCTTACCTCCATTGCGATGTTTTTGTCAATATAAATTTTACTCATCCTGCGCCCTCCGGCAACTCGTGAGGATTTAACATGCCTGGGATATTGCGCTGCATTAAACGCTTATTAGCCTGCTCTTCGCGCAGTGCTGCCTCCCTCTCTTCCAGGTATAAAGCAGAATCGTCCTCACCTGTTCCTTCCCAAATATGAATAAGGAAATCTCTCACATGCTCCTTAAATGCTTGTACATGTTCGTCCAAATTGAAGAGGTCTGTTACGAATACCTTAATCTGGTTAACAGTTATGTGATCAAAAGCGGATTTCAGAAAATACGCCACATATTCCTGTATGAAAATCGTATTGGCCGGTATTGGGCCCAAACTGGCAGTTATTTTATTAGTCTCCACCAATGAGAACCATCATGCCACAATATTGGCATGGCTAGCCCATGTTGACAGCATTTTAAAATGTTAGCAAAATTAGCGTACCAAGTTGTACGTGGACTTATAAAATTTGGGCTACACAATTTCCGTGCCACAAGGAATTTTCGTTGGGGCATAGGTCCAGCTGCCCATTGATGGGGCATATTTTCAGCTGCCCATTGATGGGGCATATGTTCAGCTGCCCATGAAACCTGAAACGAAAAAGAAAAATTAATACGCATGCCTAAATAGTTTGTTCAGGTATGTATCCATCGCTGGGTGCCGGCTACCACAGCGAGTGATACATACACGTACAAACATATATATTTTCACGATACACTTACCTTTTTCCATGCATACTTACCTGCAAATCTCCGGCCACGTCCATGCTCCTCGGGCTTCCTTCACAAGTCCTTGCACCTCACCTGAAAATAAAAAGAAATAGAAAATTTTAATAAAATACAATTAAAAATAAAATTAATAAAGTGTAGAACTTACCTCGTGTAAATTCATTGTGTATAACATAAAGTGTGAAATGTAGCTTCGACAGAAATGTCAAAACACACTTAAACGTCAAATCACAATTGTCAAAACACACATCCATGTCAAAAATCTGGGTTGCTATTGTGGTTTCTGCAAACCAGGGTTTTATGCAGGACCGTAAAACAATGAGACAGGGTTCTTGTTTGCAAAAAAGTGTTGCTGTGTTGCACAACTTTTTCATTCCAATTTGTAGGGAAATTTTTAAGCGAATCTTTAAGCTTACACTTTTATTATATTTTGCAAAAAATACAAAACTTAAAACGATTAAATTTTATTTATTTTAGAAACCAGAAAATGAGAACACAATTTTTTTAGATAGATTGTTTTTAATTTATAAACCAAGTACCTATCAAAATGAAAACCGTGGAATTTCGCCAGCATAATGCAATTGGCCTGTCGTGACATGTTGTTAGCAGTTTCAATTTTTTTGTTGCCTTTTGCAGTAAGTTTTTAAATCTTTACAAATTCTACAAGTGCTACAAGTTCAAAATGTAAAATAAACTTTATAAATTACAACTCTAAAGGCTGGGTTTCATTAGGTCAAGAGGTCTCAAATTTCATCGACTTTATCAAGATTCGGTTGCTTATTTGGTAATTGTCTACTTAAGCTGTCAACTGCTAATAAATTAGCTAAAATTATGGGAGGGGGCTCAGAAGGCGGACTTTGGCCTCAGGATCACGAATCCGGAAGCGCTTTTTTAATATTTTGCTTGTTTGAGGAGTTATTTGTAATCCAAGTTTCAAGTTTTTAAGTGGTTGTTGTATTTACATTAGACTGCGCCTAAAAACGCCAAAAAAAAGTGCGTACCGTGGCATGGTTCAGGCAACACCCCGGACTTGGGATGGCGTAGCCCAGGTTATAAGGGCGGCCGAAGGCCGCCTGCTCAGAAAGATGTTCTGCACATCAATACCATGGATTCCGCCCCAATATTGGTATCGAACCCGGGTCAATTTTCAGTTTCAGTAGTAACTTTTCACTGAAACCAAAAATTAAAAAAATTGCTTCCAGATTCGTGATCCTGAGGCCAAACCCCATCTTTCTAGCCCCCTTCCATAATTTTAGCTAATATATTACCAGTTGACAGCTAAAGTAGACAATTACCGCATATTTCGATAAAGTCGATAGAAATTATCAAAGTTGTAACATATAACGTGGTATCGAGCAGGTGTTGGGTACACACAGTAGAGCACGCGCTTGTATCGGCTCAGCAACGTCGGCATGGGTGTGGGTTAAGATTGGCTACTGGGTGTATGCTCGCTGGAACAAAATAACAAAAAAAAATCGCGTGCGGTAGTGGGTTAAAGGAGCAAAGGGGAAGAGGTACCAATGGGGGAACGAAGATGGAGGCACAAAAATAAAATATGTGATAGGAGAAAAGATAGAGTAGTATAAACTAACTGATGGTCTAGCTGGTCATTGGTGTTGCAAGATGTTCGCGCAACAACGGAAGTGCCCACCCTACCATGATCACTGGGGTCCTGGAAGAACATGCCTTTGGTAGTGATCCCTTTAACCAAGGGACGATCAACCGCCCCTATTCATAGTGAGTCGATGCATGGTCCTTCCCGTCTTAGAAAATTAATTAAAGCGTCATTATATATACAAAAAAAATACTTTAATCATAAAACAATTCGAAATTCATTTTATACAAAAAAATTATTTGATAAAGTTTATATTAAATTATATATATATATATGTATACTAACTATTTATATGCGCAAAAAGGAAAATTCAGGTATGTGCATATAGGTAAATATACGATTAACCAGGCTAAATAATCAGATGCAAATCGAAAAGAGTATATGTATAAAAGTGGGTTCGTAAGCAGGAGGAAGCTAGATTAATTGAGCGTCCCTCGTACTTGAATATTTATATAGATTAACATAGGTTTATGCATTGGTAATAATTACTCAAAATAGAGCAGAACTTTTCCCTATGACTTATGCAAAAACAAATCCAATTAAATTTAACTAGCTTGCTCTTAAATATGCACGAACTCTTATGTTTCTTATGGCGTGCGAACACCAACAACAAAAGCATAAAGTCTTGCTCACTGCCTTTACCTATCTCTATTAGCACGAGCTTTACGAGATTAATGGCATTTAGGTATATTTATTTAAACATACATATTAAATATTTTAACAAAGAGATCACTTACATCATTACTCCCACGACGAAAGATCTTTCGATGAGTTTGGCAGATGTATGCGTTGTTGCTGTAAACGAGAGAGATTTGTATATAGGGCAGTAGGCAAGTTTAATCAAACGGGCTTTTGGGTTTTTGTTGTTGTTGTACGTCACTAAAATTCCATTTAATGTTGTTGTACAAACTTAAATTAAATTGTATGATGACGTCCCATCAAACAAAAATACATCACGTGCAGATAAAAATTGTAGATCACATTGAAATATGACAGCATGTCACCATATCATCTTCTGCTGTTAGATTAGGGTGGGTCAGCCCATTTTCCGAGAATTGACTCTTATTTGGTAATTGTTGAGTTTTATGGAATTTTTTTTTTTTGTGTAGCGCGGGTATTCTAGGCGATCATATTGAGATTTTCCGATAGGTATTGTACGGGGAGTTATATGGCCGCAATTTATTTATTCCTTGTTTCGGGTTGCCTGTGAAAATGGCTTCTCAAAATTTATAGATGAACCCTATTAGCCTGACCTCATTTGTCCGACTTCCTTTGTCAGAATTTGTTGATCGCAGTTATTTTAATGCGGAATGCAGCTTATTTTATTGCTGACTACAATGTTTAATTGGTGCCACATCTATACCAAATAGAATTAAAACACGATATTACTGATATCGCATGGCCAAAATTCGACAAAGAAACTTACCCGTAGAGGATATGACACCAAATCGGGAATAAAGGTGTGATTGCGGTGGATGTTGGTTTCGGTAGAGACTGTCCAGACAGCTGACTGATGGTGCAAAGCAGTCGGTTAAGAACCGGGTATCTCCATTTGTTGGATATTTTAACGGGTACATATAGGGTATATAGATACGGCGACAAGCGATACTACAAATCCCCTCCACCAAAATCACACTTCGCGGTGAAACGAGAGAAGGGTGATCAACGCTTGGAGCGAATTTAACTTGAATGTTTAAAAAAGTTATTGTTTTATGTCTTTTGCGTGGTACTTGCCCACAGGGTGGCCTTGTAAGTCCTCAAGTTCATAGTAGCATTGTCCGAGTTTTCGCGTTACTCTAGCCTTTAAGAAGGTAGGCGATAGCTTCGCGTTGATTCCTTTGGCAAAATTACTTTGTTGGAAGTTACGTCGGTAAACTTCTTGTCCGACAGAAAAATTCACATTTCGACTCCTTAGGTTATATGACCTTTCATTGCGGCTATGCTGGTTTTTCATAACTTCCTTCGCTTTTGCTCTCATTATGTCGAAAGAATCATCCCTGTCAAAACGAACTGAGCGATCCTCGAGCATGTCTAATTTTCTGAGCAACTTGTATGTGGATCCGTTTGTAACCATATGTTGCCCAAATACGAGTCTATATGGAGTAGTGTTAATAGCGGTGTGTATGCTCGACCGCAGTGAACAACATATACTACTAAGCTGAGCATCCCAGTTGGATTGGTTAGGGTGTATGTATGCCTTTATAGCTGATAGTATAGAACGGTTCAATCTGTCCGATGCGTTAGCTTGCGGCGCATAAACCGCGGTGTATGTATGATGAGTTCCATATTTATCCAGCAAGGCGTTGTATGTGATTTGAACTGAACGCCATTGTCAGAAACTAACACCTCAGGTACGCCAAAACACTGAAATAAATCTTCTTCTATAAAACGAGTAATCGATTCGGCGGTCATCTTTTTTACGGGTTTTATGAAGGGAAATTTGGAGAAGTGATCGACAACGACTAAAATCGCAATGTTGCCTGAACGCGACCTGGGGTAAGGACTTAAGAAGTCGACAAACAATCTTTGGAAGAACCTCGAGGTTTCGGTGGGATTTCCCAAAGGAGGGAGTAAAACGTGATTGGGGTGCTTGGTACCTTTACAAACAGAACAGTTATTCACGTACCTTTTTACGTCAGAGACCAAATTTGGCCAATAATAAAAACGACGAATTCTTTCCAGGGTTTTATTTATCCCTCCATGTGATGAAAAGGGATCATCATGGGACAGCTTCAGAGCTGTGGGAATTAGTTCCTTTGGTAGCCATAATTTCCACACTAAATCGTCGGCTACTTTTTCGCCAGGAGCATGTTCGGAACGGCGGTACAAAAATCTGTCGATGACTTTAACGTCAGGTATATGTGAACGGTTCTCCATCACCTTCGTTTTCAGTTGTTCATACTCTTCTGAGTTAAAATGCTCTGACTCCAAATCAATAAAATCATCTAGACTCAGTTCTGAGACGTCCTCGGTGAATGTACGAGACAAAGCATCTGGTACCACATTCTGAGTACCTTTTCTGTGTTGGATTTTAAATGAGTAACCCTGAAGTTTTAGGGCCCAACGAGCTAACCGGCAGCTAAGGTCACTTTGCGACATAAGCCATTTCAAGGAAGCATGATCGGTTATGACTGTAAAGTCGTGTCCTTCCACATATGGCCGAAATTTTTTAATGCTCGTTATTGCAGCTAAGCACTCTTTTTCGGTCACCGAATAGCTTCTTTGGCATTTATTGAGTTTGCGTGACATAAAGGAAATGGGAATCTCATCGCCTTCGTTATTAATCTGCATTAAAACCCCGCCGATTCCAGTATGACTGGCATCGCAGTGGATATAAAAAGGTGCAGTAAAGTCAGGGCTGTGCAGAACTGGGGCCTCAGTCATGAGCGCTATTAAGGTCACGAACGCGTTCTGCGCATCGCAGTTCCATTCGAATTTCCGTTTTTGCTTGAGAAGATCGGTGAGAGGGGAAGCGATAGCAGCGTAATACTTAATGAATTTATGATACCATCCTGTCATTCCGAGAAAGCGGCGAACTTGTTTGATGGATCGAGGCACTGGGTACTCAGTTATTGCCGAAATTTTATCTGGATCCGTCTTGATAATCCCATTGCCAATAATATGACCAAGATAATGCACTTCCTTTAAGCAGAATTTGCTTTTCTGCACATTTATGGTCAAGCCAGCCTTTGCAATCTGCAATGCTACTTCTTTTAGAACGCAAAGGTGGCGCTCGAAGGTATCTGAGACGATTAGCAAATCGTCTAAGTAGATGAACACTTCAGTTCGCAAATAGGGTGGTATTATCTTATCCATTAATTTAGACATCGTCTGCGGCGCGTTGCATAAGCCGAAAGGCATTACCGTGTACTGGTATAAAGGCCGGCCAGGCACGGTAAATGCAGTCTTGTCGCGCGCCTTCGGGTTTAATGGAATTTGCCAAAAGGCATCTTTTAAATCCAGACTGGTAATATATTCAGCTTTGGGCAAACGACTAAGGATACTGTCGATAATGGGCATAGGGTATGCATCTTTAACGGTAACGGCATTAAGTTTTCTGCTGTCCAGACAGAGACGGACTTTTCCGGGCTTCCTCACTAGGACCACGGGTGAAGACCATGCACTAGATGATTCCACGATAACTCCTAAAGACAGCATTCTATCAAATTCGCTATACATTAGTTGCTCTACAGCGGGAGAGACTGGATAGTGCCGCTGTTTAATTGGAGTAGCGCCATTCACTTCTATCGTATGCATTAGAACAGTCGTGCGTCCAAGTCCTTTTTCCACAAAAGATGGAAATTGATTAATAGCGGTTCTTAACTGGTGTTGCTGCTCTGAGGACAACGTGCGCATCAATGGGTCTTCTAAACACTCCAAGTGACCGACTAACAAATGCTTAGGTAGTAACAAAAAGTTACTCCAAAAGTCTACACCGAGGTAAAGGTCTTGGGATAAAGAAGGCACTATGTAAAACAATATTGGCTTTGATTCGCCACGATATATAACTTCCGTCTTCAGTTTACCTATAATATTTTGGGCTTTGCCATCAGCAGTGCGAATCGCAGACGACAACTTCTGGAAGGCTGTCGACGAATTAATTATATCCAGAGCTAAGCTACTGGCAATGCAACTGACTGATGCTCCTGTATCTAAAAGTCCTATTACGTTTCGTCCAAGTAGGTTTACCTTAGCGTAGGGGCGAAAATCCTGTGTTTTTCCAATCACTGTTTCTAACAGCTTTCTTCGTTCCATCTTGCACTTTTTGCTGTACGATTTTCTACGCAACTGGGATCGATTTTTAATGGGTTCTAAGCCAGGAGTTGTAGATGTGTCTTTCCAAACTCTACAATCGGTTCGAGGTAAAATGTGAAGGGGAATAGTTGGTATGTTCGAAAATTCTGGGAGCTCCATAGGAGATGAAACGTTTACGGGTCTGTGTTGGTTGCTTTCGAAAAGACTTGTTTGCTTGCACTTTTCGCTGGTGCACGCCCTTGGGGGTTTTTTGGATTGCATTTGGTGCATGTGGGCCTATACGTATTTGGCTGCCCACAACCATAGCAAAATACTCGGCGTTCAGCCACACAATCTTGGTATCGATGTCCTTGATCCCTACAATTCCAACATCCTAAAGACACTGCAGCTAAATCGAGTTCATCCTCTTCACTGGGGTCGTTTGGGTAGACTACTGGTAGAGAAGTCTCGACTTCACTTACGTGTCTATGGCCTGCTACTCGATGTGAGGGAGTGGGGTTTTTAGATAAAGTCTGTATAAATATTTCGCGAGTACGAACTAAATGCCGCAACTCGGCGAGAGTTCTAGAAGTTTCATACAAAATCTCTCGCTGGATTTCTGGAATGAGATTGCATCTTAAGAGTTCCACCAGTGAAAGTTCTGACAGGGGATTAGAGAGCCTGTCATTCAATACTACGATTGCCTCATAAAATTGGTCATACGATTCGTTTTGTTTTTGCTTGCGTTGTTGCATCTCATTTCGGATGCTTTGATCAGTTCGATCCTCTTTGTAATGGTTTCTTAACGCAGTACGCAGACTATCCCATTCTATTACAGTGACGCTTCTATGGTAACCCCAAAACCATTCACTAGCACTACCTTCAAACAGATTACCGGCATTACGAGCAAGTAAATCAAAGTTACCGTCAAGCGTTTGTCTTGTCAGAGCCTCAATGCGATATACGAAATCGTCAATAGGCATTGATGCCCTGCCTGAATATCGGAGTTTCCAATTTGTAATGATCTGGCTAATGCGATCTGCGCGAAAAGACGAAATATTACTCATATTTCCACTTCCTACAGAATTACCCTGAGGTAATCCTAAGATTTGTTGAAATGTTCGATTCTCTATTTCCGGTAAAGTCTGCATCCCAGTATTGGATGCTCTCTCCTCGCTAGAGCCGTTAGTGGAAAGGCGAACTGAGAGTCGGTCTAAACCAGCTTCTAGCGTTTGTGTCAAAGATTCGGTTTGCCTGGTAGTTGCAGCAGTTAAGGCCTCTCCAATAGCTCTTTGCAAGCCTGCAAGACTGAATCCGGCCGTTTCAGGTGCTGGTGTATCTATGCGTCCAGGGTTGGTATTAGTAGTATTGCCACTCGAGGAAGCTCCGGTGGAGTCTTGAGTAGCCATTATCCGTTTGGTTTGCAATCTAGTATTGTGTATTTTAGTGGGTGTGTGTGAAGCAGCGGTGTTCGACTGGCCAAACAAAGAGAAGTCTTGAATGTTGGATGCTAAAGATTGCAAATCCGTTTTACAAACCGGGCAAACTTTCTTATTATGGGCTTTCACTATACTACTAAAGCAACCTCTGTGAAAAGTATGATCGCAGTGAGCTCTCAATATTTGTGCTTCGTGCTCTATGGGCTTTGCGCAGATAAAACAGTGAACTTGTGAATCTTCCAGTCTGGTTAAATCTTCGTGGCTATGTCTTACTGACATATCGAGTCACAAAGGAAACTATTTTAAATGTAAACACGCTTGTCGATACGATAATAAAAAAAACAAAAATCTCAAAAAAAGAAAAAACTCAAATATAACGGAGACCATGCGACCGATCACTATGAAAGACCATCGCCAACTCTCAGCTAAATATGGATGGGAAGTAAAAAAAATCATAAAAGAAAACTAATACAAGTATTTTGAATCATTTAATTTTTGAAAACGGGCCATTCTCAGTTTTCCACCAAGAACTCGCATCTACGCCAACTCCAACTAATATGACTCAAATGGAAGAATGTAAAAAAGAAGCTCTGGTGTGATTAGTGGTCGAACTAAAATCATTCAACAGAGACGGTTAGAAACTATTGCATAAAGTAAAAGAGATAATTATCTAATGTGCCGCGGGTTCTGAGGGTGTAACAGCTGACAGGTGTAATATGAACCGAGAGACCGTAGTTCTTGACCACGTTTGAAACCTCCAATCAAGGAACATTTACACGAACAGACCGAAACACAAGGATAAAATTACTTATGCTTGCGAGTGATTTCAGAAGCCAGGCCCATTTTGAGGGTTAAAATTAGCATATCAATAAAATCCAGCATAAGCACATGGAATTGTTCAACTAACTATGAGACTTAGATACAATAGCTAAATAGAAGCTAATAGTTTTCAATAAACCTCAAGGCCGAACAAGAGGACAAGGATTAATGGACAGAAATAGGCATGGAGCTCGAGTTTGGGTGTCGTTTACTCGAAAATATTTGTGGGTTAAGTCCAACAGGTTTGAATTCACATGACATTTTTAGCTGTGGCAAAGGCACAAGAATTATATTTGTATATACATATATTTTTTTTATTTTTTTTTCCAAAACTGTTAGGCCCCAGGTTGGGCGCCATTTTTATTATTCTGTAACATATAACGTGGTATCGAGCAGGTGTTGGGTACACACAGTAGAGCACGCGCTTGTATCGGCTCAGCAACGTCGGCATGGGTTACTGGGTGTATGCTCGCTGGAACAAAATAACAAAAAAAATTCGCGTGCGGTAGTGGGTTAAAGGAGCAAGGGGAAGAGGTACCAATGGGGGAATGAAGATGGAGGCACAAAAGTAAAATATGTGATAGGAGAAAAGATAGAGTAGTATAAACTAACTGATGGTCTAGCTGGTCATTGGTGTTGTTGTTGTTGCAAGATGTTCGCGCAACAACGGAAGTGCCCACCCTACCATGATCACTGGGGTCCTAGAAGAACATGCCTTTGGTAGTGATCCCTTTAACCAAGGGACGATCAACCGCCCCTATTCATAGTGAGTCGATGCATGATCCTTCCCGTCTTAGAAAATTAATTAAAGCGTCATTATATATACAAAAAAAATACTTTAATCATAAAACAATTCGAAATTCATTATATACAAAAAAATTATTTGATAAAGTTTATATTAAATTATATATATATATATATATGTATACTAACTATTTATATGCGCAAAAAGGAAAATTCAGGTATGTGCATATAGGTAATTATACGATTAACCAGGCTAAATAATCAGATGCAAATCGAAAAGAGTATATGTATAAAAGTGGGTTCGTAAGCAGGATGAAGCTAGATTACTTGAGCGTCCCTCGTACTTGAATATTTATATAGATTAACATATGTTTATGCATTGGTAATAATTACTCAAAATAGAGCAGAACTTTTCCCTATGACTTATGCAAAAACAAATCCAATTAAATTTAACTAGCTTGCTCTTAAATATGCACGAACTCTTATGTTTTTTATGGCGTGCGAACACCAACAACAAAAGCATAAAGTCTTGCTCACTGCCTTTACCTATCTCTATTAGCACGAGCTTTACGAGATTAATGGCATTTAGGTATATTTATTTAAACATACATATTAAATATTTTAACAAAGAGATCACTTACATCATTACTCCCATGACGAAAGATCTTTCGATGAGTTTGGCAGATGTATGCGTTGTTGCTGTAAACGAGAGAGATTTGTATATAGGGCAGTAGGCAAGTTTAATCAAACGTGCTTTTGGGTTTTTGTTGTTGTTGTACGTCACTAGAATTCCATTTAATGTTGTTGTACAAACTTAAATTAAATTGTATGATGACGTCCCATCAAACAAAAATACATCACGTGCAGATAAAAATTGTAGATCACATTGAAATATGACAGCATGTCACCATATCATCTTCTGCTGTTAGATTAGGGTGGGTCAGCCCATTTTCCGGCAATTGACTCTTATTTGGTAATTGTTGAGTTTTATGGAATTTTTTTTTTTTTGTGTAGCGCGGGTATTCTAGGCGATCATATTAAGATTTTCCCATAGGTATTGTACGGGGAGTTATATGGCCGCAATTTATTTATCCCTTGTTTGGGGTTGCCTGTGAAAATGGCTTCTCAAAATATATAGATGAACCCTATTAGCCTGACCTCATTTGTCCGACTTCCTTTGCCAGAATTTGTTGATCGCAATTATTTTAATGCGGAATGCAGCTTATTTTATTGCTGGCTACAATGTTTAATTGGTGCCACATCTATACCAAATAGAATTAAAACAGGATATTACTGATATCGCATGGCCAAAATTCGTCAAAGAAACTTACCCGTAGAGGATATGACACCAAATCGGGAATAAAGGTGTGATTGGGGTGGATGTTGGTTTCGGTAGAGACTGTCCAGTGTGGAAAATACTGGTGGCTATAAATGCCAAAGAAAATCCTAAGATTTTCACATGGTTAGCGAACACACAATAAACTTTATTAAATTTTATTGAGGCGATCCTCACTTACTTTTTCTTTAATGGTTTGGGAACTGACACTTTGATGTGCGATAAAATGATTTCCAAATCGCTTTTGGAAAATAAAACTCTAATTAGGTTTTTACTTGAGAAAATCACTTGGTCGGCCAAAAATTATCGCGCACAACTTTTCTGCTCCACGTCCAAAAAGGAAAAGGTCGAGTCGGAACAGGAAAAACTAGCGGAAGGTTGGGAGAGAGAGTAAGAGCGTGTAGATTAAGAATGTCAGTAAAGCAATACCGGCAAAAACGATCTCTACACTAATTTGAACAGCTGACTGATGGTGCAAAGCATTCGGTTAAGAACCGGGTATCTCCATTTGTTGGATATTTTAACGGGTACATATAGAGTATATAGATACGGCGACAAGCGATACTATAAAGTTTTACCTAATGAAAACCAGACTTAAGAAGTTTTCAACCATTATTTTTCACCTTATTTTATAAATTTAGAGAACTATTACCCCTTTATTTACTACTAATTTTTTTTACGCAATCGAATGCAACTCGGCGCTAAATGATACTATTTTCCAAAAAAGCAACTCTGATCATCAGGTGTTAAACTCACTTTGAAAATTTGACGTCTATGCAGAAGATTCCACACTTGTACTGATACACAATGTGTAAATTTTCAACAATGACACTTATTTATTGAGAGCGCCGGTTTTTGCGCTGCCACACTACCAATTTTTTTAGTGCCAAATCGCGTTACCGGATGCACGGGTACTAAATTCTCCACTTAAGGCCCTATTATATGAGACGCGTCACCGCAACACGCGATATAAAATGTAACCACTTTAGTCAATACTAGCCTGAGTATAGATATTTCGGTGTACCAACATAAATAAACACCGAGAACATTATTGAGGTAACAAATAGGCTGTACAAAAACAAAAAAAAAATGCATACCGTCAGCCACGGCTCCGGCAACCATCCGGAATTGGGATGGCGTAGTCCACAGTCATTTTAATAAGCGCGGCCGAAGGCTGCCATCTTAGCAAGGTATTTCGGACATAAATACCATGGAGTCTGCCCCAATTTTGGTATCGGATCCGGGTCATTTTCCGGGTTTTTAACCATAACTTCCACTAATACAAAAAGATAAAATAAGTGCTTCCGGATTCGTGATCCTGAGGCCAAAATCCGTCTTTTGAGCTATCTCCCATAATTGTAGCTAACTTATTAGCAGTTGACCCATAAAGTATACAATACCAATAAAATATTATATCCTGGCAAATATCCATTTCTGACAGTTACTACCTTCACAGTCGTGATCGTACGACAACGTACACCATTCCCCTAAATTAGTTTCCGCAAATCGTGACACGGTATGGGAAATGTCACCACAATGACGGGGTGAACAGTGTTAATGTACTATTAGCAGCTGCCGTGGAGCATCTGCCTGGGCCTTAACATCGCAAGAGTACTAGTCACCATCGATGCGATGTGGCAGGACAAGGCGTGTCAGCTGTTCGCGATCCGTTTAGCGAAACTTAAGGGTGAGTGACTTTGCTAACTGAAGTGTAATAGTACATTTACACCGCTCCAAATTTTGTAAAGGAAGTGTAATAGTACATTTACACCTCAACAAATTTGGTAAATTAAGCGAAAAAATGCCCAAATACACAAAATAATGTACAAATAACCTATATATAAATAAGGCCAATTCCAAAAAAAAAAAAAAAAAAAAAAAAGGTTCATACGCCGACACAAGCCACCCAACCAGACGTACGAGCAACTCACAGTGAATAACGGGTTTATTCCTTTTAGAATGACTCGTTACACCGCGACACGCGTCAAGACCGAAGGGATCCCGTCCCTTTAGCATCCCGTGCCGCTTATGTGGCAATAACCACGGCATCCGATTTTGCCAACAATACCGTGGGATGGCGGTTGAAGAGCGGTTGCGGGTGGTACTTATCCACAAGTACTGCCCCAACTGCCTATCGCCATTCCATGGTCTGGGAACATGTCCGAGAAAGAACCGATGCTACCGGTGTAGCGAGACCCATCACACTACGCTGCACATGGACGACGCCACCACCCGTCCCTCTACGAATATCCGGGCCAACATCGATCCGCTAGAGGACGGGGAGAATTCCGATGACGCCTTATCCATAGCCATCACGGAAACCACCAAGTCCTGGGCAGAACAGGTAGCCGAGGCAGAAGAGGAAGAGGAGGCGGCCAGATCTTCACCGATACGCTCTCCGCAGCACGGCGGCGCGGAAACCCGTTCTTTACGCCCGCTACTACGGCACGAGCTGTGGAGAAGCCGCGGAGAAGGCACAGGAAAGCGTGGCTCGGAAACAAGTACTTTCCGACCGCAGCAAAGGCACGGTAATGTGAATCCTGGTGGCTCGGAAACGCGTCCTTTCCGCTCATCACGCCTTACAGCGGGTCGGACTGCACCTTATCCGGCCCACACCCACCAGCGATACAACAGTCGCCCGCCAAAGGAGTCTGCCTGCCACCTTCCGGTCGGGCAGAGCCACCAATACGCCCGCTGAAGACGTTATTTTGCGATCGTTTGTCGCCATCGCCCCCATCGCGTCGGTATGCATCGAATCCGGCGGCAAACTACACGTTGTCCGTGCCCTGGTCGACCCGTGTTCACCCACATCGGTCATTGACAGCGAGCTCGCTTCCAAGCTCGGCTTAGAACGATGTGGGGGACCCGGCCGCCTAGGTGCACACTCGTACTGAGAGGAGAATATGGGGTAGCAAGACGGGTCACGACTCAAGCTACGGTCGTCACACGCTACCATAGGATGAACCCAGCATCGAATATAGACGCTACCGTCGCCACACCATTCCAATTCATGAAGCTGGCAGACCCCGAATTCTTCCGCGCTTCGCCGGTGCTAAATGGCACACCACCGTCCACCATCAACGGGCTACTGGCACAGGCCACAATATTCGGCCTGGTAATATCGGGAGCCTGCCAACAATAGCTTGCCGAACATCCACCATGCAATTAAATCAATTAAAAATACTTCTAGTAAGGTGAAATGAACTAGACAAAACCACGTCCACATTCTAACCTTTCTTTCTCATCCACAACAGGGCAATTTGTAGCGGCTAGCATGGAGAGCCTATGGGGCGTCATCCCACGTCCACTATCCATATAGTCGTAGTCTTAGCTTAAGTTTAGATTGGAGCGGTTGCTGGTGGTCTCGCGTTTTCCTTCATATTGCGTATCGCAAGGGGGGCCGGCATGTTTAGACCATCGGTTTAAATATATCGGTCGCCCCTCGTAGCAAGCCTTAGTTTCTGCCGCACTATTACTTTTTTTACTTTTATCTTTATACCGATAACAGCTCTTACCCCTTCGAATCCTACAAATGTAGGCCTTCGGCGGAGGTACAGAGCTGATTTTTATCTAGACACTCGTTCACTTCGTTTTCGATTATACGAGCACCATCATCAGCCACTCCCGGTAAGATCCAAAATTGCCATAATTTTTCCATCACAAATTATTTGCATTTCCAAAGAAAATATTATTTGTACACATTAATTCGTTAATAATTAACTGTGTACCTTATACTCAATAAAGAGCGCTATTATATTGTGTGTGTAAATTCGACGACGGGGTTCTTCTTTTGTGGCCGTGGCTCAGAACACCGCGGTCGGATTAATTTGGAGGATGAAATGAAAAGATAAAGACGAGAATTCTCGTTATAATCTGGCCGTTTATTGTACAAAAAATGGTGTTAACAAAGTAATTTGGGTTACCTTAATTATAGCGTGGGAAAATCCTGGGGCTGCGCTGATATCTTAATCCGTACTCGGTTGCTGAAAGAATAGACGGTTGTCAAGTCGTTGACAACCGTTGAACCCAAACTCATCCTCCGGTTTTAAGGGGAGGTGAACCAGCACATGCACACCCACCTGCATGTATATGTGTGCTGACAAAACATGAATAATCATGCATACGTACAGGTGGGTGTGTGGGTGCTTGGAAAGTGACATTAGGGTGTCACTATTTTTAAGATTTTAGGCATCGGGCCTAAACATGCCGGCCCCCTTGCGATACGCAACATTCTGACCAGCCCCGGGATTTCCATCACGCCCTCTCTTATTCTAGGCTCTTAAACCTATCATGGGGTGCTGGATAGCACTTGGTCCGCCTTCGAGCCCCCTCCTGGGGTTGAGGTCTGTCACCACTGGTAATATGGCCGTATCGGGAAGAAACTTGAAAATACAAAAGTAGTATATTTCTTGCCATAATTGAGAAACAAAGAAAAAAAAGCCGCTGACAATGACGGATGCACACTGCGTGTGCTGTGATGGTCGTGTTGTTGCCGTGCTTTCCTCGGATTCGGAGGAAGCAACCTTGCTCGCCGCCAGAGTGGGTGAGATGCAGCCCTAACCCTTCCGCCAAGCTGCGGTCGATAGTGGTGCGGGGTGAGCACGCGTCAATTAATGCGCGGACGTAGAAAAATCCGCCCCGCTTCCAGTTTGACCACCGCAGTTGGCGCAAGGGTGGTCATGGGGCGCAACGATGGTCCCATTCTGGCGAGAGCTCCGTCGAATCCGTCGTGGAATCCTCGGAATGGCAGCTGGCGCGGCTTAATGGCCAGTCTACCCTCTGGGCGGCTCATAGAGCTAATGGTGCGTAGCTGGCGCGGCTGAGTGGCCAGTCTACGCTCGTCTCGGCGACTTTCCTGGTTGTGTCGTAGCTGGCGCGGCTGAGTGGCCAGTCTACGGGGTTCAGCGTCGGTGCTTATGCGGCGAGTGCGAAGCTGGCGCGGCTGGGGGGCCAGTCTTCGCTTGCGGTTGTTACGATGCGCGCGGCGAGACGGAGGGCTGTTGTCGCGTTGTATTTGGTGTCGTCGCTCGTGGGCTAGAAGGGGACGGAACCGCCGTGGTTCTGACACCCCTTGGACCGGTGGGAACGGCCGTGGTTCCGCTACCGGCTCGATGACTTCGCCATCTTCCTGTGTCAGCCCTGTCTCCGAAGCCTGGATGGACAGCACCTCTTCTCGGCTCTCCTCTTCTCTCCTCTCCGTTGCTTGCTCGACTTGCCACGCATCTTCCATATCCGCCTCTTCAACTTGATGGGCCCAACTCTTGTAGGCCACCGGCTGGTCGTCTGTTTGGAGGTGGAGGGTGGTGTGGTGCTTGTCACCACATCGTCGGCACCTGGCGTCGCTGGTGCATTCCCTAGCCCGATGCACCATTGAAAGGCAGTTGTCGCAGTATCCCGCCCGGATAACCTCCTTCAGACGTTGCAAGGGTGCCATTCCGTGATAAACATCACACGCCCGAAGGGGGTGGCTTTCACCACACAAAGGACATGGCTTCGGATACCGGGCGGCCATACGTGCGGCAAGTTGGCGTAGGGAAGCATGGCGAGCCATGCTGCAGATACCGAAAAAAGAAAGAAAGGAAAGAGATTTGAATTATGCATACGGTTGCCCATATACATACGTGGGAGGAAGGTGCCGAATAGCCGAAGTGACGACCTAGGGATCAACTTGAGATTAATTATTTTATAAATTAGTTTTCACCGGAACGCAATATTTCCTTATATTTGGTCCTATATCCAACGCTATCCGAACGTTTTTCCTTATTTGTGACGACACGTTGCTGCCTTCCCTTGTGGCAATCAAGTCCGGCGACACGTTGCTGCCGACTGGTTGCTGCTTTAGATAACTAAAACTCATCTGAGGCACCCTGTGTGTTCCATTTCCTTTTTTTTTTGTATTGTTTTTGTCGATCACTTGTTAGCTAGCCGGCGCTAGTGACACTAGTGCTGCGCAGAAGCAAGCTTTTTTGCTAGTGCTGCGCATAAGAACGCGTTTTCGGTACTCGATGCTGGTAGAGAGTGGTTGAGTGGCGGTTTTATTTTTTTTGTTGTTTTGTGGGCAAAACAGTCCTGCCCCCCGTAAAAAAAGAATATTAAATAATTTAAATAAAGAAAACGCAAAAGTGTGTTTTTTTTTTCTAAAACATTATTTTTTTTTTTTTGTAGGGGATTTAGGCTAGGTTCAAGTGGCTGCCGCAGAGGCACACCTAGGCCAGTATTAAAAGGCCCGTTGTGATACCACCAATACTAGGAAAGTCAGTTCCGGGACCCTGCCATATGGAAAATCGCGATATTAACGGAATTCTCCACATAGCAGAATCACGGGACTGACCCTCCTATACCGACACCGTTACTCCTCCTCGAACCATTTAGATGACTTGATGAAGGCCATCAGGTCCTTTATGTCCAGCTCTGTGACCTGGCGTAGGCTGACCAGGAAGGGAACTCCCAAAAAGCGCATTCTCGCGCCACTTAAAGCCGGGCAGTTGCAGATGAGGTGCTCCACCGTTTCCTCCTCCTCATCATCCTTACAACTCCTACAGCAGCGTCGGTAGGGCACACCAAGTCTTTCTGCGTGCCTACCAATGAGGCAGTGCCTAGTTAATACGCCTATTAATATGGAGATTTCTCTTCTCCTTAGGGCATAAATTTGTCTTGATCTTTTATGATCCCATTTCGGCCAGGTTTCTTTGGATATCCGGCATTCTGGAGATTGCAGCCATCTTTCGTTGGATTGGCGGAGTGTGTATTCCTTCAGCATAAGCTTGCATGTGGCAAACGGCATACCTAAGCGCTCTTTATCGCGAAGAACCTGCTTGGTCGTGCCCTGCCTCGCAAGTTCGTCTGCCCTACAATTTCCCTCAATGTCCCTATGCCCCGGGACCCATGTGAGGTTAACGCGATTCTGTTGGGCCATCTCTTGTAGAGATCGACGACAGCTGAGCGTCAGTTCAGAGTTGAACGAGTAAGAGCCAAGGGATTTGATGGCCGCCTGGCTGTCGCTGAATATAAAAATGTCCTGTCTGGTAGTGTGTTGGCCTATCCAAGCCGCGGCGTCCATACTTCAGCCTGGAAGACACTGCAGTGATCAGGTAGTCTGAAGGAGAGCTCAAGGTTCAGATCCTTTGAATAAACCCCTCCCCCAACTCTGCCGTCTAACTTCGAGCCATCAGTATAAATGGAAGTGCCGCCATGAGTAACGGGACTCCGATCCGTGCTCTCCCATTCTTCCCTGCTGGGAATGTTGATTTAAAACCGCTATCTCCGACTGTTGTGGTCGCACAGCGATCTGTGCTCAGCGGAAGAGAGCTATAGGATCCCAAAATACAGGCGTGTCCAGTAGTGCTTGCGCCCCAGCCGGACGTTTCCCTTAGACGCAGAGCCGATGCTGCTGCTACTCGCTGCCCTTCCACATCGAGTGGCAAAATGCCAAGAATGGCCTGGAGTGCTTCATTGGGGTTGTTATTAACGCACCGCTTATACAGATCATGCAAGATCTGTGTACTTTACCTAGCAGATTAAGGTTTGTTGCCTTGCTCAGCGCAGGCCACCATACCACAACACCATAGAGCATGATTGGTCGAATGATTGCAGTGTAGATCCATTTGCATATTTTGGGGCTAAGCCCCCATTTATTTCCAAAGGCTCTTTTGCACGTGTAGAGTGCAATACACGCTTTCTTCTGGCGCTGAAGAACATTCTCCTTCCAGGTTAGTTTCCTATCCAGAACTGTGCCCAAGAACTTGGCTTTGTCAGCCAAGTTCAGGTGCACGTTATTCAGTTTTGGTAGTATTAGCGGTGGTATCTTATAGCGGTTGGTGAAAAGGACCAGTTCTACTTTTCCCGGGTTGATGCTCAGTCCGCAGCGCGAGCACCATGAGGAAACCTCTCTCAGTGCTACTTGCATCAAGTCGCACAGGGTTTGTGGGAATTTGCCCCTGTATACTATAGCTAAGTCATCTGCATATGCCACTACCTTCCCGCCCCCCAGCTTGTGTCTCGCAGCATCGAGTTGACAGTGAGGTTCCATAGAAGCGGAGAGAGAACACCACCCTGAGGCGTTCCCCTTGTGACATAGCGTGATAAGTCAACAGAGCCCAGTGATGAAACTATTCGTCTACCCCTTAGCAGTTGATCAATAAGTCCAATAAGAGACCTGCGTATGCCCAGACTTGTTAAAGCGGTGTTTATAGCATCAGGGCTTATGTTGTTGAAGGCTCCTTCAATATCTAAAAAGGCCACAAGACAGTACTCCTTTTCATACAGCGATTTTTCAATAACAGAAACTAGGCTGTGAAGCGCAGGGTCTGTAGATTTCCCTTTGGTGTATGCATGCTGATAGCTACAGATCAGGTTGCTATCAATAGTAGACGAGAGGTAGTCATTTATTATCCTCTCGAAGGTCTTGAGCACAAAGGATGAGAGACTGATCGGCCTATAGTCCTTGGAGTCGTAATGAGACGCCTTCCCCGCCTTAGGAATAAACACTACCGTGGCACTTCTCCAGGAGCACGGAATGTAGCTAAGAGCCAGGCAGGCTGTATAGAGAAATACCAGGCATTTGGCTGATGTCTCCAGCGTGTTTATGAGTTGTGTGGGAATAATCCCGTCTGGCCCGGCAGCCTTGAACGGTTCGAAGCTTTTAACCGCCCACCTAACCTTTTCCTCCGTGATGGATATGTGTACAGCCAGGTTTGTTGTAGGTGCTAGGGGTTCCTCATGCAAGTTCCCTGGGAAGTGCGTATTCAAGAGCAGCTCTAGGGTTTCCCTCTCCGTGCTGGTCCAGGATCCGTCAGGTTTGCGCAAATAGCTTGTGGCTGGTTGAGTTTTTGAGAGCACTCGTCTAAGTCTCGCTGTATCGTCGACAATTTCGACCCCAGTGCAGAAATTTCTCCTTCGTCTGCCTCAGAGCTTTTTTGTAGGCCCTGAGTTTAACTTTATATTCGAGCCATTGATTCTCCGTGCCAAGGCTCTTGGCCTTATTGAATTGTGTCCTACATGATTTACGGAGCGAGTCCAGGTCGTAGGACCACCAATGCGGCCTATGTTTACCGCGTGGTTTTGGCACTGGGCAAGCCTGCTCTAGGGCATTCGAGAGCGCCGTTGTAAAGGTCTTTTACCAGATCCTCCAACTCCCCTACTGATGAGGGGACTTGTGGGGGCAGTGCTGGCAACTCCCTAGATAGTATTTCATTGTGTAGCTGCCAGTTAGTGTTACGTGGGTTGCGTTTCATAACCGGCTGCTCAACAGAAAAGTCTAGAACTAATTCTACGTACCGGTGGTCGGAGAATGAGTGTTCATCGAGACCCACTCATAAGCGCCTTCGCTGCAGATAGTGAGATCTATGACCTCCCTACGGGTTTTAGTAATAAACGTAGGTTGTTGTTTTTGTTGTTGTTGTTGTAGCGAGGTGTAGCCCTGCCTAAATGTCAGACAGGGTCACCTCGAGTGTATTGCTCTTGGCCGGGTCGATATAAGAAAACGGCCCGGGTCGTTTCGGCACGATGGGTACAGCACGAGTACTGGTACCGTTCTCGTAGAACCCGCAATACAAGAAACTAGCCGTGTAGGCTATGTAGGTCATTTAGCGTTACCCAGGGTGCACCAACTGGGAGGCGACCTACTTTTACACTCCACGGTTCGTTACCCACGTTGCAAACTACCAGGTTAGTTGTTAACAAATAATCAAACAGCGACTCTCCTCTAGCATTGATATCGGAGCTTCCCCACTGGACGTGATGAGCATTGGCGTCAGTTCCGATAATAAGATGACCCATGGAAAAATTTGCCAACAGGTCTTTTAGCTCCCTCTGTGGCGGAGGTTCTCGGCGACGTAGTGCATATAGACCGATGCCATCGTCAGACTGGTACTGTCGACTGTTAAACTGGCAGCTGTAACGTCACCATTGGTATAGTTGGGCAAGAGAAAGCCATTCAGCTCAGACTTAACCAAAATACAGGCTCTAACCCTGCCCCCCTCGCTGCCTTGGATTAGCTTAAAACCCTTAGTCCCCAAACCGCAAATCCTTGAGCTGTTGACCCAGGGTTCTTGGATGATGATCCTACTAACTGTCGCAGTATTGACATTGGTGCGCTCAGGACTAGCTGCTATCACTGTGACGTTGAGGTCTTCCCCGTCCAGCAGGCTGTCTCCCATCTCTGAAGGGGATTTAAAACAACCTTATTTTATTTTCTCCATATTGTTTATTCCTCGGTGATTTTGGCCGACCGAGTGGAAAAGTGATTTTCTACCTTGTATCTAATGCTTCGGTATGCGGTACCGACTTTTGGTACAACGGGTTTTCGGTACCCGTTTCTAACGCAAACTGCCACCTCTGACTTAGTGCGCATCACTAATGTTGGTTGGGTTTGTACAATTTTATATGTACATATTTTTTGCAAGTGAATGAATGCAAACGGGAATGTGGGACCGAACCACACATACATTGTTTTTTTTTCATTCATTTATTTCCGGTTGGCACGCGTGGATTAGCAGCACTCAATTCCGAGGAGGTAAGTAAAATTTTGTTTTACTTGTACAAATAAATCCCTAATATTCTCTTTTTAATTTCAGATGGTGCTGCAGTTCCGTGAACTTCGTGTGCCGGAATCATTATCCACAAATGCGGATGGAAACCTTTGTTCGCGAAATGCAAAACCTTTTGAAGCCGCACGCGATTGCACGAGTATATTGTAAATTGGTTGGCAAATGGTCAGCTTCGGTCGGCAAACTTTTGCACTTTCGTTTTAGAGACGCTAACAAACCAAACGACATACGCTATTATCCACTCTTTGGTAAGATACAATACAAGGAAGTTCCCTATGCAAATCCCCATCCCTTTGGCTCATCGGTGAATGGTTTTGGCAAAATGGGCTGTGATTTAGATTTGATACTGCGCTTCGACCGTGCGATAGTAGGTTCAGCCAGCTTAAGTAAGCGTGATAATGAAGCGCGCTTAGTCTTGCGCACGAAGGATAACCTAACAAATGGCCGTTCACAAACTCAACGTCAAATGGAAAGTATTGGTGATATGCTACATCTATTCCTACCCGGAGTATGTCATGTGCGTCGTATATTACAAGCACGTGTGCCGATTATTAAAAATCATCATGATCATATGAATTTGGAAGTGGCCCTCTCCATGAGTAATCTCACCGGCTTCTACATGTCCGAGCTGCTCTACATGTTTTGTGAGTTAGACGAACGTGTGCGCCCTCTAACTTCTTTGGCTGTGCAAATTGCACTCGACGCTGTTGAGACTGTCGCATGGAATGGGAATGGACGTTTAGAGGTGGATGTCAAGCGCTACGCTAACGTGGTGAAGATGCCAGGTGGCAACATTGATGCGCCGTGGGTATTGAAGAGGCTCATAGAAAAAATACGAGGCATGGGTAGCTGCAAATTCTGTGCCGGTATGTGACATTGAAGCTATGACAAAATGAGTAACTTATTTCATTACAGGACGTATTTTTGATTCAAATCTAATATCCGAACTGGTTTAACATTATCGACTACGTTGGTGCTCCCCAATGATCGCATCATTGACCAATCGCATCACCATTTTCACTCCATTGAGACAACAGCGCCAGTTAATTCCGACCCGAGCACAAGTGCAGTAGCACATTGCAACAACAAAAAACAAGCATGCGTCTGATTACTAAAGGTAATGTTGACCACACTAGAATAATGTGTGTTCATTGAGATAAGTGCAAAACGTATTTTTAGTAACAAAGGCAAATGGTTATTCGTAGCAATAGTGCAATTGGCCAAAGCGGCTGGGCGTTTCTATTTACTTAAGCATGCATCACCCTCAATGCCAGTGCTCAATCGACGTGCTATAATTAAATGCAAAATGTTACGCAACATGGTGTGATTGTTACATATTTCCCAACAACCCAGAATGGCCATGCGCATTCTAATGTAGGATTCATGGATAATCGTTATACATTCCAATTAAAACGTTAAGGACGTGTAATGCGTAAAGTTGATTGTGAAGACCGGGTGAGTTGAATACTATTCACCGAGCCCCTGTATGCTCCCTCTCTCCATCTGGGCTACAAAACTAGCTCGATTTTTTTTTCTTCATACTACGGGTAGGCCTTTGCGGTAAGGCTGCACAACAAAATAAACATAATTTTTTTTTTTGGTAGGTAACGTCCTCAAAACCCTATTAAAAAAATTTCGATTTTGTTAGCGTCAAATACAAACATAAGAATTTTTTTGTTGGGAAAATATACTCTTAACTCAAATCAAGGTTTATATACATAACAGGTTGAGGCATACGTATGTTTGCTGGTGTTATTAAAGTATTTTGGGCTGCCAAATATTTGTCAAACTGCGATGGTTTGTTAAGAAATTTATTCATTGAAAAGTTTGCAGCCTAAAATATTGAATGCGGCTTGTTTCGGGATATAATTATGGGCTTCTTCGGTCAATAAGATGTGTGATATTCAATATGTGCATGCCTTGCACGCTTAGAATTTGAAACTCGCATTTGTTTAACCCTTTGTTAGTATTTTTATTGTGCAGGTCGCGGGCTTTGGTAATCTCTCAAACGCAATTTGAATGGGCACTGCGGAGAAGTTGTTGGCTTTGCTATACATCCACCTGATTTTTTCACTTAGATGTTTGCCAATTGCACACTAAACCTCACAAATCTTCCCAGAAATTTTTTCACAATTAAACAGCTGTTCATTTGCTGTCACCTTTCTTATTTCATGATGACTCAAACAATTACAATAAACCAAGTTTTGAGATTTTGATTTCAATGAAAGTAAGCTTTTGCATAATGACTTGAAAGCAAAATATTTTTTATTTTTTGATAAAAATAACGTTATAATGCAGGCCTAAAAATTATTCTGTTGCAAACCCTTGTCTTAGACATGCCAATTCTAAACAATTTTGCACGGGTGAACTGGTGCAAACGGTTTCAGGTTTTTTTTTTTTTATACCTTTCATGAACATGAAATGGTATTATAACTTTGGTCCGATGTTTGTAAATATGAGAAGAAGAAGAGATAGACCCATCAATAAGTATACCGAAATGATCAGGATGACGAGATGAGTTGATTTAGCCATGTCCGTCTGTCCGTCTGTCCGTCTGTCTGTTTGAACGCAAACTAGTCCCTCAATTTTTGAGATATCTGGCTGAAATTTTGTATGTGGCCACCATTTTGTAATATAGGAATAATTTGTCGGAACTGACAAGATCGGACCAGTATAACATATAGCCCCCATACAACCGATTGTTCAGATATAAGGTTTTTTGGCCAAAACTTCTGCAATTAAAAAGTTAGGACCGTAAAATTTTGCAACTCGAGTACTTTCTATTTATGTAGTGTATATAGTGAAAATCAACAAGATCGGGCAAATGTAACATATAGCCCCCATACAACCGATTGTTCAGATATAAGGTTTTTTGGCCAAAACTTCTGCAATTAAAAAGTTAGGACCGTAAAATTTTGCAACTCGAGTACTTTCTATTTATGTAGTGTGTTTAGACCACCGGTCTAAATATATCGGCCGCCCCTCGTAACAAACCGTATATCTTCCGTGCGATTACTTTTAATGTTTATCTTTATACCGATAACAGCTCTTACCCCTTCGAATCCTACAAATGTAGGCTGTCGGCGGCGGTACAGAGCTGACATTTATCTAGACACTCGATCACTTCTTTTCCGAGCATACGAGAGTCATCAGCTGCCAAACCAAGGTAAAGTAAAGAATTACATTTTCCATACCATAATTTTTATTGTGCACTTTGTAATTACCCAGCCAGCAAAATCATCGTAAACGAGCTCGTAAACTGACGTTTTCTCGAAGAAAACTCTGATAAAATATCGTTTATGATATCCGTTTACGATTCGCCTACGAATCCGGTTTCGCTCTGAAATGTTTTTTGCCTACGATTGTCGTAAAAGTATCGAAAAAGCACTCGTATATGAATCTTTTTACGTCCGTTTTTTTATCGTAAATGTACTCGGTAACAATTAATTTTCGATAGAAAAACCGACTTTCTAGACCGCCTTACCGACTGATTTCAATGCGAAAAATAAAATAAATAAACAAACCTAAATTTTAGGTATAAAGTTTTTTATTAAATAATAAAATTGTATATCTTTTTGCCAGCGTGTACGTACTGATATTGGTTTACATGTTAAGCATCACAACTTATAAATAGTGGGTCATACAACCCAGAGGGCATCCCGAGATCCCAGAATAGCAGCTACTTTCTCTGTCCCTTTTTCTTTTTCCGCAAATCCACCTTCCAGCACGCTAGTAATAATTTAAAAGATATATTTTATGTTATTTGTGTTTTTAATTAGATATTTTACAAACATACTTACTTTTAAAATATCAGTTTGAAAATTTTCGTTCAAAATTTTTTGTTTGAAATTTTTTATTTTAATTTTTTTGTTTGACGTGACAGAAAAGCTTCTTTTGTTATTGTTTTTTTATTCGAGAATAGCTCGTAAATCGCAATGTTCGTAAAATGTACGGTACCTTGCTGGCTGGGTACATCCACTCCATTACATTTCATTTTCACATACAAATTACTTTAATAAAAACTATTGTACATATTTACATTTGAATACCATTGTTTATATCCTTATTCACTCGCCGCTCTTTTCATTTTCTTTGCATATTATTACGTGCGAGCATCCCGCCATTGCCATTGGCCGCACGTAACATTGGTCCATCTCACCGGGAATTTGAACTGGCTTTCTAAACATTAAATACCAAAAATCCACTGCTATCGAGGAAATAATTTAATTACACGAATCACCAAGGAATACAATTTGTCCAAATCGAAGAGTTTAATTATTTTCTCAAGAAATCGAACGATCAGCCATAATACCAGCGAGTGACACCAACACATACACGTTCGCATAAATACATCCAATACTCACACCACATCACAGCTTACAGTCAGCTCTAATCACATCACATCATATCAACACATCACATCAGCATCACAGCTCACCAATCTGCTAACTACAGTCAATCTGCTCAAAGCATCACATTTCATCACTATACAGTCCATTTGCTCAACAGAGTTTCATCACTCAAGGTACGTGGTTTGTTTAGTTCATGCACCATATTTTTTTTAATACGTACAAAACGTAAGTGAACTTTGTGAGTGATTTTTTTTAAAAAACAAAGTAAGTGAAAACCTTGTGTGCTTGAATGCGCAATATCGCCTTTTGACTATCGGTTAAGTCCCCCACCAGTGGTAAGACTTATCCGACACAGCTCAAGGCAAGCAGTCAGTGAATTTTTTTTGTTTTTTTATATAGACACTTATCACTGCACTGAACATCTGTCTGCTCTACCACTTCGTGTGGAAACGTTCTCCAAAATTACTTTAATTTTCACTTAGTTGATGCTTTTTTAAATAATCCATCACAAAGTTCACATCACATGAATCAGTTCATCAACACACCATATATTAATCATCTACGTTGGGTGGCTTGTGATATAAATATTTAAAGCGTACACAATTTACAAGTGTCGCTTAACAAACACATTTACTTGTATAATTTAAAGATTAAATAAACAATTATCACTAGTCCACGAATATCTGGACAAACACAATTGCGTTACTTTTCGTTTGGAATTTCACTTTATTTTACTTGGTTTGGCTATACAGGGTTCACAATACCCAAGCACATTGAATCTGTACCGAGATTACTATCTGTGCCACATACACTTTGTTGATACATTGAGTCTTCAGAGACTTTTATTTGTTATCACCATACATTTTTGGAAACACTAAACCTCCAGAGGTTATCTGTTACACAAATACTTTTGAAACATTAAATCTTCAGAGATTTATTTCGGTTTCATATACACAGTCCTTGTTACACTAAATCTTCAGAGATTTTAGATCGGTTCACAAACACTTTAAGACGTTAAATCTTCAGAGATTTTTCTGGGTCACATACACGTTTGTTGAGACATTAAATCTTCAGAGATTTCTTTCGGTTTCACATTCTTTTTAGAGACATTAAATCTTCAGAGATTTGTTTCTTATACACTTTTGAGACATTAAATCTTCAGAGATTTGTTTCATATAATCTTCAGAGATTTATATCACACACACTTTTAAAGACATATATCTGTCTATCACACATTTCGTAAGATTAAATCTTCAGAGATTATAATCAGTAACACTGTTTTAAATTTCGCTTATTTTCCAAGCAAGACACCTTCCTGAGTCATTTCTGTCCGCTCCAGTTTCTCTATAAGTATACAAAATATTTAAACAAATTAAAAGAATGGAGGCCTACATCCGCCACTCCGATTGTATCGTTGAGTTTGAGCAAGATCTCAACACGCAGGATATACAAGACATGGATAAGCACACCCTTGTAATACAACAAGAGGAGCTTAAGGCATTATGGAAGAAATCCAAATCGCCTTATGAAAGTCTTCTTGCCTCAACCGAAACAACTAAGGAAGATTTGCAATCAATAAAGCAAAACAATAAAACCTGTTTCGCATGCTACATGAAATGCATGGCTGCTATGAATGCTCAGCTGGAAAAGCTGTCAGCACAGCCCATACAACCACAAAAACAACAAAGCACTGATGATACATCCAGCCGTGAAAATAATATTCGGCTTCCGCCCTGTGACACCGATGTGTTTAAGGGCGATTATCTATCCTGGCCAACATTTAGGGACATGTTCACGGCCATATACATATAAAATAAACGCCTTACCCCGGTTGAAAAATTGTATCACCTCAACCAAAAAACTCAAGGGGAGGCGAAGGAAATAGTCAGGAGGTGTCCACTGACCAACGAAGGCTTTACTACAGCCTGGAAAAATCTAAGTGACAGGTACGAAAACAAACGTATCCTAGTCAATACACAATTGAAATCTCTGTTTAGTCTGACCGCAGTTGAAAAAGAATGCGGTACAAAGATTAAGCAACTACAAAGAGACATAAATAATTGCATCTCGTCGCTTCAATGTCATCAAATTGACATATCTAATTGGGATGCAATAATAACATATTTATGCTCTACCAAACTTCCGGAATGTACTCTGGCTCTATGGGAACAGACCATTGAGAACAAAACAGAGATACCAAAATGGGAAGATATGGACAAATTCCTGTCCAACCGTTTCCAAACGTTGGAAACAGTTTCCGACCTGAAGGGTAGCACAGGCCCAAAAACACCCATGAATCAACGGTCAAATAGTTCACGGGAAACGCCGAGGAAACTCGGAGTTTACCAAGCCAGCGTCCCTCCTGGCTGGTGTCAAATGTGCAACACCAAGGAGCACAGATTGCGGGACTGTCAAAATTTCCGAAGGCTGTCCCCACAAGACAGAATAACCTTTATTAAGGAAAAAAGGTCTTGCCTTAACTGTCTGTCAGACAAACACACCGTGACACGATGCCCTCATCCGCTTAATTGCACCTTGTGTCACTTGAGGCACAACACCTTACTCCACCTGCCAACAGCACAACCCCAAGGAAACCACCAAAGTTGGAACCGGAACACCAACTCCAACAATCAAAGTCGGAACCGAAACACCAACACAAATAATCGAAGTTGGAACCGCAACTCCAACGATGATAGGCCCTCAACTTCGCAACAGGCTAGGGCAAGGCTTGAGTCTGCAAATAGGAACGAAAATGTTAATAATGTTTCTACATTACATGCCAATACAACTAAAGGGGTATTGTTGGGAACCGCACGCATTAAGATCCACTATAATGGAGTGGATTTCTCGGCCAGAGCTCTTATTGACTCCGGCTCTGAGTGCTCTTTCATAACTGAAAGACTGAAAAAGAGAATAAACCTGCCATCTAAACGCCTGAACATACAAGTGTCAGGCATAAACAATACGCTGTCCGCGCAGGTAACAGAGTCGTGCTCTATTACAATAGGCTCCCTCATCGACCCATTAGTTAGCATTGATACAATGGGCCTAGTCCTACCACAACTTACAGGGGACCTTCCGACTTGTCAGGTCAGTGCATTGACCAGGCAAGCGTTCCCTGACTTGATTCTAGCGGATAAGAGGTTCTTCGTTAACGAACCAGTCGACCTCATCCTAGGAGGCGACATATATGCAAAGATAATATTGAACGGTATAAGGAAGAACGTGATGAGCACGCTTCTTGCCCAAGAAACCGTCTTCGGGTGGATATTGACCGGTCGTGCAGAAACACCACAGCCCACTAATAATAGGGTATCATTTTTTAACGAGATAAGCCTAGATAAACAGTTAACCGCTTTCTGGGAGTTGGAAGATGTGCCTAAGAAAAAGGCACTAAACGACGATAATGCCTATTGCGAGGCACTTTTCAAAGCAACAACGGAACGGGGCTCTGATGGCAAATACATTGTCTCCCTTCCCTTTAAACAAGAGTTTCCCAACGATATATGCTTAGGGCCCTCATTAAAAGGCGTTTGTTCTCAATTTTACAGGAATGAGACCCGCCTGGCTAAGACACCGGACCTACAGAGAGAGTACAATAGAGTCTTGTCGGAGTATGAAACATTAGGACATATGTCCAAAGTCCCTTCAATCGTCCCACCCCTGTCTACAGATAGCTACTTCCTGCCTCATCATGCTGTCATAAAGGAAGAAAGCACAACTACTAAAGTCAGGGTGGTATTCAACGCGTCGTGTCCCACCGCTAATGGCACCAGCCTTAACGACGTACTTCATCCAGGCCCAGTACTTCAGGCCGATTTAACAATACTGCTTCTCAGATGGAGATTCTATAGATACGTGTTTAATAGCGACATCGAAAAGATGTATCGTCAGATATGGGTCAAACCCAATCAGACCAAATTTCAAAGAATAGTTTTCCGGACCAGACCTGAGAACCCTATCACCGTCTACGAGTTACAGACGGTAACCTTTGGAGTTAATTGTGCTCCATACTTAGCCATCCGAACTCTGCATCAGTTAGCGGATGACGTGGAGACTTCATTACCCATCGCAGCAAATATCCTGCGAACAAGTATGTACGTCGATGATGTTCTCTCAGGAGGGCATACTATCGACTACGCTATCAAGGCTCGTGATGAAATTACGCGTGCATTACAGTCCGCGGGCTTATCCCTTCGAAAATGGACGTCGAATTGCAACAAAATACTACAGGGAATACCCAAACATCATCGACTGAACGAGGACTTTCTGGAGTTCGAAGACTCCAGTACGGTCAAAACACTCGGAATCCGCTGGAACGCACATTCTGACCAGTTTTATTTTACAGCTAAGCCCATCGCAAATAAGGATAGCATTAGTAAACGGGCCATACTCTCAGCCATCGCTAAACTCTTCGATCCATTAGGATGGCTGGGCCCAGTCATCATAGTAGCTAAAATGATTATGCAAAACATTTGGCTAGAGGGGACAGACTGGGACGAGAGAGTATCTGATCAAACTTTAGATAGGTGGCAAAGCTTTATGCACGACTACAATGAAATTAATAACATTCGGATTCCACGATGGGTGTATTTCACGCCATCCAACGACGTGGAAATACACGGATTCTGCGATGCCTCCGAAAAAGCATACGCAGCCACAGTTTTTTTAAGAGTCAAAATGAAAGATCAGGTTTACGTTAACCTGCTAATGGCGAAAACAAGAGTAGCCCCAGTGAAGACCATTTCCTTACCCCGATTGGAGCTGTGTGGAGCGGTTCTGTTGGCCGAGACTTTGGAATCCGTCATCGAAAATCTGAATTTAGGCACATTCAACCGAAAACCACCGTGTTCGTGGTCAACGTTCGTGGCGCACAGAGTCACAAAAATTGTGGAAAAGGTAGGAAATCAAGCCTGGCGACACGTGGATTCCGCATCAAACCCAGCAGATCTGGCCAGCAGAGGACTATCAGCGCGGGATCTAGTCGACAACGTTCTGTGGTGGCAGGGACCTTCTTGGTTACAAGAAGACAAGAATAAATGGCCAGCCCAAGAAAAAGAGTATGGTACAAACATCGAGGCAAAGAGAGTACAAATTCACGCAACTACGCAAACAAACAATAAAGAGGACATTCTCGATAGATTTTCCGATTTTTCAAGAGCTTTGAGGGTCATATCATATATTATGAGGTTCTCTCAAAGAACGAGTCCCAAAACAAAATCCACTTTTAAAGCGGAGTCACACCTCATTTCGCCCGACGAAATTAAGGCTACGACTCAACGTCTTATTACCATCTACCAACAGAAACATTATTCTGAGGAATTAGGGAATTTAAAATCAGGGAAACCTATTGGGACAAAAAGCGAAGTCCTTGCTCTCAACCCCTTCATCGATAGTTGTAGCATCCTGCGGGTGGGCGGCCGTCTGTCTGCATCCCTGGACCTCCCGTACAATGAACGCCATCCAATTATCCTACCGTACGCCTGTTACTTTACGCGCCTCCTGGTCCAGTTTGTCCATAAGATCTCCCTTCATGGCGAACACCAAGTCATGTTGCGGCTCCTACGCACGCAATACTGGATCCCAAAAGTAAAAAATATGATCAAGTCAGTTATCCATAACTGCAAGATCTGTACCATCTTTCGTAAACGGGTTCAGACCCAAATCATGGGAGACCTACCTCCCGAACGCACTACCTTTTCCCGGGCATTTACAAACACCGGGGTAGATTTCGCCGGACCCTTTGACATCAAGTCCTATAGCGGCAGAGGATGTCGCATGTCCAAGGGCTACGTTTGCCTGTTCGTATGCTTTACGACCAAGGCCATTCATCTAGAGGCCACCAGTGACCTTAGTACCGCCTCGTTCCTGGCAGCCCTCGACAGGTTTGTTGCCAGACGAGGATGTCCAAAAAACCTCCATTCCGATAATGGAACGAACTTCGTCGGTGCCTCTCGAGCTCTCCGATCCGAGTTCAAGGCTTTTCTAGCGGACGCCCGCAACCAGACCCTTTCCAAATATTGCCACCAAACCCTGACCTGGCACTTTATACCAGCTGGGGCCCCTCATATGGGTGGACTCTGGGAAGCGGGGGTAAAAAGTTTCAAAAACCACTTTAAAAAGATCGCCTCCGATCATAAATTTACCCTCGAGGAATTTAGCACCCTACTATGTCGAATCGAGTCTTGCCTTAACTCGCGACCCCTAACTCCCTCTTCCAACGAACCGTCAAATTTGGAGCCGCTTACCCCAGGACATTTCCTCGTTGGAGGACATCTACTAGCCCCCCCCGAAATCGACGTCAGCGAGAACCGTGCCTCACTCGTCAACAGATGGGAGAAACTCAAGGCGTTACACCAAACGTTCTGCAAACGATGGAAAACCGAGTACCTCACCGAGCTGCAGAAACGCGTCAAGTGGAAACATCCTCAAGCAAACTTGAAACAAGGGGACCTGGTTGTCCTAAAGGAGGACAACTTACCTCCCAACGAATGGAGGCTAGGACGGATCGCGAACCTACATCGTGGACCTGATAATCGAGTTCGAGTCGTCGAACTAGACACCGCGCGGGGCCGAACTACCAGACCAATCGCGAAATTGGTCCTACTTCCACCCGTCAGCGAGGATGACGGAAGGGAGTAATATTCCACTTCTCCATATCCCTAATTCCACTTCGCATTTCTTTCCGGATTAGGGAACCATGCGGTTTAATCCCCGCAGGAAAAAAAAATCTACCACCCCAACAATAAACCCAATAGCCAGCAAATGCACTCGTTAAACTTGGTAACGAGGCCAACAAAACCCTACCGCAGACGGACGCACCGATCTGCCACAGAAGATGACAATGTGCTACACCAAATTAGCAGCACATCGTCCAAACATAAATTCCCTCACAACACAGTTAATCGCCAGATAAGGAGATAAAAGGTTTTTTTTTAACAATCGCATTAACCCCTTGCCACCCAAGCACAGTCCTTGTGCCCCATCCAATTGTTTTACTGAAAAATTAGATAGCATTTGTTCATGCCAAAAGAAAAAATTATCAATACCACGAAATATGCTAGCCCAGTAACTTTGGCAACTTTGGAATCTAGCTCTTTTCGGACTTTTGCGTTATAAAAATAACGAGTAAACAAGAATTTTTAAAGGTAGAAGTTCAATATCTAGCCACCTAAAGATCTCCGACATGATCATAAAATATGATTAAAAACTCATGTCCAACTTTGTTTGAATCTCAGAAATTAACAATCTTAATGATTCACAAATGATTTCGAAGATTAATTTTGATCATCAAAAAGAAGTATATTTGATTATCCCTGTGTTCATTTATATGATAATATAATCACAAAAAATGAATGCAATTGTACTAAAATTCAAATAAAGAAATATTCGAAATTCAATCTTAAAAAATGTTATTTGGGTCAAATCTAAAACACAAATGCTTAGCAAGGGCGTTCGTATAAGAACTGTAGTAAACTCGTAAATATACGAGATTCGTAAACTTAAGACATAACACAAATACCCCCATTTTGTTTCAATTCGTTACTGAAAGGTTTAAACGTTTTTAGATCAACGAAAAGCTTTTCCATTCATTGAAATACATAGAATACATTTTTTCCATACAAAAAAAATGCTAAAAACAAAATACTCAAACTTCGAAATATCAGATAGAAACGAAAATTCTTTATTTTGGTTTGAGAAAATAGAGAACTGTCAAGTTCACTATCACTTCGCTTAGGATACTCTGGCTCTAACTTACTCCATTAAAAAAAAAAAAAGGGGTAGAGCAGAAATTTGTGATCTAGATTACTCTGGTTTCTTTTGAACCTACTCAGGAAACAAAAGATGAGCAACCTAGAGCAAGAAAAGTGTTCGTTAGACACAATTTTGTGAAATATCTCAATCTGGCCTAAGATAGAGCAGCCCAATAAACAAACATATTGTATTCAACACTCACCCACTTGGTTGTAGTGCAAACCTCCACAGGATACAATTAACAGAAGGCGTTTAACAGCGGAATAACACACCGAACAGCTTCGCAGAATGCAGCAGAAAAAACAACAACATCCCCCTTATCGTCAATCCTCGAACCTTTTAGTTGGTAAAAAGAAAACCATCCACATGGTAGGCAATTCCGGTATGGGTACGCGTGTCCATCGACACCAGCAAAGATCATTGACATCTCCGCGATACAAGATATCCTTGTCGCTCCTGCAAATTTTTAAAATTTATTAGTCAGGGACGTGGGAATGAAGGTGATGGTACTCACTCGAGTTGAATAAATTCCTTGTATGAGAAACCTATTGCCTGGTACAACAGGTTCACACAATGACAGTTCACAAAACAATTGGAGATGGCGTGGTATTTCTCCCTGGGGAACATAATTAGGCAACTCTTGCAACTGAAAATCCACACACTTGCACTTAGCTGGCATTATTAAAAAAGGATCTAATGGGCATTGAGGACGTCCTGCTTGCTCAGAGGGGCACTTACAAGGAAGTGAAAACCCATCATACCAAAATAGTAAAAACTGCCTGTAATGATGTCTCCATTTACGACAAGTTGCAAAAATGCAACAGAACTTGGGCCATCTTTTAGATGCGGAAATTTTATGGGGCATATAGAAAGCTGCCCCATAAAATAAAACCCCGGCGCATTAAAAATTGCTGCCCCCCCTGCGCCATGCCTTTGTGTGGCATAAATTTTAGCCATAACGCATTTCGTTGGGGCATATGTTCAGCTGCCCATTGGTGGAGCATATGTTTGGCTGCTCATTGATGGGGCATATAGAAAGCTGCCCATAAAACCTGAAAAGACAAAAAGAAAAAGATTAATATACATGTCTAAATAGTTTGTGCAGGTATGTATCCATCGCTGGGTGCCGGCTACCACAGCGAGTGATACATACACATACAAACATATACATTTTACGATACACTTACCTTTTTCCATGTATACTTACCTGCAACTCTCCGACCACGTCCACAATCCTGGGGCTCCTTCCCACGTCCATGCACCTCACCTGAAAATAAAAAGAAATAGAAAATTTATTAAAATACAATTAAAAAATAAAATTAACAAATCGTACAACTTACCGCGTGTAAATTTTCAACGACATATATTCATTGAGAGCGCCGTCTTGCGCTGCCAAACTACCAATTTTTTTTAGTACTAAATCGCGCTACCGGATGCACGGGTACTAAAACCTCCACTTAAGGCCCTATTACAGGAAACGCGTCACTGCATCGCGCGGTATGAAATGTAACCAATTAAAGTCAATACTAGCCTCAGTATAAATCTTTCGGTGTACCAACATAAATAAACACCGAGAACATAATTGAGGAAACAATAGGCTGTACAAAAAAAAAAAAAATGCGTACCGTCAGCCACGGCTCCGGCAACCATCCGGATTTGGGATGGCGTAGTCCAGAGTCATTTTAATAAGCGCGGCTGAAGGCTGCCAGCTTAGCAAGGTATTTCGGACATAAATACCATGGAGTCTGCCCCATTTTTGGTATCGGATCCGGGTCATTTTCCGGGTTTTTAACCATAACTTCTCCTAATACAAAAGATAAAATAAGCGCTTCCGGATTCGTGATCCTGAGGCCAAAATCCGTCTTTTAAGCTATCTCCCATAATTGTAGCTAACCTATTAGCAGTTGACCCGTAAAGTATACAATACCAATAAAAAATTATATCGTGGCAAATATCGACTTCTGACAGGTACTACCTTCACAGTCGTAATCGTACAACACCGTACACCATTCCGCCCCCCCCCCCCCCCCCCTAAATTAGTTTCCCCAAATCGTGACGGTATGGGAAATGTCACCACAATGACGGGGTGAACAGTGTAAATGTACTATTAGCAGCTGCCGTGGAGCATCTGCCGGGGCCTTAACATCGCAAGAGTACTCGGTACCATCGATGCGATGTGGCAGCACAAAGCGTGTCAGCTGTTTGCGATCCGTTTGGTGAAACTTAAGGGTGGGTGATTTCAGCCGGAAATCAACGACAGCGCGATCAGCTGGTTACGCGGACCGACTTTAATTATTGAAATGGCCGCTTCTTATTTGCAGCTATGCACACACATGCTAAAAATGCATTAGCTCAGAGGCGCAAGTGCTAAACTTTAACCATCCAGGCCAAAAACAAGTCATTTAGGACTATTGCAAAGGGCGCGCGGTCGATAAAGTTACGGCACATATTAAGTGTCCACGCGTCTATTTCCGGTTTCCCTTGGGTGGTAGGAAATTGTCAAATGACAAACAATACCAGATGGGAAAAATAGGGCCAGAATCCAAATGGTCCTGCCAGATGGGGATAAATATCTAAACCTACCCAAAATTCACTGAAGTGTAATAATACATTTACACCGCACCCAATTGGGTAAATGAATAGCACATTTACATCGTAAAAAGTTGGTAAATTAAGCACAAAAATACTCAAAAAGAAGCGCAAAAAGGCCCAAAATACCAAGGTCGGAATAAATAAGAAAAATATCCACGTAAATTCAAAGCCCATAAGTCAAAACCCATATTAGGGACACAAGCCACCCAACCATAAAAAATTCACATCGAATAACGGGCTATTAAATTTTAGAATGACTCGCTTCACCGCAACACGCGATAAAACCGAGGAAAGGTCTCGTCCCTTTGCCATCCCGTGCCGCTTATGCGGAAACAACCACGGCATCCGCTTTTGCCAGCAATACCGTCGGATGGCGGCTGAAGAGCGGTTGCGGGTAGTACTTATCCACAAGTACTGCCCCAATTGCCTGTCGCCATTCCACCGCCCGGAAGCATGTCCGTGCAAGGACCGCTGCTACCGGTGTGACGAGCCACACCATACCACACTCCACATCGATGGAGTGAGAGGCGAGTCATCGAAATACACGCCGCAAGACGAAGAAGACGGAGAAATTTCTGATGGCGCCCTATCAATAGCCATAACAGAAACCACGAAATCCTGGGCAGAGCAAGTCGCAGAGGAAGAGGAAGAAGAAGAGGCAATACGGTCAGCACCGACAGGCACTCCACAGCTCGGCGGCTCGGAAACCCGTTCTTTCCGACCGCTACTACGGCACGAGCAGTGGAGACGCCGCGACCCAGTCCCGACAGAGGACAAGAAAAAGGGTGGCTCGGAAACACGTCCTTTCCGACCACTGCACAGGCCCGGTAAGGTGAACCCTGATGGCTCGGAAACGCGTCCTTTCCGACCATCTCGCCGTCCCACTGCGGTAAGACGGGGTGACGCGGAAACGCGTCCTTTCCGCTCATCACGCCTTACAGCGGGTCGGACGGCACCTTATCCGGCCACCGACAAAACCGACAAAACTCTCGTCCGCCAGCAAAATCCTCCCGCCGCATTTCGGTCGGGTCGAGCAGCCAACACGCCCACCTCCAACATCATCCTGCGATCGTTTGTCGCCATCGCCCCAACTGCGACCGTCTGTATTGAGTCCGGCGGCAGACTACATTTTGTCCGCGCACTGATCGACCCGTGTTCACCCACCTCGGTCATCGACAGCGAGCTCGCTACCGAGCTCGACTTGGAACGATTTGGGGGGACTCGGCCGATCAGGTGCACTCTAGTGCTGAGAGGAGAGTTTGGGGTGGGCAGAAGGGTCACAACCCAAGCCACGATCGTCGCACGTCACCACCGGATGAACCCGACGACAACCATCGATGCAACAGTTGCGGTGCCGTTTCAGTTTATGAAGCTGGCTGACCCCGAGTTCTTTCGCGCCTCACCAGTGCGCCTCACGTTAGGCGCCGATGTGTACGCCAGCCTCATGCTGAACGGCACACCGCCATCCACTATCAACGGCCTACTGGCCCAGGCCACAATATTCGGCCTAATCATATCTTGGGCGTGCCAACAATAGGCGGTATCCATCCCATATATTATATTGGACGACAGTAATCTTAAGGTGCAATGAACATAACAAAACCACGTCCATTTACTAATCCTTTTCTCATCCACAACAGGGCAATTTGTAGCAGCTACCATGGAGAGCCTATGGGGCGTCATCCCACCATCCATAGAGTCGTCGTGTTAGCTTAAGTCTTCGATTGGAGCGGTGGCTGGTGACTCCTCCCTTTCTTTTAGCGTTGCTTGTCGCAAGGGGGGCCGGCATGTTTAGACCACCGGTCTAAATATATCGGCCGCCCCTCGTAACAAACCGTATATCTTCCGTGCGATTACTTTTAATGTTTATCTTTATACCGATAACAGCTCTTACCCCTTCGAATCCTACAAATGTAGGCTGTCGGCGGCGGTACAGAGCTGACATTTATCTAGACACTCGATCACTTCTTTTCCGAGCATACGAGAGTCATCAGCTGCCAAACCAAGGTAAAGTAAAGAATTACATTTTCCATACCATAATTTTTATTGTGCACTTTGTAATTACATCCACTCCATTACATTTCATTTTCACATACAAATTACTTTAATAAAAACTATTGTACATATTTACATTTGAATACCATTGTTTATATCCTTATTCACTCGCCGCTCTTTTCATTTTCTTTGCATATTATTACGTGCGAGCATCCCGCCATTGCCATTGGCCGCACGTAACATAGTGTATATAGTGAAAATCAACAAGATCGGGCAAATGTAACATATAGCCCCCATACAACCGATTGTTCAGATATAAGGTTTTTTGACCAAAACTTCTGCAATTAAAAAGTTAGGAACGTAAAATTTTGCAACTCGAGTACTTTCTATTTATGTAGTGTATATAGTGAAAATCAACAAGATCGGGCAAATGTAACATATAGCCCCCATACAACCGATTGTTCAGATATAAGGTTTTTTGGCCAAAACTTCTGCAATTAAAAAGTTAGGACCGTAAAATTTTGCAACTCGAGTACTTTCTATTTATGTAGTGTATATAGTGAAAATCAACAAGATCGGGCAAATGTAACATATAGGCCCCATACAACCGATTGTTCAGATATAAGGTTTTTTGGCCAAAACTTCTGCAATTAAAAAGTTAGGAACATAAAATTTTGCAACTTGAGTACTTTCAATTTATGTAGTGTGTAGAGGAAAATCAAGAAGATCGGGTAAATATAACATATAGCCCCATACAACCGGTTGTTCCGATATAAGGTTTTTTGGCCAATACTGCCGCATTTAAAAAGTTAGGAACGTAAAATATTGCACCTTTAGTACTTTCTACATATGTAATGTGTATAGTGTAAGTCAGTACAATTGAACACGTATGATATATAGCCTCCATACAATCGATTGTTCCGATAACTCGGATCCTATTATTTTGTAAGTTTTTTTAAATTATAACAAAGATGTGTAATGTGTATAGTAAATATAGTTAAATTGACACAGGCTGTACTGGGGATCGAACAGTGAAAATCGTGACGCTTATTCATGAAAGGTATATAGCCTTCGGCTCAGCCGAAGACAGCTTTCCTTACTTGTTTTTTTTACATTTTTGCTCACAGATTATGTGAGTGTGAGAAAAGCCGCACAGTACGGAATTGTTTAGAATCGGTCTGATTATGTATATACGTAAGCCCCCGTCAAATAGTTTTCAAAACATTGATTAATTTAACGGGTAGTCAACTCATTTTTGGAATCAACGGCACATGTGACGAAGATTGATTCCAAAATTGAACAATTGTTAATGCCTTTTGGATACTATTTGGAATCCGGTTTTCAATAATTGAGCAAAAGGTATCAAAATTTTCCGGGTGTTTATGTGCGGGGGTTCTGCGTTGGTGCAGATCTACTTTAATCTTCGGAGGCAGATTGGTTCGCCTGTCTGCGTTAGGTTTTCTCTGGCCTCTTTGTGGAGTTCGCCCGTCTGCGCTAGGCTTTCTGGTGTCCTCGTTGGGGTTAACGAGTGAATTGTGGGAATTTTGTTGAGGGATTTGGAAAGGTGGGGATGAACGGAGTGGAGGGAGATCGGATTTTTAGGATGAGGCATCGGTCCTCGCACCATCCACTCCATCGGCTGGGAGCAGGATCAGCTTGACCACCGGTCTTTTGACCTGACCCTTCTCGGTCATGAGGTCGACGACACGTACTCGGTTATCTTCTCCGGGATGTACGTTGGTAACTCGACCGAGCCTCCATTCGTTTGGAGATAAGTTGTCTTCCTTGATAACAACGAGATCACCCACCTTAATGTTCTGTTTTGATTGTTTCCACTTCACTCGTTTTTGAAGTTCGGACAAATACTCCACCTTCCGTCGCTTTCAGAAGGTATGATGGAGGGCCTTGAGTTTCTGCCATCTGTTGATCACGGAGGCAGAGCTTTCGCTACCATCGGGTTCTGGTGGAGCCATAAGATGACTTCCGGTGAGGAAGTGCCCAGGGGTAAGTGGCTCTAAATCTGACGGGTCCTTGGACGCGGGACTTAATGCAAACATCTTGCAATTGTGGATGATGGCCCTGATCATGTTCTTGACATTCGGAATCCAGTATTGGGTGCGGATGAGACGGAGCATTAGTTGATTTTCCCCATGGAGGGAGATTTTGTGTATCATTTGCACAATTAGCCGCGTTAACCTACAATTATAAGGGAGTATGATTGGATGACGCTCGTTGTAAGCGAGGTCTTCCGACGCCCCTAGACGACCCCTGGCCCTGATAATATCGTCCTTATCAAGGAACGGGTTAAGTGGCAATATCTCGCTTTTCCTGTCGATGACTGTTCCCTTCTTCAAATTTACGTACTCCTCAAAATAATGTTGCTTCTGATATAGTTTAATCAAGATCTGAGTCGTTGTCTTTATCTCATCGGATGAGATTAGGCACGACTTTTCTTGAAAGGAAGCTTTTGTTGTGGGATGTGTTCTTCGAAAGAATCTCATAATGTATGATAGTACCCACAAAGCCCTAGGTAAATCCGAAAACCGATCTAGAGTCTCGATTTCTTTTCGCTTCGATATTGCGAAGGTTTGCGCTCTCTTTTCCTCCACGGATGTATGAAACTCGGTTTCTTGGGCTGGCCACCCTGAATTGTCTTCTTGTAACCAAGAAGGTCCCTGCCACAACAAAGAATTGTTGACCAATTCCGTTGCCGGTATTCCTCTGCTTCCTAAATCTGCGGGATTAGATTCCGAATTGACATGATGCCAGTCCTTACTTCCGACCAAGTCGATGATCTTGGTTATCCTGTGTGCGACGAATGTTGACCAGGAACATGGAGGTTTCCGTATCCAGGCTAAAACCATGGTGGAATCCGTCCACAAATGTTGTTTTACCTGCCCTAATTTTATGTTTCGGAAAATCGATTCCACTATCTCCGCCAAAAGTACAGCTCCGCAGAGTTCCAATCGTGGCAGTGAGATTGTTTTTACCGGCGCTAGTCTAGTTTTGGCTAGAAGAAGATTGACGAAGATCTGGTCATCCTTTTTTACGCGCAGGTAGACGGCTGCAGCATATGCTTTTTCCGACGCGTCACAAAATCCATGGATTTCGACCTCATCTTCTGGTGAAAACTTTATCCATCGGGGTATCCTTATTTGGCGATTTCGGAGGTAGTCCATTTTAAAATTCCGCCATCGTTCCAATGTGCAAGCCATCCTAAAGGATCGAAGAGCTTGGCGATGGCGGATAATATTGCTCGTTTCGTGAGCTTTTCTCCTTCTTCCAGTGACCCTGCTTTAAAGTAGAATAGGTCGGAGTGGGCATTCCATCTGATGCCCAAAGCCTTAACGGTGCTGGTGTCTTCGAACGCCAAGAAGTGTTCGGTCAGCCGATCCGATTTTGGGATGTCGTTGAGAATCTCCTCGGAATTCGATGTCCATTTCCGAAGTGGGAATCCAGCGGAGTGTAAGACCTGCCGAATTTCGTCTCTCGCATGAATGGCCGATGCGAGTGTATGTCCCCCCGCTAATACATCATCCACGTACATGTTTTCCCTTAGTATATTCGATGCTATTGGGAATAATGTCTCGACGTCGTCTGCTAGTTGCAAACGTGACTGTCTTTAACTCATAAAGACCTATGGGTTCTTGTGGAGATGTGCGGTAGCCAATTCTTTGAAATTTGGAATGATTTTCGTTCATCCAAATTTGTCTATACATTTTCTCTATGTCACTATTAAAGACATACTGATATAATCTCCAACGCAATATAAGGACTGGGAGATCTGCTTGAAGCACTGGTCCTGGCAGGAGAATGTCGTTAAGACTTGTGCCGTTTGCCTTTGGGCTTGAGGCGTTAAAAACGACCCGCACCTTTGTGGTGATAGACTCCGCCTTTACTACGGCGTGATGGGGCAAAAAATAATTATCAGCTGAATCGGCTGGTATCCTGGTATTAATTTTCCCCATATGCCCTAAAGTCTCATATTCAGACAGGACTCTTGTATACTCTTTCCCTAATTCCGGGTCCTTCGCTAACCGTGTCTCATTCCTAAAGAATTGCGAACACGCCCTTTTAAGAGACCCTCCTATGTTTAGTTTATCAGGGTACTCCTGTCTGAATGGTAGCGCAACTATATATCTCCCATCCTCGTTTCTATGCGTAGTTTCTTTGTATAGTTTCTCGCAGTATTTGTCATCTGCGTTTGGGCCTTTTTGTCTAGGCAGATTTTCCAACTCCCAGAACGCTGTGAGTTCTTTGTCCAAAGCGACTTCGCTGTAAAAGGGCACTATGTTGGTTGTTGGACTCGATGACCCTACGTGGCCGGTGAGAATCCAACCGAATACCGTTTCTTGGACCAATAGTGTATTGAAGACATTCTTCTTTAGCCCACTTAGTATTATTTGCGGATATACATCTCCGCCGAGTATAATGTCAACTTCCTCGTTGACATAGAAACGTTTGTCTGCCAAAACTAAATCTGGAAAAGCCTGCATAGTCAGTTAGTTTCGCAAGAATTAACACTGAAGTTGTCAAGCTGAAGTCCGGGTCCACTCTTGAACGCATTGACTTGGGCCGACACGGCATTCGTTATACCCGATACACGGGCATTCATTTTCTTTGCCGGTAAATTTATTCTGCGTTTCAGTCGTTCTGTCATAAAGGAACACTCTGAACCAGAATCTATCAGTGCTCTTGCTGGGAAGTCAGTACCATTATGACGAATGGTTACTCTAGCTGTCCCTAGCAGCACACCTGCGCTTGAATGAACATGGCATGAATTAACGTTTCTATCATTTGCCTCCCGTCTCCCTTTTGCTTGCGTAGAAGTGGAAGCACCATGATCCATATTGAACTGGGTGGCGCTTGTTTCCTGGTTCTGACGCTTTTCCAAATGTAGGAGTGTATTGTGACGAGAGTGACACTTGCTGCAGTCGTATGAGCTTGGGCACTTCGTCACGGTAAGTGCTGGGGATAGGCAGTTCAGACACCCCTGGTTGGTTTTTATATAATTAACTCGCTCTTCCGGCGTTAATTTCAAAAAACTGGGGCATGATCGTAATCTATGGCGATTAGTTCTACATTTGGTACACAGCACTTTTGTGACCTTTGCTTGGTACGTTCCAAGCCTTTTTGTAGGGGTTTCGTTCGCCTTTTTCGCCGCTTGTGGTTTTTGGCCTTGCGAACTTGCACTCCCCACAAACCCAGACACTGTTTCGAGTGTCTGGAACCGATTTGACAAGAATTTGTCCATAACCTCCCATTTGGATATTTCTACTTTATGGTCTATGCTTTGTTCCCATAGACTCAGTTCTGGCAACTTTGTCGAGCACAGATAAGTAATGATTGCGGCCCAATTCGACGTGTCAATTTTATGACTTCTTAAAGACGCAAGGCAATTATTTATCTGCCGCTGCAGGGTTTTAATCGCGCTACCACACTCACTCTCTACCCTCTCTAAATTGAACAATATTTGTAACTGCGAGTTCACTAGGATACGTTTATTTTCGTATCTCTCGCATAAATTTTTCCAGGCTGTATCGAATCCCTCATTCGTGAGTGGACTTTTTTCTACTATATCCCTCGCTTCCCCTTTTGTCTTATTGACGAGATGAAATAATTTCTCAACGGGTGTTAGGCGTTTGTTGAGAATATATATAGCCGTGAACATATCCCTAAATGTTGGCCATGACAGATAATCGCCCTTGAACACCTCAGTATCGCATGGAGGCAGGCGGATACTATGTTCACGTTCAGATGGTTCCACGGGGGATTTTTCGGTTTTGGTAAATGTCTCTTGGCGTGTAGCCATGTTTGACATGCAGCGCAAGTAAGTTGCGTATGTGTTTTTGTACTTCCATTTTACAGAAGCTATATCGTCGGAGTCTAACTTATTTGAGCCCATTAGCTCATCATACGCCGCTTTGGCTTTCTTCCACATAGCTTTTAAGTCGTCTTGTTGCAGACTAGTGTGTGTTTGGAATGAGTGGCCACATCTGCTCCATTGTAGTCAGACTCGAACTCAGTGATGTTATCAGCTAATCTGATGAAGGTATCCATGTTTCTTCTTTCCACCGAGTGTGGTCTTGGGCAGGCAAAGGAAAGAGGGAGATAAATGAAGGCTGAATGGGTGAGACCGCAGAGATTGCCCCAGAAAGATTAACAACAACTTATATAGCACAACTTTATTAACAACCGTCTTTATACCAATATTTGATTCTTTATTTTTAATATTTAAAATTCTAAATTTTTTGCAGACTTGGCCGTATTGTCTGACCCTTTGTTCAAAAAAAAAAAAATATATATATATGTAGCAACAACACTGGCTTACTCGCCACCCACACACGTATATACGGGTTATATTGAAATGTGATTTTCCCAAAAAAATTTAAATTAAAAGTGCGCGGTACACCTAAACGAGCGAAGAAGTGAATTATTAGTGAATTTATAGCGTTATAAACCGTGAAATGAAGTGCTAGCCTTCGGTTATACCAATTGTGTGCGTTTTCGAAAAAAAAAAATGATACAATTAAAAACAAAAACAACAATCGAAAGGCTCTGTGAATTGTGAGGTTATGTTACCTCTTACTTTGCGCTGTGTCTGGAAAACCTTACCGCTGGTGGGGGGATAATCCAGATAGTTGCAAAGTTGAACTTCGAAACAAATTGTGCAACAAATAAATTATTTTAAAATTCACTTAATCCGGTAACACTTTTCGCATTTACGTTTGGGTGTACTCGCGGCACTTTTAAATTGGAACGAAATATTTTTCACACTAACAAATTAATTGGCAAGAAATATAACCAACTTACGTTGCTTTGATGTGGTGATCGGCTGTAGTTAAATGGAGCAGTGTTGTTGATTTTTGTGGCAGAGTGAAGACAAACGACAGTGGACTGTATTTTCACTTGACTTTTTGCCAGATTAGTAAATTTAATGCTGTAGTGCGACTTAACGTTGGCTGAAAATTCTCCCTGATAGTGGACAGTTTTTTCTTCGCTGTAGTTGTCGAGTAATGGACTGTAAATTTTTTTTTTGTTTTCCGTGCTGGTTCTAAAATTGAACGGTGAGATGGACCATGAAAATTCGACGACGGGGTTCTTCTTTTGTGGCCGTGGCTCAGAACACCGCGGTCGGATTATTTTGGAGGATGAAATGAAAAGATAAAGACGAGAATTCTCGTTATAATCTGGCCGTTTATTGTACAAAAAATGGTGTTAACAAAGTAATTTGGGTTACCTTAATTATGGCGTGGGAAAATCCTGGGGCTGCGCTGATATCTTAATCCGTACTCGGTTGCTGAAAGTCGTTGACAACCGTTGAACCCAAACTCATCCTCCGGTTTAAGGGGGTATATGTGTGCTGACAAAACATGAATAATCATGCATACTTACAGGTGGGTGGGTGGGTGCTTGGAAAGTGACATTAGGGTGTCACTATTTTTAAGATTTGAGGCATCGGGCCTAAACAGTGTGTATTAGAAAGACAAGTGTTTTGTTTATTTATTAACTCGTTGCACTTTCTTTCTTTCTCTTTTCCATACTTCTTACGTGCGAGCATCCCGCCATTGCCATTGGCCGCACGTAACAACTAGCTTGTCACAAAGGAGAGTCAAATGCTTTCGAGAAGTCCAAAAGACACAACAATATCAGATGACCACGGGTAAATTCCTGACGGCCATCGTCTAGTACATTAGTGACAGCAGTCGAGCAAGAATGGCCAGCTCTGAAACGGGATTGAAGCGGGCTTAGAAGATTATGTTCCTCCACGAATGCAGTAATTAGACTTGTCATCAGAGGAAATGAAAAATTGTTCAAATCAGAAAATAAACTATCAAATTGTCGCGGTAGTAGAAACTAGTAGGCAAATCGTCAATTCGTTGCAATTTAAAATTAAATGCACAAAACATCAACTCATGGTCCGAGATGAAGGACAATTGATCGAACAGAACCACTCCGGTCGAGGGGGGACGATAAAAATATTCAACAAACTCGGACGCGTGTTATTAGAAAACCTGGTAGGCATTTGGTTATTAACGATGGACATACCGTTCGACGCGACAACATTTGCGAAGTTGACCAATGTAGAATCGGGATTTAGTAAGTTTATGTTAAAATCCCCACAATTAAATGATCAAAGTCAGTTAATTGAGGGGAAAGCTCATCAAAGAAAAGTTCATAGGGCGAGCTTTTGTTGGGATTATATACACATGCCGCAAGAACTTTAGATATTGTATCCGATAGGGCTAAAGAAAGAATTTCAACGTCAGATACGGTTGACCGACTTACAACTTTCACGTCTAGGTAATCTCTACAATAGATAGCTACTCCACCTTCCTTTTTATTCAAGCGGTCATTTCGAAATAGTTTGTAATTTTCCTGAACACGTACAGGGTGACACTGAAAATTTTAAGTGTGCAGTAACACAGGGCGAAGTTAAAATTATAAAAAATGTTCCTCTACGAAATGGCAACATTTTAGTGGAGAAAAGAAACGCTAAAAGATTCTTCTTTCTAATTAGCCGTTTTACGCAAACGGCACAACTCCTCAATTATAAACTCAACTATAAGAAATGCAATTAATTAACTGTTAAAGCCTAAAACCAGCTATTTACAACCAGGGTTGCTTTAATCACGGATCCAAAGATAATTTTTTTTGTGAATTGAACTTTCAACAAAATTCAAAGATAATTTTTGTTTCTTATTTGAATCTCAACCAATTCAAAGATATTTTTATTTGTGAATTGAATATCAACCAATTCAAAGATACTTTTTAAAATCTTTTTATTAGGTCGCTTTCGTCGTTCTTGTGCCCGGATTTTTGCGTTCGATTTTGAACCAACTTCCTGTTGTGCTAGGGTCTTGAAATGTTCACCACAGTTCAGGTCGCGATGACAATGCAATATTATAAAAAAAAAATCCGATAGGTGGCGCGTTGGTCGCTATATTTTCAAAAATCGCATTTATGTATTACTACTATGAAAAGAAATATTTTGGTGGAGCTGAGATCGGGGTAATGAAAATTGAAAATCCTAATTATGGACCGATTTAGCTGATATTTAGCGTGTGTATTACTTTATCAATTTACAAATGTTCAAAAAAAATTGGACCCGCTAGGTGGCGCGTGAGTCGCTCTATTTAAGAAATGCGAAGGTCTGTTTTCTGTGTCGATTAATTCGTTTTTCAACGAACTTCCCCTTGAGGTAGAATCTTGAAATTTTCATCATCGTTTAGTTTTCTGCCCCACGCAATATAACAAAAAAATAATTCAGATAGGTGGCGCATGGGTAGAGATATTTGTAAAGTTTCATTTCCAGAGATTTTGCTTTGGATTTTGAACTAACTTCCCGTTGAGCTAGGGTTTTGAAATTTTCACCATCGTTCAGGTTTCGCTGACAATGCATTATACGAAAAAAAAAAAAATCCAAAATATTGCTTTAATTGCAAAAGTCCTATATATCGGCTTATCTTCCTTATTGCTATATGAATTTTTCGTAAACATACTATAATGCGCATGCTATAATGCGTTTTCGGCGCCATCAACAGCATCGAAATTTCGAATATTAGAATTTCACTTATTCGAACATACAATCTTTAACGTCATCAGCATACATTTAGGCGCATTCACTGTTGCACAGAGGAAAGATGATGTAACGCTAAATGACCTACATGGCCTACACGGATAGTTTCTTGTATTATCGGTTCTACGAGAACGGTACCAGTACTTGTGCTGTACCCATCGTGCCGAAACGACCCGGGCCGTTTTCTTATATCGAGCCGGCCAAGAGCAATACACTCGGGGTGACCCTGTCTGACATTTGGGCAGGGCTACGCCTCGCTACAACAACATCAACATGATGTATTTTATATTGCTTAAAAAATAATAATTTTATTCATGTAACCATAGAAACACCGCGTAAAGCGTGTAATCGTAGAAAATTGCCGAATGCGTAAATGAACTGTCATAATTTTTATGGAACAAAGTTTACACAAATTCGGTAAACTTCCGCGAGGACTTTAGTGGGTAAAGACCTCAAAAATTTGCCCAATTTGATAACGCTGTTCGACATGCAGTTTTTCAAAGCAGTCAATGCACACTAGACAAAAATAGAAGAATATGCTAAAAAATGGGTCAAAAATTACTTTTTAATTGATTTTCAAAATAAAAAGTATTCACCAGAGAACATAGAAAATAGAGAAGTTGCAAGTGCGAATATGCGTGTAAAACGTTAAATCCTAACAAAACGCTAGTAGGGACATTTCACCAGACAAGAAAATTTAGCAGAATTTTTAACAGAATATATTAAAAGTAATGCTAACTTAACATAATTCAATGTTAGGAATGCTGAGTTTACATTATTTCATAAACTGAAAATTTAGTGGACTTTTGATCAGTCGAATAATTTTATCAAATTAGGTATTTGTTGAGTTTTGGCGAAAACAAATTGGAAAATGCTACAAACAATACCACCTACGATGACTGCAATTGATGCAGACTCATTTAATAAAAAATATTTTGCCTACGTGTACAAAAGCGATTCATTAAAAAAAAATTACATATTTTGTAATAAATAGTAAAATGTATGACTGTCTCCTTTTAAATGTCCATAACATACCTTTTCTTTATTGAGATAATTTAACAAGAAATTGCTTTCTTGCTTGATCGAAACCTTTTCTCAAATCTTGAAAGTTTCTTATTACAAGTTCATGTCAGATTTGTGAAAATTTTAGAAAAAATCAATTTAGTTTTTGTTATAAATTTATTTATCCCATATGATTGCAATCGTATTGTTTGTAGCATTTTTCAACTTGTTTTCGCCAAAAAAAATTTTTCGACTGGTAAAAGTTCACACAATTTTCTAAGTTCGTAAATATAATGACCAATAACAATTACTAAAATATTATTTCATAAAATTATTTACAAAATTTATTGTAAAAATTTGAGAAATAATCAATTGTATTTGTTTTATTAATTTATTTATCCCATATTTTCGTAAAATTATTTACAAACATTTGTCCAAATGACATAAGCGTTTTGCCGACGGCAATCACGCCAAAATCCCAGAAGGTATGGTAGGTAGGTACATATGTATGTATATGAAATATGTAGGTCACTACATATTTGTGAAGAACTGATTTTATGTCTTTTTTGGTATCACTGTAAATATTTTGCATTTAGAATTAAAAAAAAAAAACAATTACATATAATAATTGAATTAAAAAAAAAAAAACATAATAGAAATGAGTAATAACAAAACATAAATTTCCCATGCCACCTTGAACTTGCGAGCTTTCGCTCTGCAGTCCAGATGTTTATCACCTGAGCTATTGAGACTTCGCAATTGATAGTAGCAAATCGTACACTTAAAATTAATTACCATATGCGCGCGGCTGCAATTGGTCAATACAACAGCATACAATGCAATACAAAATGTAAGCAATATAAGTGCACATTGGGGTGGCCCATATTTTATGGGAATGTAATTTGAACATCAAATTTCCTAAACTTCAACGATGCATTACTAAATGATTGAACGATACAAAATTGAGTCTTAACCGAAATGTGGAAAATGCGATTTCGTGTCGTGTTCGTGCTTGTTTGTGCTAAGTTTAAAAAAAACCTGAACTCCTATCTGAACGAAAACTCAATAAATTTTTAGCTGTGATAGGTTGTTTTAAAATAAAATTCTCAGATAGAGCGTTGCTGAAAAAATTCTGAAATATCTTAGAGTGGGTTGATTTGTAGGAGGGGAAAAAATCCGAAAAATTGCCAGTGTGGAAAATAGTCTACAAATCAATCTGATAAACTTTCATAAAGAAACTAGTATACTGTTATATTTTATATTTAAGTTAAGGCGTGTCGTACGCCTTACCTATTATCAGTTTTAGGTACGCAACCTGAACTTTGACCCTTATTGGACAACCAGTCCAGTTACGATAAAAGTGTATTTGCTGAAATTCATACACTGCTGAAAAATTGTACATCTGATTATATGAATATGCTCTGCTACTGCGATCTACTTTTGGGCATCATAAGAATTCTTCTTCCTCTTCAGAAAGTAAAATCGAGCCCACCGTCGTCATCTAAACATGTAAGAAGCAAAAGACGGTAGCTGTGCAAATTGGCTAAGAATGTTTGGAATTTATATGAAAAATTTATTTCAGCATATATTAGGAAAATTTTCTTTTACCATATTTTTCTATAAAAGACTGGTACGTTAGTTTCTGCCTAATGGTTGTTCGTTTTTGTCTCAATTTTGGAAAAATTTGAATATATTTTTTTTTAGGTAATAATATGATTATTTTACCTATATATGCTTATATTATTTGAGGTAACTTGTCCCCTTAGTTGGACGTGGGGCCATTCATGGTATAGATCAGCATTATTCCCAACATACAACGCAGGTCGACTTCAAAAGTACATAAATGTCTACTTTTTAAATAAAATAGGTTGCGCAATTTAGCGAGATGTACGTCACTTTACACTTTACTAAAAAAATGAATACCCCTAAAATGATTGAAGTTGGAATTCAAGATTTTGTTCAATTTTAATTTTTGTCGATTTGTTGGAGAGCTATGTTGCCAAATTTCATTTCAACTCTATCGACAAATGAATTATGAATGAATTTGTTATTGTTGCATTTAAGAAGGTAGATTTGTATGACATATTTCGCGCGTGTGTATGTAGGAATAGTTTTTGGACAGTACAATCAGCAAAGGGGTTAGCGCGGAGATGCATGGGTAGGAATATGGAATTGTACCTATGGTTGTGTGGTTGTGCAAGTATTGTTTGTTTTGAAGCTCTTGGACAGTACAAGCAGCAAAGGGGACAGTGCGGAGGTGTATGGGTAGGAGTACGGAGTTTTGTATGATTGTGTGGTTGTGCAGAGAAGTTAAGAGCAAAGGGGTTAGCGCGGAGGTGTATGGGTAAGAGTATGGAATTATGTATGGTTGTGTGGTTGTGTTCATGGTTTTGTTTGTTTTGATGCTTGGAGGCCTTTTAGGTACCTAATATCCCTGATCGTATTTCCTTATTTTAAAATGAAGTGTGAAATATGCACATATGTATGTATGTACTACAATAAATAAAAATAAGTTTAAATAGGTAGGTACCTACGTAGTTCAGAAAATAGCCCCGAAATTACCTAAAAGAGTCCAGAAATTTTCGAATAAAAATTGAAATTTTATTCGTTAGTTTTTTAAATAATTAGGTATGTATAAAATATTAATTCAAAAAAAGCAATCGATTTTTCAAAAGCTTGGAGTGTAATGGGGTGTGGTTGCTGAGTGACCGCGCTCAATCCCGACTCTTGCGTCCTCGTTCGTGCACTCTGGGCAACGTTGAGCTACCTAGGCTCGCGGCAGAAAGAGAGGGAGCCCCGGTGGGGCCACTCTGACATACTTGGTTTAAGGGCTCACCGGGGTCTTTTTCGCACACCATGAGGTGCGGCTGTAAGCGAGCGTCTGTCTTGAAGCAAGCGGCTCGCTATATAAATGTGCAAAACTTTTCCCTCCCAATCCAGGGTGTTATGCGATACCGTGCCCTTTGGACGTTTGCAGCCGGGAGGCAAATCGTGGCTGTAGTCGAACGGAGCCTCACTGATACCGGGCCGCCTCAGGGAGTAACTTTGGTCTTACCGCGGTATGGGGCTCTGCCGCGGCGGACGACACACTTCCCCTTACACTACCCTTGACCCTAAGCTGGCCTTGTCCGGCGAGGGGTCGTACGAACAAGATGAAGAACACACAAAATACAAAGCAATTAACGACTTCGTTTACTCCGCAGCAGAGAAGAACTATGCTGGAGCAAGCGAAAACACAACGCCGGAGGACAAACTCCGCCTCAAAGTTAACTGGGAGGCCGACAGCGATGGAAACTACGGGTCAGTCATCCCCCAAACTGCTATCAAGAAAGAGTGACTTGATGGGAGCAAGCAGCAGTGCGGCTGCCTACGCAGTCAGGCAGAAAACGGCGGAAGCTATACTTCCATCAAGCGCTGGTACGAAACCCAATCTCTTCACATCTGGGGCAATGGTCTCACGACCTGGTTTCAGAGTTTCGAAAGAGAAGGACGACGCCGCAAAAGGGAGAGACCGCGATGGCAACTACGAGTCTGAATCCCCCCCAAGAGGCATCTCCCCGACGCCTTGCGTACTGGGATAATAGAAAGGCCGCAAGGATCCTTAAAAAATATGAGGGAGCATCGCAGGAGAAGCTGTCGCCGGAAGAAAGGAAGATGGTGGAGGAAGCGAAAGCTCTGATACCAAATTTCCAGGGGCCCTATGTGCCTAAGAGGGTGAACGGTAATCCCCTCAAACGCCAGAGATCGGACGGAGAGGTAAACCCCCATCCGAAGCGGCATCAGTTCAACCCCGCAGTGGGAAAACTCAGCTTTGCTGAAGTAACCAAGGACAGAATCCTTATAGGTTTCATTGACCGAGGTAACGACCGTTGGTCCATCCCCAAAGACCGGTGGCTGTATGTCCGGAATGAAATGGGCAGGGCCCTCCTCGACTTAATGCGTGAGTCTCAGGGTGTTCCGCCGCGAGGTACTGACGCGGGCTGGCACCAAGGTCAGATCAAAATATTCGCGTGCGAGGATGCAAGAACTGTCGCACTGTATAAGGCAGCAGTTGCAAGACTGGGTGAAGTCTACCCAGGGGCAAGACTAGATGTCGTCGACTGGAAGGACATTCCTGCTCGGCCAAGGCAAGGACATGGATTCCTGCCGTCCCTGCAGAACCCGAGAATATTCTTGAGATGCTGCAGGTCTGGAATCCGTCTCTTCCGACGCAGGATTGGGGCGTCAATCTGGTCCATGATGTGGTTGGGCCCAATAGACAGGTGGTTATCACTCTGAATAAGGAGGCGCTCGAGCCCCTTAAACGGTGCAACGGACGAGTGCATTACGGCTTGGGTCAGATCGTGATCCACGTATACCGTGGCGATGCACAGCGCGCTGCTATTCCGGACGCTCCGGAGGACTCGGAGATCGAGGCATCGGAAGGGGAAGCAGAGGAGTCCGACGCTAAAGTATGTTATCCGCCACGTCAAATTGCGATGGTGCTGCGAACAACTCGGCGATAGAAGAAAGCCTGCTTGACGAAGCAGGCCTCGACGTCACGATCGTGGCTAAACCTGAGCACACTAACGTTGATGCTGCTTCAGACAGCAGGGTTCCCGCCACGCCAAATCGTGCAGGTGCTCTGAACAACTCCTCGTTGAGAGACAGCCCCCGGAACAGGCCAGACCTCGACGACACGCTGGCGGCAGGGAAGTCTGAGCTCTCTCATGTTGGTGGTGCTTCAGATAAATCTGCACAAATCTAAAGCAGCCTCGGCTGTTTTAAGCAGTCGTCTTTCTAAAGGCGACGTAGACGTGGTCCTTATCCAAGAGCCCTGGGTCAATAGCTCTAGGATCTGTGGATTGGGGACTAAGGGGTACAAGCTCATCCAAGCCAATGATGAGGGCAAGGTCAGAACCTGTATTTTGGTAAAGTCTGAGCTAAACACCTTTCTATTACCCAACTACTCAAATGGTGACGTTACAGCTGCCAGCTTAACAGTCGGCAGCACCAGCCTAACGATGGCGTCGGTCTATATGCCCTATGACGCCGAAGAACCTCCTCCAAAAAAGGAGGTGAAAGATCTGGTGGATAATTTCTGTACGGGCCATCTTATTATTGGAGCTGACGCTAATGCTCATCATGTCCAGTGAGGAAGCTCCGATATTAACGCTAGGGGCGAGTCTCTGTTTGACTACCTACTAACAACTAACCTGGTGGTTTGTAACGTGGGTAACGAGCCTACTTTTATAACTAAAGCTCGTAGGGAGGTTATAGACCTCACTGTTTGTAGCGAAGGCGCTTATGAGTGGCTCAGAAAATGGCGTGTTCTTGATGAGCATTCATTTTCTGACCATCGGTACATAGAAATTGTGTTAGACTTTATTGTTGAGCAGACAGTTATGAAACGAAATCCACGCAACACTAACTGGCAGCTACATAACCAAATATTAGCTAGGGACCTACCAGTATTACCTCCACAAGCCCCCGCATCAGTGGGAGAACTGGATGATCTGGTAACGACCTTTACAACGGCGCTCTCAAATGCCCTAGAGCAGGCTTGTCCAGTACCAAAACCACGCGGCAAACATAGACCCCACTGGTGGTCTTACGACCTGGATTCGTTCCGTATATCAAGCAGGAAGCAATTTAACAAGGCCAAGAGCATCGGTACGGAGCCTGAATGGCTCGAATATAAAGCTAAACTGAGGGCCTATAAAAAGGCTAAGGCAAGCGAAGAGAACTTCGTGGAGAAATTTCTGCACCGGGGTCGAAAAAGTCGATGATACAGCGAGACTTAGATGAGTGCTATCAAAAACTCAAACAGCCATTAGCTATTTACGGAAGCCTGACGGATCTTGGACCAGCACGGAAGGGGAAACCCTGGAGCTGCTCCTGAACACACACTTTCCGGGGAACTTGTATGATGCACCTGTAGCATCTGCAACAAACCTGGCGGTAAACATACCCATTACGGAGGAAAGGGTAAGGTGGGCAATCAAAAGCTTTGAGCCGTTCAAGGCAGCTGGGCCAGACGGGATTTTCCCCGCACAACTCATAAACACGCTGGAAATATCAGCTAAATGGCTGGTAGTTCTCTATTCAGCCTGCCTGGCTCTTAATTACATTCCGTGCTCCTGGAGAAGCGCCACGGTAGTCTTTATTCCAAAGGCTGGGAAGGCCTCACACTATGAGCCTAAAGACTACAGACCGATCAGTCTCTCGTCTTTTGCACTTAAAACCTTCGAGAGGATAATAAGCGATTATCTCTCCTCTACTATTGATAGCAACCTTATTTCTAGCTATCAACATGCATACACCAAAAGTAAATCAACGGAAACTGCGCACCACAGCCTAGTCTCTATTGTTGAAAAATCATTGCATGAAAAGGAGTACTGTCTCGTGGCCTTTCTGGACATCGAAGGGGCTTTCAACAATATAAGGCCAGAGGCTATTAACACTGCTTTAACAAACCTGGGCATAAATAGGTCTCTTATTGGACTAATTGATCAACTACTAAAGGGAAGGAAAATAGTTTCTTCACTGGGAACAGTTGATCTTTCACGCTATTTCACAAGAGGAACGCCTCAGGGTGGTGTTCTCTCCCCGCTCCTATGGAACCTCACCGTAAACTCTCTGCTACGAGACACAAGGTGGGGGGGCGGGAAGATAGTGGCATATGCAGACGATTTAGCTTTTGGATATAGGGGCAAATTCCCACAAACTCTGTGTGACTTGATGCAAGTAGCACTGCGAGAAGTTTCTTCATGGTCCTCTCGCTGCGGACTTAGCATCAACCCGGGAAAGGTGGAGCTTGTCCTTTATACCAGGCGGTACAAGATACCACCGTTGAACCTACCAGAACTAGGTGGCGTGCGCCTGAACTTAGCTGACAAAGCCAAATTCCTAGGCACAGTTTTAGATAGAAAGCTTAACTGGAAGGAGAATGTCATCCAGCGCCAGAGGAAAGCGTGCATTGCACTTTACACGTGTAAAAGAGGCATTGGCAAAAAATGGGGGCTCAGCCCCAAAATTTGCAGATGGATCTACACTGCGATAATCCAGCCAATTATGCTGTATGGAGTCGTGGTATGGTGGCCTGCGCTAAGAAAGGCAACAAACCTAAATCTGTTAGGGAAAGTCCACAGATCGAGCATGATCTGTATAAGCGGGGCGTTAAGAACAACGCCGAATGAAGCTCTCCAGGCCATTCTTGGCTTTTTGCCACTCGATCTGGAAGGGTACCGGGCAGCAGCAGCATTGGCTGTGCATCTAAGGGAAACGTCCGTCTGGGGCGCAAGCACTATTGGACACTCCTGTATTCTAAGATCTTACAGCTTTCTCCCTCTGAGCACAGATCGGTGTGCGACCACAACAGTCGGAGATTGTTGTTTTAGAATAAACATTCCCAGCAGGGAAGACTGGGAGAACATAGATCGGTGTCCCGCTACTATTGGCGGCACTTTTATATACACCGACGGCTCGAAGTTAGACGGCAGAGACGGAGGAGGGGTTTACTCAAGGGATTTGGACCTAGAACTCATCTTTAGACTACCTGATCACTGCAGCGTCTTCCAGGCTGAAGTTTCAGCAATCATGGACGCCGTGACTTGGATAGGTGAACGCACCATCGGACAGGATATCTGTATTTTCAGCGACAGCCAAGCGGCCATCAAATCCCTTGGCTCTTACTCGTTCAACTCTGAACTGACGCTCAGCTGTCGTCGATCTCTTCAAGAGATGGCCTAACAGAACCGCGTGAACCTCACATAGGTCCCGGGACACAGGGACATTGAGGGAAACTGTAGGGCAGTCGAACTTGCCAGGCAGGGCACGACCAAGCAGATTCTTCAAGATAAATTACGCATAGGTATGCCGTTTGCCACGTGCAAGCTAATGCTGAAGGAGCATACACTCCGCGAAGCCAACGAAAGATGGCTACAAGCCCCATGGTGCCGGATATCCAAGCAAACCTGGCCAAAATGCGATCTTAAAAGATCTAGACACATATACGCCCTAAAAAGGAAGGAAATCTCCATATTAATAGGTGTTTTAACCGGGCACTGCCTTATTGGTAGGCACGCAGCAAGGCTAGGCGTTCCCTACCGAAGATTCTGCAGGAGTTGTAAAGATGATGAGGAAGAGGAAACGGTGGAGCACCTCATCTGCAACTGCCCGGCCTTAAGCGGAGCGAGAAGGCGCTCTCTGGGATTTCCCTTCCTGGTTAGCTTAAGCCAGGTCGCGGAGCTAGACATAAAGGACTTGATGGCCTTCATCAAGTTATCAAAATGGTTCGAGGAGGGGTAGCGGTGTCGGTTAGGAGTGTCAGTCCCGGGTTTCGGCTATATGGAGAGTCCCGACAGCACTGGGATTTTCCATATGGCCGGGCCCCGGGACTGACTTTCCTAGTGTTTGGTGGTATCACAACGGGCCTTTTATTACTGGCCTAGGTGTGCCTTTGCGGCAGCCACTTCTACCTACCTACCTACCTACCTTTCAAAAGCTTTTCTTTTTTTTTGAAATTTTCTTCATCTAACTGATACCTATAAAGTTTGTGAAAATTTGAGAAAGTAGTCTGTTCTTTTTCTTTAATATGACTCAAAATCTTTTCAACCTTTTTCTCAAACTTCTAAACTTTCTTCATAAAAATTGATGTAAAATTTCTGAAAATTTTAGAAAAAATATTACAATGTAGTTTTTTTTAATAAATTTCCCCCAATGGATAAAAAATAATTTTTAGTTTTATTAAAATACAATATGCATTTATTTTGGAACAATAAAGTACATCTACATTTTGCCGTCGGTAAAATATAACCATCTCCAAGAAATCTGTTAGTCCCTTGTTGAATAAAAATTTGTGTGGTGAAATGTCCCTAGTATCTAGCGTTTTCATTTTTTTTCGCGCTGCCAACTAATTTGCGACTTGCAACTTCTCTATTTTCTATGTTCTCTGGTTCATCTAACTGAGCTGTTAAATGTATACATTAACGCTTTCGTTAAGTTATATGGTTACATGAGTACCACTAATATGACACAGAATATCCAACTAGGTTAGGTTCAAGTGGCTGCCACAGAGACACACCTAGGCCAGTATTAAAAGGCCCGTTGTGACACCACCAACACTAGGAAAGTCAGTTCCGAGACCCTGTCATATGGAAAATTCCGGTATTATTGGGATTCTCCACATAGCAGAATCCCGGGACTGACGTTCCTAAACCGACACCGTTACTCCTCCTCGATCCATTTAGATGACTTGACCATCAGGTCCTTTATGTCCAGCTCCGAGACCTGGCGTAGGCTAACCAGGAAGGCAGCTCCTACAGCATCGTCGGTGGGGCACACCTAGTCTTTCTGCGTACCTACCAATGAGGCAGTGCCCGGTTAATACGCCTATTAGAATGGAGATTTCTCTTCTCCTTAGGGCATAAATTTGTCTTGATCTTTTATGATCCCATTTCGGCCAGGTTTCTTTGGATATCCGGCATCCTGGAGATTGCAGCCATCTTTCGTTGGCTTGGCGGAGTGTATATCTACTCTTTCAGCATTAGCTTGCATGTGGAAAACGGCATACCTAAGCGCTCTTTATCCCGAAGAACCTGATTGGTCGTGCCCTGCCTCGCAAGTTCGTCTGCCCTACAATTTCCCTATGCCCCGGGACCCATGTGAGGTTCACGCGGTTCTGTTGGGCCATCTCTTGTAGAGATCCACGACAGCTGAGCGTCAGTTCAGAGTTGAAAGAGTAAGAGCCAAGGGATTTGATGGCCGCTTGGCTGTCGCTGAAAATAAAAATATCCTGTCTGGTAGTGTGTTGGTCTATCCAATCCGCGGCGTCCATGATGGCTGAAACTTCAGCCTGGAAGACACTGCAGTGATCAGGTAGTCTAAAGGAGAGCTAAAGGTTCAGATCCTTTGAATAAACCCCTCCTCCAACTCTTCCGTCTAACTTCGAGCCATCAGTGCTCTCCCATTCTTCCCTGCTGGGAATGTTTATTTTAAACCGCTATCTCCGACTGTTGTGGTCGCACAACGATCTGTGCTCAGCGGAAGAAAGCTATAGGATCCCAAAATACTGGCGTGTCCAGTAGTGCTTGCGCCCCACCCGGACGTTTCCCTTAGACGCAGAGCCGATGCTGCTGCTACCCGGTGCCCTTTCAGATCGAGTGCAAAATGACAAGAATGGCCTGGAGTGCTTCATTGGGCGTTGTTCTTAACGCACCGCTTATACAGATCATGCAACATCTGTGTACTTTACCTAACAGATTAAGGTTTGTTGCCTTGCTCAGAGCAGGCCACCATACCACAACTCCATAGAGCATGATTGGTCGAATAATTGCAGTGTAGATCCATTTGCATATTTTTGGGCTGAGCGCGTATTTTTACAAATGGCTCTTTTGCACGTGTAGAGTGCAATACACGTTTTCTTCTGGCGCTGAAGAATCTTTTCCTTCCATGTTAGTTTCCTATCCAGAACTGTGCCCAAGAACTTGGCTTTGTCAGCCAAGTTCAGGCTCACGTCATTCAGTTTGGTAGTATTAACGGTGGTATCTTATAGCGCTTGGTGAAAAGGACCAGTTTTACTTTTCCCGGAAACGTCTCGCAGTGCTGCTTGCATCAAGTCGCACAGGGTTTGTGGGAATTTGCCCCTATATACTATAGCTAAGTCGTCTGCATATGCCACTACCTTCCCGCCCCCAGCTTGTGTCTCGCTGTATCGAGTTGACAGTGAGATTCCATAGAAGCGGGGAGGGAACACCACCCTGAGGCGTTCCCCTTGTGACATAGCGTGATAAGTCAACCGAGCCCAGTGATGAAACTATTCGTCTACTCCTTAGTAGTTGATCAATAAGTTCAATAAGAGACCTGCTTATGCCCAGACTTGTTAAAGCGGTGTTTATAGCATCAGGGCTTTTGTTGTTGAAGGCCCCTTCAATATATAAAAAGGCCACAAGACAGTACTCCTTTTCATACAGCGATTTTTTAATAACAGAAACTAGACTGTGAAGCGCAGCTTCTGTAGATTTGCCTTTGGTGTATGCATGCTGATAGCTAGAGATAACGTTGCTATCAATTGTAGAGGAGAGGTAATTTTTATTATCCTCTCGAAGGTTTTGAGCACAAAGGATGAGAGACTGATCGGCCTATAGTCCTTGGGCTCGTAATGAGATGCCTTCCCCGCCTTAGGAATAAATGTAGCTAAGAGCCAGGCAGGCTTATAGAGAAATACCAGTCATTTGGCTGATGTCTCCAGCGTGTTTATGGGTTGTGAGGAAATAATCCCGTCTGGCCCGGCTGCCTTGAACGGTCCGAAGCTTTTAACCGCCCACCTAACCTTTTCCTCCGTAATGGGTATGTATACAGCCAGGTTTGTTGTAGGTGCTAAGGGTTCCTGAGAAGTGCGTATTCAAGAGCAGCTCTAAGGTTTCCCCCTCCGTGCTGGTCCAGGAACCGTCAGGTTTGCGCAAATAGCTTGTGGCTGTTTGAGTTTTTCAGAGCACTAAGTCTCGCTGTATCGTCGACATTTTCGACCCCAGAGCAGAAATTTCTCCAGGACACTCTCTTTGCCTGCCTCAGAGCTTTTTTGTAGGCACTAAGTTTAACTTTATATTCGAGCCATTGAGTCTCCGTGCCAAGGCTCTTGGCCTTATTAAATTGTGTCCTACATGATTTGCGGAGCGAGTCCAGGTCGTAGGACCACCAATGCGGCCTATGTTTACCGCGTGGTTTTGGCACTGGGCAAGCCTGTTCTAGGGCATTCGAGAGCGCCGTTGTAAAGGTCTTTACCAGATCCTCCAACTCCCCTACTGATGAGGGGACTTGTGGGGCAGTGCTGGTAGGTCCATAGAAAGTATTCCATTATGTAGCTGCCAGTTAGTGGTACGTCTGCTCAACAGAAAAGCCTAGAACTAATTCTACTACCGGTGGTCGGAGAATGAATGTTCATCGAGAACACGCCATTTTCTGACCCACTCATAAGCGCCTTCGCTGCAAATAGTGAGATCTATGACCTCCCTACGGGTTTTAGTAATAAACGTAGGTTCGTTACCCACGTTGCAAACTACCAGGTTAGTGGACGTGATGAGCATTAGCGTCAGCTCCGATAATAAGATGATCAATGGAAAAATTTGCCACCAGGTCTTTTACCTCCCTCTGTGGAGGAGGTTCTTCGGCGTCGTAGGGCATATAGACCGACGCCATCGTCAGGCTGGTACTGTCGACTGTTAAACTGGCAGCTGTAACGTCACCATTGATATAGTTGGGCAAGCGCAAGGCGTTCAGCTCAGTCTTAACCAAAATACAGGCTCTAACCCTGCTGGCTTAAGCTCGGATAAGCTTAAAACCCTTAGTCCCCAAACGGCAAATCCTTGAGCTGTTGACCCAGGGTTCTTGGATGAGGACCACATCTACGTCGCCTTTAGAGAGACGACTGATTAGATTTGTGCGTGTTTATCTGAAACACCACCAACAGAGCGCTCAGACTTCCCTGCCACCGCCGTATCGTCGAGTTCCACCTCGTCTGGAGGCTTATCTTTCAACGACGATTTGTTCAGACCACGATTTGACGTAGCCGAGATCCTACTAACTGTGGCAGTATTGACATTGGTGCGCTCAGGACTAGCTGCTATCACTGTGACGTTGAGGTCTTCCCCGTCCAGCAGGCTGTCTCCCATCTCCGAGCTGTTCACTGCTCCTTCGCCATTTGACGTGGCAGATACCATACTTTCCGAGTCGGACATCTCCGACTCCTCTTCCGGCACTGCGATGTCCGAGTCCTCCGGTGCAGCCGAAATAGCAGCGCGCTGTGCATCGCCGCGGTATACGTGGATCACGATCTGATCCATGCCGTAGTGCACTCGTCCATTGCACCGTTTAAGGCGCTGGAGTGCCTCCCTATCCAGGCCACTTGCCTATCAGGCCTTACCGCATCCTCAACCAGATTGACACTCCAGTCCTGCGTCGGGAGAGACGGGTTTATGACCCACAGCATCCTGAGAATTCTCTCAGGTTCAGGAGGGATGGCAGGAATCCATGCTCTTGCCCTTGGCCGAGCCGGGATGTCCTTCCAGTCGACAACCTCGATTCTTGCCCCTTGGTAGATCTCACCCAGTCTTGCAGCTGCTGCCTTGTACAGTGCAACAGTTTTTGCATCCTCGCAAGCGAATACCTTGATTCGGTCCTGGTGCCATCCCGCATCAGAACCCATCGGCGTGGCACCCGGAGACTCATCCATAATTTCAAGAAGGACATTACCGATCGCATTCCGGACGAACCGCCACTGGTCCCTAGGGATGGCCCAGCTTTCGTTACCTCGGTCAATGACGCCTATGAGGATCCTATCCTTAGTTACTTCAGCAAAGCTGAGTTTACCCACTACGGGGGCGTATTGCTGCCGCTTCGGATGGGGTTTTAAATCCACGTCCGATCTATGGCGTTTGAAGGGATTTCATTAACCTTCTTTAGCGCGTAATTGCTTTGGAAGTTCGGTAAGATAGCTTCAGCCATCTCCACCGTCTTTCTGGCATTCGGCGATAGCGTCTCTTGTGAAATACCTTCCCAAAGTGGCACCAAAATGTTCCCAAATTGGCCCCAAAGTTGTCCCAAATTGGCCCCGAAATGGTCTTAAAGTGATCCCATAGTGACCCTAAAGCCAACACAAGGGATCCCAAAGTGGCCCCAAAATGTTCTCAAATTGGCCCCAAAATGGTCCCAAATTGGCCCCGAAATGGTCCAATTTGGGAACATTTTGGGGCCTATTTGGGAACATTTTGGCCTGCTGCTAACATTAGTACAATGTCATACGCCTAAATGTAGGCAACGCTTATATTTATTTTTGTCAAGTTATGTATGTTGCTAACGCCGGACCTTTTAACATTGAAAAAAGTCCGTTACAAACTTTTTAACATTGAAAAAGTCCGTTACGAAGTTTTTTAACATTAACATTTTTTTTCATTTCACTCCCACCGCCAAGGCCTGCGATAAAATCTATGCAATAGCTTAAAAATATTTTTAATTTAAAATGTTTTTAAAATGAACTAAAAACTGGAAAATAATTTCCCCTCTGCCTACATAGATTCTTCACCACGTAAAGCTTATCCGGAACTTTTGTGAGTGGGAATTCTTATAAGTATTAAATAGTACTTGGAGTTTGAAATGTATTAAAACATTTGGCGCTTGCTATATCGTGAAAAGATGTTTTTTTTTTAGAAAAGCTCATATCGGTAATAAGATTGTTAGAAATTAATGCGAACCATCTTTATCGTACGCCAACTGCTGCTCCGTCTGCTTCCACGGGTAATACGCAAACCTCTTGTACAGGTCGTCTTAGTTTGCTTGTTTTTGTCTGCACCACAACAGGTGGAACTAGTTTGTCATTACTATGGACCAGCTCGACTATTCGCCTCAATGCCCACTAAGCTGGTGGAAAGTTTTCTGCTTCGATTATAACCATTTGCCCCACTTTAAGATTCTCTCGCACCCTGCGCCATATCTTTCGTTCTTGCGAACGGTTCAAGTAGTCAACTTGCCATCGATCCAAAAATGCTGTATCATAATGCCTCAATCTCTACCAAAAGCGTTGCTAGCTGGTCTTGTGCCAGCGTTTTCTGGCCCACAAAATGGAATTTCATGGATTTCACAGCTGCCTCATGGATCACACCTTGATGTGGTGCAGCTGGAATCATAGAGCGCCACTCAGTTCCTTTCATTGCCAAATGCTCCAATGTATCTTGCCCCCTCAGTGATCAACTGCTCGCTTCATCATTTTACTAGCCCCAACAAACGTCGTCGCTTCATCGCTAAAAAGCTTTGCACATCGCCACGTCTTCCTAAAAATCGTCCATAGCATGCAATAAACGATTGCGTCTTTTGATCTACCCCCAAGTCAATGTGTACAGCTGGAGTTTTTAAGCATACAAACACAACGAAACAAAATTTTGTTCTATCAATATAATCGTCTCGCACCCTCACACGCACTCCGAATGGTCCTGCATAATCTAGCCCACAATGCAGGAATGGCTTGCCCACATGCACCCTCTCAGTTGGTAAATCCGCCATCAATTGCTGTTCAAGCTTGTAGTTGTATTACAAACATACATTACATTTATGCAGACATTTTCTGAGCTCATATCTTAATCGTGGAATCCAATATTTCTGCCTGATGTAATTAGTCATTACTTGCACCGCCCCATGCTTAATCTGTCTATGACCATAGTCAGCTATCAAATAAGCTAACATGGAATCTTTGGCGACAATCGCTTGGTGTCTTGCCTCATATTCTGAACCGCTACACATGCCCTAATACATTCAAGATGCCCTCCAAGTTATTCTTTTATTGGGTAAGAAGTATCAGCTCAACCCTTCCCCCCATTTTTGGCACAAAAATCTCTAGCCCAGCCCGATAGGTATTTATGATATTTACTTTCAGTTCCGCTTGTGTGTCTTTGCAATCTCTTATTTTAGCTTGTTGGAACTTATCTGCTGGCTATTGCGCCCTAGAAAGAGATAGCCACTCTGGGCCATTCAACCAAAGCCCACTGCCCACTAGCTCACCAGGCCTTAAGCCTCTACTTAATGAGTCGCAGGATTATCTTCCGACCTTACATGTTACCAGTTTTTCGCTGTGGTGTTATCCAATACAGTGCATCCAGCGAATCTGTCAACAAGGTATAATTGATCTCGCCCCAGTTCGTCGCCCTCTTAACTTCCAGCAGTAATCTGGAGAAAGGTCACAAGCTGACAACTCCAACCTCGGTGGCGTCACTTTCTTTACTGGTGCTACCCTAGTTTTGCATACTATTAATCTGCACCCAACCTTTCCGTTATCTTGCACCGTTCGAGCATATATAACTGCCCCATAGGCTGATTCGGACACATCACCGAAATCGTGTAGCTCTACTTGCCCTAAAGAATGTGTACCAAGCCATATCGGTATCCTGAAATCTTCAAGCTTTCTCATCTCGCTCCAATAATCTTTGAATCTCGCTTCTAGCTCCGATGATAATTTTTCCTGTATCAGGATTTTTCCTATTACAATTACTGGAGGAATGTAGCCATTTGGATCAAATAGTTGAGCTACACAGCTGACTACAACCCGTTTTGTTATAACATTTGGAAGCTCTGGTGTCTTTACGACCAATGGATACTGGTCTGGTGATACCAACCATACCAACCCTAGCAGTGGCGTGCCTACGAGTATCAACCGAGGCAAGCCCCAGTCTTTATAACCCCAACGAAAGCACTTACCACTTACTGCTGCCAGAGAACATTTCAGACAAAGAAGAGTTCAGGATATTTATCGACTTTTGCAGACGGGGAAAATTTTAAACTTTTCGGTTCCGCTAATAGGCACGTTATTATTATTATGCCCAACGGATTTTACCCACCATCCCGCCCGACCGACACGAGGGGCGCATCCGCATAACGCGCGGATTAAATTTGCCGAGTGTTTGAAAGGCGGAGGTTTGTTAAGCGTCGAGATCTCAAATAATAAAAAGCGAGTCCGAAATATCAAAAGTGTCTGAATGAGAGTTATAATTTTCGCACAAACACTGGAACGGCTCGTGTAATTGATAGTTGGTTCTACATTGCTTCAGAAGAATAGGTTTAAAATGTCTTAAGGCTCGTGAGGGAACATTAAAGTTAACTTCGTTCAAAAGAGGGGGGCTTGAAATCCACCCGTTTAGGAGTTTACACATGAATATTACACCTAGCATTTCTCTACGGCTAGCAAGGGTAGGGAGATTGATAAGTTTCAAGCGATTAGTATAAGGAGGAAGGTTACACGAAGGATCCCATCGTAGATCTCTCAATGCAAAAAGTAAGAATTGTTTCTGAATAGATTCTAGCTTATCTATATGAATTTGATAACGCGGATTCCATATAATCGAGCCGTATTCTAATATTGGTCTAACTAATGTAGTAAAAAGGGTCTTAGTAATATAAGGGTCGCTAAATTCTTTTGACCACCTTTTCACGAAGGCTAAAACACCTCTGGCCTTATTGGCAGTAGCCTCGATATGAGGATTGAAACTAAGTTTACAGTTCATCATCACACCCAAGTCAACAAAAACATTAACGTGTTCAAGAGTATAATTGTTTATCGAATAAGAAGCTGGTTGAAGAGTTCCACGAGAGAAACACATGAATTTATCTTTTGCCAGATTAAGCGGCATATAGTTTACGTTGCACCAAGTAACTAAGTGGTCTAAGTCCGTTTGAAGCAAAGAACGTTCCTCCGTCAACGCATATGACTTAAATAGTTTCACATCGTCAGCATATAACAAGATTTTAGAGTACTTAATTGTTGTACACATGTCGTTTATGAATAGCAAAAACAGAACCGGGCCAAGGTGACTGCCCTGAGGGACACCAGAAGAGACATCAATGGCATTTGAATACGTATTTTTTAAAATTACACGTTGTGTTCTACCACAAAGATAGGAGGAGATCCAACGAGTAAAACGAGGTTGAAAGCCTATGAGATCAAGTTTATGTATGAGTAAAGCGTGGCAAACTTTGTCAAATGCTTTACTAAAGTGGGTGTATATAACGTCAGTGCTTAAATTATTTCTAAACCCATTCGAGACGTAGGTAGTGAATTCAAGTAAATTAGTTATGGTTGATTTGCGTTTACAAAATCCATGTTGAGAACTTGCAATCAGTGTTGGGATCGAAAATGCTAGATAATTGGTAATGATGGCTTCGAATAACTTGGGAATGGCGGAGAGCTTTGCTATTCCACGATAATTTTCTACGCAGGACCTGCTCCCACTTTTATAAAGAGGTATAAGAAAAGATTCTTTCCATGAAGTTGGGAAAATCCCACACTGTAAAGACAGATTATACAACTGTGTTAAGGGCTGGTAGATGTATTCAGCACACTTTTTAAGAAAGCATGTCGGGATTAAGTCGGGGCCATATTTGAAAGACTCCTTTAAGGCCTTTAGGTGTAATAAAACATCTTCTGGGTTTAAATGAGGAACATGGATTGAGTTAATGGAGTGTGGTAAATAAGGGTATCCGTTAGATGATAAATTTATTCCAGAAGAATAATTGGACTTGAAGAATTGAGCAAAGAAGGTGGCAATCTCTAGGTCGTCACTAGAGATTTTATCTTTAAATTTCATAGATGAAGGAAACCCTTTTACCCTGCGTTTAGCGTTTACGAAACCATAAAATGTCTTCGGATTGCAAATAATGTTCTTTTTAATTTTACATAAGTAAGCATTGTAACACTTTTTATTCAATTCTAAATATTTATGGCGCAAAACAGAGTATTGTACATAATCAGAGTGTAAACCAGTTTTTTTGTATAGTTTAAAGAAGCGTGACTTTCGATTTTTTAAAGATTTGAGTTCTTTAGTGCACCAGACTTGCATTGGCTCATCATTACGTAAACAGATGCGCTTTGGTACGAACTTTTCAAAGAGGCTGTATATGGTACTATTGAAGTGAGATAAGTTTCGCTCGACGTCCTCATTGTAATGAGGCCAAACAAGTTTGGAAAGTTCTTTATTTATCTTTTTGAAGTTGGCTCTAGAGAAATCAAAAGTTTTAATAGAGTCATAAGGTTTCGTAATACAATCGCGATTATAGTTTATGATTTCGTAGGCTATTTCAAAAGATGGATGGTAAGCGTCTTCGGGAAGAACTAAAGGATCACATCGATTTACAGTGAATTTAGACAAGTCATCAACAAAGGCCAAGTCTAAGACTTTTCCTAACTTGTTCGGAATAACATTAATCTGACTAAGACATAGGTTGGTCATTTCGTCCAAAAACTCATTACACAACTTAGATGACACTGGGACAATATTGCCATCAATTATTCTCCACGAGATGTGTGGCAGGTTAAAGTCACCCAAAACAACTACTGAGTCCACGGGCTTAATCAAAGAACTTACAGTTTTTATAAGTGAAATGTGGTGCATATACACTGATAAATCAGATGACGGTGGAATGTAACTAACAGCTAAATAAATATGGCCTGTGCCAATTCCTATACGTATGCATTTAAATTCTGTTTTCAATATAAGGTAAATTAACATCTTCAGATGGTATTGAAGAATGTACAGCTAATAGGACCCCGCCCCCGGTTCTGTCTAAGCGATCGTTTCTATAAATCTGATAACCATCACAAAAAATTTCGGAATCAAAGACATGTGGTTTTAACCAAGTTTCAGTGAAAGCAATAATTCTATAGTTACAATTGATCGTTTTTAAGTAAAAATCAGTTAATTTGGTATTTAAACCTCTAACATTCTGATAATAGATATTCAAGAAAGAATTTAGAATTAGTTTTTTGGATCAGTATTCTGACGAGGAATTTTTACAGCATCTGGGTCGTTCGCAGTTGACTTAGGTGAAAACTCGCGAATAAAAGCACCAGGGGGCCAGAACGACTGATCCAAAATCACATCGTAATCTTCATCAAAAACATCAATCCTAAATGAAGAAATTTTTCGCTCATAATTAAATTTAAACTTATGTATTACTAAACCCTCAGCCTTAATTTTCGATTTGATGTAAGACTTAAGGTCGTTGACGGAAGTGTCTTTCTGAAATCTAGACACGAATATCGATTTTCGCGGTGGAACCACAACCAGCTTAGTAGCCGTTGGTTGAACTGAATTGACAGTATTTTGTTGTTCAGGGGTTCGATTTGGGGCCTCGGAAGTGGACTGAACCACTTCCAAGGAAGTGGATGAACCCACTCCTTTGGAAGTAGGCGGCACCACTTCTTTGGAAGTCGACGCAATCACTTCTTTGAAAGTGGACGGAACCACCCCCTTGGAAGCGGATGGAACCACTTCTTTGGAAGCGGATGGAACCACTTCTTTGGAAGCGGATGGAACCACTTCTTTGGAAGCGGACGGAATCACCTCCTTGGAAGTGGACGGAACCACTTCTTTGGAAGTGGACGGAACTACTTCCTTGGAAGTTGACGGAACTACTGCTTGGGGACTGGGTGAGGCCAAGTCGATTAATTCCAACATTTGCGATTGGAGACCTAGCTGGGGAGGGTTTAAATTCAGGGGCTCAGGCAAACTAGGTTCTCGATAATTTAAATCATTCGAAATGTTTTTTTCAACAACAGGAGAACCATCTAAACACTTGAATGACCTAAAAAGTTTTTCGTAATGGTCAAATTTCACGGAAATTTTAGAAAACTCCTTACCGATTTCAGAAAACGCATTTCGAGTTTCCCTAAAAAGCTTGAAAAGATCAATTTCAGCTGATCTACATTTTACACATGACCAACGAACACCCTTGTTATCATTTATGGCATCTACAATCCTACCTGTCAACCCTGCGCACTTCATATGACCAAGCGCATCGCAGAGCCAGCAAGACACGTAGCGTTCGGATTCGCTTTTTATTTGACACTTTTCGTAAATACAGTACATTTTTAAAACGACAAAAAAAAAGTTCTGTTATTAATTAAGAAAGGAAAAGTTCAACTAATAATTTATAAAAGTTGGTTTTAATTAAAAGCAGATTTTGTAAGCTTTTCCAATCCAAGGGAAACGTTTTATTCGCACTATTTCCCATTTAGGTACATTGCAAGCTAAGAAATCTTAAATACCTATATTTTTTAAGTTTTATAGTGCCTAGCAAATAAAAAAAATTACAGCACCTACCACTATTGAATTCTTTTTTTCTACTTTAAAATATGTGCCAATAATTTTTGAGTAGCGCGCTTTGCACTTTAAAATTGTAGATACATACATAAACAAATTTAATTTTCGTTTTATCGTAAGCATTTATAGCGTACGGTAACACCAGCCAGAAGCCAGCTTCAAAGTTTCATATAAAACTACTTCCAAATTAAAAAAAAAACAATTGCTTCAGCACGCAGATTCGTACTGGTTTTGAAAGCCCCGTAAAAGCCAATAAGTAAAAGCGAGATGGCCATCATTGCCTAGGAGGTTAAAGGCTGTTTTAAGTAAGTAAGTAAGAGATGGCCATCACGCACTGAAATAATTTTATGTAAATGAGCTATCAGCCGGCAGGTGGCACGAAAAGCTGTAGGTATGTTTCCATGCTATTAACAGCTATTAGGTAGTAGGTGGCAGGCAGGGAAATAAAAACCGGATATCCTTTTAAGAAGCCAAATGAACATACATATTGTAGCTCATAGGGGATTAGCTAGGCAAGCCGGGCTTTTCGGCTTATATGGAAGGCACGCCACTGAACCCTAGCACCCTTGTTTCGTCTTCGAATTTTGAAAAGTCTTGCTCACTAGAATCTAGCGTCCTCATATTCGACCTCCACTTGCAGAGGCTGAAACCAGCACCCTTTAAGATGCGATCCATCTGCTGTGCCAGCACGATCGCATCTAACTCACTATTTGCCCCAGTCACGCAATCATCCATGTACATTTCATTTATGATAGCCTCTGCCATGGATGGTCGTCTTGCGCGTCTCTAGCACACTGTATAACTGATCTCACAGCATTGTATGCTGATGATGGCATACCATATGTCATTACTGTTAGCCAATATTCCCTCAATGGTTCTTCTCTACTCTCGCGCCAGAAAATTCTCTGCGTGTCCCATTGATCTCTCGCAATCCCAATCTGGCGAAACATCATCTTGATATCTACGCTAAATGCGATTCTATGCCTTCTGAATCGCATTACTATCTCGCTCAAATCTTTCTGCAACTTGCCCCCTAGTAATTGCAATTGGGAGTGTAATGGAGTGTGGTTACTAAGTGACCTTGCTCAATCCCGACTCTTGCGTCCTCGTTCGTGCACTCTGGGCAACGGGAGCTACCTAGGCTCGCGGCAGAAAGAGAGGGAGCCCCGGTGGGGCCACTCTGACATACTTGGTTTAAGGGCTCACCGAGGTTTTTGCGTAGCGTCTGTTCACCATGAGGTGCGGCTGCAAGCGGGCGTCTGTCTTGAAGCAAGCGGCTCGCTATATAAATGTGTAAATATTTTCCAAAACCCCGAAACGGGTTGTGCGCTGGGTTTGGGACCCGCCACGTAAAAAACTTAATTCCAATGAAAAAATATACAAAGCCTCGGATGAGAACCCCCTTTAATGTTGACGAATAAGGCATAACGATTTGGATATTAGGGCATGTACCGGGAATGTCCGGACCCTTTCAAGGGACGGTACCGCTGCCCGACTGGTTGATGTCCTCGTAGGCGCAAAGGCTGACATCACCGCCCTGCAGGAAATGCGATGGACGGGGCAAGGAAAGACGACCATCGGTCCTTGTGACGTATACTACAGTGGCCAGACACGCGGCAAAGCGCGTGGTGTAGGATTCGTGGTGGGAAAGAGACTTCGCCGCCAAGTATTAGCGTTCACTCCTGCGAACGAGCGTCTCGCTGCGATCCGCATCAAGGCGAGGTTTTTCAACATAACATTTATCTGCGCCTATGCGCCGACTGAGGAGACGGACGACGCAGAGAAGGACTCCTTCTACGATAAACTTGAACAGACTTATGATCGCTGCCCACAGCATGATATCAAAATCGTGCTCGGCGACTTTAATGCCAAGGTGGGCAAGGAAGGAGTCTTTGGTCCCACAGTTGGAAAATTCAGTCTCCACGATATAACATCCCCCAACGGCACTAGGTTGATTGACTCCGCCGCTGCTCGCAATATGGTCATCAGTAGTACCAGGTTCCAGCATAAGCGAATACACCAAGCCACATGACTGTCCCCTGATCAAAGAACTAGAAACCAGATTGATCATGTCTTGATTGACGGCAGACATAGTTCCACCGTACTGGACGTGCGTACACTGCGTGGTCCCAATATTGACTCTGACCATTATCTTGTCGCAGCCAAGATACGCACACGCCTCTGTGCAACGAAGAAAGTGCACACAGTAACGGAAGGAAAGTTTGACGTCGAGAAGCTGCGCATGACACAGACAGCTGATAATTTCACAACTCGACTCTCACACCTGCTAGCAGAGGGCAATCCTCGACCTAACGATGTAACCGAGAAATGGAAGCATATCTCTCACTCATTGCGTACCGCTGCTGAGGCCACTATAGGGTTCCAGCGAGCCCGCAAGAACAACTGGTACGATGAGGAATGCAAAACTGCCTCGAAAAAAAAGGACGCTGCATACAAGGAGACGTTGCGAACGGGCGCAACCCGCAGTGTATGGCAACAATATCGTGAGGCAAAGAAGGAAGAGAGGCGCCTTTTCAGAAAAAAGAAAAGTGAGGCCGAAAGGCGTGAGTGTGAGGAGCTTGAGATGCTGGCCGGCAGGAATGATGCCCGAAAATTCTATGAAAAGATCCGGCGGATGACGGAAGGTTTTAAGACCGGGGCAAGCTCCTGTAAGGACAATAATGGCGACCTGGTAACCGACGTACAAAGTGTACTTAAATTATGGAGGGAGCACTTCTCCTCACTGCTAAATTGCGAGGGAGACGTCGAACCCGATACCCCAATCCCTGACGATGAAAAAGTCGTCCCACCACCTGACTATGATGAAGTGAGGATAGCTATATCCCGGCTCAAAAACAACAAAGCGCCTGGAAAAGACGGACTACCCGCCGAGCTGTTCAAACGCGGAGGCGAAGAGCTGGTAAAAAGCATGCATCAGCTCTTATGCAGAATATGGTCAGACGAATGCATGCCTCCGGATTGGAATTTAAGTGTGCTTTGCCCAATCCACAAGAAAGGCGATCCCGCTAACCGCACCAACTACCGCGGAATTAGTCTTCTTAATATCGCATATAAGGTTCTTTCTAGCGTGTTGTGTGAAAGGCTGAAGCCCATCGTAGACAAACTGATTGGACCTTATCAGTGTAGCTTTAGACCTGGTAAGTCTACCATCGACCAGATTTTCACGATACGCCAAATCCTGGAGAAGACCCATGATAAGAGAATCGACACTCACCATCTCTTTGTCGATTTTAAAGCCGCTTTTGACAGCGTAAAAAGGAGTTGCCTGTATGCCGCCATGTCTGAATTTGACTTCCCTGCAAAGCTTATACGGCTTTGTCAAATGACGTTGAGCAATACCAACAGCTCCGTCAGAATCGGGAAGGACCTCTCTGAGCCATTTGAAACCAAACGAGGCTTCAGACAGGGCGATCCCCTTTCGTGCGATTTCTTCAATCTGATGCTGGAGAAGATAATTCGAGCAGCAGAGCTAAACCGCAATGGTACAATCTTTTACAAGAGCGTGCAATTGCTGGCGTATGCCGATGATATTGATACCATTTGCCTTAACAACCGCGCCGTAAGCGCTGCCTTCTCTGGACTGGATAAGGAAGCGAAAAAAGTGGGTCTTGCCGTGAACGAGGACAAGACGAAGTATTTGCTGTCATCAAAGAAAGAATCGGCGCACCTGCGCCTTGGCAGCCATGTCACTGTTGATAGTTACAAATTTGAAACTGTTAGGGACTTCGTCTATTTGGGAACCAGTATCAACACCGAAAATAATATCAGTCTAGAAATCCAGCGGAGAATCACTCTTGCCAACAAGTGCTACTTTGGACTGAGTAGGCAATTGAGAAGTAAAGTCCTCTCTCGAAGAACAAAGATCACGCTCTATAAGTCTCTCATCATACCTGTCCTGATGTATGGCTCAGATTCATGGACAATGTCAAGAGAAGATGAGATGGCCCTTGGAGTATTTGAGAGAAAAGTTCTCCGGAAGATTTATGGTCCTTCCCGTGATGCGAACGGCGAGTATAGAAGGAAATTTAACGATGAGCTGTACGAGCTCTACGCAGATCTGACCATAGTCCAGCGAATTAAAGCCCAAAGACTCCGCTGGCTGGGCCATGTTATGCGAATGGACAAAGAAGCTCCAGCACAGAAGGTTTTCCTATCGTCGCCTGAATTCGGCAGCAGAGGAAGGGGGAGGCCTCGACTGAGATGGAAACAACAGGTGGAGGATGACTTGAACTCCCTTGGGGTTTCCAATTGGCGTCCGTTATCGCTAAAAAGGAATGACTGGCGTGCTTTGATATGAAACGGCCAAAATCGCTTAGGCGGTTAAGCGCCAATAAATGTATGTATATAATTGCACCTTTTCACCACACAGTGATGTGGGATATAATATGTCAACTCACTCTTCCCCGAATGTTTATCCACTATCTTCACATGCCCCAGCTATTCATGCTCTCTCATAAATTCTATATATTTCGTCCTCAGCTCTGGCTCCCTTTCCAAGCGTTTCTCTAAATATAGAAATCTTCGCAACGCAATTTCTTTCGAACTCCCTATATCCCTGACTTCTTTCAGGGGTATAGTGACTACGAATCTACCATCGCTATCTCTGAAGTAAGTATTCAAGAAGATTTTCTCTACCAACTCCTCTTTTATTGTTCGCCCCGAGCACTCTTTCACTTGCTCCATTTCCCAGAACCTTGTGAGTAACTTGTCTAGCTCTGAATTAACGTTGTAACTTACTGTTGATACTAGCTCACCTGGCAGTTCATTTAAACCTTTCGCACATTCACCAAAAACTACTACGCCCAATGCTGTCTCCATCAAGACTATGCCATTCAAGCCATCTCGCACCACTTTAATGACAATTCTTGCCACTAAGCTAGCCCCAAGTAACATATCCACACTTTCCGGTTCCCAATATTTCGGGTCAGCTAACTCACCATTTAGACCACTATGTATAGGACCTACCATCGCACCTGGTGAAGGAAGCACCGGAAACCACTGGCTCTCTTTGGGAAGAACCCAAAACTCGTCTTTGATCTGCACACTCGATGAATGCCAAAGCCTTAGCACCAGAGTAGCCCTCTTGCTCACTTGCAGTGTCAGGTTATGTCATTATACCATACCTTTGCTGTAAAGAAAAAGTTATCATATGATTCTGTGCCCCAGTGTCTATCAACACTCTAACATGGCCCAATTCGTAGCCATTTATAACGACTTTAACCATTGCCGTTGGCAAGAAAGCTCCCGCTTGCTCTTGCCTCTCATTAAAATTCACTAAATACTTTTCATTAGTAAGATCAATTCTAACATTTTTAGTTAAATTGTCAGCCCTCTTTACTCTTTGTTTTGCGCTTGCACCTCTGACGTATTCATTACTTTGCTCTCTTTTCGCCCCTTGCTCTCTTCTTGCACCTTATCTATGTATCCCTTTAGCTGTCCATCCAACTTCCTTTCGGATTTGGTGGGTTGCGCTCCCCTTGCCCCTGCACGGTATTTAACTGCTTCTTCGGCTCTCTGTTTAGACAAAGCACACTGTTGTATTTAGGCTTACCAGGACGCTTCCAGCATTCCACTTGTTAGCAGCTTTCAGCTCCATGGCCTATTAAAAAAATTTGGACATACATTTCTTCTTGTCACAAAATCTCTTCTTGCCCTCAGACTCAGCATGTGGTTGCCGCAACATGCATCGCAAACTATTGACCTAGGCGTAGCATTCGAGGATGACGCCTCTGCTCTATCCCCTCTCTGGCTTGCCCCAATCATTTGTGTCTTGCCTGGCTCCGGAATGACAACCGCCGATTGAATATCCCTACGGTTGTCAGTGTATTTGCTAGCGCCAATGCTTGCTTGCCCAAAAGGACAGCATGTTATCCACCTTAGGCGTGTCGCCTTTTCTCTCTAGCTCCCATTACCTTGGTGTTTCGGTATCTAGCCGCTCATGAAGCAAGTACCATTAAAAAATCCCAGTACTCCACCCGGAGCCCTTATGCCTGTAACTGACGCGCACCTCGTGCGTTAGACATGCGCTCCAAATCATTTTCTCGCACCTAACCCTACAATTCCGGCAGCCAAATAAAATTCTTCAAATGCTCTCTCCCAACCAAATATCTTTGGTCATACATCTGGTTTAATCTCTCCCATGTCTGCCCGTAGTTACTAGCAGAAATTTGCCATTGCCCCAAAAATTTACTTGCACACCAGGGAAATAGTCAAGTACAAGAACTTGAGTGATGATCTATTTTATCATTGTCACTCGCCCCAGGTATTCGTCAGATCGTTTTGCTGGACCAGCCTTTGCACCTGCACATTAATGGCTGGGTCGCGTTGTCTGGCACCTCAAGCTGGGTTTCTTTCTCCTACTAACTGTGGCAGTATTGACATTGGTGAGCTCAGGACTAGCTGCTATCACTGTGACGTTGAGGTCTTCCCCGTCCAGCAGGCTGTCTCCCATCTCCGAGCTGTTCACTGCTCCTTCGCCATTTGACGTGGCAGATACCATACTTTCCGAGTCGGACATCTCCGACTCCTCTTCCGGCACTGCGATGTCCGAGTCCTCCGGTGCAGCCGAAATAGCAGCGCGCTGTGCATCGCCGCGGTATACGTGGATCACGATCTGATCCATGCCGTAGTGCACTCGTCCATTGCACCGTTTAAGGCGCTCGAGTGCCTCCTTATCCAGGCCACTTGCCTATCAGGCCTTACCGCATCCTCAACCAGATTGACACTCCAGTCCTGCGTCGGGAGAGACGGGTTTATGACCCACAGCATCCTGAGAATTCTCTCAGGTTCCGGAGGGATGGCAGGAATCCATGCTCTTGCCCTTGGCCGAGCCGGGATGTCCTTCCAGTCGACAACCTCGATTCTTGCCCCTTGGTAGATCTCACCCAGTCTTGCAGCTGCTGCCTTGTACAGTGCAACAGTTTTTGCATCCTCGCAAGCGAATACCTTGATTCGGTCCTGGTGCCATCCCGCATCAGAACCCATCGGCGTGGCACCCGGAGCCTCATCCATAATTTCAAGAAGGACATTACCGATCGCGTTCCGGACGTACCGCCACTGGTCCCTAGGGATAGCCCAGCTTTCGTTACCTCGGTCAATGACGCCTATGAGGATCCTATCCTTAGTTACTTCAGCAAAGCTGAGTTTACCCACTACGGGGGCGTATTGCTGCCGCTTCGGGTGGGGTTTTAAATCCACGTCCGATCTATGGCGTTTGAAGGGATTTCATTAACCTTCTTTAGCGCGTAATTGCTTTGGAAGTTCGGTAAGATAGCTTCAGCCATCTCCACCGTCTTTCTGGCATTCGGCGATAGCGTCTCTTGTGAAATACCTTCCCAAAGTCGCACCAAAATGTTCCCAAATTGGCCCCAAAATTGTCCCAAATTGGCCCCGAAATGGTCTTAAAGTGATCCCATAGTGACCCTAAAGCCAACACAAGGGATCCCAAAGTGGCCCCAAAATGTTCTCAAATTGGCCCCAAAATGGTCCCAAATTGGCCCCGAAATGGTCCAATTTGGGAACATTTTGGGGCCTATTTGGGAACATTTTGGCCTGCTGCTAACATTAGTACAATGTCATACGCCTAAATGTAGGCAACGCTTATATTTATTTTTGTCAAGTTATGTATGTTGCTAACGCCGGACCTTTTAACATTGAAAAAAGTCCGTTACAAACTTTTTAACATTGAAAAAGTCCGTTACGAAGTTTTTTAACATTAACATTTTTTTTCATTTCACTCCCACCGCCAAGGCCTGCGATAAAATCTATGCAATAGCTTAAAAATATTTTTAATTTAAAATGTTTTTAAAATGAACTAAAAACTGGAAAATAATTTCCCCTCTGCCTACATAGATTCTTCACCACGTAAAGCTTATCCGGAACTTTTGTGAGTGGGAATTCTTATAAGTATTAAATAGTACTTGGAGTTTGAAATGTATTAAAACATTTGGCGCTTGCTATATCGTGAAAAGATGTTTTTTTTTTAGAAAAGCTCATATCGGTAATAAGATTGTTAGAAATTAATGCGAACCATCTTTATCGTACGCCAACTGCTGCTCCGTCTGCTTCCACGGGTAATACGCAAACCTCTTGTACAGGTCGTCTTAGTTTGCTTGTTTTTGTCTGCACCACAACAGGTGGAACTAGTTTGTCATTACTATGGACCAGCTCGACTATTCGCCTCAATGCCCACTAAGCTGGTGGAAAGTTTTCTGCTTCGATTATAACCATTTGCCCCACTTTAAGATTCTCTCGCACCCTGCGCCATATCTTTCGTTCTTGCGAACGGTTCAAGTAGTCAACTTGCCATCGATCCAAAAATGCTGTATCATAATGCCTCAATCTCTACCAAAAGCGTTGCTAGCTGGTCTTGTGCCAGCGTTTTCTGGCCCACAAAATGGAATTTCATGGATTTCACAGCTGCCTCATGGATCACACCTTGATGTGGTGCAGCTGGAATCATAGAGCGCCACTCAGTTCCTTTCATTGCCAAATGCTCCAATGTATCTTGCCCCCTCAGTGATCAACTGCTCTCTTCATCATTTTACTAGCCCCAACAAACGTCGTCGCTTCATCGCTAAAAAGCTTTGCACATCGCCACGTCTTCCTAAAAATCGTCCATAGCATGCAATAAACGATTGCGTCTTTTGATCTACCCCCAAGTCAATGTGTACAGCTGGAGTTTTTAAGCATACAAACACAACGAAACAAAATTTTGTTCTATCAATATAATCGTCTCGCACCCTCACACGCACTCCGAATGGTCCTGCATAATCTAGCCCACAATGCAGGAATGGCTTGCCCACATGCACCCTCTCAGTTGGTAAATCCGCCATCAATTGCTGTTCAAGCTTGTAGTTGTATTACAAACATACATTACATTTATGCAGACATTTTCTGAGCTCATATCTTAATCGTGGAATCCAATATTTCTGCCTGATGTAATTAGTCATTACTTGCACCGCCCCATGCTTAATCTGTCTATGACCATAGTCAGCTATCAAATAAGCTAACATGGAATCTTTGGCGACAATCGCTTGGTGTCTTGCCTCATATTCTAGCCCCGCTCCAGCCAATCGCCCTCCAGCTCTCAAAATACCATTTTTTATCTAAGTTCGAATGCAATAATTCTATTTTACTGTGCTCCGGGAGTCTGCTCTCGTTCTTTACCAGTGCCATCTCTCTGGAGAAGTACTTTTGCTGTGAATCTTCCATTGCCCACAATTTCTCATGCTCTTGCACTGCCTTTTGCTCCTATCACTCGTTGCCCGTCTTTCCTTCATCGTATCAATGAACCGCTACACATGCCCTAATACATTCAAGATGCCCTCCAAGTTATTCTTTTATTGGGTAAGAGGTATCAGCTCACCCCTTCCCCCCATTTTTGGCACAAAAATCTCTAGCCCCGCCCGATAGGTATTTATGATATTTACTTTCAGTTCCGCTTATGTGTCTTTGCAATCTCTTATTTTAGCTTGTTGGAACTTATCTGCTGGCTATTGCGCCCTAGAAAGAGATAGCCACTCTGGGCCATTCAACCAAAGCCCACTGCCCACTAGCTCACCAGGCCTTAAGCCTCTACTTAATGAGTCGCAGGATTATCTTCCGACCTTACATGTTACCAGTTTTTCGCTGTGGTGTTATCCAATACAGTGCATCCAGCGAATCTGTCAACAAGGTATAATTGATCTCGCCCCAGTTCGTCGCCCTCTTAGGGTAGGTTCAAGTGGCTGCCGCAGAGGCACACTTAGGCCAGTTTTGAAAGGCCCGTTGTGATACCACCAACACAAGGAAAGTCAGTCCCGGGACCCAGCCATATGGAAAATCCCTGAGTAGTTGGGATTTTCCACATAGCAGAATCCCGGGACTGACACTCCTAAACCGACACCGTTACTCCTCCTCGAACCACTTAGATGACTTTATGAAGCCCATCAAGTCCTTTATGTCCAGTTCCGCGATCTGGCTTAGGCTATCCAGGAACGGAACTCCCAAAAAGCGCGTTCTCGCGCCGCTTAAAGCCGGACAGTTGCAGATGAGGTGATCCACTGTTTCCTCCTCCTCATCATCTTTGCAACTCCTGCAGCATCGTCGGTAGGGCACACCTAGCCTTTCTGCATGCCTACCAATGAGGCAGTGACCGGTTAATACCCCTATCAATATGCAGATTTCCCTCCTAGTTAGGGCATAAATGTGTCTAGACCTTTTAAGATCCCATTTTGGCCAGGTTTGTTTCGATATGCGACACCCTGGGGATTGCAGCCATCCTTCGTTGGCTTGACGGAGTGTGTGCTCCTTCAGCATTAGTTTGCATGTGGCAAACGGCATACCTAAGCGCTCTTTATCCTGAAGAACCTGCTTGGTCGTGCCCTACCTGGCAAGCTCGTCTGCCTTACAGTTTCCCTCAATGTCCCTATGTCCCGGGACCCATATGAGGCTTACGCGGTTCTGTTGGGCCATCTCCTGAAGAGATCGACGACAGCTGAGCGTCAGTTCAGAGTTGAACGTGTATGAGCCAAGGGATTTGATGGCCGCTTGGCTGTCGCTGAAAATACAGATATCCTGTCCGATGGTGCGTTCACCTATCCATGTCACGGCGTCCATGATTGCTGAAACTTCAGCCTGGAAGACGCTGCAGTTATCAGGTAGTCTAAAGGAGAGTTCTAGGTCCAAATCCCTTGAGTAAACCCCTCCTCCGACTCTGCCGTCTAACTTCGAGCAGTCGGTGTATATGGAAGTGCCACCATTTGTTCCGGGACACCAATCCGTCCTCTCCCAGTCTTCTCTGCTGGGAATGTTTATTTTGAAACAGCTATCCCCGACTGTAGTAGTCGCACAACGATCTGTGCTTAGAGGGAGAAAGCTGTAAGATTCCAGAATACTGGAGTGTCCAATAGTACCCGCAGCCCAACTGGAGGTTTCTCTTAGGCGCAGAGCTGATGCCGCCGCTGACCGAAACCCTTCCAGATCAAGTGGCAAAATGCCCAGAATGACCTGGAGGGCTTCGTTGGGCGTTGTCCTTAGCGCACCGCTTATACAGATCATATTGGATCTATGGACTTTCCGCAACAGATTCAGGTATGTTGCCTTGCTCAGCGCAGGCCACCATACGACGACTCCATAAAGCATGATTGGGCGAATGATGGCCGTGTAGATCCAACTGCATACTCTAGGGCTGAGCCCCCATTTTTGCCAATGGCTCTTTTGCAGGTGTAAAGAGCAATGCAAGCTTTCTTCTGGCGCTGAAGAACATTCACCTTCCAATTCAATTTCCTGTCCAGAACTATGCCTAGAAACTTGGCCTTATCCGACAAGCCCAGGCGCGTGCCATCTAGTTCTGGTAGGCTTAGTGGCGGTATTTTGTACCAGTTGGTGAAGAGGACAAGTTCCACCTTCCCTGGGTTGATACTAAGTCCGCAGCGAGAGGACCACGTCGAAACTTCTCGCAGTGCTACTTGCATCAGGTCACACAAAGTTTGTGGGAACTTGCCTCTGAATGCAATAGCTAAATCGTCTGCATATGCCACTATCTTCCCGCCCCCCCCCCAGCTTGTGTCACGTAGCAACGAGTTGACTGTGAGGTTCCATAAAAGCGGGGAAAGAACACCACCCTGGGGTGTTCCGCTTGTGACATAGCGTGATAACTCAACCGTACCAAGTGAAGAAGCTATTTTCCTTCCCATTAAAAGTTGGTCAATTAAACCAGTTAGAGGTCTATCTACGCCCAGATTAGTTAGAGCGGAGTTGATAGCCTCCGGGCTTATATTGTTGAAAGCCCCCTCAATGTCTAGGAGGGCCACGAGACAGTAGTCCTTTTCACACAGCGATTTCTCAATGACAGACACTAGGCTGTGCAGAGCGGTTTTTGTTGATTTACCCTTGGTGTATGCATGCTGATAGCTAGAGATAAGGTTGCTATCAATAGTCGTTAAGAGGTAGTCGCTTAATATCCTCTCAAAGGTTTTTAGTACAAAGGACGAGAGACTGATCGGTCTGTAGTCTTTTGGCTCGTAGTGGGATGCCTTCCCCGCCTTAGGGATAAACACTACCGTGGCGCTTCTCCAGGAGCCCGGAATGTGGTTGAGAGCCAGGCAGGCTGTGAAGAGAAATACCAGCCATTTAGCTGATGTCTCCAACGTGTTTATAAGCTGCGCGGGGATAATCCCGTCCGGCCCGGCAGCCTTATACGGTTCAAAGCTCTTAACTGCCCACCTTACTCTTTCCTCAGTGATGGGTATATTTACTGCCAGGTTTGTTGCAGGTGCTAGTGGTGCATCATGCAGATTCCCCGGAAAATGTGTATTCAAGAGCAGCTCAAGGGTTTCCTCTTCCGTGCTGGTCCAGGATCCGTCAGGCTTTCGCAAATAGCTGATGGTTGTTTGACTTTTCGAGAGGACTCGTCTAAGTCTCGCTGTTTCGTCGACCTTTTCGACGCCAGTGCAGAAATTTCTCCACGAGGTTCTCTTCGCCTGTCTCAGAGCTTTTTTGTAGGCCCTTAGTTTAGCTTTATATTCGTGCCAATGAGGCTCAGAGCCGAAGCTCCTGGCCTTGTTAAATTGTTTCCGGCATGATATTCGGAGCGAGTCCAAATCGTAGGACCACCAATGTGGCCTGTGTTTACCGCGTGGTTTTGGCACTGGACAAGCCTGTCCTAGAGCATTTGAGAGCGCCGATGTAAATGTAGTAACAAGATCCTCCAGCTCCTCTACTGATGAGGGGGCTTGTGAGGGCAGTACTGGGAGGTCTCTGTCTAATATTTCATTGTGTAACTGCCAATCAGTGTTACGTGGATTGCGCTTCATGATTGGTTGTTCTACAATAAAGTCTAAAACCATTTCTATGTAACGGTGGTCGGAGAAAGAATGTTCTTCCAGAACCCGCCATTTTCTGACCCACTCATAACCGCCTTCACTACAGAGAGTGAGGTCTATGACCTCCCTGCGGGTCTTAGTGATAAAAGTAGGCTCATTACCCACGTTGCAAATCACCAGGTTGGTTGTTAAGAGGTAATCAAACAGAGACTCGCCCCTGGCATTGACATGGTGAGCATTAGCGTCCGCTCCAATAATAAGATTACCCGTGCAGAAATTTGACACCAGGTCTTTCACCTCCATTTGTGGTGGGGGTTCTTCGGAGTCGTAGGGCATATAGACCGACGCTACCGTCAGGCGGGTGCTGTCGACCGTTAGACTGATAGCGGTAATATCACCATTGGTGTAGTTAGGTAGGAGAAAGGAGTTCAACTCAGACTTGACCAAAATACACGTTCTGACTTTGCTCTCCTCGCTGGCTCGAATGAGCTTGAAGCCCTTAGTCCCCAATCCGCAGATTCTCGAGCTATTGACCCAGGGTTCTTGGATGAGGACCACATCCACGTCGCCTTTAGAAAGACGACTACTTAAAGCAGCCGAAGCTACTTTAGATTTGTGCAGATTAATCTGAAGCACCACCAACATGAGAGCGCACAGACTTCCCTGCCGTCCCCATATCGTCGAGGTTTGCCCCATCCCGGAGGTTGCCTATCAACGACGAGTTGTTCCGATTAACTGCCCGATATGGCATTGCAGGAGTCTTGCTGTCTGTAGCGTTAGATGTTAATCGCTCAGCGTTGGCTGCTACCACCGTGACGTCGAGGGCTTCCTCGTCCTGTAGGCTGTCCTCCATCTCCGAGTTGTTCACAGCACTATCGCCAAGGGACGTGGCGGATAACATGCTTTCCGCATCGGAATCCTCCGCTTCCTCTTCTGGTAATTCGTTTTCCGGTTCCCCCGGAGCAGCCGAGAAGGCAGCGCGCTGAGCATCACCACGATATACGTGGATAACGATCTGGCCTACGCTGTAGTGTACTAAGCCATTGCACCTTTTGAGGGGCTCGATTGACTCTTTATTCATGTTGAACACCACCTGTCTGTCGGGCCCTACCGCATCCCCGACCAGATTGACACTCCAGTCATGCGTTGGCAGGGACGGATTCATTAGCCGTAGCATCCCGAGAATTCTCTCGGGTTCGTGGGATGGCCGGAATCCACGCCCTTGCCCTTGGACGAGCTGGAATGTCCTTCCAGTCGACGACCTCTATCTTTGCGCCCTTGTAGACTTCACCCAGCTTAGCAGCTGCTGCCTTGTACAGTGCTACGGTTTTTGCATCCTCGCATGCGAGTAATTTAATCTGACCCTGGTGCCAACCCGCATCTGTTACTCGCGCCGAACTACCCGGAAACTCTGGAGCAACATTGAGAAGAATGTTGCCGAGTTCATTTCGCACGTAACGCCTCCGGTCCTTAGGGATGGCCAGGCGGTCATTGCCTCGGTCAAGGACGCCTATAAGGATCCTGTCCTTGGTTACCTCAGCAAAGCTTAGTTTGCCCGCTCCAGGGGTATTCTGATGCCGCTTGGGAGGGGGATTCAACTCCAGGTCCGATCTCTGGCGCTTGAAAGGGTTAACTTTTAACCTCTTTGGCATGTAAGAATTTTGGAAATCCGGTATCACAGCTTTCGCTAGCTCTACCGATTTACTGGAATTCGGCGACAGCGATTCCTGCGGTACCCCTTCATACCTCTTCAGAATCTTTGCAGCCAATCTTTTCTCGTGGTATGTGAAGCGGCGGGGAGATGTCTCCTGGGAGTGCGGACCCGTAGTTGCCATCGCGGTCGCTCTCCTTGCCGAAATCTCAGTTGCAGCTTCCTTCTCCTTCGAAACTCCGAGGCCAGGTCGCGAGACCGCTGCCACAGACGTAAAGATACTGGTTTTCATATCAGCGGTTGATGGGAGTTTAGCATCTGCCGTTGTCCGCTTAGTTGCGTTGGCAACCGCACTGGTGCTAGCTCCCATCAAGTCAATCTTAGGCGATAGAGGGTTGGTTGACCGACTCGTAGTTGCCATCGCTGTCGATCCCCCCCTTGATTGTGGAACGGAGGTTGTCCTCCGGCGTTGTTGTTGCTTTCTCGCCTGTTCCTCCATAGCTCTCCTTTGCTGAGGAGTGAAATTTGGCGTTGTTTGTTTTTTAGGTTTATCGTTTTTATTTGGATAATTTGAGTTCATCTTGTTCGTACGACCCATCGCCGGACACGGCCAGCTTAGGGTCAAGGGAAGAGTAGGGGAAAATGTGTCGTCCGCCGCGGCAGAGCCCCGTACCGCGGTAAGGCCATGCTTACTCTCTGAGGCGACCCGGTATCAGAGAGGCTCCGTTCAAATACAGCCACGATTTGCCTCCCGGCTGCAAACGTCCAATGGGCACGGTTTCGCATAACACCCTGGATTGGGAGGGGGAAGATCTTTGTCGTCGCGCCAGAGAGGCTAGGCTGCTCTCGTGATGAAGTGCCGTACGGAGCTATGATCACAAGGGCAGCGTAGCCCTGTGGCTATCGACTTAAGCCCTCGTACCGCGGCAAGGTATCCACCCTTCACGAGGGCCTCGCCCTCTTAACTTCCAGCAGTAATCTGGAGAAAGGTCACAAGCTGACAACTTCAACCTCGGTGGCGTCACTTTCTTTACTGGTGCTACCCTAGTTTTGCATACTATTAATCTGCACCCAACCTTTCCGTTATCTTGCACCGTTCGAGCATATATAACTGCCCCATAGGCTGATTCGGACACATCACCGAAATCGCGTAGCTCTACTTGCCCTAAAGAATGTGTACCAAGCCATATCGGTATCCCGAAATCTTCAAGCTTTCTCATCTCGCTCCAATAATCTTTGAATCTCGCTTCTAGCTCCGATGATAATTTTTCCTGTATCAGGATTTTTCCTATTACAATTACTGGAGGAATGTAGCCATTTGGATCAAATAGTTGAGCTACACAGCTGACTACAACCCGTTTTGTTATAACATTTGGAAGCTCTGGTGTCTTTACGACCAATGGATACTGGTCTGGTGATACCAACCATACCAACCCAGAGTGGCGTGCCTACGAGTATCAACCGAGGCAAGCCCCAGTCTTTATAACCCCAACGAAAGCACTTACCACTTACTGCTGCCAGAGAACATTTCAGACAAAGAAGAGTTCAGGATATTTATCGACTTTTGCAGACGGGGAAAATTTTAAACTTTCCGCTAATAGGCACGTTATTGTTTGCAGATTTTGTAAGCTTTTCCAATCCAAGGGAAACGTTTTATTCGCACTATTTCCCATTTAGGTACATTGCAAGCTAAGAAATCTTAAATACCTATATTTTTTAAGTTTTATAGTGCCTAGCAAATAAAAAAAATTACAGCACCTACCACTATTGAATTCTTTTTTTCTACTTTAAAATATGTGCCAATAATTTTTGAGTAGCGCGCTTTGCACTTTAAAATTGTAGATACATACATAAACAAATTTAATTTTCGTTTTATCGTAAGCATTTATAGCGTACGGTAACACCAGCCAGAAGCCAGCTTCAAAGTTTCATATAAAATTACTTCCAAATTAAAAAAAAAAACAATTGCTTCAGCACGCAGATTCGTACTGGTTTTGAAAGCCCCGTAAAAGCCAATAAGTAAAAGCGAGATGGCCGTCATTGCCTAGGAGGTTAAAGGCTGTTTTAAGTAAGTAAGTAAGAGATGGCCATCACGCACTGAAATAATTTTATGTAAATGAGCTATCAGCCGGCAGGTGGCACGAAAAGCTGTAGGTATGTTTCCATGCTATTAACAGCTATTAGGTAGTAGGTGGCAGGCAGGGAAATAAAAACCGGATATCCTTTTAAGAAGCCAAATGAACATACATATTGTAGCTCATAGGGGATTAGCTAGGCAAGCCGGGCTTTTCGGCTTATATGGAAGGCACGCCACTGAACCCTAGCACCCTTGTTTCGTCTTCGAATTTTGAAAAGTCTTGCTCACTAGAATCTAGCGTCCTCATATTCGACCTCCACTTGCAGAGGCTGAAACCAGCACCCTTTAAGATGCGATCCATCTGCTGTGCCAGCACGATCGCATCTAACTCACTATTTGCCCCAGTCACGCAATCATCCATGTACATTTCATTTATGATAGCCTCTGCCATGGATGGTCGTCTTGCGCGTCTCTAGCACACTGTATAACTGATCTCACAGCATTGTATGCTGATGATGGCATACCATATGTCATTACTGTTAGCCAATATTCCCTCAATGGTTCTTCTCTACTCTCGCGCCAGAAAATTCTCTGCGTGTCCCATTGATCTCTCGCAATCCCAATCTGGCGAAACATCATCTTTCGTCCTCAGCTCTGGCTCCCTTTCCAAGCGTTTCTCTAAATATAGAAATCTTCGCAACGCAATTTCTTTCGAACTCCCTATATCCCTGACTTCTTTCAGGGGTATAGTGACTACGAATCTACCATCGCTATCTCTGAAGTAAGTATTCAAGAAGATTTTCTCTACCAACTCCTCTTTTATTGTTCGCCCCGAGCACTCTTTCACTTGCTCCATTTCCCAGAACCTTGTGAGTAACTTGTTTACTGTTGATACTAGCTCACCTGGCAGTTCATTTAAACCTTTCGCACATTCACCAAAAACTACTACGCCCAATGCTGTCTCCATCAAGACTATGCCATTCAAGCCATCTCGCACCACTTTAATGACAATTCTTGCCACTAAGCTAGCCCCAAGTAACATATGCACACTTTCCGGTTCCCAATATTTCGGGTCAGCTAACTCACCATTTAGACCACTATGTATAGGACCTACCATCGCACCTGGTGAAGGAAGCACCGGAAACCACTGGCTCTCTTTGGGAAGAACCCAAAACTCGTCTTTGATCTGCACACTCGATGAATGCCAAAGCCTTAGCACCAGAGTAGCCCTCTTGCTCACTTGCAGTGTCAGGTTATGTCATTATACCATACCTTTGCTGTAAAGAAAAAGTTATCACATGATTCTGAGCCCCAGTGTCTATCAACACTCTAACATGCCCCAATTCGTAGCCATTTATAACGACTTTAACCATTGCCGTTGGCAAGAAAGCTCCCGCTTGCTCTTGCCTCTCATTAAAATTCACTAAATACTTTTCATTAGTAAGATCAATTCTAACATTTTTAGTTAAATTGTCAGCCCTCTTTACTCTTTGTTTTGCGCTTGCACCTCTGACGTATTCATTACTTTGCTCTCTTTTCGCCCCTTGCTCTCTTCTTGCACCTTATCTATGTATCCCTTTAGCTGTCCATCCAACTTCCTTTCGGATTTGGTGGGTTGCGCTCCCCTTGCCCCTGCACGGTATTTAACTGCTTCTTCGGCTCTCTGTTTAGACAAAGCACACTGTTGTATTTAGGCTTACCAGGACGCTTCCAGCATTCCACTTGTTAGCAGCTTTCAGCTTCATGGCCTATTAAAAAAATTTGGACATACATTTCTTCTTGTCACAAAATCTCTTCTTGCCCTCAGACTCAGCATGTGGTTGCCGCAACATGCATCGCAAACTATTGACCTAGGCGTAGCATTCGAGGATGACGCCTCTGCTCTATCCCCTCGCTGGCTTGCCCCAATCATTTGTGTCTTGCCTGGCTCCGGAATGACAACCGCCGATTGAATATCCCTACGGTTGTCAGTGTATTTGCTAGCGCCAATGCTTGCTTGCCCAAAAGGACAGCATGTTATCCACCTTAGGCGTGTCGCCTTTTCTCTCTAGCTCCCATTACCTTGGTGTTTCGGTATCTAGCCGCTCATGAAGCAAGTACCATTAAAAAATCCCAGTACTCCACCCGGAGCCCTTATGCCTGTAACTGACGCGCACCTCGTGCGTTAGACATGCGCTCCAAATCATTTTCTCGCACCTAACCCTACAATTCCGGCAGCCAAATAAAATTCTTCAAATGCTCTCTCCCAACCAAATATCTTTGGTCATACATCTGGTTTAATCTCTCCCATGTCTGCCAGTAGTTACTAGCAGAAATTTGCCATTGCCCCAAAAATTTACTTGCACACCAGGGAAATAGTCAAGTACAAGAACTTGAGTGATGATCTATTTTATCATTGTCACTCGCCCCAGGTATTCGTCAGATCGTTTTGCTGGACCAGCCTTTGCACCTGCACATTAATGGCTGGGTCGCGTTGTCTGGCACCTCAAGCTGGGTTTCTTTCTCCAGCTTTGCTTGCGTCTTAGCACGCGCCAAAAATTAGATTATCTCTACTGCTCCTAAATTTTGCTCACAGAAGTGATCTAGCTCCTCCTCGCCCACATCTCCAATCACTTCTTGTAATATTCATTGTACGACTGCCAAACTAGTCTTAGGTTGGTTAGTCGCACCCTGATGTCTGGTCAAAACTAGCACCTTTGCAAAATTCTAACGCCTGTTGAATGGTGGCTGCATAGAATCTTAATTTCTTTTGCAATGAAATAAAACAAACCCAACAAATTATCCCATATATGCACACAGAGCCTGAAATCTAGCACTCTTTTATTTGCTCCAATAAAATTCTGTGACACTCACTGCCAACTGACAATCTACACAGAAATTTATTTATATATCTCGCACCAGTATGTATTCTAGCCCTCTTTTCTTTGCTCCTTGTAAAATTATATAAACAAGTTCATAGCTAAGCAGCATGAAAACTTTGTCTATATTTCACTCACCAGCATATATATACTTTGTCCTCTTTACTTTGCTCCAATAAAAATTTTGAGAAAAGGCTCACTGCAATTCAATGCAAAATTTATTTATATATCTCGCACCAGTATATATATACTCTGCCCTCTTTACTTTGCTCCAATAAAAATTTTGAGAAAAGCCTCACTGCAAATCAATGCAAAATTTATTTATATGTCTCGCACCAGTATGTATATACTCTGCCCTCTTTACTTTGCTCCAATAAAAATTTTGAGAAAAGGCTCACTGCAAATCAATGCAAAATTTTTTTATATATCGCACCAGTATATATTCTAGCCCTCTTTTCTTTGCTCCACCATAAACAAGATCACTGCTAATCAATATGGAAACCTTGTTTATCTTTCTTGCACCAGCATATGTATACTCTGCCCTCTTTACTTTGCTCCAATAAAATTCTGAAACAAGCTCACTGCACATACCTTTTTTCATATTTCTCGCACCCGTATACATATGTTTTTGGCTTGCATGTATAAGATATGAAGAGGCTTTATTATATTGTTACAACCCGAAATACTTCTTTATTCAAAATATTGTTACAACCCGAAATACTTCTTTATTCAAAATCTTGCGACCCGCGCTGGCGGTGTCGTTGAGTTCTATCGAAAAACTAAAACTTACAAACTACTCCAATCTCAGATCTAACCTAAAGCTGCCGTCGTCGCAGTCGCTGTTGCTGCCGCTGCCGGTAACGCCGCGCTGACTGGCTTGTGATGATTCTGTGGAATTAATTTGAAAGTTTACATATTCAGCTTCCCACGGTTGTTGTGTTCAAAACTGTTCTGCACCTGCAGGTTGGTGTCGCATTGCAGATTCATGGAATGGTTGTAGTTATCATGTTGTCGTGGGAAGCACAAACCGCTAACTCAGGCCACGAGCAAAGAATTATCGTTGGCCTTGAGTCGCATGTGTTAACTCCTCCCCTCCTAAATGGAGGACGTCCTCGGACTTTTTAAGCCCATCAATTACAGCCTGAATATCGTTTTTCTGGCGTATTTTACTTTTTCTCTGTCGTAGCTTAAGGAGGAAGCAGCAAGCAGTTAGAATGACCATAGTAGCCAGACATGACAGTGTTGGCCCCATTATAGTTCTTCCTTCTATCTTTGCAATATATCGTAAGTTTTCCATGCTCATTCTTCGAAGGTACGGCAGGCTCAATATTTCGTGGTGGTTGGTAATATTCACGAGTGTCGCCGTCGCTGAACCCGGTAGTTTCTTTAATACGCCATTTTGGTTTTTGAAGCATGATCCGTTAATTTTGACCTCATTTTCGAAAGTAAGTAGGAATGTGCCAGTAACGGTTTTTACAGAACCATCGTCTAATTTTATCACAGCAGTATTGTCATTTATGATTACTATACCCTCATCGACCACCGTAATCGGTTCCAGATGGCTGGGTCGAGTGCTGCAGTGAGCGACATTTCCAGAATGGAGTTGTTGTGCGCATGTTGTATCTTGTACCTTTTTACAGAATGTGGAAGCCAGTGCTACGATACAATTTCCAATAGCCAAAATCTTATTATCGCAGTCAGCGACGTTGTTATCATTACCAAAGTGAAGAACAGTTTCGTTGTGCTGGACAGGGAACAGCATAATTCTCTTACATACTAACCTAGGTTTTGGATATTTTATTAAGAAATACAAAAATTGTTTATCTAACAGGACCCTTACACTGGACACCTCCATTAAGTCTGTTATGGTTACATTTGTGGAGTGCATATTGATTATAGGTTTTATGTCGTCGAAATTTAATATTGAGGGATTTATTACGTTTATCCTTGCAAGGGCAATTGCCGAAATTAAAGTTTCAATTTCTGAAATTATAATTCTATTTCTCGCAAGCAATGTCTCATATAAATGGCTAGTGTCAATCTGCTTAACCTTAGCACTCTTTGTGATCAGATTCACGGTGTCAGTTAGCTGATTTATTTTTTGTTGTACTACTGTGTTTATCTCTATTTGTTTATTTTCAGAGTTAATCAGCTCCTGTTGCCGGAATTTTAGATTTTCAAAATCATCGAAGTCAGGTGTTCCAGCAATAACCTTCAAAGCGGTTCCCAAAACATTTATGCTTCGTGCCTGTCTGTGGTGGATGTCTAATGTTGCCAAAAGAGCTTTTATACGCGCAATGTCTGCATCCAGTAACATTCTCATATGAGATGCAGGGAAATGCTTCGTTAGCTCCTTTGTCTCTTGGGCTATTTCCATATATGTCTCAAGATTAGTGGTATGTTTCAAAAAGGCCACGTCTTGCCAAATGGTCACAACCCCATCATGAATCGGGATATAATTGGAGTTGGAATAGTCAGTGAGTTTTGCTGTCGCTGACCCAACGAGAAGTATCACCAGAAGAATCCTGTAATCCATTAAGAAAACATCAAAATTTATTCAACCATATTTATTTTATGTTGTCTTTGTGGACCACCCTCCCTTTAATTAGGACTGTGGTCCCCAAGTCTGCCTCTACCTTTTCCTCTATGTAAAGAGGTGTAATCTTGTTTCCCAATCTTTTATTGGTTTTCACCAAAACACGCTCCCCAACATCAAACACTCTATTTCGTCTGGAAGGGTTACTCCTTTCCAGCAATGTTTGTTGGGCTTTCTCTATCTTATCCATTATTTCATTTCGCATATCCTGCGGTGTGGCGTGAATTATATCAATGGGTTTTTTGCCGGTCACAGAATGAATAGTCCGATTATATTCGAACGTGGCCAACAATATAAGTTCAATTGTTTCATCAATTTTCTTTTCCAATTTTAGGCATCTCGCAATCTCCGCAAGTGTACTATGGAAACGCTCAACCTGACCATTAGAGGTACTATGGAGCGGAGGCGCATTCACAATGTCCACATCAAACTGATTCTTTAGCAGAGATCTTATCGTTTCGGAATTTAGCGATGCCTCGTTATCGCAGTAAACGGTCTTTGTACACGGGAATATGTTCATCAGCTGTAGAAGTGGACCCTTCAGATCTACAATAGTACGAGATGGTACGTGCTGTACCACCGCAAATTTCGAAAACTTGTCAAGACAAGTGAGAAAGTATTTTTTGTCTGTGGAGAAAATGTCAATATGTAACATCTCTCCAGCATAAGACGGTGTCGGAGTTACCCCTAGTGCCTGTCTACGGGGGTGCCTGTCGTATTTTGCCATGTTGCAAATTTTACAATTCGCAACAATTTCGCTTGCCAGCTTTGTCATCTTTGGAAAATAGTAATCACAGAGGATCTGCTTCACATTTTCTTGAGCTGCTCTGTGGGCACGATTGTGTTCAGCTGTAACTATTTCTCTTTGTTCATCCTTATTGACAATGTCCGACACCATACGCTTACAATGCCAAAACTTCGTTGACGGAAAAAATGTCACCAACTCATGCTGAATGCTGGCCAAGGTCGGCAGATCGCAATATATCGCATTCACCACGGCCGGATTTACAACCACCTTAATCTCGTCAACAAGCGTTCTTTTGTCAGTGAACTGAATTATATGACGAGTTTTTTTGCCAAAATATATGAAGTTTCGTCTCAAATCAAGGTTTGCCTCCTCCAGTACAATTTGGTTTCTAAAACAATTGACTGGTGTCTCTGTTGACTCTATTGTATGCGACAGTGACATTTCGCTATGAATAGTAGCCAAATCGGACTGCCCTTCTTCCTCTAGGGCATGGATATTCTGTCGTGACAGTGCGTCAGCAACATAATTCTCCTTGCCGGGCTTATAAAAAATTTGTGCGTTGTGCTCGTCAATGAAAGCCTTCCAACGCTTAATTTTGGCGTTCGGGTTTCGGTCTGAAACCGCGAACGTGAGTGGCTGGTGATCCGTATAAATGTTCAGATTTTTAACGCCGTAAAGGTAATTTCTAAGGCTCTTGAGCGCCCAAACAATCGCCAGCAGCTCGCGCTCGTTAGTAGCGAAATTCTGCTCCCGGTCCTTCAGGGTTCTAGAAATCATAGTTATTGGTTTTCCACCCTGTGACAACACGGCCCCTATACCCATTGATGAAGCGTCTGTCGTTAGATCGAATGGCTTCTTAAAGTCTGGGTAGGGTAGTATAACGTCTTCAGACGCTAAAACGTCTTTAAGTTTATTGAAAGCCTGCAACTGGCTTTCGTCTAAGTCTACTTTTATTTTTTTTGATTGTGTAGACTTCACCTTGCCGTTTTCACCTTTTAGAATATCCGTCAAGGGCCTTGCTATTGACGCAAAATCCTTTATAAAGCACCTATAATAACTTGCCAGCCCCAGAAAGGACCTGACGTCCTTAGATACCACGAAGCCCAAGTACTCCACACTCTGTTTAAAGAAGTGCGACTTCTCCCGAGATACCCTCATATTAGCTTCGTACAGTTTTCCCAAAACCCACTCAATATGCTCAACGTGCTTTTCCTCGTCCTCGGAAAAAATAATAACGTCGTCGACGTAAACATAACAACACTTCCCTATCTGTTCTCGAAGCACATCGTCGATAGCTCTCTGGAAGATGCTGGGTGCATTCTTCAATCCGAAAGGGAGTCTACAGAACTCGTACTTTCCATGACTCACCGAGAATGCAGTCTTTTCTCGATCTCGGTTAGCAAGTGATATTTGGTGAAAGCCTGATTTAAGGTCAAGCGTTGTAAAATACCTGGCCTTTCCCAGATTCGACAATATAACTGTGATATTGGGAATAGGATATTTATCGTCGATGGTTTTCTGATTCAGTTTCCTAAAATCTATAACCAGACGCTTTTTGGTGTTACCCAGCTCAGCCTTTCCCTTCTTATCCACAACCCAGATTGGATTGTTGTATGGTGATCGGGATGGCCTTATTATGCCATTTCTTAATAAGTCACGAATCTCCGCATTTACGAAGTCCGAGACACCCATAGGATATGGGTACAACCTGGAATATACCGGATCGTCACTTTCGGTGCGAATAGTGGCGACAATATTCGTATTATAAGGGAGTGCTTCATTCGGATCCGAGAAGACCCCCAGTAAATTTTTTATCATTTCTTGAAATTTGTTTTTGACGGCCTGTGGCACTTCTATGTCTTCCACTTGTGTGAAGTTCACATAACCGCATCTTACAAATTTAAGTTCTTCGGAGCCAGAACTGGTTTTTATTATTTTGTTTTTAAAATCTAACGTAGCATTCGTCCGCGTGAGCAGATCAAGCCCAACTATTCCATCGAAAGTTGAAAGCATCGGGAGCAAAAAAAAGAAGCTGTCTGTGCCAAACAAGTTGACCATACATTTCTCTTTGATATCATTAAAGCCATGTATTGACTTTACCAAAAAACGATTTTCGACTGGTATTATATTTTTAAGTTCTTTTAGAGGCTTAATATAATTTTTTGATGCCCCTGTATCAATTAGTAATTTAATTCTTCTCCCCGCTATTGTCCTTTCGATGAACGGTAGCAGGGAGCTTTCTCTAAAAAATTAATTTGATCCGAATCGGACAGTTCGTCGTCCACTGCTGCAACCTCCGAATTTGCCACCTCCTGATAATTTTCGGTCTCTTTACCTGAGGATAAATGGTTGATTCTTTGTTGCTTCGGCCCTGTTAGTCGAGCAGAGCCATGGTTCGGCCTTTTCGTAGCCTGCACATACCCCTGATTCTGATTTTTTTGGGGCGGCCCCCAATTGTTAGGTTGATGCTGCGTGCTTTGCCTATAACGCAATGAGGAATCTACCTCCATTGGCTGCACTGGATCCATTTTTTGTGGAGGCTTATTATTGGTACCCTGACCTCTATCGAAATGGGGATTCTTCGAGGGATAAATATCTTTGGCTGGGGTTCTTCCACCAGTACCGTTTTCCCTATGCTGCTGTCTTCCTTCCGCTCTCTGGGCTTTATCTTCCAGGTTTTTAGCGTAGGTACTCGCAAATAGGTACCGCTCGTGATTTGACTCTACCTCCTGAGCTAACGCTAAAGCAGATGGTAGGTCGCATGGTCGTGCCGAAAACAGCACATCGCAAAGCGGTTTCTTAGTACCTGAAATAAATACACGCAAGGCGTCCATTCTGTACTTTTCATTTAGGGACGCAGCAATTGTTTTATCGTATGTCATAATTGTCTTATTTGTGAGAAGAGTTAATTTCTTCTCAACTTCGTCGTAATACTGAAGGAGCGTCAAACTTCCCTGGCGAAGGGTTGAGAGCTCCTGCTCAATCAGGTAGATGGGTCGCTTGTCACTGTAAGTGAAATCAAGGCGACTGACTATAGCCCTGAAGTTCAACACCGTGTTGAAGGATGCCAGCACCATATCTGCCGGCCCCTTCACCTTGTTTCTAATTATAGCCACGGCTTGGTAGTGTTTACTACTGCCTTCATATTTTTCGAAAATTTTGTATGCAGTCAGGGCCGCCTGGCGCCAGGAAACATAGCACTCCTGCTTGCCATCAAAATCTGGTAAGGATTTCACAATGTCAAGTGGTTCGTCACACTGTTTCCCGGGCACAATTTCAATTTCTTTATATGTTTCCACCTCAGGCACGGTAATTTTTACATCTTTTATGCGCTGACTAATGGTTGTCAGCCGCTCTTCGAAGCTTTCTCTCTGTACAGCGAGTGCAGAGGAAATAGCACTGTCTATTAGTGCTTTCAGCTGGTCGGCTTCCAAAGGCATGTTTGAATTTGAATGCCAAGTTCCCTGATCACAAACACTGCCGACCCTTCTCCTATCGACTACTATCCCGGTTAGTCTATCCAACAATTCACCCAATTCACAATCACTCATGTAACTGGCAAATCATTTGCCCTCAAAAAAAAATAATAAAGCAAAAAATCAAAAATTTTATACGACTGGATAATGGATCTTCCGTGCAAGGATCAACGATTTTAAAACCCACAATTTGTTCTTGAATTTTCTCGCTTTGCTTTCTTTCTTCGTTTCAATATTTTTTTTGAAAATTTCACAACTTATTTTTCTTTTTCTTTATAATTCACAATTTTTTTCGTTTTTCGTTTTTTGTTATTTTATTTTTTAAATTTACTAAATATTTCTTTATTTTATTTTCTTCACAAAACTTATTTTTCTTTTTCTTTATAATTCAAAATTTTTTCGTTTTTTATTTTATTTTTTAAATTTACCCAATATTTCTTTATTTTATTTTCTTCACAACTCACTTACATTCTCTTAAAATTATTACAAATACGGTTCCGGCTATGATGATGATGTCCTTTGATGTTGATGTCCTGGATGGAGTTCTTTTCTTCCACTAACGTGTGGTCCCACGTTATAGCGCCAGATATGAAGAGGCTTTATTATATTGTTACAACCCGAAATACTTCTTTATTCAAAATATTGTTACAACCCGAAATACTTCTTTATTCAAAATCTTGCGACCCGCGCTGGCGGTGTCGTTGAGTTCTATCGAAAAACTAAAACTTACAAACTACTCCAATCTCAGATCTAACCTAAAGCTGCCGTCGTCGCAGTCGCTGTTGCTGCCGCTGCCGGTAACGCCGCGCTGACTGGCTTGTGATGATTCTGTGGAATTAATTTGAAAGTTTACATATTCAGCTTCCCACGGTTGTTGTGTTCAAAACTATTCTGCACCTGCAGGTTGGTGTCGCATTGCAGATTCATGGAATGGTTGTAGTTATCATGTTGTCGTGGGAAGCACAAACCGCTAACTCAGGCCACGAGCAAAGAATTATCGTTGGCCTTGAGTCGCATGTGTTAACTTATATTCGATCTCTGGCCAACTTCAACCGTGCCCCTCAAAACTAGCATACAATCAATCATGCCATTGCCAAAATAAGCACCAACACCTGCAGGTTTTTATTTATTAATCGCTAGCGATAAAAACAAGCCCACTCTTTGCACACATTAGCCCACTTCTCGCACACATTTTTTCATTGCACCATTCTTTTCCTCTTTTTTTTCTTTTACTATGCACCAAACTACCCTTAAGCGTTCAGCAGAATCAGTCCGTCAGTACGTCGAAATAACTGACAGCAAAGTAGACTGCGGGTGTTTGTATGAGTAACGCCAGATACGACGGATGCGTCAAAAGATAATTTGCTCTAAAATTGACGCACGTCACGCAACTGACGTATTGGCGGACCGATTCTGTTTCCCGCTTTAATTTTTCATATCTAATTCGGGCCAATTTCTTTTGTATACCGACTGGCACTCTACAACATATTTACTTACACTCTTCTATATGTACATATTTAAATATATACACACGCATGCCCACTTGCCAGACATATATGGATATGTATTCATGCCTTGCACAGAGATTTTCGCGATGCGTAATATCTACTTGCGCACTTATATAAAAAAAAAACCAAACCAGGCATGCCCGCACAAGCGCCTTAAACATATATATGTATATATTTGTATGTATATACTGTAAGTTTATACTTTATTTTGCACGCACCGCATAATTATGTACATATAGCACCAACCACTATCTACCTTTGCATAAAAACCAAAAATATGACATGCCCACACAATCGCCTTGCCACATATATATTTATACCTTTTTTTCTCTTCACGCACCACATAACTATGTACCTATGTACATACATATATAGCCCAAACACTATTCCCTTGCCCACCAAAAAACCAAACAAGACATGCCTGCTCAAAAGCCCCTGTATACAGCAATATATATATATATATGTTTCCTTCTACACGCACCACTATTAATAATGTATATTGTACATATACATATAGCCCCAAACACTATTCACTTGCGCACTTAAAAAACAAACAGAAACATGCTCTTGCAAATGTCCCGCTATACATAGCATATATGTATATGCTTAATTTTATTTGCACCACATATGTATATCGCACAATACACAATTTACTTGTCACACTATGTATGTATGTTTATAGCCCTTTGCACTATTTACTTGATTGTACATAAAACCCAAAGCGAGCATTCTTGTATAAGCGCCCGCCATACATATATATATATATACATATATGTGCACTTCATTTTACACGCACCCCTATTATCATTTTAACCGTGGACTGTATGAAAATTTATCCTTGGCTTTGCCCCTTTGTCTTGCTCACCTCTTATTTAATTCAACTTTATTTAGCTTAATCATTATTTTCTTTAATTTTCCTTTTTTCTTTTCCGATTTTAAATACCGCGCACACACTTGTTGATATTTTTAACACTCTTTTTTTTCTAATTCAACGACGCCCTCAAGCCAAGGATTTTATTCTTTTTTTTTCACTCAGCCGATCGCCATCTGGCTCGACATGGACCATAATGTTTCACACATACATATACTTACGTATGTGTATAATTGCCGACGGAAATGAAACTAGTACCTTTAAAAAGGCCGAAGCCAAAAAACCCTTTTTATTAAGTAAATAACGCACACTGCCCTAGCACACTATACATAGTTATATTTACAGATCACAAAGATGTTTATTAAATTATTCTATGCTACACACTCGCACTCGCACACTTCTACCTCTTTCCGGTACCGCGTCTTGCCCACAACTGAATCACTCGCTCAACTCTATCATTACTCTTTTCTCTATGTGAATTCACTCAATCGACGCAAGCCATGACAAGCTGCACTCAATAACGTATTTTCGAACGGTAAATTTAATCGGGCAGACGCATTGCCCTGCGCGACCATTAAGACGCGCAATGGCAAATGCCCCTGTACGAAACAAAAACAATTTCGCAATTCACAACGTCTACTATTTCGTACTATTTGTCTATTTTTCAAAAATATTTATTTTGGAAACCACGAAAACATACAACGATAGACGAATACGAGACTCTTGTGAATTGCCCAAATATTAATTAAATTCAGTACAATTTCTTTATGTACAAATATAGTCAAATAGTCAAACAAGTCAGACAAATCAACAACAATAGTAATAGTAGTAATCAGTAATCAAGGACATACATATGTATTTTTGGTTCTGATTTGGTAATTCAGGATTTCCCAAACAGTTTTGAATTAGCTTTATTAGCACTCTTTTTCGAATAGTTCGTCAGACATGCGATTGTACTTCGGTAAATCCATCTACGTCGCAAACGAGAATAAGCTGTAACACTTATGTATAAAGTCATAAGTTTCTTACAAAAAAAAGTATCTTTGATTTGTTTCAGGATTCAAATCACAAATAACAATTATCTTTGAATTGGTTGAAAGTTCAAATCACAAATAAAAACTACCTTTGAATTGGATGAAAGTTCAAATCACAAATAAAAAAGGACGTGTGGCACTCGGGGACTGCCGCGGCAAAGCTATTGCATATCACGTTTTATCAACTTTTGCAATTATAATATTTATGAAAACTCAATGAGCATATTTATGACTTTAGAGCACTACAGCCTTAACCTGTTAACAGTATAGCCTATACAGCTCCAATTTTATGTACAACGTCACACTGTTAGTAGTAGGCCACGCTTACAGATACAATTTTAATGTAATGTAATGTACAACAGGGATGGGCAAAATTTTACTTTTGAGTGACGAGTGACGAAAAAAATAAAAATAAAAAATTATTCATTATTTTAAAAATTTTGAGTGAGGAGTGACCGGTTATTTTTATTCATAAAACTCAAAGTGACAAATAATAAGTTATTTTTATTTCAAGCGATTCTTGAATAAAATGAATTGTTATTCGCCACTCAAGAAATGCTGAGTGATGATAAATTTATGGAATTCTGGAATAACAATAAAACTTCATTTTTAATCAGTTATTTACAAATGAAAAATTTGTCCATCGAGACCCCGGCAAATTATACCCATATGTGCAACACATTCGGTGTAACCTCGGGACTATTTTCTGGATCATTTCGGGACTGTTTCGGGATCGTTTCGGGACCATTTTCGTGACCATTTCGTTGTCATTTCATATGATGTCATATCGTAAGATGTCACATCATATGATGTCATAGGGTATGATGTCATATTATATGATGTCATATCGTACGATGTCATATCATATGATGTCATATCACATGATTCATATGATATGACACCATATGATATGACATCACATGATATGACATCATATTATAACATCATATAATATGAAATCACATGATATGACCTCATATGATATGATATCATATGATATGGAATCACGTGATATGCAATCACATGATATGACATCACATGATATGACATCATATGATATGACATCATATGATATGACATCATATGATATGACATCATATTATAACATCATATAATATGAAATCACATGATATGACCTCATATGATATGATATCATATGATATGGAATCACGTGATATGCAATCACATGATATGACATCACATGATATGACATCATATGATATGACATCATATGATATGACATCATATGATATGACATCATAATGATGTCCCATATGGGAATATTTTGAGCCGACTTTGGGATCCCTTGTGGTCGCCTTAGGTCACTATGGGATGACTTTAAGACCATTTCGGGGCAATTTCGGGGCCAATTTGGGAACATTATGGGGCCACTTTGGGATCCCTTGTGGTGGCTTTAGGTCACAATGGGATCACTTTAAGAAAATTTCGGGACAATTTGGGACCATTTTGGGGCCAATTTGGGAAAATTTAGGAACCTATTTGAGGCCACTTTGGGAACATTTTGGGGTCCCTTGTGGTGGCTTTAGGTCACTATGGGATGACTTTAAGACCATTTCGGGGCCAATATGGGACAATTTTGGGGCCAATTTGGGAACTTTATGGGGCCACTTTGGGATCCCTTGTGGTGGCTTTAGGTCACTATGGGATCACTTTAAGACCATTTCGGGGCCAATATGGGACAATTTTGGGGACAATTTGGGAACATTTGGGGTCACTTTTGGATCGCTTGTGGTGGCTTTAGGTCACTATGGGAACACTTTAAGACCATTTCGGGGCCAATATGGGACAATTTTGGGGCCAATTTGGGAACTTTATGGGGCCACTTTGGGATCCCTTGTGGTGGCTTTAGTTCACTATGGGATCACTTTAAGACCATTTCGGGGCCAATATGGGACAATTTTGGGGCCAATTTGGGAACATTTTGGGGCCACTTTTGGATCGCTTGTAGTGGCTCTAGGTCACTATGGGTTCACTTTAAGACCATTTCGGGGCCAATATCTATGGGACTATTTTGGGGCCAATTTGGGAACATTTTGGGGCCACTATGGTATCCCTTGTGGTCGCTTTAGGTCACTATGGGATGACTTTAAGACCATTTCTGCCCAATTTGGGACCATTTTGGGGCCAATTTACGAACATTTTTGGGCCTATTTGGGAACATTTTGGGGCCACTTTGGGATCCCTTGTGGTGCCTTTAGGTCACTATGGGATCACTTTAAGACCATTTCGGGGCCAATATGGGACAATTTTGGGAACATTTTGGGGCCTATTTGGGAACATTTTGGTGCCACTTTGGGATCCCTTGTGGTCGCTTTAGGTCACTATGGGATGACTTTAAGACCATTTCGGGGCCAATTTGGGACCATATTGGGGAACATTTTGGGGCCACTTAGGGATCTCTTGTGTTGGCTTTAGGTCACTATGGGATCACTTTAACACCATTTCGGGGCCAATTTGGGACAATTTTGGGGCCAATTTGGGAACATTTTGGGGCCACTTTGGGATCCCTTGTGGTTGCTTTAGGTCACTATGGGATGACTTTAAGACCATTTCGCGGCCAATTTGGTGCAATTTTGGGGCCAATTTGGGAACATTTTTGGGCCTATTTGGGAACATTTTGGGGCCACTTTGCGACCCTTGTGGTGGCTTTAGGTCACTATGGGATGACCATTTTGGGGCCAATTTGGGAACATTTCGGAGCCACTTTGGGATCCCTTGGGTTGGCTTTAGGTCACTATGGTATCACCTTAAGACCATTTCGGGGCCAATTTGGGACAATTTTTGGGGCCAATTTGGGAACATTTTCGGGCCACTTTGGGATCCCTTGTGGTCGCTTTAGGTCACTATGGGATGATTTTAAGATCATTTCAGGGCCAATTTGGTACAATTTTGGGGCCAATTTGGGAACATTTTGGGGCCATTTGGGGATCCCTTGTGGTGGCTTTAGGTCACTATGGAATCACTTTAAGACCATTTCGGGGCCAATATGGGACCATTTTGGGGACAATTTGAGAACATTTTGGGGCCTATTTCGCAACATTTTGGTGTCTATTTGGGAACATTTTGGGGCATATTTGGGAACATTTTGGCCTGCTGCTAACATTAGTACAAGTTATAGCCCAAAATCCGTTTATCGGAACAATCGATTATATGGGGGCGATGTGTTATATTGGTCCAATCTCATTGACTGACATCGACATTCCACATTCTAAAACGGTAACAGTTACGAAATTTCACGTTCCTACTGATATAATTACAGGAGTTATCTACCAAAATCCGTTTATCGGAACAATCGATTGTATGGGGGCTATGTGAAATATTTATCCCATTTCAATGATTTTCAACATCGATATTTTACATATAAAAATACCGACGCTTCCAAAATTTCACGTTCCTACGTGTTTAATTGCAGGACTTATAGCCCAGGCGGCCGCCGTGGTGTAGCGGTTAAGTGTTCGGCCTTCTACACCAAGTCGTGGCGGTTCGATGCCCGACAAAAGTAACATCAAAAATTATTTAGAAAAAGAATTTTTCTAAACGGGGTCGCCCCTCGGCAGTAGTTTGGCAAACTCTCCGGGAGTATTTCTGCCATGAGAAGCTTCTCAGTAAAAAATTCATTTGCTTTGCAAGTGCCGTTCGGAGTCGGCAAAAAACTGTAGGTCCCGCCAACTTGTAGGAAAAACTCAAAAGCAACACACCACAAGTTGGAAAGAGAAGCTCGGCTAAAAATCTCGTTAGAGGTTATGATAACCTGTTGGTATATCGCCGCCTTTAGTTAGTTATAGCCCAAAATCCGCTTATCGGAATAATCGATTGTATGGGAGCTATGTGAAATATTTATGCCATCGCAATGATTTTCAACATCGATATTTCACATATAAAAATAGCGATACTTCCAAAATTTCACGTATAATTACAGGAGTTATCTACCAAAATCCGTTTATCGGAACAACCGATTGTATAGGGGCTATGTGAAATATTTATCCCATCTCTATGATTTTCAACATCGATATTTCGCATATAAAAATAGCAATACGTCCAAAATTTCACGTTCCTACGTGTTTAATTATAGGAGTTATAGCCCAAAATCCGTTTATCGGAATAATCGGTTGTATGTGAGCTATATGTTATATTGGTCCGATCTTGCTGGTTCCGACAAATGATTCCTATATTGGAAAATCGTGGCCGCATACCAAATTTCAGCCAAATATCTCAAAAACTGAGGGACTAGTTTGCGTTCAAACAGACAGACAGACAGACGGACAGACGGACATGGCTCAATCAACTTATCTCGTCATCCTGATCATTTCGGTATACTTATTGACGGGTCTATCTCTTCTTCTTCTCATATTTACAATCATCGGACCAAAGTTATAATACCATTTCATGTTCATGAAAGATATAATTATCTTTGAATTGGTTCAGATTCAAATCATAAATAAAAAAGGGACGTGTGGCACTCGGGGACTGCCGCGGTAAAGCTATTGCATATCACTTTTTATCAACTTATGCAATTATAATGTTTATGAAAACTCAATGAGCATATTTATGACTTTAGAGCAGTACAGCCTTAAACTGTTAACAGTATAGCCTATTCGGCTCCAATTTTATGTACAACGTCACACTGTTAGTAGTATAGCCTAAATGTAGGCAACGCTTACAGATATAATTTTAATGTAATGTAATGTACAGCAGGGATGGGCAAAATTTTATTTTTGAATGACGAGCGACGAAAAAAAAAAAATTAAAATTATTCATTATTTTAAAAATTTTGAGTGATGAGTGACCGGTTATTTTTATTCATAACAAGTAAGGAAGTCTAAGTTCGGGTGAACCGAACATTCAATACCCAGCGGTAATTTTTAGAACGGGATAACAATCATTAGGCCCTAGGAGGATTTACCTAATTTCCGTTACCGAATTATTTCAAATTATGTGATTTTCGATATCGAAAGTGGTAAAGCCACTTCATCAGATATAGTACCAACGCCCACTATAAAAAATTTATGGAGAAATCATAAGAGGATGACCAGGGCGATTCACCTGTGAAATGATATGATCTTAGCCATTTCCGTTACCGAATTATGTCAATTTAGGTGATTTTGGAAGTTTTCGCTATCGAAAATGGGCATGGTTGGAGGGCGATTTTATCCAATTTCATCAGATATACTCCCAACGATACTAGTATGCATTGTGTCAAATTTCATCGTTCTATCTTAATCAGTTTAAAAGTTACGACCAGTCAAATTTTCAAAAAATCCACCCTTAAAAGTGGGCGGTGCCACGCCTACTATAAAAATTTATGGAGAAATCATAAGAGGATGGCCAGGGTGATTCACCTATGAAATTATATCATTTTAGCCATTTCAGTTACCGAGATATCTCAATTTGTGTGTTTTTCGAAATTTTCGATATCGAAAGTGGGCATGGTTGGGGGGCGATTTTATCCAATTTCATCACATATACTCCCACCGATATTAGTATGCCTTGTGTCAAATTTCATCGTTCTATCTTCATCAGTTTAAAGGTTACGACCAGTCAAATTTTCAAAAACTCCACCCTTAAAAGTGGGCGATGCCACGCCCACTATAAAATTTTTTTGGAAAAATCATAAGAGGATGGCCGGTTGGATTCACCTATGAAATTACATCATTTTAGCCGTTTCAGTTAGCGAGATATGTCAACTTGTGTGATTTTCGAAATTTTCGATATCGAAAAAGGGGGCGTGGTTATCGTGTACACAGACGGACGGACGGACGGACCGACGGACGGACATGCCTGAATGAAATCCTCTTTCCAAACTAAGAACTTTCATATATGGAACTCTATATCTACCTCGATTATTTTGTGCCGTTACAAACTACCGTTATGTGAACAAAATTAATATACCCTTGTACTAGTACTAGTACGCTGGGTATTAAAATCAAAGCGACAACTAATAAGTTATTTTTATTTCATTCTTGAATAAAATGACTTGTTATTCATCATTCAAGAAATGTTGAGTGATGATAAATTTATGGAATTCTTGAATAACGATAAAACTTCATTTTTAATCAGTTATTTACAAATGAAAAATTTGTCCATCGAGACCCCTGCAAATTATACCCATATGCGCAATACATTCGGCGTAACCTCGGGACCATTTTCTGGATCGTTTTGGGACTGTTTCGGGATCTTTTCGGGATCATTTCGGTGTCATATCATACGATGTTATATCATATGATGTCATATCATCTGAAGTCTTATCATGACATCATATTATAACATCATATGATATGAAATCACATAATATAACATCACATAACATGACATCATATGATATGATATCATATTATAACATTATATGATATGAAATCACTTTATATAACAACATACGATATGAAGTCAAATTATATGACATCATATGATATGACATCATATAATATGACATCATAATGATGTCCGATATGGGAACATTTTGGGGCAACTTTGGGATCCCTTGAGGTGGCTTTAGGTCACATGGGATCACTTTAAGACCATTTCGGGGCCAATTTGGGACCATTTTGTGGCCAATTTGGGAACATTTTGGGGCCACTTTGAGATCCCTTGTGGTGGCTTTAGGTCACTATGTGATGACTTTAAGACCATTTTGGGGCTAATTTGGGAACATTTTGGGGCCACTTTGGGATTCCTTGTGGTCGCTTTAGGTCACTATGGGATGACTTTAAGACCATTTCGGAGCCAATTTGGGAAATTTTTTGGGCCAATTTGGGAATATTTTGGGGCCACTTTGGGATTCCTTGTGGTCGCTTTAGGTCACTATGGGATGACTTTAAGACCATTTCGGAGCCAATTTGGGACCATTTTGGGAAATTTTTTGGGCCTATTTGGGAACATTTTGGGGCCACTTTCGGATCCCTTGTGGTCGCTTTAGGTCACTATGGGATCACCTTAAGACCATTTCGGGGCCAATTCGGGAATATTTTGGGGCCACTTTGCGATCCCTTGTGGTGGTTTTAGGTCACTATGGGACCACTTTAAAACCATTTCGGGGCCAATTGTAAACTATTTAGGGGCCAATTTGGGAAAATTTTGGGGCCACTTTGGGATCCCTTGTGTTGGCTTTAGGTCACTATGGCATCACTATAAGACCATTTCGGGGCCAATTTGGGACAATTTTTGGGGCCAATTTGGGAACATTTTGGGGCCACTTTGGGATCCCTGGTGGTCGCTTTAGGTCACTATGGGATCACTTTAAGACCATTTCGGGCCCAATATGGGACAATTTTAGGGCCAATTTGGGAACACTTTGGGGCCACTTTGAGATCCCTTTTGGTCGCTTTAGGTCACTATGGGATGACTTGAAGACCATTTCGGGGCCGATTTGGGAACATTTTGGGGGCACTTTTGGATCTCTTGTGGTGGCTTTTGGTGTCTATGGGATCTCTTTAAGACCATTTCGGGGCCAATATGGGACAATTTTGGCGCCAATTTGGGAACATTTTGGGGCCACTTTGGGATCCCTTGTGGTAGCTTTAGGTCACTATGGGATGACTTTAAGACGATTTCGGGCCAATTTGGGACCATTTTGGGGCCAAGTTGGGAACATTTTCGCACCTATTTGTGAACAATTTGGGGCCACTTTGGGACCCTTGTAATGGCTTTAGGTCACTATGGGATCACTTTAAGACCATTTTCGGCCAATATGGGACGAATTTTGGCGCCACTTTGGGTCGCTGTAGGTCACTATGGGATAACTTTAAGACCATTTTGGGGTCAATTTGGGATCATTTTGGGGCCAATTTGAGACCATTTTCGGGTCATTTTGGGGACGGTCATACTGTTAGTAGTATAGCCTAAATGTAGGCAACGCTTACAGATCCAATTTTAATGTAATGTACAGTAGGCATATAACAAATTTTGACGAGCAATTTGGCATACCACCACGTGGTGGCAAATATTGTACAAGGAATGAAAATCACTTTTTTAGGTGATTTCGGTTCAAAAAAGTTTCCGCGCAAAAATTGATTTCGAAAAAGTCAGATTTTTTTTTATTTTTTTTAATATTTTTATTTTTACATTTTTGTTAATTGTTATATGAAATAAGTTTTAAGTTTAAAGTATGTGATGATTTACACAATGGTAAAATGTCTTGCACAATTTTAATTGCACGCTCTGCGCAGATGTTACTTCGCTGAACTTCCTCAATAGCTGATGGTTTATTTACCCAATGTCTGAGAAAACATTCATTTGCTTTTGTGAAGCCGGCCAATGATTTCTGTAGTGTGGCAAAATTGTTTTTGTTGTAAGTATGATCGGAAAACCAGATTTTGCTCCAAGCACCGCACACAAACTTACAAATAGGATATAATTGCAAACGATATTCAGGAATAAGTATAAAGGCTGAAAGTGCCAAAATAGCTCTAGAACTCCAACGGGCATTACTGAGTGCTGGTATTGCTTTAAATTTTATGTTGGGAAAACGTTGGGAAACGGCGAAATACCAACAGGTTATCATAACCTCTAACGAGTTTTTAGCCGATCTTCTCTTTCCAACTTGTGGTGTGTTCCTTTTGAGTTTTCCTAGAAGTTGGCGGGACCTACAGTTTTTTGCCGACTCCGAACGGCACTTGCAAAGCAAATGAATTTTTTGCTGAGAAGATTCTCATGGCAGAAATACGCCCGGAGAGTTTGCCAAACTACTGCCGAGGGGCGACCCCGTTTAGAAAAATTCTTTTTCTAAATAATTTTTCATGTTACTTTTGCCGGGCATCGAACCGCCACGACTTGGTGTAGAAGGCCGAACACTTAACCGCTACACCACGGCGGCCGCCATTCAGAACTAAAACACCTAATTTTACCTCCCTAGAAGCATTTTTCAGTACTACGACCTGATATTCATTCTTTCCAATTTTTTCCCGTCAAAATGCAAGCACCAACTTTCATTTTTAAGAGTGTGTAACGACAGCCTTGAAGATTTCTCTGACTACGCGCAAGCGGGTATATGAGCAGAAGTATGGGCAACCGATAACCGAACTCCTTTATTAGTTTTTACGATATTTGCATAGCGGGTGGATAATGGTGTGAGTGGGTTAAAATGTTGCTCGTACATATGCACATATACGTGCCGCTTAAGTGTCGAACGCGGATTGGTTCGACCAAAGCAGGCAGGCAATTCGTGCCGTACGGTGCCCGAAATGCCGCAAGGACAATGGTGTATAAAAAGGGGTTCCGCTGATCGACAGATCAAATTTGAAAAAGTCGCGGTCTTGATCGAGTGCCAAAAGTGTTTGAAAACAAAGTTTATTTACAAAGTGCGTTTTTCACCTTAAAGTGTAGGTGCGCGTGTGTACAAATTTTAAGTCTTATTTTAAGTGCGGTTTCACGTTGAAGTAAACGCGAGCGTAAACAAAATTGTGAATTTCCTTACCTCTAGGAGTCCCCAAGAGGATCCTAGCCAGCGCCAGGAGAGCCGCCACCCCAGGGCGAGATAAATCCCTTCAAGCAATCTGAAGAGTTACCGGTAAGTCACTTTGTGAAATTTAAAAAATTTTTTTTTGAAGAACCTTTTCTTGTTTTTTGTAAAGTTCATTAAAATAATTTTTGTGAAATTTTATTTGAATAACTTTGGTGAAGCTAGAGATTTTTTTTTATCGTTTTGTAAAGCTCCGATTAAAAATTAGACTTTTGTTAATTTAGATTGTGGTTTTCTGGCAAGGGTTTGAAACACTTTTTTTTAATAATTTTTATTTGTTTATAACTAAAATGATGCTTCGTAATTTTTGATCTCTCTGTTTAGAAATTTTGTGGCCCTGAAAAGGACCGTTTATTTAATTGCATCAGCATCCACTAAAATATTCGTGAAATATTAAATAATATTTTTGAGCCCCAAAACCGTTTCTCAAATTTTTTTATTTTCTAAAATTTTACTCGAAAAATTCCTAAAAGATTAAAAACTGCATAAATGCACTTACGTGTACATATGTATGTAAATATGTACACGAGCATGAACGCAAACAAATATGTTGGATTGTTGTTGTAAATAATTTTTTTTGCACTTTTGTCAAAACCATAAAATTTTAAACCACGAATTATAATTTTTGACCCAAAATCCCATTTTTTTACGTTTTGGATTTTACTTGAATTTTTAATTTAGATAAAATTTAATATAATTCGGAAAATTCAAAAATATTAAAATATGCACAAGTGCAATTACATGTATATATGTATGTATATATATACACGAGCACGTATGCAAACAAAGAAGAAGAAGAAGAACATTTTTTTTTTGAAGGAATTAATTTAATGGATTTCTGATCATTTTTATAAACGAGAAAATTTTTTTATTTTATTTTTAAAGGGCCAGAAAACAAAAGTTATCAAGAAATTTGAAAAAAATAAAAATATTTGGAAAAAAAAAAAATCCATATACATTTCTCTATTGCAGCTCACGAAGCCAAACGAAGGCCGCGACATTTAAGTATATAAACGCTCGCCAACAAAATACATAAAACCACACACAAATTCACACATAGAAAAACACGGAAAACAACATCAAACGATCATATCACACGTTCACATGTATAGCACTAAAAATCTTTGGAGGAATTTTTACTTGGCCAAAAGGCAGAATTTGGGCCAAAAACCAATTTCGGAAACCAGGCCAAAAATCATATTCACACACACACACACTCACCCATACCAAACATAGGAAATCGACATCAGACCAATCATACCGGCACGTCAAACACTACACAAGAAGATAGAACACAACATTTTTTACATTTCAACACAGCATCAACCTAAGCAACATTACTAATTGCCACAGCAGCACTCAAAGTGTTGGAAATCATTAGGTGGCGCAATCAACCACGGTTCAGCAACAAAAATATCTACTCGGCAACATCTACTTTGAAACATTCACTCACCACACAAATACACGGCGACACAAAACATAGCACTAACACGGAAACACAGCAGAGAGGAGAGAGAGAGTAGCTAAGCTCGGTTCAGCGACAGCGTGCTCACCAACTTCAACTTTTAATTTTTACTACCACCACCATCACACACACTTCTGTACATTTAAAAGGGTGCATTACCCAACTAACTATTTTGAGAAAAACTTTAAAACTTTGAATTTTTGATTTGTTAAATTTTTACATTTATGAATTCATTTACATTTATTTATTAGTTTTATAAGTTAGTGAGTATAATTTCACTTTAATCTGTTTGGATTAGTTGAATTTTTCTTACCTTTAGCTTCTTTGTTTTTTTATACGATTTTTTTTTTATTGTGCCGACTCCGGCTAAGGCATATGCGTAGGCACAGAAGTGCGCGCTGCCACTGCTAAAAATTAAAATTTTAATCTATTTGAAAAAAAAAGAGGGATTGATTTTGGAATATTTTTTTATTGTTTTTAAACCATTGTTTTTAATAATTTTTATTCTTTTTTTTGTCTCGCCATACCTCGCAACTAAACTCCATTTTTTTGTTCTCGAGACATATGGTTGTTAAATAACAAAAAAAAAATTTCTTTGTATTTCACTTACACTTTCCCATTTTTCTACTTTTGATCCCTTTGAGCATTTTTTTTTCCTTTTTTCAATTTTCAGTTCAACTTATATTATTGAAAAAAATTTTTTTGTTGTTTTTATCAGATTTTATTTTCACTTGTCACTGTAATCACACTGTAGATTTCAAACATTTTTTCTCGATTCCGCGATTTTAAAATTTTTTTAACTAAACTAATCAAGTTATGCGCCGCGATATTGTTTTTTTTGGATGCGCAAAAATGTTTAGCATATGCATAAAATAATGCATATGCACCGAACCGCTTTGTTAAACTAAAACCCAAAAGACAATTGTTCTTGAAAATTAGCCTTGACCGTGGTCAAAGACCTATAACTGAACCACTGTCTTTAATGTAGCCCTGTGTATGTTGTTTGTTTTTTTTTCATTTCTTTTCAGCTCGCAACGTCACTTTGGTACCAACGTGGTCTGTAAAGCGAGGTGAGTGTTTTGCAGAGGGAAAATAATATACACACACACACACATACACATACCTTCATATATATATTGTTAGATCTTTTTTACTCAGAGCGAGAATGCTCATACTCACATAAATGTAGTTACCAATTTATCTGAGTGAGACCTCATACACATATATATATATATAGTTTGTTTACAAATTTTAGAGAGAGGGAGCGCACATACTTCCATAAATATTTAACTATATTTAAATGTGTGCCTGTGCACAAATAACTAGATACACATTAGGCTGGTTGAATTCTAAGATTTTTTGAAGTTGTCAGTCGCCATTAAAATTTTGTATATCTTTTAAGTGTTAGGATTAGAAAATAATTAATAGAAATTTTTGTATTAAGAATAAATTTTCAATTAGCGTAAGGGTTTATTTCTATCTTGAATAATTTTTAATAAAGGTTGTAAATTATTGAATATTGTAAATTCAAAAGAAAATTTCCTTTGAAGTTTATGGGTTGAAGATTTTCTTTGCTTTAGGTAATTGAGTCCATAACATGTCTGACTAAAGACATATATTTGTTGGTGCAGGTGTTGCCCTCGTGGCAACTGATGGTAAGTTGGGCTAGTTGAGAAAAGAATGGAATAACGTAAGTACACATAGACGGACATTAGTCAGGTTCAAGGGGACTCTACTCGGGAAGCGGAGCCATAGTAGAGTCCAAAGGCTGCTCACATCTCGTGAACAGGAGGGGTGGGAAGGCTCCACCTGACTCGGACAGGTTTTCTCCCGCTTTTTCTATATCACTATTTCCTTTTTTGCATATATTCTTTCCCCAGGCATGAACTCTAATTTTGCTTCGCAACTGTTGGGAAAGGAGAAGTGGCAAGAACTGCGCCCCAATGCCGACGAGCCTCAGCCGGGCTACAACTATGCCGACCCGCCACTCCTCCTCTCCCGCACCAGGCAGTTACGTAACAATGGCGCCCAACGACAACGCTATAGCCCACTAGTTTAAAGTTTCAATTTTCTCATATTTTTCCTAATTTTTTTTACTTTCTAATTTTCATTTTCTCGTACTTTCTTTTACTTTCCTTTATACTATTTTCAGTTTTCCTATCTCTTTCACTTTCGTAATTTTTCCTTCTCACGGACAGAGTTAGGGTCACGAGGGCAACATCGCTTGTTGCAAGCAACGAGCGATATGTGCCTAAGTGACAAGACAGTGGGGGGAGTGCTGGCGGTGATTTCTGAGTTCCTTTTAAGAACTCCAACGTTTGATAAAAGTGGTATCAGAAGTCATCGGCAGTACTTTAAGACGACATTCTTTGTTTTTTTTGTTGCATGCAACATTAGCTGCCATACGTATGGTCCAGCACTGTACGTATGTGAGGTTTTTGTATGTCTGCAGGGGGTAAAGTAGATTAATAGGGTAAAGGGGGAATTGTGGCAACCACGTCTTGAGCCAGCCTAAAGACGCTGTCGTGCCACATTCCATAGTTAAGAGGGGATTAGCTGACTTTGACCTTGGACAGAACTTTTCATTATCATACTCAACTACCCACGGTGTCCATCGGGCGAGGACAACACCAAATGCATCAACAGTACTACAACCTAGTTTTAAAATTTAATATAGTATAGGTTTGAAAGTTTTGATCATATCAGGCCTTTTTAATTTTTGTTTAACCATTCAAAGTTTTTTTTGAAATTGTTTTTAAATCTTAAAAGAACTCGGATTTTTGTTTCTTAATTTTACTCCAAATTTCTAGTCCAAATCTAAGATATTTTCTTATATTTTGTTACTGTTAATATATTTTTATAATTTTTATATTTTTATAACTATTTAGAATTTGTTGAAGAAAATTTTATTTATTTTTTTTATTATAATTCTTTTTCTACATTTTAACCTTTTTTTGTCTAAAGTTGAAGTGTTTCTGCTGTCACACTCAATACTTATTTGCATTAAGAAAGCGTTTTACTAAGGTTGAGACCAACTTTTACACATATACACAACTACACATAGTTGTACACACTATATATCAAGTAGTTTTGAAGTTATACATATGCGCATATATCGTCTTATATTTGAAATATTTTTATACCTTTTTATATCGCCAATTTTCTCGAGCTGAGAAATAAAGTCAGAAATTACCTTTTGTATTTTTTGTCGGTATTTGGGGAAAAGTAATCAGTTCTTGTTTTTCTTCTATCTACTGAGATTCGTTAAGGTTGGGTTTCTGGTCGCGGATTTCCCTTTTATACCTGTCCCTTTAGTTTATGGATGAGTCTACGGACCAAGGGGCGATTCCAAAGACTGGTTTAGGAATCTTGGCAAGTAATCGACGCATTACTCGCAGTGTAGCTCGAGATTTGCAATTACAGAACCAAGTGGCAGGATCCTTGTTCACCCAGATCGATACAGGCATCGAATTCCCGGTCGATTTCGTTCCGATAGACCTCTTTAATCGTTGTGCCTCTAGGGTTTTTGGGCAGGTGGATATTCCGAGTAACCGACAGGAATTGACGGTTACCGATAGGGTCACTCTGAACGTGGCAAACCAGTCTCTTAGTTTCACACGGAAGTTGGATCAGCTGATGGAGATGCCTGACTGCGGGGAAGGAGCTGTTGGAGCTGAAGAAAGAGAGACTACGAACGGCGGAAACAATGGTTGCAACCAGCGCACGCAGGCAACTGTGGACGAGCGAATCGACCATCTGGCACGTATGATGGAGGTGATGATGCAGCAGAACGCTGAGATGAATCATCACATGGGCGAAGTGCGAAAGGTAAGGGCGGATATATCCACCCTTAGCAATCGTGTCGCTCAGGTGGAGACGTCTATGCGCGCTCCTGTTGCATCAGCTCCTCCACCAAATACGTCCACCCCAGGGCAAGATAGGGATGCCACAACGAACCAGCGCAGCACCGCGAACCACACTGATGCAGGCAACGGCCACTCCAGCTATACTGGAAGAAAGAAGGTTGACTTGGACAAGTGGCACCTCAAATTCGACGGCTCAGCAAAGGGTATGACGGTGGAGAGTTTTGTTTTCAGGTTAGAACGAATGAGGGTCCAATACCAGCTGTCGTATCAGCAACTCTTTTCGGACTTCCATTGCTTAGTGAAAGGGCCAGCTCTCAAGTGGTATTGGCAGGTACTGGAAGATCACGCCGACGATTAGTCCTTTGACTACTTCGGTTTAAAAAGGGAGATTTTGTCGCAGTTCAAGTCGGCAGAATCAGATTATGAGGTAATCCGAGAGATTATGGAGCGGAAGCAGCAGCCCCAAGAGAGTTTCGACGAGTTCTACGCCGACGTCCACGATCTCACGTTCCGACTGAGGCAAAGAATCCCGGAGAACGAGCTGGTCAAAATTATAAAGGGCAACCTGAAACCGTACCTGGCAAACCTTACATTCGCCACAAAAACAGAAACTTTGGCGGAACTAAAGCTAGAGTGTAAGAGGGCGGAAAAATTAATAAAGGAGAATAGGTCGAGGTCAAAGCCAGTTAGTGATTTAGGGACAAATAGTGGGTTATGGGCAGAGGTGTCAGAGGAGCAGGGGGGTGAGTTCTGTGTTGAGGCGTTCAATAGGGACAATAAGAATGTTAGTGTTAGTAGGAATGTGTCTCGTGCCCCCGTATCTCAAAATCCTCCTCCCAAGTCCACTATTCCTACAAACTTCCCTAGTCCTGTTACAAGTTCGTCGTCCAATGTCCATTGTCAAAATGTTAGTCCTGTCCAAAACCAAATGTTTTGTCCATCCCCGTTTCACCTTATGTTGTGTTATGCTTGTGGCATGCCGGTGGATTTTTACACAAAGAACCCGGCAGAAGCAGCAAAGGACACTAAATGTAAATCCAATTTTCATTTTATGAGATGTTTTGCGTGTGGTGGTGATTCGTCTTTTTGTCTATTCAAGCCAGAGGTGGGAAACTGGGCGTTGGCAGAGATGTCCGGGAGCTCTGCCTCAAACCAGGATCGCCCGGAGATTTCGTAGAAAATAGGAAGATAGAGATCTTAAAGAGGGATAAGGAAATAGAGAAGAAAGAGAAAGTGGTAGAAAAGAAAATCGAACAAATTAGAGATAGTTTACACGTTAGGAAATTAAAGTATGAAGAAGCCAGAAGGAGAATATTTTGTGAGGAGTTGAACGCCAAGAAAAAGATGAGAAACTTTGAAAAGATAAGGAAAATTAGGGAAAAACAAAAGTTATTTAAAAGAATTAAGAAGAAGATAATTTCGACGATAGTTACGGTGCAGGGCGACAACAGGTTGTTCGCTAAAACGGAAATCGGTGGACGCGAGGTGCTCGCGCTCTTAGATTCTGGGGCCGGGGCCAGCTGCTTAGGGAAAAATGCCCATAAATTGCTCGAAGGAAAAGAGAATCTGATTCTGCCGATTCATGGGGGTGAAACTGCGGTTGTAGGAGTAGTGACTCTTCCAGTGCTCTGGGACAGTACCACTCGGGAGCTGGAATTCCTTATAGTACCTGGGTTGCAACAAGAGGTCTATCTGGGGATCGATTTCTGGAAAGCCTTCCGGCAAATGTCGTGTCAGAGCTCGTGCCTGCCGAGGGTGACTTGTAATTTGACGCGGTGCAACACGAGCTGAGTCCCGAAGAAACTGTTGCTCTGGATCGCGTAAAAGCACAGTATCCTTAATTCGCGGTGCTTGGGTTGGGCAAAACCGACGTAGAGGAGCACATCATTGAAGTGACTGATGAACACCTTCCCGTGAAACAGCGCCACTACCCTATTTCCCCAGCAATACAAAAATTGGTCTTCGCAGAACTAGACAGGATGTTGGAGATGGGGGTTATTGAAGAAAGCAACAGCTGTTGGAGTTCACCAGTGTCATTAGTGATCAAAGGAACCAAAAATCGCCTATGTTTGGACGCCCGCAAGTTAAATGATAGAACCATCAAAGACGCTTACCCACTCCCACATATCGACGGTATTCTAAGTCGGCTTCAGAATACCAGGTACATATCTGCCATTGATTTGAAATACGCGTTTTGGCAGATACCTTTAGAGCGAAAGTCCAGGGAGAAAACTGCTTTCACTGTACCTGGTAGACCTTTGTACCATTTTACAGTCATGCCGTTTGGACTGTGCAACGCGGCACAACGTATGTGTCGTTTAATGGACAAGGTCATCCCCGCTTCGCTTCGTGATTCTGTGTTTGTTTATTTAGATGATTTACTTGTTTGTTCTGAGAATTTTTCGTCCCATTTAGATTTGTTGTCCCGTGTTGCTAAATGTCTTCGTGACGCGAAATTGACGATAAACGTTGAAAAGAGCAAATTTTGTTTTAAAGAGGTGCGTTATTTAGGGTATGTTGTAGGCGATGGGTGTATCCGTACGGATCTAAATAAGGTGGCAGCAATGCGAGACTTCCCCTAACCCCGAACCCCGAAGCAACTCAGGCGGTTCCTAGGGATGACAGGCTGGTACCGTAGATTCATACAGGATTACGCGACTATTGCAGCACCACTGCACGACTGCCTCACAAAAGACAAAATAAAATCTTTTAAAATGACGGACGAAGCGATGCAAGCTTTCGATTGCTTGAAGCAAAAACTGATATCGGCACCGCTGTTAATCCATCCGGATTTCAACAAACACTTTTATGTACAATGCGATGCATCAACGGACGGAGTTGGAGGGGTACTGTTCCAACTAGACGAGGACGGAAACGAACAACCAATTGCCTACCTATCAGCAAAGTTGAACAAGGCACAACGCAACTACAGTATTACGGAACTAGAATGTTATGCAGCGGTCCTGAGCATAAAGAGGTTCCGGCCTTACATCGAGGGATTGCCCTTTACGGTGATAACTGACCATGCCAGCTTGAAATGGTTGATGGGTCAGAAAGACCTATCAGGTCGGCTGGCAAGGTGGAGTTTGAAGCTGCAAGGATACAACTTTGATATCCAACACCGTAAAGGCACCCAAAATGTAGTGTCAGACGCTTTATCCAGGGCCGACATGAACGAGCTGCTATTAAGTGACAGAGTACTAGACATCGATGTCACCTCACCGTACTTTAAATCGACCGAATACCAAGAACTGATTGACACGGTGACATCAAACAAAGACAAACTACCCGAACTGTGCGTATCAGACGGGTATGTTTATAGACGGACGCAATTCGACAGGGGGGAAGGGCTTCAAGGAGACCATGCCTGGAAACTCTGGGTACCGACTGAACTGCGTTCAGGGTTGGTGGAAGCGTCGCATTGCTCGCCTTCTGCAGGTCATGGGGGTATTCATAAGACGCTAGCACGTATCCGCGAAAGGTATTACTGGCCTGGACTAGTTGCAGATGTGAAAAATTATGTTAAAGGTTGCGATATTTGTAAAGTCAATAAAACCCAAAATGCTTTCCACTAACCGTTAATGGGGAAGCAACATATTACTGAACGCCCTTTTCAGCGTTTATTTATCGATTTTATGGGTCCATACCCACGTACGTGTTATGGTAATGTTTATGTGTTTGTATGTTTAGATCATTTTTCGAAATTTGTGTTTTTGAAACCGATGCGTAAGGCAACCTCAGCTGAAGTGGTAAAATTTTTAGAAAGAGATGTATTTCATGTATTTGGTGTGCCAGAGTACGTACACTCTGACAATGGCAAACAGTTCGTGTCAGAACTGTTCACGTCGTTTTTAGCAAAGTATGGTACAACACACATAAGGACAGCGTTCTACTCGCCACAAGGCAATGCGGCAGAAAGAGCAAACCGCTCAATTTTACAAATAATTAGGTCCTACGTAGGAGAGAATCAAAAGAATTGGGACAATGGTGCAACATGGTGCATCGTACGAACTATACAGAAAATTAGGGACAGTTAAGGAAGTAGGCTGCGAGGTGGAAACATCTGCAGATAAACTACAAGCAATTAGGAACAAAATTATGCAAGAGCTGAGGTTGGCCCACGAACGCAGTAAAAAGTTTATGATACTAGGAGTAGGGATGTGCCGTTTAAAATTGGACAAATGGTATACCGCCGAAATTTCAAACAGAGTTCACAAATCGATAATTATAATCCCAAACTTGCCCCAAAGCAAGTGAAATGCGTTGTGTTAAAATCAATCGGGAACTCTATGTATGAACTCGGTGATGTTAGCGGGAAGAAAATCGGGGTATACCATGCTAAGGACATATTTGTGGCATGATGTTAATATATGTTGCATGTTGCATGTTTTGTAATCACTTTTGTACCTGAAAATTTGACCTTAGGAAATGGACTAAATTTTTTTTGTATTTTTTTTTGTAATTATTTATGCAATTATTTTAGGTTTTATTGACCTACTAATGTAATTATACAATTTTTGACTTGACTATTTTTTTTGATTATACATTGCAGACTTGACATAGATTTCCATTTACATACTTGCAACTTGACCAATTTTTTTTAATCTGTGATATAGTTTTAGGTTTACCCTGTGATATAGGATTAAGATGCCCATCTGTGATAACTTAGGTTAAATCTGTTTAAACCCAGTGATATTAGATTTAGTTTTTGATAGTTTATTTAAATTTTGTGTCGTAATAAATGTTAAGTGTAATAGATGTTGTAGAAAGAGGTTTGACAGGAAGCGTACTTGAAGCCCGGCATTAGATCGTGGGTCGAGGCCACACGTTAGCCCTATACGTACAAACCAACCCAAGGCTGCGTTATGAATTTTTTTTTTACGCACACGCTCCATGATGCAGGCACCATCAGCGGATGCGAGCCTGTAACGACAGCCTTGAAGACTACGCGGGTATATGATCAGAAGTATGGGCAACCGCTAACCGAACTCCTTTATTCGTTTTTACGATATTTGCATAGCGGGTGGATAATGGTGTGAGTGGGTTAAAATTTTGCTCGTACATATGCACATATACGTGCCGCTTAAGTGTCGAACGCGGATTGGTTCGACCAAATCAGGCAGGCAATTCGTGCCGTACGGTGCCCGAAATGCCGCAAGGACAATGGTGTATAAAAAGGGGTTCCGCTGATCGACAGATCAAATTTGAAAAAGTCGCGGTCTTGATCGAGTGCCAAAAGTGTTTGAAAACAAAGTTTATTTACAAAGTGCGTTTTTCACCTTAAAGTGTAGGTGCGCGTGTGTACAAATTTTAAGTCTTATTTTAAGTGCGGTTTCACGTTGAAGTAAACGCGAGCGTAAACAAAATTGTGAATTTCCTTACCTCTAGGAGTCCCCAAGAGGATCCTAGCCAGCGCCAGGAGAGCCGCCACCCCAGGGCGAGATAAATCCCTTCAAGCAATCTGAAGAGTTACCGGTAAGTCACTTTGTGAAATTTTAAAAAATTTTTTTTGAAGAACCTTTTCTTGTTTTTTGTAAAGTTCATTAAAATAATTTTTGTGAAATTTTATTTGAATAACTTTGGTGAAGCTAGAGATTTTTTTTTATCGTTTTGTAAAGCTCCGATTAAAAATTAGATTTTTGTTAATTTAGATTGTGGTTTTCTGGCAAGGGTTTGAAACACTTTTTTTTAATAATTTTTATTTGTTTATAACTAAAATGATGCTTTGTAATTATTGATCTCTCTGTTTAGAAATTTTGTGGCCCTGAAAAGGACCGTTTATTTAATTGCATCAGCATCCACTAAAATATTCGTGAAATATTAAATAATATTTTTGAGCCCCAAAACCGTTTCTCAAATTTTTTTATTTTTTTTATTTTCTAAAATTTTACTCGAAAAATTCCTAAAAGATTAAAAACTGCATAAATGCACTTACGTGTACATATGTATGTAAATATGTACACGAGCATGAACGCAAACAAATATGTTGGATTGTTGTTGTAAATAATTTTTTTTGCACTTTTGTCAAAACCATAAAATTTTAAACCACGAATTATAATTTTTGACCCAAAATCCCATTTTTTTACGTTTTGGATTTTACTTGAATTTTTAATTTAGATAAAATTTAATATAATTCGGAAAATTCAAAAATATTAAAATATGCACAAGTGCACTTACATGTATATATGTATGTATATATATACACGAGCACGTATGCAAACAAAGAAGAAGAAGAAGAACATTTTTTTTTTGAAGGAATTAATTTAATGGATTTCTGATCATTTTTATAAACGAGAAAATTTTTTTATTTTATTTTTAAAGGGCCAGAAAACAAAAGTTATCAAGAAATTTGAAAAAAATAAAAATATTTGGAAAAAAAAAAATCCATATACATTTCTCTATTGCAGCTCACGAAGCCAAACGAAGGCCGCGACATTTAAGTATATAAACGCTCGCCAACAAAATACATAAAACCACACACAAATTCACACATAGAAAAACACGGAAAACAACATCAAACGATACACGTTCACATGTATAGCACTAAAAATCTTTGGAGGAATTTTTACTTGGCCAAAAGGCAGAATTTGGGCCAAAAACCAATTTCGGAAACCAGGCCAAAAATCATATTCACACACACACACACTCACCCATACCAAACATAGGAAATCGACATCTGACCAATCATACCGGCACGTCAAACACTACACAAGAAGATAGAACACAACATTTTTTACATTTCAACACAGCATCAACCTAAGCAACATTACTAATTGCCACAGCAGCACTCAAAGTGTTGGAAATCATTAGGTGGCGCAATCAACCACGGTTCAGCAACAAAAATATCTACTCGGCAACATCTACTTTGAAACATTCACTCACCACACAAATACACGGCGACACAAAACATAGCACTAACACGGAAACACAGCAGAGAGGAGAGAGAGAGTAGCTAAGCTCGGTTCAGCGACAGCGTGCTCACCAACTTCAACTTTTAATTTTTACTACCACCACCATCACACACACTTCTGTACATTTAAAAGGGTGCATTACCCAACTAACTATTTTGAGAAAAACTTTAAAACTTTGAATTTTTGATTTGTTAAATTTTTACATTTATGAATTCATTTACATTTATTTATTAGTTTTATAAGTTAGTGAGTATAATTTCACTTTAATCTGTTTGGATTAGTTGAATTTTTCTTACCTTTAGCTTCTTTGTTTTTTTATACGATTTTTTTTTTATTGTGCCGACTCCGGCTAAGGCATATGCGTAGGCACAGAAGTGCGCGCTGCCACTGCTAAAAATTTAAATTTTAATCTATTTGAAAAAAAAAGAGGGATTGATTTTGGAATATTTTTTTATTGTTTTTAAACCATTGTTTTTAATAATTTTTATTCTTTTTGTTGTCTCGCCATACCTCGCAACTAAACTCCATTTTTTTGTTCTCGAGACATATGGTTGTTAAATAACAAAAAAAAAAATTTCTTTGTATTTCACTTACACTTTCCCATTTTTCTACTTTTGATCCCTTTGAGCATTTTTTTTTCCTTTTTTCAATTTTCAGTTCAACTTATATTATTGAAAAAAATTTTTTTGTTGTTTTTATCAGATTTTATTTTCACTTGTCACTGTAATCACACTGTAGATTTCAAACATTTTTTCTCGATTCCGCGATTTTTAAATTTTTTTAACTAAACTAATCAAGTTATGCGCCGCGATATTGTTTTTTTTGGATGCGCAAAAATGTTTAGCATATGCATAAAATTATGCATATGCACCGAACCGCTTTGTTAAACTAAAACCCAAAAGACAATTGTTCTTGAAAATTAGCCTTGACCGTGGTCAAAGACCTATAACTGAACCACTGTCTTTAATGTAGCCCTGTGTATGTTGTTTGTTTTTTTTTTATTTCTTTTCAGCTCGCAACGTCACTTTGGTACCAACGTGGTCTGTAAAGCGAGGTGAGTGTTTTGCAGAGGGAAAATAATATACACACACACACACATACACATACCTTCATATATATATTGTTAGATCTTTTTTACTCAGACCGAGAATGCTCATACTCACATAAATGTAGTTACCAATTTATCTGAGTGAGACCTCATACACATATATATATATATAGTTTGTTTACAAATTTTAGAGAGAGGGAGCGCACATACTTCCATAAATATTTAACTATATTTAAATGTGTGCCTGTGCACAAATAACTAGATACACATTAGGCTGGTTGAATTCTAAGATTTTTTGAAGTTGTCAGTCGCCATTAAAATTTTGTATATCTTTTAAGTGTTAGGATTAGAAAATAATTAATAGAAATTTTTGTATTAAGAATAAATTTTCAATTAGCGTAAGGGTTTATTTCTATCTTGAATAATTTTTAATAAAGGTTGTAAATTATTGAATATTGTAAATTCAAAAGAAAATTTCCTTTGAAGTTTATGGGTTGAAGATTTTCTTTGCTTTAGGTAATTGAGTCCATAACATGTCTGACTAAAGACATATATTTGTTGGTGCAGGTGTTGCCCTCGTGGCAACTGATGGTAAGTTGGGCTAGTTGAGAAAAGAATGGAATAACGTAAGTACACATAGACGGACATTAGTCAGGTTCAAGGGGACTCTACTCGGGAAGCGGAGCCATAGTAGAGTCCAAAGGCTGCTCACATCTCGTGAACAGGAGGGGTGGGAAGGCTCCACCTGACTCGGACAGGTTTTCTCCCGCTTTTTCTATATCACTATTTCCTTTTTTGCATATATTCTTTCCCCAGGCATGAACTCTAATTTTGCTTCGCAACTGTTGGGAAAGGAGAAGTGGCAAGAACTGCGCCCCAATGCCGACGAGCCTCAGCCGGGCTACAACTATGCCGACCCGCCACTCCTCCTCTCCCGCACCAGGCAGTTACGTAACAATGGCGCCCAACGACAACGCTATAGCCCACTAGTTTAAAGTTTCAATTTTCTCATATTTTTCCTAATTTTTTTTACTTTCTAATTTTCATTTTCTCGTACTTTCTTTTACTTTCCTTTATACTATTTTCAGTTTTCCTATCTCTTTCACTTTCGTAATTTTTCCTTCTCACGGACAGAGTTAGGGTCACGAGGGCAACATCGCTTGTTGCAACCAACGAGCGATATGTGCCTAAGTGACAAGACAGTGGGGGGAGTGCTGGCGGTGATTTCTGAGTTCCTTTTAAGAACTCCAACGTTTGATAAAAGTGGTATCAGAAGTCATCAGCAGTACTTTAAGACGACATTCTTTGTTTTTTTTTGTTGCATGCAACATTAGCTGCCATACGTATGGTCCAGCACTGTACGTATGTGAGGTTTTTGTATGTCTGCAGGGGGTAAAGTAGATTAATAGGGTAAAGGGGGAATTGTGGCAACCACGTCTTGAGCCAGCCTAAAGACGCTGTCGTGCCACATTCCATAGTTAAGAGGGGGATTAGCTGACTTTGACCTTGGACAGAACTTTTCATTATCATACTCAACTACCCACGGTGTCCATCGGGCGAGGACAACACCAAATGCATCAACAGTACTACAACCTAGTTTGAAAATTTAATATAGTATAGGTTTGAAAGTTTTGATCATATCAGGCCTTTTTAATATTTGTTTAACCATTCAAAGTTTTTTTTGAAATTGTTTTTAAATCTTAAAAGAACTCGGATTTTTGTTTCTTAATTTTACTCCAAATTTCTAGTCCAAATCTAAGATATTTTCTTATATTTTGTTACTGTTAATATATTTTTATAATTTTTATATTTTTATAACTATTTAGAATTTGTTGAAGAAAATTTTTTTTATTTTTTTTATTATAATTCTTTTTCTACATTTTAACCTTTTTTTGTCTAAAGTTGAAGTGTTTCTGCTGTCACACTCAATACTTATTTGCATTAAGAAAGCGTTTTACTAAGGTTGAGACCAACTTTTACACATATACACAACTACACATAGTTGTACACACTATATATCAAGTAGTTTTGAAGTTATACATATACGCATATATCGTCTTATATTTGAAATATTTTTATACCTTTTTATATCGCCAATTTTCTCGAGCTGAGAAATAAAGTCACAAATTACCTTTTGTATTTTTTGTCGGTATTTGGGGAAAAGTAATCAGTTCTTGTTTTTCTTCTATCTACTAAGATTCGTTAAGGTTGGGTTTCTGGTCGCGGATTTCCCTTTTATACCTGTCCCTTTAGTTTATGGATGAGTCTACGGACCAAGGGGCGATTCCAAAGACTGGTTTAGGAATCTTGGCAAGTAATCGACGCATTACTCGCAGTGTAGCTCGAGATTTGCAATTACAGAACCAAGTGGCAGGATCCTTGTTCACCCAGATCGATACAGGCATCGAATTCCCGGTCGATTTCGTTCCGATAGACCTCTTTAATCGTTGTGCCTCTAGGGTTTTTGGGCAGGTGGATATTCCGAGTAACCGACAGGAATTGACGGTTACCGATAGGGTCACTCTGAACGTGGCAAACCAGTCTATTAGTTTCACACGGAAGTTGGATCAGCTGATGGAGATGCCTGACTGCGGGGAAGGAGCTGTTGGAGCTGAAGAAAGAGAGACTACGAACGGCGGAAACAATGGTTGCAACCAGCGCACGCAGGCAACTGTGGACGAGCGAATCGACCATCTGGCACGTATGATGGAGGTGATGATGCAGCAGAACGCTGAGATGAATCATCACATGGGCGAAGTGCGAAAGGTAAGGGCGGATATATCCACCCTTAGCAATCGTGTCGCTCAGGTGGAGACGTCTATGCGCGCTCCTGTTGCATCAGCTCCTCCACCAAATACGTCCACCCCAGGGCAGGATAGGGATGCCACAACGAACCAGCGCAGCACCGCGAACCACACTGATGCAGGCAACGGCCACTCCAGCTATACTGGAAGAAAGAAGGTTGACTTGGACAAGTGGCACCTCAAATTCGACGGCTCAGCAAAGGGTATGACGGTGGAGAGTTTTGTTTTCAGGTTAGAACGAATGAGGGTCCAATACCAGCTGTCGTATCAGCAACTCTTTTCGGACTTCCATTGCTTAGTGAAAGGGCCAGCTCTCAAGTGGTATTGGCAGGTACTGGAAGATCACGCCGACGATGAGTCCTTTGACTACTTCGGTTTAAAAAGGGAGATTTTGTCGCAGTTCAAGTCGGCAGAATCAGATTATGAGGTAATCCGAGAGATTATGGAGCGGAAGCAGCAGCCCCAAGAGAGTTTCGACGAGTTCTACGCCGACGTCCACGATCTCACGTTCCGACTGAGGCAAAGAATCCCGGAGAACGAGCTGGTCAAAATTATAAAGGGCAACCTGAAACCGTACCTGGCAAACCTTACATTCGCCACAAAAACAGAAACTTTGGCGGAACTAAAGCTAGAGTGTAAGAGGGCGGAAAAATTAATAAAGGAGAATAGGTCGAGGTCAAAGCCAGTTAGTGATTTAGGGACAAATAGTGGGTTATGGGCAGAGGTGTCAGAGGAGCAGGGGGGTGAGTTCTGTGTTGAGGCGTTCAATAGGGACAATAAGAATGTTAGTGTTAGTAGGAATGTGTCTCGTGCCCCCGTATCTCAAAATCCTCCTCCCAAGTCCACTATTCCTACAAACTTCCCTAGTCCTGTTACAAGTTCGTCGTCCAATGTCCATTGTCAAAATGTTAGTCCTGTCCAAAACCAAATGTTTTGTCCATCCCCGTTTCACCTTATGTTGTGTTATGCTTGTGGCATGCCGGTGGATTTTTACACAAAGAACCCGGCAGAAGCAGCAAAGGACACTAAATGTAAATCCAATTTTCATTTTATGAGATGTTTTGCGTGTGGTGGTGATTCGTCTTTTTGTGTGTTCAAGCCAGAGGTGGGAAACTGGGCGTTGGCAGAGATGTCCGGGAGCTCTGCCTCAAACCAGGATCGCCCGGAGATTTCGTAGAAAATAGGAAGATAGAGATCTTAAAGAGGGATAAGGAAATAGAGAAGAAAGAGAAAGTGGTAGAAAAGAAAATCGAACAAATTAGAGATAGTTTACACGTTAGGAAATTAAAGTATGAAGAAGCCAGAAGGAGAATATTTTGTGAGGAGTTGAACGCCAAGAAAAAGATGAGAAACTTTGAAAAGATAAGGAAAATTAGGGAAAAACAAAAGTTATTTAAAAGAATTAAGAAGAAGATAATTTCGACGATAGTTACGGTGCAGGGCGACAACAGGTTGTTCGCTAAAACGGAAATCGGTGGACGCGAGGTGCTCGCGCTCTTAGATTCTGGGGCCGGGGCCAGCTGCTTAGGGAAAAATGCCCATAAATTGCTCGAAGGAAAAGAGAATCTGATTCTGCCGATTCAGGGACAAAACGTAAAGACAGCCAATGGGGGTGAAACTGCGGTTGTAGGAGTAGTGACTCTTCCAGTGCTCTGGGACAGTACCACTCGGGAGCTGGAATTCCTTATAGTACCTGGGTTGCAACAAGAGGTCTATCTGGGGATCGATTTCTGGAAAGCCTTCCGGCAAATGTCGTGTCAGAGCTCGTGCCTGCCGAGGGTGACTTGTAATTTGACGCGGTGCAACACGAGCTGAGTCCCGAAGAAACTGTTGCTCTGGATCGCGTAAAAGCACAGTATCCTTAATTCGCGGTACTTGGGTTGGGCAAAACCGACGTAGAGGAGCACATCATTGAAGTGACTGATGAACACCTTCCCGTGAAACAGCGCCACTACCCTATTTCCCCAGCAATACAAAAATTGGTCTTCGCAGAACTAGACAGGATGTTGGAGATGGGGGTTATTGAAGAAAGCAACAGCTGTTGGAGTTCACCAGTGTCATTAGTGATCAAAGGAACCAAAAATCGCCTATGTTTGGACGCCCGCAAGTTAAATGATAGAACCATCAAAGACGCTTACCCACTCCCACATATCGACGGTATTCTAAGTCGGCTTCAGAATACCAGGTACATATCTGCCATTGATTTGAAATACGCGTTTTGGCAGATACCTTTAGAGCGAAAGTCCAGGGAGAAAACTGCTTTCACTGTACCTGGTAGACCTTTGTACCATTTTACAGTCATGCCGTTTGGACTGTGCAACGCGGCACAACGTATGTGTCGTTTAATGGACAAGGTCATCCCCGCTTCGCTTCGTGATTCTGTGTTTGTTTATTTAGATGATTTACTTGTTTGTTCTGAGAATTTTTCGTCCCATTTAGATTTGTTGTCCCGTGTTGCTAAATGTCTTCGTGACGCGAAATTGACGATAAACGTTGAAAAGAGCAAATTTTGTTTTAAAGAGGTGCGTTATTTAGGGTATGTTGTAGGCGATGGGTGTATCCGTACGGATCTAAATAAGGTGGCAGCAATGCGAGACTTCCCCTAACCCCGAACCCCGAAGCAACTCAGGCGGTTCCTAGGGATGACAGGCTGGTACCGTAGATTCATACAGGATTACGCGACTATTGCAGCACCACTGCACGACTGCCTCACAAAAGACAAAAAAAAAAAATCTTTTAAAATGACGGACGAAGCGATGCAAGCTTTCGATTGCTTGAAGCAAAAACTGATATCGGCACCGCTGTTAATCCATCCGGATTTCAACAAACACTTTTATGTACAATGCGATGCATCAACGGACGGAGTTGGAGGGGTACTGTTCCAACTAGACGAGGACGGAAACGAACAACCAATTGCCTACCTATCAGCAAAGTTGAACAAGGCACAACGCAACTACAGTATTACGGAACTAGAATGTTATGCAGCGGTCCTGAGCATAAAGAGGTTCCGGCCTTACATCGAGGGATTGCCCTTTACGGTGATAACTGACCATGCCAGCTTGAAATGGTTGATGGGTCAGAAAGACCTATCAGGTCGGCTGGCAAGGTGGAGTTTGAAGCTGCAAGGATACAACTTTGATATCCAACACCGTAAAGGCACCCAAAATGTAGTGCCAGACGCTTTATCCAGGGCCGACATGAACGAGCTGCTATTAAGTGACAGAGTACTAGACATCGATGTCACCTCACCGTACTTTAAATCGACCGAATACCAAGAACTGATTGACACGGTGACATCAAACAAAGACAAACTACCCGAACTGTGCGTATCAGACGGGTATGTTTATAGACGGACGCAATTCGACAGGGGGGAAGGGCTTCAAGGAGACCATGCCTGGAAACTCTGGGTACCGACTGAACTGCGTTCAGGGTTGGTGGAAGCGTCGCATTGCTCGCCTTCTGCAGGTCATGGGGGTATTCATAAGACGCTAGCACGTATCCGCGAAAGGTATTACTGGCCTGGACTAGTTGCAGATGTGAAAAATTATGTTAAAGGTTGCGATATTTGTAAAGTCAATAAAACCCAAAATGCTTTCCACTAACCGTTAATGGGGAAGCAACATATTACTGAACGCCCTTTTCAGCGATTATTTATCGATTTTATGGGTCCATACCCACGTACGTGTTATGGTAATGTTTATGTGTTTGTATGTTTAGATCATTTTTCGAAATTTGTGTTTTTGAAACCGATGCGTAAGGCAACCTCAGCTGAAGTGGTAAAATTTTTAGAAAGAGATGTATTTCATGTATTTGGTGTGCCAGAGTACGTACACTCTGACAATGGCAAACAGTTCGTGTCAGAACTGTTCACGTCGTTTTTAGCAAAGTATGGTACAACACACATAAGGACAGCGTTCTACTCGCCACAAGGCAATGCGGCAGAAAGAGTAAACCGCTCAATTTTACAAATAATTAGGTCCTACGTAGGAGAGAATCAAAAGAATTGGGACAATGGTGCAACATGGTGCATCGTACGAACTATACAGAAAATTAGGGACAGTTAAGGAAGTAGGCTGCGAGGTGGAAACATCTGCAGATAAACTACAAGCAATTAGGAACAAAATTATGCAAGAGCTGAGGTTGGCCCACGAACGCAGTAAAAAGTTTATGATACTAGGAGTAGGGATGTGTCGTTTAAAATTGGACAAATGGTATACCGCCGAAATTTCAAACAGAGTTCACAAATCGATAATTATAATCCCAAACTTGCCCCAAAGCAAGTGAAATGCGTTGTGTTAAAATCAATCGGGAACTCTATGTATGAACTCGGTGATGTTAGCGGGAAGAAAATCGGGGTATACCATGCTAAGGACATATTTGTGGCATGATGTTAATATATGTTGCATGTTGCATGTTTTGTAATCACTTTTGTACCTGAAAATTTGACCTTAGGAAATGGACTAAATTTTTTTTGTATTTTTTTTTGTAATTATTTATGCAATTATTTTAGGTTTTATTGACCTACTAATGTAATTATACAATTTTTGACTTGACTATTTTTTGATTATACATTGCAGACTTGACATAGATTTCCATTTACATACTTGCAACTTGACCAATTTTTTTTAATCTGTGATATAGTTTTAGGTTTACCCTGTGATATAGGATTAAGATGCCCATCTGTGATAACTTAGGTTAAATCTGTTTAAACCCAGTGATATTAGATTTAGTTTTTGATAGTTTATTTAAATTTTGTGTCGTAATAAATGTTAAGTGTAATAGATGTTGTAGAAAGAGGTTTGACAGGAAGCGTACTTGAAGCCCGGCATTAGATCGTGGGTCGAGGCCACACGTTAGCCCTATACGTACAAACCAACCCAAGGCTGCGTTATGAATTTTTTTTTTACGCACACGCTTCATGATGCAGGCACCATCAGCGGATGCGAGCCTGTAACGACAGCCTTGAAGATTTCTCTGACTACGCGGGTATATGATCAGAAGTATGGGCAACCGCTAACCGAACTCCTTTATTCGTTTTTACGATATTTGCATAGCGGGTGGATAATGGTGTGAGTGGGTTAAAATGTTGCTCGTACATATGCACATATACGTGCCGCTTAAGTGTCGAACGCGGATTGGTTCGACCAAAGCAGGCAGGCAATTCGTGCCGTACGGTGCCCGAAATGCCGCAAGGACAATGGTGTATAAAAAGGGGTTCCGCTGATCGACAGATCAAATTTGAAAAAGTCGCGGTCTTGATCGAGTGCCAAAAGTGTTTGAAAACAAAGTTTATTTACAAAGTTAGTTTTTCACCTTAAAGTGTAGGTGCGCGTGTGTACAAATTTTAAGTCTTATTTTAAGTGCGGTTTCACGTTGAAGTAAACGCGAGCGTAAACAAAATTGTGAATTTCCTTACCTCTAGGAGTCCCCAAGAGGATCCTAGCCAGCGCCAGGAGAGCCGCCACCCCAGGGCGAGATAAATCCCTTCAAGCAATCTGAAGAGTTACCGGTAAGTCACTTTGTGAAATTTTAAAAAATTTTTTTTGAAGAACCTTTTCTTGTTTTTTGTAAAGTTCATTAAAATAATTTTTGTGAAATTTTATTTGAATAACTTTGGTGAAGCTAGAGATTTTTTTTTATCGTTTTGTAAAGCTCCGATTAAAAATTAGATTTTTGTTAATTTAGATTGTGGTTTTCTGGCAAGGGTTTGAAACACTTTTTTTTAATAATTTTTATTTGTTTATAACTAAAATGATGCTTCGTAATTATTGATCTCTCTGTTTAGAAATTTTGTGGCCCTGAAAAGGACCGTTTATTTAATTGCATCAGCATCCACTAAAATATTCGTGAAATATTAAATAATATTTTTGAGCCCCAAAACCGTTTCTCAAATTTTTTTATTTTTTTTATTTTCTAAAATTTTACTCGAAAAATTCCTAAAAGATTAAAAACTGCATAAATGCACTTACGTGTACATATGTATGTAAATATGTACACGAGCATGAACGCAAACAAATATGTTGGATTGTTGTTGTAAATAATTTTTTTTGCACTTTTGTCAAAACCATAAAATTTTAAACCACGAATTATAATTTTTGACCCAAAATCCCATTTTTTTACGTTTTGGATTTTACTTGAATTTTTAATTTAGATAAAATTTAATATAATTCGGAAAATTCAAAAATATTAAAATATGCACAAGTGCACTTACATGTATATATGTATGTATATATATACACGAGCACGTATGCAAACAAAGAAGAAGAAGAAGAACATTTTTTTTTTTTAAGGAATTAATTTAATGGATTTCTGATCATTTTTATAAACGAGAAAATTTTTTTATTTTATTTTTAAAGGGCCAGAAAACAAAAGTTATCAAGAAATTTGAAAAAATAAAAATATTTGGAAAAAAAAAAAATCCATATACATTTCTCTATTGCAGCTCACGAAGCCAAACGAAGGCCGCGACATTTAAGTATATAAACGCTCGCCAACAAAATACATAAAACCACACACAAATTCACACATAGCAAAACACGGAAAACAACATCAAACGATCATATCACACGTTCACATATATAGCACTAAAAATCTTTGGAGGAATTTTTACTTGGCCAAAAGGCAGAATTTGGGCCAAAAACCAATTTCGGAAACCAGGCCAAAAATCATATTCACACACACACACACTCACCCATACCAAACATAGGAAATCGACATCAGACCAACATTTAACATCATACCGGCACGTCAAACACTACACAAGAAGATAGAACACAACATTTTTTACATTTCAACACAGCATCAACCTAAGCAACATTACTAATTGCCACAGCAGCACTCAAAGTGTTGGAAATCATTAGGTGGCGCAATCAACCACGGTTCAGCAACCTAAATATCTACTCTGCAACATCTACTTTGAAACATTCACTCACCACACAAATACACGGCGACACAAAATATAGCACTAACACGGAAACACAGCAGAGAGGAGAGAGAGAGAGTAGCTAAGCTCGGTTCAGCGACAGCGTGCTCACCAACTTCAACTTTTAATTTTTACTACCACCACCATCACACACACTTCTGTACATTTAAAACGGTGCATTACCCAACTAACTATTTTGAGAAAAACTTTAAAACTTTGAATTTTTGATTTGTTAAATTTTTACATTTATGAATTCATTTACATTTATTTATTAGTTTTATAAGTTAGTGAGTATAATTTCACTTTAATCTGATTGGATTAGTTGAATTTTTCTTACCTTTAGCTTCTTTGTTTTTTTATACGATTTTTTTTTTATTGTGCCGACTCCGGCTAAGGCAAATGCGTAGGCACAGAAGTGCGCGCTGCCACTGCTAAAAATTTAAATTTTAATCTATTTGAAAAAAAAGAGGGATTGATTTTGGATATTTTTTTATTGTTTTTAAACCTTTGTTTTTAATAATTTTTATTCTTTTTGTTGTCTCGCCATACCTCGCAACTAAACTCCATTTTTTTGTTCTCGAGACATATGGTTGTTAAATAACAAAAAAAAAAAATTTCTTTGTATTTCACTTACACTTTCCCATTTTTCTACTTTTGATCCCTTTGAGCATTTTTTTTTTCCTTTTTTCAATTTTCAGTTCAATTTATATCATTGAAAAAAATTTTTTTGTTGTTTTTATCAGATTTTATTTTCACTTGTCACTGTAATCACACTGTAGATTTCAAACATTTTTTTCTCGATTCCGCGATTTTTAAATTTTTTTAACTAAACTAATCAATTTATGCGCCGCGATATTGTTTTTTTTGGATGCGCAAAAATTTTTAGCATATGCATAAAATAATGCATATGCACCGAATCGCTTTGTTAAACTAAAACCCAAAAGACAATTGTTCTTGAAAATTAGCCTTGAACCACTGTCTTTAATGTAGCCCTGTGTATGTTGTTTGTTTTTTTTTTCATTTCTTTTCAGCTCGCGAGGTGATTGTTTTGCAGAGGGAAAATAATATACACACACACACACACATACACATACCTTCATATATATATATTGTTAGATCTTTTTTACTCAGAGCGAGAATGCTCATACTCACATAAATGTAGTTACCAATTTATCTGAGTGAGACCTCATACACATATATATATGTATAGTTTGTTTACAAATTTTAGAGAGAGGGAGCGCACATACTTCCATAAATATTTAACTATATTTAAATGTGTGCCTGTGCATAAATAACTAGATACACATTAGGCTGGTTGAATTCTAAGATTTTTTGAAGTTGTCAGTCGCCATTAAAATTTTGAATATCTTTTAAGTGTTAGGATTAGAAAATAATTAATAGAAATTTTTGTATTAAGAATAAATTTTCAATTAGCGTAAGGGTTTATTTCTATCTTGAATAATTTTTAATAAAGGTTGTAAATTATTGAATATTGTAAATTCAAAAGAAAATTTGAAGATTTTCTTTGCTTTAGATAATTGAGTCCATAACATGTCTGACTAAAGACATATATTTGTTGGTGCAGGTGTTGCCCTCGTGGCAACTGATGGTAAGTTGGGGTAGTTGAGAAAATAATGGAATAACGTAAGTACACATAGACGGACATTAGTCAGGTTCAAGGGGACTCTACTCGGGAAGCGGAGCCATAGTAGAGTCCAAAGGCTGCTCACATCTCGTGAACAGGAGGGGTGGGAAGGCTCCACCTGACTCGGACAGGTTTTCTCCCGCTTTTTCTATATCACTATTTCCTTTTTTGCATATATTCTTTCCCCAGGCATGAACTCTAATTTTGCTTCGCAACTGTTGGGAAAGGAGAAGTGGCAAGAACTGCGCCCCAATGCCGACGAGCCTCAGCCGGGCTACAACCATGCCGACCCGCCACTCCTCCTCTCCCGCACCAGGCAGTTACGTAACCAGTGTTTTTCAAAAGTTTTTTCTTTTGTTCCGCATTTTTGGTGTAAGCTTTGTAAATTCCAGGTTGGGATGGCGACAATATTTCTACACCAGATTCAGACAGGTTAGGTTAGGTTCAAGTGGCTGCCGCAGAGGCACACTTAGGCCAGTTTTGAAAGTCCCGTTGTGATACCACCAACACAAGGAAAGTCAGTACCGGGACCCAGCCATATGGAAAATCCCTGAGTTGTTGGGATTTTCCACATAGCAGAATCCCGGGACTGACACTCCTAAACCGACACCGTTACTCCTCCTCGAACCACTTAGATGACTTTATGAAGCCATCAAGTCCAGTTCCGCGATCTGGCTTAGGCTATCCAGGAACGGAACTCCCAAAAAGCGCGTTCTCGCGCCGCTTAAAGCCGGACAGTTGCAGATGAGGTGCTCCACTGTTTCCTCCTCCTCATCATCTTTCCAACTCCTGCAGCATCGTCGGTAGGGCACACCTAGCCTTTCTGCATGCCTACCAATGAGGCAGTGACCGGTTAATACCCCTATCAATATGCAGATTTCCCTCCTAGTTAGGGCATAAATGCGTCTAGACCTTTTAAGATCCCATTTTGGCCAGGTTTGTTTCGATATCCGACACCCTGGGGATTGCAGCCATCTTTCGTTGGCTTGACAGAGTGTGTGCTCCTTCAGCATTAGTTTTCATGTGGCAAATGAGGTTTACGCGGTCCTGTTGGGCCATCTCCTGAAGAGATCGACGACAACTGAGTCAGTTCAGAGTTGAACGTGTATGAGCCAAGGGATTTGATGGCCGCTTGGCTATCGCTGAAAATAGCGATATCTTCTCCGATAACACGTTTGCTTAACCAGGCCGCGGCGTCCAGGATTGCCGAGACTTCCGCCCGGAAGACGCTACAATGATCAGGTAGTCTGAAGGAGAGCTCAAGGTCCAAATCCCTTGAATAAACTCCTCCTCCAACTCTGCCGTCCAACTTCGAGCCGTCGGTGTATATGAAAGTGCCACCATTTGTTTCGGGACACCAATCCGTCCTCTCCCAGTCTTCTCTGCTGGGAATGTTTATTTTGAAACAGCTGTCCCCGACTGTAGTAGTCGCACAACGATCTGTGCTTAGAGGGAGAAAGCTGTAAGATTCCAGAATACTGGAGTGTCCAATAGTACCCGCAGCCCAACTGGAGGTTTCTCTTAGGCGCAGAGCTGATGCCGCCGCTGACCGAAACCCTTCCAGATCAAGTGGCAAAATGCCCAGAATGACCTGGAGGGCTTCGTTGGGCGTTGTCCTTAGCGCACCGCTTATACAGATCATATTGGATCTTTGGACTTTCCGCAACAGATTCAGGTATGTTGCCTTGCTCAGCGCAGGCCACCATACGACGACTCCATAAAGCATGATTGGGCGAATGATGGCCGTGTAGATCCAACTACATACTCTAGGGCTGAGCCCCCATTTTTTGCCAATGGCTCTTTTGCATGTGTAAAGAGCGATGCAAGCTTTCTTCTGGCGCTGAAGAACATTCTCCTTCCAATTCAATTTCCTGTCCAGAACTATGCCTAGAAACTTGGACTTATCCGACAAGCCCAGGCGCGTGCCATCTAGTTCTGGTAGGCTTAGTGGCGGTATTTTGTACCGGTTGGTGAAGAGGACAAGTTCCACCTTCCCTGGGTTGATACTAAGTCCGCAGCGAGAGGACCACGTCGAAACTTCTCGCAGAGCTACTTGCATCAGGTCACACAGAGTTTGTGGGAGCTTACCTCTGAATGCAATAGCTAAATCGTCGGCGTATGCCAATATCTTCCCGCCCCCCCAGCTTGTGTCACGTAGCAACGAGTTGACTGTGAGGTTCCATAAAAGCGGGAAAGAACACCACCCTGGGGTGTTCCCCTTGTGACATAACGTGATAACTCAACCGTACCAAGTGAAGAAGCTATTTTCATCATCATTTATTGGCGCTTAACCGCCTAAGCGATTTTGGCCGTTTCGTATCAAAGCACGCCAGTCATTCCTTTTTAGCGATAACCGACGCCAATTGGAAACCCCAAGGGAGTTCAAGTCATCCTCCACCTGTTGTTTCCATCTCAGTCGAGGCCTCCCCCTTCCTCTGCTGCCGAATTCAGGCGACGATAGGAAAACCTTCTGTGCTGGAGCTTCTTTGTCCATTCGCATAACATGGCCCAGCCAGCGGAGTCTTTGGGCTTTAATTCGCTGGACTATGGTCAGATCTGCGTAGAGCTCGTACAGCTCATCGTTAAATTTCCTTCTATACTCGCCGTTGGCATCACGGGAAGGACCATAAATCTTCCGGAGAACTTTTCTCTCAAATACTGCAAGGGCCATCTCATCTTCTCTTGACATTGTCCATGAATCTGAGCCATACATCAGGACAGGTATGATGAGAGACTTATAGAGCGTGATCTTTGTTCTTCGAGAGAGGACTTTACTTCTCAATTGCCTACTCAGTCCAAAGTAGCACTTGTTGGCAAGAGTGATTCTCCGCTGGATTTCTAGACTGATATTATTTTCGGTGTTGATACTGGTTCCCAAATAGACGAAGTCCCTCACAGTTTCAAATTTGTAACTATCAACAGTGACATGGCTGCCAAGGCGCAGGTGCGCCGATTCTTTCTTTGATGACAGCAAATACTTCGTCTTGTCCTCGTTCACGGCAAGACCCACTTTTTTCGCTTCCTTATCCAGTCCAGAGAAGGCAGCGCTTACGGCGCGGTTGTTAAGGCCAATGATATCAATATCATCGGCATACGCCAGCAATTGCACGCTCTTGTAAAAGATTGTACCAATGCGGTTTAGCTCTGCTGCTCGAATTATCTTCTCCAGCATCAGATTGAAGAAATCGCACGAAAGGGAGTCGCCCTGTCTGAAGCCTCGTTTGGTTTCAAATGGCTCAGAGAGGTCTTTCCCGATTCTGACGGAGCTGTTGGTATTGCTCAACGACAATTTGACAAAGCCGTATAAGCTTTGCAGGGAAGTCAAATTCAGACATGGCGGCATACAGGCAACTCCTTTTTACGCTGTCAAAAGCGGCTTTAAAATCGACAAAGAGATGGTGAGTGTCGATTCTCTTATCATGGGTCTTCTGCAGGATTTGGCGTATCGTGAAAATCTGGTCGATGGTAGACTTACCAGGTCTAAAGCCACACTGATAAGGTCCAATCAGTTTGTCTACGATGGGCTTCAGCCTTTCACAAAACACGCTAGAAAGAACCTTATATGCGATATTAAGAAGACTAATTCCGCGGTAGTTGGTGCGGTTAGCGGGATCGCCTTTCTTGTGGATTGGGCAAAGCACACTTAAATTCCAATCCGGAGGCATGCATTCGTCTGACCATATTCTGCATAAGAGCTGATGCATGCTTTTTACCAGCTCTTCGCCTCCGCGTTTGAACAGCTCGGCGGGTAGTCCGTCTTTTCCAGGCGCTTTGTTGTTTTTGAGCCGGGATATAGCTATCCTCACTTCATCATAGTCAGGTGGTGGGACGACTTTTCCATCGTCAGGGATTGGGGTATCGGGTTCGACGTCTCCCTCGCAATTTAGCAGTGAGGAGAAGTGCTCCCTCCATTATTTAAGTACACTTTGTACGTCGGTTACCAGGTCGCCATTATTGTCCTTACAGGAGCTTGCCCCGGTCTTAAAACCTTCCGTCATCCGCCGGATCTTTTCATAGAATTTTCGGGCATCATTCCTGTCAGCCAGCATCTCAAGCTCCTCACACTCACGCCTTTCGGCCTCACTTTTCTTTTTTCTGAAAAGGCGTCTCTCTTCCTTCTTTGCCTCACGATATTGTTGCCATACACTGCGGGTTGCGCCCGTTCGCAACGTCTCCTTGTAGGCAGCGTCCTTTTTTTTCGAGGCAGTTTTGCATTCCTCATCGTACCAGTTGTTCTTGCGGACTCGCTGGAACCCTATAGTGGCCTCAGCGGCGGTACGCAATGAGTGAGAGATATGCTTCCATTGCTCGGTTACATCGTTAGGTCGAGGATTGCCCTCTGCTAGCAGGTGTGAGAGTCGAGTTGTGAAATTATCAGCTGTCTGTGTCATGCGCAGCTTCTCGACGTCAAACTTTCCTTCCGTTACTGTGCGCACTTTCTTCGTTGCACAGAGGCGTGTGCGTATCTTGGCTGCAACAAGATAATGGTCAGAGTCAATATTGGGACCACGCAGTGTACGCACGTCCAGAACGGTGGAGCTATGTCTGCCGTCAATCAAGACATGATCAATCTGGTTTCTAGTTCTTTGATCAGGGGACAGCCATGTGGCTTGGTGTATTCGCTTATGCTGGAACCTGGTACTACTGATGACCATATTGCGAGCAGCGGCGAAGTCAATCAACCTAGTGCCGTTGGGGGATGTTATATCGTGGAGACTGAATTTTCCAACTGTGGGACCAAAGACTCCTTCCTTGCCCACCTTGGCATTAAAGTCGCCGAGCACGATTTTGATATCATGCTGTGGGCAGCGATCATAAGTCTGTTCAAGTTTATCGTAGAAGGAGTCCTTCTCTGCGTCGTCCGTCTCCTCAGTCGGCGCATAGGCGCAGATAAATGTTATGTTGAAAAACCTCGCCTTGATGCGGATCGCAGCGAGACGCTCGTTCACAGGAGTGAACGCTAATACTTGGCGGCGAAGTCTCTTTCCCACCACGAATTCTACACCACGCGCTTTGCCGCGTGTCTGGCCACTGTAGTATACGTCACAAGGACCGATGGTCGTCTTTCCTTGCCCCGTCCATCGCATTTCCTGCAGGGCGGTGATGTCGGCCTTTGCGCCTACGAGGACATCAACCAGTCGGGCAGCGGTATCGTCCCTTGAAAGGGTCCGGACATTCCCGGTACATGCCCTAATATCCAAATCGTTATGCCTTATTCGTTTTGCCGGGTCGTCAACATTAAAGGGGGATCTCATCCGAGGCTTTGCATTTTTTTTTTTTCATTGGAATTAAGTTTTTTACGTGGCGGGTCCCAAACCCAGCGCACAACCCGTTTCGGGGTTTTGGAGAATATTTACACATTTATATAGCGAGCCGCTTGCTTCAAGACAGACGCCCGCTTGCAGCCGCACCTCATGGTGAACAGACGCTACGCAAAAAAACCTCGGTGAGCCCTTAAACCAAGTATGTCAGAGTGGCCCCACCGGGGCTCCCTCTCTTTCTGCCGCGAGCCTTGGTAGCTCCCGTTGCCCAGAGTACACGAACGAGGACGCAAGAGTCGGGATTGAGCAAGGTCACTTAGCAACCACACTCCATTACACTCCAGAAGCTATTTTCCTTCCCCTTAAAAGTTGGTCAATTAAATCAGTTAGAGGTCTATCTACGCCCAGATTAGTTAGAGCGGAGTTGATAGCCTCCGGGCTTATATTGTTGAAAGCCCCCTCAATGTCTAGGAGGGCCACGAGACAGTAGTCCTTTTCACACAGCGATTTCTCAATGACAGACACTAGGCTGTGCAGAGCGGTTTCTGTTGATTTACCCTTGGTGTATGCATGCTTGGTGTATGGTTGCTATCAATAGTCGTTAAGAGGTAGTCGCTTAGTATCCTCTCAAAGGTTTTTAGTACAAAGGACGAGAGACTGATCGGTCTGTAGTCTTTTGGCTCGTAGTGGGATGCCTTCCCAGCCTTAGGGATAAAGACTACCGTGGCGCTTCTCCAGGAGCCCGGAATGTGGTTGAGAGCCAGGCAGGCTGTGAAGAGAAATACCAGCCATTTAGCTGATGTCTCCAACGTGTTTATAAGTTGCGCGGGGATAATCCCGTCCGGCCCGGCAGCCTTATACGGTTCAAAGCTCTTAACTGCCCACCTTACTTTTTCCTCAGTGATGGGTATATTTACTGCCAGGTTTGTTGCAGGTGCTAGTGGTGCATCATGCAGATTCCCCGGAAAATGTGTACAAGAGCAGCTCAAGGGTTTCCTCTTCCGTGCTGGTCCAGGATCCGTCAGGTTTTCGCAAATAGCTGATGGTTGTTTGACTTTTCGAGAGGACTCGTCTAAGTATCGCTGTGTCGTCGACCTTTTCGACGCCAGTGCAGAAATTTCTCCACGAGGTTCTCTTCGTCTGTCTCAGAGCTTTTTTGTAGGCCCTTAGTTTAGCTTTATATTCGTGCCAATGAGGCTCAGAGCCGAAGCTCTTGGCCTTGTTAAATTGTTTCCGGCATGATATTCGGAGCGAGTCCAAATCGTAGGACCACCAATGTGGCCTGTGTTTACCGCGTGGTTTTGGCACTGGACAAGCCTGTCCTAGAGCATTTGAGAGCGCCGATGTAAATGTAGTAACAAGATCCTCCAGCTCCTCTACTAATGAGGGGGCTTGTGAGGGCAGTACTGGTAGGTCTCTGTCTAATATTTCATTGTGTAACTGCCAATCAGTGTTACGTGGATTTCGCTTTATGATTGGTTGTTCTACAATAAAGTCTAAAACCATTTCTATGTAACGGTGGTCGGAGAAAGAATGTTCTTCCAGAACCCGCCATTTTCTGACCCACTCATAAGCGCCTTCACTACAGATAGTGAGGTCTATGACCTCCCTGCGGGTCTTAGTGATAAAAGTAGGCTCATTACCCACTTTGCAAATCGCCAGGTTGGTTGTTAAGAGGTAATCAAACAGAGACTCGTCCCTGGCATTGATGTCGGAGCTCCCCCATTGGACACACCGAAAGAAAAGTCGCTTGTAAAACTAACATTTCTGCTTTATAAATTTTACATTTCAGCGAAAAATGTCGTATTAATATTGAAAATTATCAAATAAACAGGGTTCACGTTAAATTGATACGAAAGTTGCTGAATCAACATTAGCATGTATGACATTGTCATATTAATTTCTCATGTTAATAATACATTACTTCGAAAAGTTTTATTTAACATTAAAAATGATGTAAACAACCGATTTCACGTCAAATTGATAAAAAACTTGTTGAGTCAACATTAGTATGTCATATCACTTTCATATCAATTTCTCATGTTAACACACATTTCGACAACATATTGATATAAAAACTGCCAATCTCACATTTGTATAACATTCTCATATTAAAACGGCATTTATCACGTTCATAACACATTTCGAAAACCTGCTTCGCGTAAAAATCCTATGAAAATTGTAATACTAACATTTGCAAAACTATCTCATGTTAAAATTTCGTGAATTGACATGTTTTATGTTTATAACAAATTTTGACAACATGTTTCACGTAGCACGTTAGCATTTGTGTAGCTGTTTCATTCTAAAATGAAATAAATCGCGCTGCAGTTGACAATCAAGTTCGGTCGTTGTAAAATAATTTATTATCAAAAATAGTTAGCAGAAAACCAACTGTGAAAATTGAACGTGAAGTGAAAATGGGTGATGAATGTTGTTTATTTGTGGAAAGCATTTCGCCGAAAATGGAGGCCGCCGGCCAGCATATGGTTTATGTAGGAATTGGTGCTAATGGAGAAAATTCATATGTGCTACATTTATGAAGAAGCAACTGTAATAAATAAGAACTTTTAGTTCCTGTGTAATGCAAAATAAAAATACAGTTTGCCAAAAACTTCTTTTATGTGCTTCTAAAAACGTTAAGTTTGTCACCTTATGAAATGTATTACATTTATTACATTAAATATGTACCTATGTATTTAAAAAAAAGTTAATAAATTGAACAAAAATAATATCATTTCGATGTGATTATCATTAATTTTATTTGTAGCTTCAACGTTATTCTCACGTAAGTATCAGTATTACATACTCTCACGTAAATATACACCATGGTCATGTTCATTTTACGTTTTTCCTGTAGGTACATACATTTCATGTCAATTATACATGAGTATCCCTTCAATAATACATAATGGTCATGTCAACTGTACTTTTTCCTGTACGTTTTTACGTTTTATGTCAATTGTACATGAGAATGCCGTCATTAATACATAATGGTCATGTTCATTTTACGTTTCATGTCAATTATACATGAGAATGCCCTCAATAATACATGATGGTCATTTCAACTACACGTTTTTCCTGTACGTTTTTACGTTTCATGTCAATTATACATGAGGATGCCTTCAATAATACGTGATGGTCATGTTTATTTGACGTTTTTCCTGTACGTTTTTTGCTTTTTTTTGTGCATATCCATTTCATGTAGAAATGATATTTTCGAAATTGTAAAATTGACCTTTTTTCTTTTCAGTTGCATTTGGTAAACAAAAAATGTTAATTTTACGGCGGTTTTTGATATTTTTTTCTTTCGGTGCATGGTGAGCATTAGCGTCCGCTCCAATAATAAGATTACCCGTGCAGAAATTTGACACCAGGTCTTTCACCTCCGTTTGTGGTGGGGTTCTTCGGCGTCGTAGGGCATATAGACCGACGCCCCCATCAGGCGGGTGCTGTCGACCGTTAGACTGATAGCGGTAATATTACCATTGGTGTAGTTAGGTAGGAAAAAGGAGTTCAACTCAGACTTGACCAAAATACACGTTCTGACTTTGCTCTCCTCGTTGGCTCGAATGAGCTTGAAGCCCTTAGTCCCCAATCCGCAGATTCTCGAGCTATTGACCCAGGGTTCTTGGATGAGGACCACATCCACGTCGCCTTTAGAAAGACGACTACTTAAAGCAGCCGAAGCTACTTTAGATTTGTGCAGATTAATCTGAAGCACCACCAACATGAGAGCGCACAGACTTCCCTGCCGTCCCCATATCGTCGAGGTTTGCCCCATCCCGGAGGTTGCCTATCAACGACGAGTTGTGCTGTCTGTAGCGTTGGATGTTAATCGCTCAGCGTTGGCTGCTACAGATTCAGACAACTCTTTACATATTTTTGCGGCCTTTCTAGTGCTAACGTTTGCATTCATAACTAAATTAACAGCTGGTTTCATACGCTTCTTTTTTTGTAATAGCCTGGCAGGTGGTTTGTAGGTAATATCATCATCTGATGACACCTGATCATCCTCCATTATGGTTGGAAGTTTGTAATCATCATCCAACGGCACATTATCGGTTTTAGATATTGAAATGGGGAAATGCTCCGATTCTTCTGATTGTTGCTCTTCGTTGGCTGAAGTTATATCAAACATTTTATTAAAACTATATTTATTACGGCGTTTTGGTACGACTTTATTAATCTTTACACATTTCTTTTAATAGACCTTAAGGTAAGTGTTTTAAAATTGGGTTTCTTCCACAATACTGAAAGTTCACTAACGATAATTTGTGTTCTTCTTTTCTTACACTTTATTTCCTTTCCAAGGCTATTAAATCTTCCAATAACAAACTTTTCTTTGGGCTTTTTACATAATTCGAACAATGGAATGTCCACATTTTTTAAACGTTGTGTTTTGCTAGCTAAATTTTCTTTCCACTTATTACAATTCTTTTCAACATTTTTAGCACTTGTCTTAAACATTTTTACACAAACAATATTTAATTATCCCGATAACAAGAAAGCGACTTAATATAAAGGTTTTAAAAACAGATTTGAAATATTTATTTCAATTTCTAAATTGAAGGGTAAAGCAAATGTGCTTAAGATCACACAACTGAAGCATCTAACGGGAAAACGTGTGACTGTACAACAAATTTTTTTTTTAGCAGTTCTAAAAAAAAGTAATTTCGTTTTGCGCGGAAACTTTTTTGCGATTTCGCAAAAAAAAAAATACTGGGGTTCATACTTTTTTATGCTCTATTCGACTATGGTATGCCGTTTTTCGTATTTGCAAAAATTGTAAAAAGTTATATGCCTAATGTACAACTCCAATTTTATGTAATACGCCTCAATGTAGGCAACGCTTATATTTATTTTTGTCAATTTATGTTGCTAACGCCGAACCTTTTTAAAAAAGTCGGTTACTTTCGCAGTATCTTTGAATTGGCTGAGATTCAATTCACAAATAAATTTATCTTTGAATTGGTTTAGATTCAAATCACAAATAAAAAGTAACTTTGTTATTGAAAGTGGATTTGAAATCCAAAATTAATTGAAATCACGCAACCCAATCACTTTTTAACGGCACTACATAGACCTTTGGAGTTAACAGATTGGGACAAATACTTTCGTCTTCCATAATAAAATAAAATTAAAGAAAAAAAACTTTTTTAAAAATAAGCTTTTATTATTGGTTTATAAAATTAACTAAAAAGTAAAAAATAAATTCACAGTAAAGGAATATAACACTTTATAAGTTCATTGTAACGTTTAAAGATAATTTGGCTTCTTCGTCTGCCACAAAATAATTCCATATTGTACATAATTATATATTTCTAACATTAAAACTTTACACCTAAATTATTAAATCTACCAGTATATATCACATTGCTAATTTTATTAATAATAAAAGCGTGTTAAATTTTGATGGTATAATTAAGAACATTTAGGACCTTCTTTTCTATTTGATGGTATAATTAAGAACATTCAGGACCTTCTTTTCTTGCTATCGAAATTTAACACGCTTTTATTATTAATAAAATTAGCAATGTGATATATACTGGTAGATTTAATAATTTAGGTGTAAAGTTTTAATGTTAGAAATATATAATTATGTACAATATGGAATTATTTTGTGGCAGACGAAGAAGCCAAATTATCTTTAAACGTTACAATGAACTTATAAAGTGTTATATTCCTTTACTGTGAATTTATTTTTTACTTTTTAGTTAATTTTATAAACCAATAATAAAAGCTTATTTTTAAAAAAGTTTTTTTTCTTTAATTTTATTTTTTACTTTTTAGTTCAGTTTATCAACAAGAAATATACCTATAAGCTTGTGCTTAGAACATCTTTTTTCTTGAATTTATTTTAAATATAAAATATTGTTTAAATTAGTTATGCAATCTTTACTTAGTTATTTTAACATTCCTCATCCGATCCATTTCTTTTAATGCATCAACATTACACGGCTTCTTTGAAGTCAACTTTGAACAGTCAAGTTCTTCGATTCGATGGACCACCTACTCCAACCTTCGCTTTGTTTCTGCTACTCCATGGAGTACCTACCGTCAGAGTACTTTGCAATGTACTCCAATGTTGTTACTTCTTGGAGTATATATTGTCAGAGCGATAGTGTCGTGATTTTCGTCGATAAGGCAGGAGCAATGATCGGCTTTCAAAAAGCTGAAGGTGGTCCGATGAGGTATACAAAGGATTAGTATTGGAGTACTCTAATATCAAACAATTGGAACACATAATCCAACGATTTTTGCAGGGCCCTGCAAAAATCGAGAGTACCCTATTTCCTATCCAAAGAATACTCCAATTGGAGCATCAGAGTACTCCAAATGTAATACTTTTTCATATAAAAATTGTGCTCCAATTAACATTGCGATGTCCTAGGACTGGACCACCTACTCCAACCTTCGCTTTGTTTCTGCTACTCTATGGAGTACCTACTGTCAGAGTACTTTGCAATGTACTCCAATGTTGTCAATCCTTGGAGTATATATTGTCAGAGCGATAGTGTTGTGATTTTCGTCGATAAGGCAGGAGCAATGATCGGCTTTCAAAAAGCTGAAGGTGGTCCGATGAGGTATACAAAGGATTAGTATTGGAGTACTCTAATATCAAACAATTGGAACACATAATCCAACGATTTTTGCAGGGCCCTGCAAAAATCGAGAGTACCCTATTTCCTATCCAAAGAATACTCCAATTGGAGCATCAGAGTACTCCAAATGTAATACTTTTTCATATAAAAATTGTGCTCCAATTAACATTGCGATGTCCTAGGACTGGACCACCTACTCCAACCTTCGCTTTGTTTCTGCTGCTCCATGGAGTACCTACTGTCAGAGTACTTTGCAATGTACTCCAATGTTGTCACTCCTTGGAGTATATATTGTCAGAGCGATAGTGTCGTGATTTTCGTCGATAAGGCAGGAGCAATGATCGGCTTTCAAAAAGCTGAAGGTGGTCCGATTATGTAGACAAAGGATTACTATTGGAGTACTCCAATATTAGAAAGTTGGAACACATAATGCAACGATTTTTGCAGGGTTATTGCGGCAACAGAGAACGTAGAAAATATTTTGTATAAGTAAATTTTGACGTATGGAAAAAGCACGTGCAAAAGGAAATATTCTGTGAATAAATATTCAGTTGACGTGGTTTTCAGCATTTATATTGCTTTATTTTGGTGTTCTCTTATAGCGGCGTCACAATCAATGTTTGCCGCAGCATTATGTATTGACAGATGAGTTGAACGTGGGTATATATGTAGAGAACGACACATCGCGCATCACGAGCGACATCTGACATGCAAAAGTTGGCAACTTTCAACTTTGTATGCATGTAAAGCATAAGAAGAAGCATTTTACACTTGGCTCTCATATAGTTGATTGTGCCGCTGTTGCTGTGACGCATAAGTTTGCGTTAAATGCATGTACATGCGAAACTTGGATGTCACGCGGCTATTATATTTAAGTGTTTAGATTTGATTACAGACAGCCGTCAGGTGAAACTAAATAAAAGCTTATAAAAAAGTTTTTTTTTCTTTAATTTTATTTCTCATATTACATTCACACTTAATTCTAGCACTTGAATCACGCGAATGAAAACACAATCAGTAAAATCTAATAAATTAATTAGAACTGCGTTTCAATAATAATTAGCTGTTTCCTTTTTTCTTCAATTTAATAATTCAAAATCAGCAGAGCCAACTTTTTATGCATAATTGCTCAAAAGAGTGAAGGAATTAGCCGAATGTTGTATTCTTCAGCGCCATCTGCATATCAATATACATATAATGCTTAGTGCCATCTGCATATCAATAGACAATGCTCATAAGAGTAAAGGAATTCACCGCGTGGTAAGTAAAGGTACTTTTGGAATACACCACGCGCCGAATTCCAATCTTCTTTCTATGGCAATAGGGAAAAACGACTAAACTTGGGTGATGATTGGATTTTTGCAAATAAAGCAATATTTTAGATTTTTTTTTTTTGTATAATGCATTGTCAGTAAAACCTGATAGATGGTGAAAATTTCAAAACCCCAGCTCAACGGGGAGTTAGTTCAAAATCGAAGGCAAAATCTCTGTAAATTAAATTTTTCAAATATCTCTACCCATGCGCCACCTATCGGCATTATTTTTTTATTATAGTGCATTGGGGTATAAAACTAAACGATGATGAAAATTTCAAGATCCTACCTCAACGGGAAGTTCGATGAAAAACGAATTAATCGACACTGAAAACAGACCTTCGTAATTCTCAAATAAAGCGACTCACGCGCCACCTAGCGGGTCCAATTTTTTTTTAACATTTAGAAATTAATTAAGTAACACACACGTAAAATATCAGCCAAATCGGTCCATAATTACGATTTTGAGTTTTTATTACCGCTATCTCAGCCCCACCTAGCGGAATTTTTTTTTTTCAAAAATATTTCTTTTCATGGTAGTAATACATGTTACGAATTTCAGCTAAATCGGACCATAAATGCGAATTTTGAAAATATAGCGACCCGCGCGCCACCTATCGAAATTTTTTTTATATAATATTGCATTGTCATCGGGGTTATACATGGGTGCAGAATTTCAGATCAATCGGACACCGGGAAGTGTATCAAATTTAGCTTGCAAGATTTGTTAACAGACAGCCGTCAGGTGAAACTAAATAAAAGCTTATAAAAAAATCGGTATTTTGTACTTTATGTCAACCAAACGGTTATGGCTCGATATAAATACAAAAATTTTCATTTATTATGTTTTTAAGATTTAAAAATGTTTAATATACGCTTTTATATTTTTGTTTTGCAGAATACCATGCAAGCGGCATGGAAGTCACAAGTGGTAGAAATGATTTTGAGCTAGCGGGTAAAGGTAAGTGTATATATCAGAGGTATTCTGATTTTGAGATATTGACTTTTTCGCTTTTTGCCTAAAAACACCACGTGTGAAATTTCGTGGCGATCCGAACATATTCAATGGACCCGGAAATTGATTGAAGTTTGTTAAAATCTATTACATATATGAAATTACATATTTTTTTCTTGTTTTTAGTCGAAAAACACAGCTAAAAAATCATTATTGTTAGACACTGGAGTTATGGTGCCAGTGAAACATAAAATATACAATTTATGAAATAAAAACTTAATTTTATTTAAAAGGACTATACCTACTGCTCACTATATCTGCTTCAACTTTAGAGTATATTGCAACTACGTCACGTGTCGCGACACGCAGATAACTCGAAAATCTATACAAGATCGATTTGATCGAGAAAATCACATCAAATCACTGGCGCAAAAGTTTTTTCAAAAAAGGGACGTGCGGCACTCGGGGACTGCCGCGGTAAAGCTATTGCATATCACTTTTTATCAACTTATGCAATTATAATATTTATGAAAACTCAATGAGCATATTTATGACTTTAGATCAGTACAGCCTTAACCTGTTAACAGTATAGCCTATACAGCTCCAATTTTATGTACAACGTCACACTGTTAGTAGTATAGAATAAATGTAGGCAACGCTTACAGATCCAATTTTAATGTAATATAACGTCATACTGTTAGTAGTATAGCCTAAATGTAGGCAACGCTTACATATCCCATTTTAATGTAATGTAATATACAGCAGGGATGGGCAAAATTTTATTTTTGAGTGACGAGTGACACAAAAAAATAAAAATTATTCATTATTTTAAAAATTTTGAGTGATGAGTGACCGGTTATTTTTATTCATAAATATCAAAGGGACAAATAATAAGTTATTTTTATTTCAAGCGATTCTTGAATAAAATGACTTGTTATTCATCATTCAAGAAATGTTGAGTGATGATAAATTTATGGAATTCTTGAATAACGATAAAACTTCAATTTTAATCAGTTATTTACAAATGAAAAATTTGTCCATCGAGACCCCGGCAAATTATACCCATATGCGCAATACATTCGGCGTAATCTCGGGACCATTTTCTGGATCGTTTCGGGACTGTTCGGGATCGTTTCGGGATCATTTCGGTGTCATATCATATGGTGTCATATCATATGATGTCATATCATATGATGTCATATCGTATGATGTCATATCATATGATGTCATATCATATGATGTCATATCATATGATGTCATATCATATGATGTCATATCATATGATGTCATATCATATGATGTCATATCATATGATGTCATATCATATGACGTCATATCATATGACGTCATATCACATGATTCATATCATATGATATGACATCATATTATAACATCATATTATATGACATCATATTACAACATCATATGATATGACATCATATTATAACATCATATGATATGAAATCACATTATATGACATCATATGATATGACATCATATTATAACATCATATGATATGGTATATGATATGACATCATATGATATGACATCACATGATATGACATTATATGATATGGCATCACATTATATTACATCACATGATATAACATTGTGAACTATTTTGGGGCCAATTTGGGAACATTTTGGGGCCACTTTGGGATCCCTTGAAGTGGCTTTAGGTCACTATGGGATGACTTTAAGACCATTTCTGGGCCAATATGGGCAATATGGCTTAAGTCGATAGCCACAGGTCTATGCTGCCCTTGTGATCATAGCTCCGTACGGCACTTCATCACGAGAGCAGCCTAGCCTCTCTGGCGCGACGAGAAAGATCTCCCCCCTCCCAATGCAGGGTGTTATGCGAAACCGTGCCCATTGAACGTTTGCAGCAGGGAGGCAAATCGTGGCTGTATTCGAACGGAGCCTCTCTGATACCGGGTTGGGCCTCAGAGAGTAAGCATGGCCTTACCTCAGAGAGTAAGCATGGCCTCAGCAAAGGAGAGCTATCAAGGGGGGGATCGACAGCGATGGCAACTACGAGCCGGTCAACCAACCCTCTATCGAGTAAGATTGACTTGATGGGAGCTAGCACCAGTGCGGTTGCCAACGCAGCTAAGCGGACAACGGCGGATGCGAAACTCCCATCAACCGCTGATATGAAAACCAGTATCTTTACGTCTGTGGCAGCGGTCTCACGACCTGGCCTCGGAGTTTCGAAGGAGAAGGAAGCTGCAACTGAGATTTCGGCAAGGAGAGCGACCGCGATGGAAACTACGGGTCCGCACTCCCGGGAGGCATCTCTCCGCCGCTTCACATACCACGAGAAAAGATTGGCTGCAAAGATCCTGAAGAGGTATGAAGGGGTACCGCAGGAATCGCTGTCGCCCAACTCCAGTAAATCGGTAGAGCTAGCGAAAGCAGTGATACCGGATTTCCAAAATTCTTACATGCCAAAGAGGTTAAAAGTTAACCCTTTCAAGCGCCAGAGATCGGACCTGGAGTTAAATCCCCCTCCCAAGCGGCATCACAATACCCCTGGAGCGGGCAAACTAAGCTTTGCTGAGGTAACCAAGGACAGGATCCTTATAGGCGTCCTTGACCGAGGCAATGAACGTCTGGCCATCCCCAAGGACCGGTGGCGTTACGTGCGAAATGAACGCGGCAACATTCTTCTCATCGTTGCTCCGGAGTTTCCGGGTAGTTCAGCGAGGGTCAGATTAAATAACTCGCATGCGAGGATGCAAAAACCGTAGCACTGTACAAGGTAACAGCTGCTAAACTGGGTGAAGTCTACAAGGGTGCAAAGATAGAGGTCTTCGACTGGAAGGACATTCCAGCTCGTCCAAGGGCAAGGGCGTGGATTTCGGCCATCCCTGACGAACCCGAGAGAATTCTCGGGATGCTACGGCTAATGAATCCGCCCCTCCCAACGCATGACTGGAGTGTCAATCCGGTCGGGGATGCGGTAGGGCCCGACAGACAGGTGGTGTTCACCATGAATAAAGAGTCAATCGAGCCCCTCAAAAGGTGCAATTGCCTAGTACACTACAGCGTAGGCCAGATCGTTATCCACGTATATCGTGGTGATGCTCAGCGCGCTGCCTTCTCGGCTGCTCCGGGGGAACCGGAAAACGAATTACCAGAAGAGGAAGCGGAGGATTCCGATGCGGAAAGCATGTTATCCGCCACGTCCCTTGGCGATAGTGCTGTGAACAACTCGGAGATGGAGGACAGCCTACAGGACGAGGAAGTCCTCGACGTCACGGTGGTAGCAGCCAACGCTGAGCGATTAACATCTAACGCTACATCTAACAACTCGACGTTGATAGGCAACCTGCGGGATGGGGCAAACCTCGACGACATGGGGACGGCAGGGAAGTCTGTGCGCTCTCATGTTGGTGGTGCTTCAGATTAATCTGCACAAATCTAAAGTGGCTTTGGCTGCTTTAAGAAGTCGTCTTTCTAAAGGCGACGTGGATGTGGTCCTCATCCAAGAACCCAGGGTCAATCGCTCGAGAATTTGCGGATTGGGGACTAAGGGCTTCAAGCTCATTCGAGCCAGCAAGGAGAGCAAAGTCAGAACGTGTATTTTGGTCAAGTCTGAGTTGAACTCCTTTCTCCTACCTAACTACACCAATGGTGATATTACCGCTATCAGTCTAACGGTCGACAGCACCCGCCTGACGTTGGCGTCGGTCTATATGCCCTACGACGCCGAAGAACATCCACCACAAACGGAGGTGAAAGACCTGGTGTCAAATTTCTGCACGGGTAATCTTATTATTGGAGCGGACGCTAATGGTCACCATGCCCAATGGGGGAGCTCCGATATCAATGCCAGGGGCGAGTCTCTGTCTGATTACCTCTTAACAACCAACCTGGTAATTTGCAAAGTGGGTAATGAGCCTACTTTTATAACTAAGACCCGCAGGGAGGTCATAGACCTCACTATCTGTAGTGAAGGCGCTTATGAGTGGGTCAGAAAATGGCGGGTTCTGGAAGAACATTCATTCTCCGATCACCGTTACATAGAAATGGTTCTAGACTTTATTGTAGAACAACCAATCATGAAGCGCAATCCACGTAACACTAATTGGCAGTTACACAATGAAATATTAGACAGAGACCTGCCAGTACTGCCCTCACAAGCCCCCTCATCAGTAGAGGAGCTGAAGGATCTTGTTACTACATTTACGTCGGCGCTCTCAAATGCTCTAGGACAGGCTTGTCCAGTGCCAAAACCAAGCGGTAAACACAGGCCACATTGGTGGTCCTACGTTTGGCCTCGCTCCGCAAATCATGCCGGAAACAATTTAACAATGACAAGAGCCTCGGCTCTGAGCCTCATTGGCACGAATATAAAGCTAAACTAAGGGCCTACAAAAAAGCTCTGAGACAGACGAAGAGAACCTCGTGGAGAAATTTCTGCACTGGCGTCGAAAAGGACGACGACACAGCCAGACTTAGACGAGTCCTCTCTAAAAGTCAGACAGCCATCAGCTATTTGCGAAAACCTGACGGATCCTGGACCAGCACGGAAGAGGAAACCCTTAAATACACATTTTCCGGGGAATCTGCATGACGCACCACTAGCACCTGCAACAAACCTGTCGGTAAATATACCCATCACTGAGGAAAGGGTAAGGTGGGCAGTTAAGAGCTTTGAACCGTATAAGGCTGCCGTGCCGGACGGGATTATTCCCGCGCAACTTATAAACACGTTGGAGACATCAGATAAATGGCTGGTATTTCTCTTCACAACCTGCCTGGCTCTCAACTACATTCCGGGCTCCTAGAGAAGCGGCACGGTAGTGTTTATCCCTAAGGCTGGGAAGGCATCCCACTACTAGCCAAAAGACTACAGACCGATCAGTCTCTCGTCCTTTGTACTCAAATCCTTTGAGAGGATACTAAGCGCTACCTCTCAACGACTATTGATAGCAACCTTATCTCTAGCTATCAGCCTAGTATCGGTCATTGAGAAATCGCTGTGTGAAGAGGACTACTGTCTCGTGGCCTTCTTAGACATTGACGGGGCTTTGAACAATATAAGCCCGGAGGCGATCAACTCCGCTCTAACTAATCTGGGCGTAGATAGACCTCTAACTGGTTTAATTTACCAACTTCTAAGAGGAAGGAAAATAGCTTCTTCACTTGGTACGGTTGAGCTATCATGCTATCTCACAAGGGGAACGCCCCAGGGTGGTGTTCTTTCCCCGCTTTTATGGAACCTCACAGTCAACTCGTTGCTACGTGACACAAGCTGGGGGGCGGGAAGATAGTGGCATACGCAGGCGATTTAGCTATTGCATTCAGAGGCAAGTTCCCACAAACTCTGTGTGACCTGATGCAAGTAGCACTGCGAGAGGTTTCGAGGTGGTCCTCTCGCTGCGGACTTAGTATCAACCCGGGGAAAGTGGAACTTGTCCTCTTCACTAACCGGTACAAAATACCGCCACTAAGCCTACCAGAACTAGATGGCACGCGCCTGGGCTTGTCGGATAAGGCCAAGTTTCTAGGCATAGTTCTGGACAGGAAATTGAATTGGAAGGAGAATGTTCTTCAGCGCCAGAAGAAAGCTTGCATCGCTCTTTACACATGCAAAAGAGCCATTGGCAAAAAATGGGGGCTCAGCCCTAGAGTATGCAGTTGGATTCGTCGTATGGTATATGGAGTCGTCGTATGGTGGCCTGCGCTGAGCAAGACAACATACCTGAATCTGTTGCGGAAAGTCCATAGATCCAATATGATCTGTATAAGCGGTGCGCTTAGGACAACGCCCAACGAAGCCCTCCAGGTCATTCTGCGCATTTTGCCACTTGATCTGGAAGGGTTTCGGTCAGCGGCCATTTGGGGTGCGGGTACTATTGGACACTCCAGTATTCTGGAATCTTACAGCTTTCTCCCTCTAAGCACAGATTATTGTGCGACCACTACAGTCGGGGATAGCTGTTTCAAAATAAACACTCCCAGCAGAGAAGACTGGGAGAGGACGGATTGGTGTCCCGGAACAAATGGTGGCACTTCCATATACACCGACGGCTCGAAGTTGGACGGCAGAGTTGGAGGAGGATTTATTCAAGGGATTTGGACGTTGTGCTCTCCTTCAGACTACCTGATCATTGTAGCGTCTTCCAGGCGGAAGTCTCGACAATCCTGGACGCCGCGGCCTGGTTAAGCAAACGTGTTATCGGAGAAGATATCGCTATTTTCAGCGATAGCCAAGCGGCAATCAAATCCCTTGGCTCATACACGTTCAACTCTGAACTGACGCTCAGCTGTCGTCGATCTCTTCAGAAGATGGCCCAACAGAACCGCGTAAACCTCATATGGGTCCCGGGACATAGGGACATTGAGGGAAACTGTAAAGCAGACGAGCTTGCCAGGCAGGGCACGACCAAGCAGGTTCTTCAGGATAAAGAGCGCTTAGGTATGCCGTTTGCCACATGCAAACTAATGCTGAAGGAGCACACACTCCGTCAAGCAAACGAAAGATGGCTGCATTCCCCAGGGTGTCGGATATCGAAACAAACCTGGCCAAAATGGGATCTTAAAAGGTCCAGACGCATTTATGCCCTAACTAGGAGGGAAATCTGCATATTTATAGGGGTATTAACCGGTCACTGCCTCATTGGTAGGCATGCAGAAAGGATAGGTTTGCCCTACCGACGATGCTGCAGGAGTTGCAAAGATGATGAGGAGGACGAAACAGTGGAGCACCTCATCTGCAACTGTCCGGCTTTAAGCGGCGCGAGAACGCGCTTTTTGGGAGTTCCGTTCCTGGGTAGCATAAGCCAGATCGCGGAACTGGACATAAAGGACTTGATGGGCTTCATAAAGTCATCTAAGTGGTTTGAGGAGGAGTAACGGTGGCGGTTTAGGAGTGTCAGTCCCGGGATTATGCTATGTGAAAAATCCCAACAACTCAGGGATTTTCCATATGGCTGGGTCCCGGGACTGACTTTCCTTGTGTTGGTGGTATCACAACGGGCCTTTCAAAACTGGCCTAAGTGTGCCTCTGCGGCAGCCACTTGAACCTAACCTTTGGATCCATTGTGGTGGCTTTAGGTGACTATGGGATCACTTTAAGACCATTTCGGGGCCAATATGGGACAATTTTGGGGCCACTTTTGGGTCCCTTTTGGTCGCTTTAGGTCACTATGGGATGACTCTAAGACCATTTTGGGGCCAATTTGGGAACATTTTGGGGCCACTTTGGGATCCCTTGTGGTCGTTTCAGGTCACTATTGGATGACTTTAAGACCATTTCGGAGCCAATTTGGGACCATTTTGGGGCAAATTCGGGAACGTTTTGGGGCCTATTTGGGAACATTTTGGGGCCACTTTGGGATCCCTTGTGCTGGCTTTAGATCTCTGTGGAATGACTTTAAGACCATTTCTGGGCCAATATGGGACAAGTTTGGGGCCAATTTGGGAACATTTTGGGGCTACTTTTGGATCCCTTGTGGTGGCTTTAGGTGACTATGGGATCACTTTAAGACCATTTCGGGGCCAACATGGGACAATTTTGGGACCTATTGGGATCCCTTGTGGTGGCTTTAGGTCACTATGGGATCACTTTAAGACCATTTCGGGCCAATATGGGACAATTTTGGTCGCTTTAGGTCACTATGGGATGACTTTAAGACCATTTTGGGGTCAATTTGGGGCCAATTTGAGACCATTTTGGGGTCATTTTGGGGAGGGTCATACTCTTAGTAGTATAGCCTAAATGTAGGCAACGCTGTAATGTAATGTGTAGCTCCAATTTTATGTAATACTCCTCAATGTAGGCAACGCTTATATTTATTTTTGTCAAGTTATGTTGCTAATGCTGAACCTTTTAACATTGAAAAAAGTCCGTTACTTTCGTAGTAACGGACTTTTTTAATATTATTTAACAATAACATTTTTTCCATTTCACTCCTAGCGCCAAAGGACTGCGATAAAATCTATACAATAGCTTAAAAACAGTTGTAGCAACTACGTTTCTACAACTTGAACAGTCATATGATTGCTGGCCCCTACATGATATAAAAGTAGCTGTTAGCAACATTACGAGCCGGCGACTTTGGCCCAGACTGCAAGGAAATTAGTTACTAAACTTGGTTATTTATCTAAACTTCAATTGAGTGCAAAGGTCCATGAGGTACATAATGCCTGAACCAGTCTTTTCAGAAAGCTAGAACTTTTTAGAACTCACTTTTTATGCGGCGTAGTGTTTCAAGTAAAACTTGCAGTCTTTGTGACTCGCCCTGCTCATTTCAGCTCCACAACCTCCTTCCTGTCCACTCCACCTTCATCCTTTTCATATGCTTTTCTCTTTTCATATTGTTTTTCTAATTATCATCCATATCCCTTTCTCAATCACACTTCCAAAATGAATTAAAATTTAAAACTCTCATCAACACCTTTAATTTATCTCCATTTTCTACAAAAACCTGCTAGCTTCATTCCTGGTCCACGTGTTTATCAATATCTAGAAACCTTGGCCTTATATTGGAAAAATACTAAAACATCTTAAATCACTTGCCACCACCTTTCTTTTGATACTCCCCGGGTAGAAAATAATCTTGGCAAATCTATTCTCAATCTAGGCGCTGCACAATGGTCCCGATTCCATTTTTTTGTCATAAATTCAACCAATGCAGCTACGCAGTTGAAAGTTGACAAATCCTATAGCAATGGCATATGGAAGAAAACTAGCAAATATCTGATGAATCAGACCACGCCCACCGTGACTGCCAGTAGGGTGTCCCTTCCAGGTATGAAACAAATTTCCTTTTGAGATACGATATCGCAAAAGATGTAAAAATTTGCTTAATTGAATACATGTTAAGGTAAATTTCAAAAAAATAAGCGAATTTAAATTTCTAAAAACCAAGTTGGACACTAACAGGGTGTGTCGAAATAATTTTTTGAGGGTTTTCTTTACGCAAGACCCCTTAAAACTTGCGTGTTTCATAGCAGATTACGAAATAGTATAATGAGTAACGTCCGCAACGCAACTTGTTACTGAAAAATCAATAAATTCGTTCAAACGTAACATCCGCAAATTTAACACATTCTGTGCCAGTGAGTCACTGCACATGTACGTCACTTACCATGACATGAAAACATCTCAAAAGCGCCGTATTATTTTAGTCCTGATAAAAAATTCCTTAATAATTCAACGCGCAATATTGTTTTTCTTTTTGGGATTTGTGTTAATTTTTTAATTATTATTAAATATTTTTTAATTTTCCAGAACAAAAGTAAACACGAAATTAAAAGTTTGTACTAAATATACAAAAAAAGAAAATAAACAAACTAATATCTCATCGCTCCCAACGAAGACTAGCACAGTTCAGTAAGCGTGGAAGACTAGCACTGTTCGTTGTTTGCGTGGAAGACTAACACACTGCGTTCTCTGCGTGGAAGACTAACACAATTCGTCCTCTGCGTGGAAGACTAGCACACTTCAGGGGCGTCCTACCTTACTAGACTTCACACAATCTTTTTCCCCAATTTGAATTACCATATACCGAGAATATCACTTCTGATGTTTTCTTTTGAATCTTTCAATAACTCCCTTGAATTTTTTAAAAAATCTCTTAATAACAAAAAATAGAATAATTAAAAAAAAAAAAAAATTATTCGATCGGTCAAATAGTCCATGAAAAATTTTCTACTGTACAATAACATGACCATAACATCAAAGCTTTCATATTCTAGCCAAGGACTCGTGGCGCTGCAAAAACATCGTAACAGATGATGCAGCTTAAAAGCCCTAGTTACACATCGCAAGCGACAGATGTCGCTGCTGTGTGATCTAAAGGCAAAGAGATATGTATTCATACATATACAACAAAAAAATAACATCAAAACATACACGTATTAACGAACATAGTAGCAATTATCCCACGAAATCAAACAAGCAGTGTTGGTGTAACTAGTATGACACGCTGCGGTTAGAAATTCCTAATTTCTCCTCGGTTCAATGACCACTATAAAGGGAAAAATCAAAAATTTCTAACAACAAATACAAAGCCGTACGTCTAGTTCCTTAGCAAGAACGAAATTGCAATCACGGTAGCTGGTTTTGTTTGTTTGTGAGTTGTTGCTCAGTTTGTTCGTTAATAACAATAAATAGAATAATTTAAAAAAAAAAAAAAAAATTATTCGATCGGTCAAATAGTCCATGAAAAATTTTCTACTGTGAAAATTTGTAATTTGTTTGTTAATTTCTAGAATTTTTCGTTTGTGAGACTTGTTTTTATTTTTTCAAACACCCACTTCGAGATTGATTCCTTTTTTTTCACTTGATACGCAAATGTCGAACAATTCGGAATTGCTGAGATAGAAGTTCACTGGAAAAAGATCGAATTTTTTAAAAACGGCTATGAACGGCTATAAGCTTTATTAAGTACACTTTACTGAATAAGATATCCTCTTTACTTTTGTGAATCGTTGTGTAGTTATATAACTTTTTGTCTACGAAACACAAAAGTTATACAATTTTTTTAACTTAAAATACCTTTCGCAAAGCACTTCAAAGCTTGTTAAGAGTAAATTCTACTTACTTTTTCCTGTGTTATCCATAAAGATGTGGATTTGTTTTTAATCAAGCTTAAGTTTTCCACTCTTGAATAGTTCACAGCAAAAAAAAAAATACGCAAACCTTTAATATTATTGTGGCGAAACAGCTGACTTTGATGGCTTGTCAAAAACTAATGGTTGCCAGATGTAACGAATAAAACTGGTTTTAAGGTGTAATAATATATGTTCTTTGGAAAATGCATGCCTTTTTTGAACACTCAAAAGTTTAAAAATTGAGTTTATTGGGACCAATATGAGCTGGCTGGATTTTCCTACAATAGACAATTCTGCGTTGGGCCTGCCGGGGCCCTGAAATGGAAAGCGTATGTTTTTCAATTTACGGGCAATTTATGGTATATTCTGTAAGGGGGCTGCTTAGTTTTGCATACCTTGCACCTGCTTAGTTTTTCCAATCCAGGGCCTGAATAGTTTTTCTATATTGTTGCCACTTAGTTTTTCCAATCCAGTGCCAGGATAGTTTTTCCACGATAATAAAAATAATTAAAGTTGTTCATTTGCCGCACAAAATTCATGAGTTGTAACAGCTGAATGGATAGAGATGATGACTGTTATGTGAAGGTGCATGGGTTCAATGCTGGCTCAGGGGCAATCATTTTTTTAATTGATTCTTATATTAAATGTTTGTGAAATTTAAATTAAGTTGATCATTTGCCGGAAATATTTCAGTGATTGGAATAGCCCAATGGACAGAGAGGACGAATGTCATGTAAAGGTGTCCGTGTTCAATGCTGGCTGAAAGGCAACTAAATATTTTATTTCTTAGCTGGCATTGTCTTGGAAAAACCATGCTGGGCCTAGATTTGCATTACCCCACAGGCCCTTTATTAAAAAGCATTAACAAACACATAAGACCTTTTCAAATGCCTTTATTTTTTTATCGTATAACTATTTCGAGCTGATACAAAATCTTCCTTCCAAATTTAACTTTATTATGTCCAGCCATTATCGAAGTAAATAATAGCATAGATGAAGTAAAGTCCAAATGAAATCTGTTATCGATAAATATATCGAAATATCAAAGTCCAAATGAAAGCTGTGATCTTCCTCGTTCTTTTGATAGCAATTTTGTGCAAATAATCGAAAGTTTAGGCGCAACCACATTTCGACCGAAAATTCTGTTCTAATTCTAATCTTGGCTTGCGTCATTTATTAACGCTTAACCGCCTAGGCGATTTTGGCCGCTTCATATCAAAGTACGCCAGTTATTCCTTTGTAGCGATAACTGACGCCAATTGGAAACTCCAAGGAAGTTCAAGTCATCCTCCACTTGTTGTTTCCATCTCGTTCGAGGCCTCCCCCTTCCTCTGCTGCCGAATTCGGGTGTCGATAGGAAAACCTCCTGTGCTGGAGATTCTTTGTCGATTCGCATAATTTGGGCTTTAATCCGCTGAAATATGGTCAGGTCTGCGTAAAGCTCGTACAGCCCATCGTTAAATTTCCTTCGATACTCGCCGTTGGCATCGCGGGAAGGACCATAAATCTTCCGGAGAACTTTTATCTCTTGTTTGTCGAGAGAAGACTTTACTTCTCAATTGCCTACTCAGTCCAAAGTAACATTTGTTTGCAAGAGTGATTCTCCGTTGGATTTCTAGACTGATATTGTTTTCGGTGTTAATGCTGGTTCCCAAGTAGACGAAGTTCAAATTTGTAGCTATCAACGGTGACTTGGCTGACAAGGCGCAGGTGCGCCGAGTCTTTCTTTGATGACAGCAGATACTTCGTCTTGTCCTTTTTGAGCGCAAGGCTCACTTTTTTCGCTTCTTTATCCAGTCCAGAGAAGGCAGCGCGTACGGCGCTGTTGTTAAGGCCAATTATACCAATATCATCGGCATACGCCAGCAATTCCTTGTAAAGATTGTACCATTGCGGTTTAGCTCTGCTGCTCGAATTATCCTCTCCAGCATCAGGTTGAAGAAATCGCACGAAAGGGAGTCGCCCTGTCTGAAGCCTCGTTTGGTTTCAAAGGGCTCAGAGGTTCTTCCCGATTCTGACGGAGCTGTTGGTATTGCTCAACGTCATTTGCAAAGCCGTATAAGCTTTGCAGGGAAGTCAAATTTAGACCTGCAGAATGCAACTGCACAGTGTTACCCACAACATTTTTAGTTCTAAATAATAGCAAGGATTCCTTATTAAATCCTCTTTACTTTTGTGAAGCGTTGTGTAGTTATATAACTTTTTGTCTACGAAACACAAAAGTTATAAAATTTTTTTAACATAAAATACCTTTCGCAAAGCACTTCAAAGCTTGTTAAGAGTATATTCTACTTAATTTTTCCTGTGTTATCCCTAAAAATGTGCACTTGTTTTTAATCAAGCTTAAGTTTTCCACTCTTGAATAGTTCACAGCAAAAAAAAATACGCAAAACTTTAATATTATTGTGGCGAAACAGCTGACTTTCATGGCTTGTCAAAAACTAATGGTTGCCAGATGTAATGAATAAAACTGGTTTTAAGGTGTAATAATATATGTACTATTGGAAAATGCATGCCTTTTTTGAATACTCAAAAGTTTAAAAATTGAGTTTATGCCACAAATTTTGGATTTGGGACCAATATGAGCTGGCTGGATTTTCCTACAATAGACAATTCTGCGTTGGGCCTGCCGGGGCCCTGAAATGGAAAGCGTATGTTTTTTAATTTACGGGCAATTTATGGTATATTCTGTAAGGGGGCTGCCTAGTTTTGCATACCTTGCACCTGCTTAGTTTTTCCAATCCAGGGAATATTTTTTCTATATTGTTGCGACCTAGTTTTTCCAATCCAGTGCCAGGATAGTTTTTCCACGATTATAAAATTTAATTAAAGTTGTCAAGCTGGGTAGTGGCTTAAGGTGCTAGACCTTCTAGCATACAAGTCACTACAGTGTTGTGAGTTCGACTCTCATAATGCCGGGAAGAAAAGTCCTTGAAGAGATGTAACTCCAGTATCATCGAAACATATGTCGGCTTGTCTGGTTCCTGCAGCGCGTAGGTAAATTTTTCTCAAAAAACACATTTTCATACAATCCCGAAAATTGCTTGTAAATACCGTCGGCTTAAGGTGCTAGACCTTCTAGCAAACAAGTCACTACAGTGTTGTGAGTTCGACTCTCACAATGCCGGGAAGAAAAGTCCTTGAAGAGATGTAACTCCAGTATAATCGAAACATATGTCGGCTTGTCTGGTTCCTGCAGCGCGTAGGTAAATTTTTCTCAAAAAACACATTTTCATACAATCCCGAAAATTGATTGTAAATACCGTCGGTATTTACAGCAATAGACTACAAGTCAAAAAAGCAACAAAGAGTTTAAATGTTAAAAATGGAAAAATATTCGTGCTTAATTAAGTATAAAAATTCTTTCATAGGTTTCACACCAAGTCCTAAAAATTCGCAAATCTTTCATATAAGTTAGCATTCAAATTAAAGAAATGTTCTATATGGAAGTATAAATATATTCATAAATGGACACTGAGAAGGGTTTACCTTCAAGCTGGGTAGTGGCTTAAGGTGCTAGACCTTCTAGCATACAAATCACTACAGTGTTGTGAGTTCGACTCTCACAATGCCGGGAAGAAAAGTCCTTGAAGAGATGTAACTCCAATATCATCGAAACATATGTCGGCTTGTCTGGTTCCTGCAGCGCGTAGGTAAATTTTTCTCAAAAAACACATTTTCATTTAATTAAAGTTGTTTATTTGCCGCACAAAATTCATGAGTTGTAACAGCTGAATGGATAGAGATGATGACTGTTATGTGAAGGTGCCTGGGTTCAATGCTGGCTCAGGGGCAATGAAATATTTTATTTCTTAACTATTTTAAACTAGGCTGGGCCTAGATTTGCATTACCCCACAAGCCCTTTATTAAAAAGCATTAACAAACACATAAGGGCCTGCGTAAACTTTCCTTGGCAGGCCCATGATTTTAAATGGGAAAATCTAGTCAGGCCCTAGGCACAGTTTAACAGATTTTTTACCCGGGTCATATCGCACTAATGCCATCGAGGGCCGCTCCTGGTTGACAATTTAATCAATATCTCGAAAATGGGGTCTCATATTGGACTGAAAACTACACCATGTTAAAGCACTTAATGTAATGTTTCGGCCACTTCCTTGGTATTTGGCAGACAAATCCTTCACCACTCGTTCGCCTTGGTTCGTTTCCCTACCAGTTTCTGCTTGGCCAGTATATATTTGTCCATGCAGTGGATATGCATTTGTGGCATCGCAAATCCACCAAACCTTGATACCATATTTAGTAGGTTTTGACGGTATGTAGGTACTGCGTAAACCGTGTGCGTCCACGGTAAGGAAATAATTGTTCATCAATCGTCAAGCATGAGCTAGGCTTGTAATGTGCAGCAAGATTATTGTTCATCATCGTCCACAACTCACTGATCGGTGCTGCTTTATCAGTTAGTAAGCGTGTTGCACGAGTGTTTTTATCGTCAAATCTTAGGAACCGCAATATCGAACAGAAACGGTTGACTCCCATTGTGGCGCGATATAAAGGATAGTTTTTGACGCTCCATAAATCTTGAACATGTTCTCCATTGCTATGGTTCGCACCAGTCATAATAATTATGCCAAAAAATGCATACAGCTCTGTTATTGACACAGGCGTCCATGACTTAGGAGTTGTGTTTGGATGCGCATTGTTGTAAGCATCATAAGTTTCTTTTGCTAACTTATTTGTGTGGCGCATAATTATATCAGCCATTTGAACGTTCATGAAACATTTGAATGTTTGCTCATAGTCCGAATAATCAGGTAATATATATTTGATGCCCATATTGAATGAACACTTAATAAGGTTACCCTTAAAAATTCTTTTCTACAAGTGACATCTTGACTTTTCTCTAAAATATAACTATATATTTTTGGTGACCCCAAATACACGCGAAATATTAAGATGTCCTTAAATCATTCGCCTGTTCGTCCAGCAAATTCACCAAGAGGAGATGGCATTTCATCACAGCGCACAGAGGCAAATACTAGCTTTAATGAAATTGGAGCAGCAACGGTTTGCAAGTTACCTCCATTCTGGTCGGAACAACCTCAGCTAAGGTTCATTAAAGTGGAGAATCTCTTTCAACTTTCACGTATCAGGAGGGATGAGACGAAGTACGCGCATGTCGTCGCTAATTTGGATTCAGCTCATTTAAAATTTGTTGGCGACATTTTACTTTCCCCACCTGAAGATAATAAGTATGAAGCAATCAAGCAATGTTTAATATAATCCTTTGCTATATCTGAAGAAACTAAATTAAAAAATTGAAGTTCTTGACCGAAAATTCAATGAAGTTTTGCGCGGGCGAAGTAGCAGCAGAGAACGTTCAAGAGTAGGAAGAAATAGAAAGAATAGTAAGTCGAAAAGAAATGATTGGTGTTGGTATCATAATCGTTTTGCCGATAAAGCATCAAAATGCATTCAGCCGTGCTCATGTAATCAATCAAAAAGCTAGAGGAGATTTCGGGTCCTGCGACGCTCGAAATATTGTCAACTACAAGTCGCCTTCTAATAAAAGATCGTTTTTCAAATTTAATTTTCTTAGTTGATACTGGTGCTGACGTATCTGTCATACCAGCAACTAATTTAGCAGTTCAACAACTTACTAGATGTCCCTTAAAACTTTATGCTGTTAACGGTACGGGGATCACAACGCATGGCATGAAGCTTTTGGAACTAAATTTTGGATGGAGACGTTCATTCAATTGGATTTTTGTTGTCGCTGATGTAACTCCTCCTACTATTGGGTCTGATTTTCTTAAGCATTATAATTTACTTCCGGATTTACGAAACGGTACTCTAGTGGATGGGACAACGTCCGTTAGATTTAAAGCCCGCATCACAAGTGCTGCATCAGTTTCTGTTTCGCACATAACTATTAAATAATAATTCTGAGTATCAAAAGGTTTTAAGACAATTCCCTGAGGTTATAAGGGTAAATTGTTCTCTTAAACACTCAAAGGAAACTCTTGCTTTTCATTTTATAGAGACTTCTGGAAAACCTGTAACTGCTAAGGCCAGGCGACTAGATCCTAAACGTTTGGCAATTGCTAGGAAAGAATTTCAATTCATGCTAGATCAAGGTATCATTCAACCTTCTAAAAGTACTTGGGCAAATCCATTGCATATGGTCCCTAAGAAAAATGGGGACTGGCGTCCTTGCGGTGATTATAGGTTCTTAAATAAGATAACCTTACCCGATAAATACTCCATTCCGTTTATAACTGATTTCAATCATAATCTTCATGGCAAACATATTTTTTCCAAGCTGGATTTGGTACGTGCATATCATCAAATTCATATGCATAAAGATGATGTACAAAAAACTGCCATTATTACACCATTCGGACTCTTTGAATTTTTAAAAATGCCGTTTGGCCTTCGAAATGCGGCACAAACTTTTCAACGTTATAGGATGAAGTTTGTCGCAAATTAGATTTCGTTTTTGTATACATTGATGATGTACTTATAGCGTCAACGAACATTAATGAGCACTTACAACATTTAAAGATATTGTTTAGTCGTTTTAAGGAATTCGGAATTATTATCAATCCTGAAAAGTGCGGATTCGGAGTGTCCAAAATTGAATTTCTAGGTTTTGAAATATGCAGCGAAGGCATTTCTCCTATGAAATCTAAAGTTGATGCAATACTCTCATTTAAGAGACCTGAGAATATAACTGAACTTAGGCGTTTTTTTGGCAATGATAAATTTTTATCGAAAGTTTTTACCTGCTGGGGCAGAAATTCAAGCAAAGCCTAATAATTTAACCAAAGGTGCAACAAAAAATGATAAGACTAAAATTGATTGGACAGCAGAATTAAATGATGCTTTTGAATATTGCAAGCAAAGAATTGCAAATGCAGCATTATTAGTCCATCCTAATTCAAACTTTGAAATTTGCCTCAAAGTGGATGCCTCGAATATTGCTATTGGGGCAGTCCTTGATCAAAAAGATGATAAGGGCAGGAGACCCTTAGGTTTTTCTCAAGGAAGTTTCGCCATATGGTGGAAGCTAGAAATTTCATTTTATATACGGATCATAAGCCGTTGACTTTTGCCTTTAGGCAAAAGAAGTCTGATAATGCAACACCGCGTCAGTTTCGACATTTGGATTATATTGCACAGTTTACAACAGATGTGCGTCATATTTCAGGAAAAGATAATGTGGTGGCGGATGCGTTGTCCAGAATAGGTGAAATATCATCATTTATTGGCGCTTAACCGCCTAAGCGATTTTGGCCGTCGCCTATCAAAGCACGCCAGTCATTCCTTTTTAGCGATAACTGACGCCAATTGGAAACCCCAAGGGAGTTCAAGTCATCCTCCACCTGTTGTTTCCATCTCAGTCGAGGCCTCCCCCTTCCTCTGCTGCCGAATTCGGGTGACGATTGGAAAACCTTCTGGGCTGGAGCTTCTTTGTCCATTCGCATGACGTGACCCAGCCAGCGGAGCCTTTGGGCTTTAATTCGCTGGACTATGGTCAGATCTGCGTAAAGCTCGTACAGCTCATCGTTAAATCTCCTTCGATACTCGCCGTCGGCATCACGGGAAGGACCATAAATCTTCCGGAGAACTTTTCTCTCAAATACTCCAAGGGCCATCTCATCTTCTCTTGACATTGTCCATGAGTCTGAGCCATACATCAGGACAGGTATGATGAGAGACTTATAGAGCGCGATCTTTGTTCTTCGAGAGAGGACTTTACTTCTCAATTGCCTACTCAGTCCAAAGTAGCACTTGTTCGCAAGAGTGATTCTCCGTTGGATTTCTAGACTGATATTATTTTCGGTGTTAATGCTGGTTCCCAAATAGACGAAGTCCCTCACAGTTTCAAATTTGTAACTATCAACAGTGACGTGGCTGCCAAGGCGCAGGTGCGCCGATTCTTTCTTTGATGACAGCAAATACTTCGTCTTGTCCTCGTTGACCGCAAGACCCACTTTTTTCGCTTCTTTATCCAGTCCAGAGAAGGCAGCGCTTACGGCGCGGTTGTTAAGGCCAATGATATCAATATCATCGGCATACGCCAGCAATTGCACGCTCTTGTAAAAGATTGTACCATTGCGGTTTAGCTCTGCTGCTCGAATTATCTTCTCCAGCATCAGGTTGAAGAAATCGCACGAAAGGGAGTCGCCCTGTCTGAAGCCTCGTTTGGTTTCAAATGGCTCAGAGAGGTCCTTCCCGACTCTGACGGAGCTGTTAGTATTGCTCAACGTCATTTGGCAAAGCCGTATAAGCTTTGCAGGGAAGTCAAATTCAGACATGGCGGCATACAGGCAACTCCTTTTTGCGCTGTCAAAAGCGGCTTTGAAATCGACAAAGAGATGGTGTGTGTCGATTCTTTTATCATGGGTCTTCTCCAGGATTTGGCGTATCGTGAAAATCTGGTCGATGGTAGACTTACCAGGTCTAAAGCCACACTGATAAGGTCCAATCAGCTTGTCTACGATGGGCTTCAGTCTTTCACACAATACGCTAGAAAGAACCTTATACGCGATATTAAGAAGGCTGATTCCGCGGTAGTTGGTGCGGTTAGCGGGATCGCCTTTCTTGTGGATTGGGCAGAGCACACTTAAATTCCAATCTGGAGGCATGCACTCGTCTGACCATATTCTGCATAAGAGCTGATGCATGCTTTTTACCAGCTCTTCGCCTCCGTGTTTGAACAGCTCGGCGGGCAGTCCGTCTTTTCCAGGCGCTTTGTTGTTTTTCAGCCGGGATATAGCTATCCTCACTTCATCATAGTCAGGTGGTGGGACGACTTTTCCATCGTCAGGGATTGGGGTATCGGGTTCGACGTCTCCCTCGCAATTTAGCAGTGAGGAGAAGTGCTCCCTCCATAATTTAAGTACACTCTGTACGTCGGTTACCAGGTCGCCATTATTGTCCTTACAGGAACTTGCCCCGGTCTTAAAACCTTCCGTCATCCGCCGGATCTTTTCATAGAATTTTCGGGCATCATTCCTGTCAGCCAGCATCTCAAGCTCCTCACACTCACGCCTTTCGGCCTCACGTTTCTTTTTTCTGAAAAGGCGTCTCTCTTCCTTCTTTGCCTCACGATAGCGTTGCCATACACTGCGGGTTGCGCCCGTTCGCAACGTCTCCCTGTAGGCAGCGTCCTTTTTGTCCGAGGCAGTGCTGCATTCCTCATCGTACCAGTTGTTTTTGCGGGCTCGCTGGAACCCTATAGTGGCCTCAGCGGCGGTACGTAATGAGTGAGAGATATGCTTCCATTGCTCGGTTGCATCGTTAGGTCGAGGATTGCTCTCCGATAGCAGGTGTGAGAGTCGAGTGGAGAAATTGTCAGCTGTCTGTGTCGTGCGCAGCTTCTCGACGTCAAACTTTCCTTCCGTTACTGTGCGCACTTTCTTTGCTACACAGAGGCGTGTGCGTATCTTGGCTGCAACAAGATAATGGTCCGAGTCGATATTGGGACCACGAAGGGTACGCACGTCCAGAACGGTGGAGCTATGTCTGCCGTCGATCATGACATGATCAATCTGGTTTCTTGTTCTTTGATCAGGAGACAGCCATGTGGCTTGGTGTATTCGTTTATGCTGGAACCTGGTACTACTGATGACCATATTGCGAGCAGCAGCGAAATCAATCAACCTAGTGCCGTTGGGGGATGTTATATCATGGAGACTAAATTTTCCAACTGTTGGACCAAAGACTCCTTCCTTGCCCACCTTCGCATTAAAGTCGCCGAGCACGATTTTGATATCATGTTGGGGGCAGCGATCATAAGTCTGTTCAAGTTTATCGTAGAAGGAGTCCTTCTCTGCGTCGTCCGTCTCCTCAGTCGGCGCATAGGCGCAGATAAATGTTATGTTGAAAAATTTCGCTTTGATGCGGATCGCAGCGAGACGCTCGTCCACGGGGGTGAACGCTAGTACTTGGCGGCGAAGTCTCTTTCCCACCACGAATCCTACACCACGCGCTTTGCCGCGTGTCTGGCCACTGTAGTATACGTCACAAGGTCCGATGGTCGTCTTTCCTTGTCCCGTCCATCGCATTTCCTGCAGGGCGGTGATGTCAGCCTTTGCGTTAACGAGGACATCAACCAGTCGGGCAGCGGTACCGTCCCTTGAAAGGGTCCGGACATTCCCGGTACATGCCCTAATATCCAAATCATTATGCCTTATTCGTTTTGCCGGGTCGTCAACATTAAAGGGGGTTCTCATCCGAGGCTTTAATTTATTTTTCATTGGACTAAATTTTTTACGTGGCGGGTCCCAAACCCAGCGCACAACCCGTTTCGGGGTTTTTGGAAAATATTTACACATTTATATAGCGAGCCGCTTGCTTCAAGACAGACGCCCGCTTGCAGCCGCACCTCATGGTGAACAGACGCTGCGCAAAAACCTCGGTGAGCCCTTAAACCAAGTATGTCAGAGTGGCCCCACCGGGGCTCCCTCTCTTTCTGCCGCGAGCCTAGGTAGCTCCCGTTGCCCAGAGTGCACGAACGAGGACGCAAGAGTCGGGATTGAGCAAGGTCACTTAGCAACCACACTCCATTACACTCCTAATAGGTGAAATAACTGTAATTAATTATCAAGATATTGCAGAAGCTCAGAATGTTGACAACGAACTGCAATTGTTGCTACAAAATCCGAAGGGACTTCAGCTTAAACTTTTTAAAATTCCTGAATCGGAAGCTGAAATATTTTGTGATGTGTCAACTCAACGTATAAGGGCTTACATTCCACGGAAATTTAGAAGAAATGTTTTTAAAAAGCTGCATAGTTTATCGCATCCTGGTATTAAAGCAACGCAGCGTTTATTGACTCAACGATTTTTTTGGCCTTCTATCAACAAGGATTATAATCAGTGGGCTAAGCTTTGTTTAAAATGTCAAGCAACGAAAATTCATCGCCATACCAAGTCGCCTCAGGGTGTTTTTCCAGGGCCAACACATAGATTTTCAAGTGTACATTTGGACATAGTTGGACCTTTACCTGCTTCTGAAAGTAAAAGATATTTGTTCACTATGGTAGATCGTTTCACACGTTGGATGGAAGCTATATAGGGTTGCCACATGGCCTGGAATAAGCTTGATTGTCAAGATTTTTTAGGTCCTGTCAAGTGTCAAGATAAAATTTAGTTTGTCCAGTTAATTTGTAAAATTAAAAAAATTAATATTAAAAAATTTGTAATTCATTGCAATCGATAACCAAAAAAATATCAACACTTTTAATTTCCCCCCTAACTCACCATTGACTTTTTGCTTATTTTTGCCCATCACTAAAAAAATACAACATTAAACAGCTGATTGAAATTAAGCGTAAATTTGTCTGATGCGTATAGTAAACTTAAATTGTTTAATGTAATATTCGTTTAAGAATTTAAATTAATGTTGTTACAACATATTGAGCCTTTTGTCGTTTATTTACCATGGAAATAAACGAAGATGCCGGAACTTCAAAAAAAGGAAGATATACAACATTCTGCGATAGATGGATTGAAGAAGAAGAATATAGCAAATAGATTAAAAAAAAGATGATTATACCGCATTTTGCAAATTATGCCAAATTTATATTTCTATAAAATATGAAGGAAGTCGAGCATTACGCAAACATGACCAAGCAAAACGGCATATGAAATTAGCATTGTCTCAAAAATTGTCACACAGCATGATAAATTCACTGTTCCGGCAGACTCAAAGGAAGATTCACACATATCCAGGGCTGAACTAATGTCCGTTTTTCACAATGTTGTTCACGGGCTTAGTTGCGATAGCTTAGACTGTTAATTAAAACTAAGTTCTTCAATATTTTGCGACAGTAAAATTGATAATAAAATAAGTTGTGGCCGTACCAAAGCAGCAGCTATTGGCACCATACACACGAGAAAAAGTAACTGATGCATTAAAAGAAAGTGTTTACTTTTCGGTAAGCAGCGACGCATCAAATATTGGAAACGTGAAAACGTATCCATATGCCGTTCAATATTTCGATGCTGAAACAGGAATACAACAGAAAATTTTAGATTTTTATGAAGACCCAAAAGAGGCTGCCAAAGACATTTTTGGCAATATCGTAAGAATAACAACTGAAAATAACCTTAACATTCAGCAAATTGCAGCATGCAGTGCGGATAATGGGGCAGTTAATTACGGTGTTCATAATTCCGTATATAAAAAACTTAAAGAGGTAAACCATAAAATTGTAAAGGCAAATTGCAACTGCCATGTAATAAATAACTGCATCAAAAGGGCTTTAAATGCTTTATCTGTCGACGTAGAAAACATTGTGATTAAGACCTTCAATGAATTTAGCTCATCAGCTTTGTCAAATGAAAAGTTAAAGCAATGTTTTGAGTTTGCATGTATAGAATACAAGCATCTAGTTCGGCATGTTCCCAGTCGATGTGTTTCCCTTTTGCCAGCAATTGACCGATTATTACATTCATACGGTTAAAAGGTACTTTTTACAAAAGGGGAAAACAACTGCAGAAAAGAAATCTGGAAATTTGTATCATATGGAATGTCAGATACTGAACTAAATAATCCGGATGAAGAATGCATTTCTGAAGGTTTATCAGAGGCGTATTTGTATTTTATTCATAATGTAATGCATGAATTCCTATCAGCTTTACTAGCGCTTGAAAATGATTCTGGTACAATAATGGAACTTCACAGCAAAATGAGTAAACTTATAAATAGTCTTCAAAACCGAAGATAGGATTGTTTCTATGGAAGTCGAGTTTTGGTTATTTTTAAAAAAATATTTCAAACAATGATGTTGAAGCATTCAAATTAGAAGCAAATCAATTTTTAACAAATGCTATTTCATACTTGGAGCATCGATATGATTTCGGAGATGAATCAATTTACAAACACATATCAGTTTTAAATCTGAAACAATCTCTTTTGCCATGGGCTACATTAGCAGAGCAACGATATGATTTCGGAGATGAAACAATTTACAAACATATATCAGTTTTAAATCTGAAACAATCTGTTTTGTCGTTTTACATATATCAAATTCTATTGATAATGATATGTTATATACAGATCATTGCTGTCTTCGAGAAGTATTCAATCAATTGCCAAAAGATATTCCGCTTGACCAAATACGGTCTTTCTTTTTGAAAAAATGTGATAAAAATAACTTGACAATTATATTTAAATTGATCTCGATATTCTAAAGATAGGAATAGAATGGCATTTGACCTTATAATAAAACAAAACTTACATGAAATTTGTAAAAATTTTCAAAATTTTTTGCTAACGCCTAAAGGAACAGAACTAGTTAAGTCTGTTAGTAAAAGTACAAAGTATATGTGGAAAAATTAATATAGTTAAATGTGAATTAAATATAGAATTTTTATATTATTTGACGTATATTGAATTGTAATACGCTTTTTTTTTTTAGTTTTTGTTTAATTTGTTATGTTCTTATTGTTTGTTTGTTTTTTTTTTTTTTTTAATAAAATTTAGCAGTTTTTCTGTTCATTTATACGTATGCGTTATTTTTATTGTCAAGATATTTTTTTGAAATCAAGCTCATTTTAGGTGAGTGTCAAGCTGGCTGGCTTTTGGGATGTGGCAAGCCTAAAGCTATAGCATTGACCACAATTACTACAGAGGAAATCTGTCGCGCATTTTATTATAATTGGATTGCTCGTTTTAGTATTCATACAGATAGAGGAAGACAATTTACGTCCAAAATTTTTTCTACGTCGTTTCATCCGCAAGCAAATGGGATGGTGGAACGTTTAAATCGAACCTTAAAAGCAGCTCTTATTTCTCATGAAAATTTGCAATGGACAAAGGCAATTTCAACAGTGTTGTTGGGATTACGAGCTTCATTCAAAGAGGACATACAAGCATCAGCTGCAGAGCTAGTCTATGGTGAAACCATTAATTTGCCTGGTGAATTTTTTAATGATACTATTTCTGAGCGTTTTAAGCAATTTGCCACGTTTCATGGCAAAAATGAAACCAATTCCGGCAAGCAATCATTCAAGTCTCAAACCTTTTGTTCATAAAGATTTACACGATTGCACTCATGTATTGGTCAGATCAGAACATCAAAAGGGATTAGATTTTCGTTATAAAGGACAATTTAAAGTTGTGGAGCGGAACTCTAAATATTTTAAAATTCAAGTTGGTCAAAAGGAAGATACAATTTCCATAGATAGATTGAAACCAGTTTTTTTAGAATCGGCAATAACATTGAGTTACTCTAATGTCAAATCTGTATCGTTTAATTTATGTTAAATTATGAAGGGTGTAATGTGGTAAACACTCTCAATAATTTTCACTTTGATTTTAAAATAGTTTTATAAATTTTTTATCTTTGTAAACTTTGGCGGTTGAGAGAAAATTATTATTAAAAATTCTTTTCTACAAGTGACATCTTGACTTTTCTCTAAAATATAACTATATAGATAAATATATCGAAATATACCAAAGTCCACATGAAAGCTGTGATCTTCCTCGTTCTTTTGATAGCAATTTTGTGCAAATATTCGAAAGTTTAGGCGCAACCACATTTCGACCGATAATTCTGTTCTAATTCTAATCTTGGCTTGCGTCATTTATTAACGTTTCATATCAAAGTACGCCAGTTATTCCTTTTTAGCGATAACCGACGCCAATTGGAAACTCCAAGGAAGTTCGAGTCATCCTCCACTTGTTGTTTCCATCTCGTTCGAGGCCTCCCCCTTCCTCTGCTGCCGAATTCGGGTGTCGATAGGAAAACTTTCTGTACTGGAGATTCTTTGTCGATTCGCATAATTTGGGCTTTGATCCGCTGAACTATGGTTAGGTCTGCGTAAAGCTCGTACAGCCCATCGTTAAATTTCCTTCGATACTTGTCGTTGGCATCACGGGAAGGACCATAAATCTTCCGGAGAACTTTTATCTCTTGTTTGTCGAGAGAAGACTTTACTTCTCAATTGCTTACTCAGCCCAAAGTAACACTTGTTTGCAAGAGTGATTCTCCGTTGGATTTCTAGACTGATATTGTTTTCGGTGTTAATGCTGGTTCCCAAGTAGACGAAGTCCCTCACCGTTTCAAATTTGTAGCTATCAACGGTGACTTGGCTGACAAGGCTCAGGTGCGCCGACTCTTTCTTTCATGACAGCAGATACTTCGTCTTGTCCTCTTTGACCGCAATGCTCACTTTTTTCGCTTCCTTATCCAGTCCAGATAAGGCAGCGCGTACGGCGCTGTTGTTAAAGCCAATTATATCAATATCATCGGCATACGCCAGCAATTGCACGCTCTTGTAAAAGATTGTACCATTGCGGTTTAGCTCTGCTGCTCGAATTATCCTCTCCAGCATCAGGTTGAAGAAATCGCACGAAAGGGAGTCGCCCTGTCTGAAGTCTCGTTTGGTTTCAAAGGGCTCAGAGGTTTTTCCCGTTTCTGACGGAGTGTTGGTATTGCTCAACGTCATTTGCAAAAGCCGTATAAGCTTTGCAAGGAAGTCAAATTTAGACATGCAGCATACAGGCAACTCCTTTTTGCGCTGTCAAAAGCGGCTTTAAAATCGACAAAGAGATGGTGTGCGTCGATTCTTCTATCATAGGTCTTCTCCAGGATTTGGCGTATCGTGAAAATCTGGTCGATGATAGGCTTACCAGGTCTAAAGCCACACTGATAAGGTCCAATCAGTTTGTCTACGATGGGCTTCAGTCACTCACACAATATGCTAGAAAGAAACTTATATGAGCGTTTCTTTTTCAAGTGATCCAAATTTTGTAAAAAATTAACCGTCATGTCACGGATTTTATTCAAATTCGGTTTACACGTAGGGACTATAAATTGATTTGACACGTATTTTTTGTTTTGCCATTTTTTTCGATATTCTTCGGAGATATGATCTGTCAAAGCTTGGAATTTTTCTTAAACTAATGAAAACATTTACCTACACAATCTATCATATCTCGGTACTAATGCTACAAACTTTAACTTGAGCTCATTTGAAAGCTAATGAATCAGGCTTTGCGTTTCTTAGGGCCGTTATCTCATCTTACCTTTAGTTTTAAAGACCACTTTATCGGACAGATAAGTGTGTTTCCGTTTGCTCAAGTTACCTATAATTTATTGTGCAGATAAATTTATCCGCCACTTCATCCGCCCTTTAAAATTTGTTGTTAACTTTAAACTGAAGCATTGCCAGCTATGTTTCAGTTTTGTTTACATCTGACATTTAAATAATTTTGAAATTAATTAGGAAATATCAAAACGAAATATGCAAAACGGCGTTCACCGGACAAAGCTGAAGATAGGAGAGAACAGACGTCTCATGGATGTGCTTCAGGGCCTCCACATGGACCTTTGGATCAAACTGTGATGCTGCTAGGTGTCGGATCTCATCCCCATCATCATCATCATTTATTGGCGCTTAACCGCCTAAGCGATTTTGGCCGTCGCCTATCAAAGCACGCCAGTCATTCCTTTTTAGCGATAACTGACGCCAATTGGAAACCCCAAGGGAGTTCAAGTCATCCTCCACCTGTTGTTTCCATCTCAGTCGAGGCCTCCCCCTTCCTCTGCTGCCGAATTCGGGTGACGATTGGAAAACCTTCTGGGCTGGAGCTTCTTTGTCCATTCGCATGACGTGACCCAGCCAGCGGAGCCTTTGGGCTTTAATTCGCTGGACTATGGTCAGATCTGCGTAAAGCTCGTACAGCTCATCGTTAAATCTCCTTCGATACTCGCCGTCGGCATCACGGGAAGGACCATAAATCTTCCGGAGAACTTTTCTCTCAAATACTCCAAGGGCCATCTCATCTTCTCTTGACATTGTCCATGAGTCTGAGCCATACATCAGGACAGGTATGATGAGAGACTTATAGAGCGCGATCTTTGTTCTTCGAGAGAGGACTTTACTTCTCAATTGCCTACTCAGTCCAAAGTAGCACTTGTTCGCAAGAGTGATTCTCCGTTGGATTTCTAGACTGATATTATTTTCGGTGTTAATGCTGGTTCCCAAATAGACGAAGTCCCTCACAGTTTCAAATTTGTAACTATCAACAGTGACGTGGCTGCCAAGGCGCAGGTGCGCCGATTCTTTCTTTGATGACAGCAAATACTTCGTCTTGTCCTCGTTGACCGCAAGACCCACTTTTTTAGCTTCTTTATCCAGTCCAGAGAAGGCAGCGCTTACGGCGCGGTTGTTAAGGCCAATGATATCAATATCATCGGCATACGCCAGCAATTGCACGCTCTTGTAAAAGATTGTACCATTGCGGTTTAGCTCTGCTGCTCGAATTATCTTCTCCAGCATCAGGTTGAAGAAATCGCACGAAAGGGAGTCGCCCTGTCTGAAGCCTCGTTTGGTTTCAAATGGCTCAGAGAGGTCCTTCCCGACTCTGACGGAGCTGTTAGTATTGCTCAACGTCATTTGGCAAAGCCGTATAAGCTTTGCAGGGAAGTCAAATTCAGACATGGCGGCATACAGGCAACTCCTTTTTGCGCTGTCAAAAGCGGCTTTGAAATCGACAAAGAGATGGTGTGTGTCGATTCTTTTATCATGGGTCTTCTCCAGGATTTGGCGTATCGTGAAAATCTGGTCGATGGTAGACTTACCAGGTCTAAAGCCACACTGATAAGGTCCAATCAGCTTGTCTACGATGGGCTTCAGTCTTTCACACAATACGCTAGAAAGAACCTTATACGCGATATTAAGAAGGCTGATTCCGCGGTAGTTGGTGCGGTTAGCGGGATCGCCTTTCTTGTGGATTGGGCAGAGCACACTTAAATTCCAATCTGGAGGCATGCACTCGTCTGACCATATTCTGCATAAGAGCTGATGCATGCTTTTTACCAGCTCTTCGCCTCCGTGTTTGAACAGCTCGGCGGGCAGTCCGTCTTTTCCAGGCGCTTTGTTGTTTTTCAGCCGGGATATAGCTATCCTCACTTCATCATAGTCAGGTGGTGGGACGACTTTTCCATCGTCAGGGATTGGGGTATCGGGTTCGACGTCTCCCTCGCAATTTAGCAGTGAGGAGAAGTGCTCCCTCCATAATTTAAGTACACTCTGTACGTCGGTTACCAGGTCGCCATTATTGTCCTTACAGGAACTTGCCCCCATAGGGGGCGGTACTATCTCAAGCAATTGCCTGTTAGGATGTTGCGGTTTGCATCAATTTAACAGGAAACCAGTTGTACCTGCACATCATCTCATTATGCTCCCTAACTGGGAGCTTTTACGTCTCGTGATGTAAATGAGGTATAGGAGACATAAGGACACACCCCGTAGCAGTTCTGAGTGCGGTGTTTTGGCAGGCCTGCAGCTGACTCCATTGAGCGTCAGCAAGCCCCGGCGATGCATAGTTCAGGATCGGCCGACCAATTGCCTTGTAAGTTGCCAGTAACTTTGCTTTATCTTTTTCCCAAGTGCCGCCGGCTAGCGACTTCAAGATTTTGTTGCAGCTTTGTATTTTAGGGACAATTGCGGCTCAAAGGGCAAGTAAAGTGTGCATGGTGTCGAAAGTCACCCATAAGATTTTGGGGCGGGAGACAGTAGATAGTTTTGGGCCACCTAAGTAGATTTCTAACTCCATGTCCACTTGCGCTCCAAGTCGTGAATAGTGTCGCGGAGGACTTTGACGGCGATATAAACTCTGTGCGAAAATCAACAGTTAACTCTGCGACCTTTCCAGGTTTTTCATCGAGCGAGATTCGACTTAATCTACGGCGACACTCTTTACGACATGGACGCACCAAGTGAGAAACGAATTAGACATTTAGGTTGATGGCACTATGCTACCAACTGTCAGCCACTGACATAATACTTTCTCATTTGCTGGTCATGAGTCTGTAATGGCCTCAAATCGTCGCAAAAACATCCTCAAGTCACTTGCCGGCAGTATTTGGGGAAAAGATAAAGAAACGTTGCTGACTACATATAAGGCCATTGGCCGACCAGTCTTTGACTATGCTGCACACATATGGTCGCCTAAACGTGCATAACACAAACTGGACGAAGTTACAAGTCTGCCAAAATACTGCTATCAGAACTGCTACGGGATGTCTCCTCATGTCTCCTGAGTCTCACCTCCTTCAAGAGGCAAAACTGCTCAATGTAAGAAAGCACGCGGAAGAAACATACCCGCCCCAAGAAACATAACGAGACATTTCCGTAAGCATTATGACGAGATCCGGCATCATATTACCTTGCCGTTTGATCTACGGAATCATAAGCGAGCTCCAACCAATATCCACACTGAGTTGGTTGATACCTTTGTCAGATCTCGGCCTGTGAACCCCGTTTTAAATAGTCTTCCGCCCGATATTGCTGAAGAAGAACGCACCTTACCAAGGGAGACGATAGTCACCATGGCACAGCTTCGGTCTGGATACAGTGTTAAACTCTTACTTATACCCGACTAAATGACACCATTTCAAACACATGCCCTGCATGTTGTAGGACCCCCCATGATACCCTACTCTCTTCAACTGTCCAATCGAACCTACTCTGCTAACCGCTCTGTCCCTCTGATCCAACCCTGTTGAAAGTGCACGTTTCTTTGGACTCCCGTTAGAAGAGCTTGTTGAAGATCTTCGGAATGATCATACACTCTAGGCAGGGCAATGCATTGTTAACAACAACAAAAACTTTGACGGCGACAATGTCATGCTCCTTAGGGAGAAGAATTCGACAGGAGTGAGGAGATAACCATTAAGTACAGCTCATCGATGGAAGTACCAGCTGCCAATATCGTGCAGTCGTCTGCATAAGAAACTATCGAGACCCTTTCTAGTGGAGAAGGAAGTTAAGGAATATAATAATTAAACAACAGCGGGGAAAGGACATCACCCGGAAGCACCCCTTGTTTAATCTTGCATTGTTTTGTTTTTTGTTCCTAAAAACGACAGACGATTGACGACCACTCAGATAGTAAGCGGACCAACCCTTAAGACAGGGGGGTGAGTGATGGATCGTCCAAATCGGAAACCAGCTGCGCCTAATTGACTGTGTCAAAAGCTTGAAGATAGAATAAGGCCAAGTAGGACCTTCCTGTCATTAGACGTTTTCTACTTGAGTCCGTCCACTATCTGAGTGTTTATGGCATTGAGGGCAGAAGCTGTAGGTACTCCTAATTTTCCAAAAGCCATGTTTTCAAGCGCCTCTCCCTAGGCCCATACGGCGAACGTATGGGTTTGCCGACAAATGATTTCTGACGCATATATAGGGACGAGAGAGGTATTAGAAATATTAAACACTTCATCTGCAGGTGTCCCGCGATAGCCAAATCTAGGAATGCATCTGTAAATATTATATTTTTTACCCATTATTTATTTATTTACAATATTTTTGACTGAAACAAAATCAAATTGTCATTGTCATTGTCAAATGTATTGCCATTCTTAAAAAATTTTCATCAGCTGCAAGTTTTTTTTTATCGAGAAGATGAGAAATTGAAAACAATTAAAGGTCACTTTAAAGTGAGGAATAGTTTATCTGCCCGATAAGTAAATTGAACTTTATTGGGTGGATGAGATAACGGCCCTTAGTAATTTTTTTGCATCTGGCAATTTTTTTAATTTTATTATAATAATTGCGTTTTTAACATTGCAACTGCACAGTGTTACCCACAACATTTTTAGTTCTAAATAATATCCTCGATTCCTTATTAAACTCTCTGCAAAATCAATATAGTTAAAAAATGGGGTCTACGGACTTTTACTAAAATACATATTTATAAGACTTAGGCCATATATTTATAAGCCACATATTTATAAGCCATCCATCCAATAAAGTGAACTTTATTTATCGGGCAGATAAACTATTCCTCACTTTAAAGTGGCCTTTAATTATTTTCAATTTCTCATCTTCCCCATAAAAATAAATTTGTGTCATTTAAAAATCTACTACGTTCACTGTTTTTTTAAGAATGGCAATATATTTGACAATGACAATGATAATTTTATTTTGTTTCAGTCAAAAATATTGTAAATAAATTATGCTTAAAAAACAACGTGAAATGTTCACACTCGAATTTGAGCGCAAACATCCAAATTATGCTGGCCTGATTACCGAAGTCGATTTTGCTGAGCTATTATTAGCCTATACGTGGTTTTCGCACAAAAAGAAGTCGCGCAAATTGAACGTGTCAAGCCTAAATTGAAAGAGAATCCTTTGGGTATCTCACGAGATGATCATCTCGATTTCTTTCATTTTTTGAGTAACATCAATGATGTGGATACTGCATTGACGTTCTATCACATTGCGGGCGCATCAATTGATCAGGCTACGCTGAAGCATGTGTAAAAGCATGGGTGTAAAAGTAGGTCGCCTCCCAGTTGGTGCACCCTGGGTAACGCTAAATGACCTACATAGCCTACACAGCTAGTTTCTTGTATTGCCGGTTCTACGAGAACGGTACCAGTACTTGTGCTGTACCCATCGTGCCGAAACGACCCGGACCGTTTTCTTATATCGACCCGGCCAAGAGCAATACACTCGGGGTGACCCTGTCTGACATTTAGGCAGGGCTACACCTCGCTACAACAACAACAACATGTGGCCAAAACTGTTGCAATGGTGGTTTATTTCCTAGTTTTGGCTATAAAATACCACTATCCTTCTTTTGGTAAACATATATATTGGAAGTTTATTTTATGACTTTGACTTGACAAAATAAGAAACAGGAAGAAAATAGATTGACGCAGTTACATCCTTGTATATTAGTGAAACGTACGAATAGTAATAAAATTACTCTAATAGTTTCTAAAAAGCGCTCGCTTAATAAAAATTGGATAATGCCTAAACCATCAGAGAGAGAGGAGAGGCGATAGATGCTCCAATCCACATAGACCGAATCCGCATCCAAAAACAAAGATTCAGTCGTATTTATTTTTTTATTTTTTTAACAAAACGATATAAACTCTGTGCGAAAATCAACAGTTAACTCTGCGACCTTTCCAGGTTTTTCATCGAGCGAGATTCGACTTAATCTACGGCGACACTCTTTACGACATGGACGCACCAAGTGAGAAACGAATTAGACATTTAGGTTGATGGCACTATGCTACCAACTGTCAACCACTGACATAATACTTTCTCATCTGCTGGTCATGAGTCTGTAAAGGCCTCAAATCGTCGCAAAAACATCCTCAAGTCACTTGCCGGCAGTATTTGGGGAAAAGATAAAGAAACGTTGCTGACTACATATAAGGCCATTGGCCGACCAGTCTTTGACTATGCTGCACACATATGGTCGCCTAAACGTGCATAACACAAACTGGACGAAGTTACAAGTCTGCCAAAATACTGCTATCAGAACTGCTACGGGATGTCTCCTCATGTCTCCTGAGTCTCACCTCCTTCAAGAGGCAAAACTGCTCAATGTAAGAAAGCACGCGGAAGAAACATACCCGCCACAAGAAACATAACGAGACATTTCCGTAAGCATTATGACGAGATCCGGCATCATATTACCTTGCCGTTTGATCTGCGGAATCATAAGCGAGCTCCAACCAATATCCACACTGAGTTGGTTGATACCTTTGTCAGACCTCGGCCTGTGAACCCCGTTTTAAATAGTCTTCCGCCCGATATTGCTGAAGAAGAACGCACCTTACCAAGGGAGACGATAGTCACCATGGCACAGCTTCGGTCTGGATACAGTGTTAAACTCTTACTTATACTCGACTAAATGACACCATTTCAAACACATGCCCTGCATGTGGTAGGACCCCCCATGATACCCTACTCTCTTCAACTGTCCAATCGAACCTACTCTGCTAACCCCTCTGTCCCTCTGATCCAACCCTGTTGAAAGTGCACGTTTCTTTGGACTCCCGTTAGAAGAGCTTGTTGAAGATCTTCGGAATGATCATACACTCTAGGCAGGGCAATGCATTGTTAACAACAACAAAAACTTTGACGGCGACAATGTCATGCTCCTTAGGGAGAAGAATTCGACAGGAGTGAGGAGATAACCATTAAGTACAGCTCATCGATGGAAGTACCAGCTGCCAATATCGTGCAGTCGTCTGCATAAGAAACTATCGAGACCCTTTCTAGTGGAGAAGGAAGTTAAGGAATATAATAATTAAACAACAGCGGGGAAAGGACATCACCCGGAAGCACCCCTTGTTTAATCTTGCATGGTTTTGTTTTTTGTTCCTAAAAACGACAGACGATTGACGACCACTCAGATAGTAAGCGGACCAACCCTTAAGACAGGGGGGTGAGTGATGGATCGTCCAAATCGGAAACCAGCTGCGCCTGATTGACTGTGTCAAAAGCTTGAAGATAGGATAAGGCCAACTAGGACCTTCCTGTCATTAGACGTTTTCTACTTGAGTCCGTCCACTATCTGAGTGTTTATGGCATTGAGGGCAGAAGCTGTAGGTACTCCTAATTTTCCAAAAGCCATGTTTTCAAGCGCCTCTCCCTAGGCCCATACGGCGAACGTATGGGTTTGCCGACAAATGATTTCTGACGCATATATAGGGACGAGAGAGGTATTAGAAATATTAAACACTTCATCTGCAGGTGTCCCGCGATAGCCAAATCTAGGAATGCATCTGTAAATATTATATTTTTTACCCATTATTTTTTTATTTACAATATTTTTGACTGAAACAAAATCAAATTGTCATTGTCATTGTCAAATGTATTGCCATTCTTAAAAAATTTTCATCAGCTGCAAGTTTTTTTTTATCGGGAAGATGAGAAATTGAAAACAATTAAAGGTCACTTTAAAGTGAGGAATAGTTTATCTGCCCGATAAGTAAATTTAACTTTATTGGGTGGATGAGATAACGGCCCTTAGTAATTTTTTTGCATCTGGCAATTTTTTTAATTTTATTATAATAATTGCGTTTTTAACATTGCAACTGCACAGTGTTACCCACAACATTTTTAGTTCTAAATAATATCCTCGATTCCTTATTAAACTCTCTGCAAAATCAATATAGTTAAAAAATGGGGTCTACATACGGACTTTTACTAAAATACATATTTATAAGACTTAGGCCCATTATCTCATCCATCCAATAAAGTGAACTTTAAAGTGGCCTTTAATTATTTTCAATTTCTCATCTTCCCCATAAAAATAAATTTGTGTCATTTAAAAATCTACTACGTTCACTGTTTTTTTAAGAATGGCAATATATTTGACAATGACAATGATAATTTTATTTTGTTTCAGTCAAAAATATTGTAAATAAATTATGCTTAAAAAACAACGTGAAATGTTCACACTCGAATTTGAGCGCAAACATCCAAATTATGCTGGCCGGATTACCGAAGTCGATTTTGCTGAGCTATTATTAGCCTATACGTGGTTTTCGCACAAAAAGAAGTCGCGCAAATTGAACGTGTCAAGCCTAAATTGAAAGAGAATCCTTTGGGTATCTCACGAGATGATCATCTCGATTTCTTTCATTTTTTGAGTAACATCAATGATGTGGATACTGCATTGACGTTCTATCACATTGCGGGCGCATCAATTGATCAGGCTACGCTGAAGCATGTGTAAAAGCATGGGTGTAAAAGTAGGTCGCCTCCCAGTTGGTGCACCCTGGGTAACGCTAAATGACCTACATAGCCTACACGGCTAGTTTCTTGTATTGCCGGTTCTACGAGAACGGTACCAGTACTTGTGCTGTACCCATCGTGCCGAAACGACCCGGGCCGTTTTCTTATATCGACCCGGCCAAGAGCAATACACTCGGGGTGACCCTGTCTGACATTTAGGCAGGGCTACACCTCGCTACAACAACAACAACATGTGGCCAAAACTGTTGCAATGGTGGTTTATTTCCTAGTTTTGGCTATCACGGGACACTTGCAGTTGAAGTTTTTATTATTTTCGATTTCTCACTCGTCCCTAAATCTGCGTCAGAAATAATTTGTCGGGAAACCCATACGTTCACCGTATGGGCCTAGAGAGATAACGCCTCCTAGGACCATAAGGACACATCTACGTAAACATTTTAATGGGATCCGACACCTAGCAGCATCGCCGCTTGGTCCAAAGATCCATGTGTAGGCACATTCATGAGACGTCTGTTGGCCTTTTTGCATACTCCAACACTTTTTGTTGCTGACGAGGAGCGTCATCTTCCTAGAGAAATAAGGATCACTCTTACTTATCCAGCCTGAACCCCTGCCAAATTAGAGGCCGGCATGCGGCTCGTCTCCTCATAACACCAACTGTTTATTCACCTGCTCTTCGGAGCCCACTCTTCTAACACCCATTTCCTTTGGTATAACCCTGTAAAAACTGCTGGTTTCTTAAGACTCCCGTTAGAAGTCATTGATGACAATTTCGGGCAAGGAAATGTACACGCTTGGGCAGGGGGTAGCTTCGTTACAACAACGACAAAAAAACGGGCGCTTTAGACTAATGATCACTTATCATTAAAGTGAGGCCAAGCCTATCTGGACACCTCACATTTAGGTTCCAGTGCCCACCTCACATTAGCCTTTTCGGTGAAAACCGAGTGAAGTTTGTGTCTCTCATAGCAAGAGAAGTAGAAGTATGTGTCAATTGACTCGTCTGCAGCAGTCCAGTGGATTCCCTCGCCAGCTCATTAGCGGCGCAGTTCCCTGGTAGACCACTACGGCCCGGGACCCACATCACTGTTGTGGTGCACCTCAAAGCTAAGCCGTCTAAGGGAAACGTCCGGCAGGGGCGCAAGTACTACTGGACACTCCAGTATTCTGCGATCCTACAGTTTTCTTCCGCTGGGCACAGATCTCTGTGCGACCACAATAATCGGAGATAGCTGTTTCAAAATAAACATTGAAGAATGGAAGAGGATGGATCGGAGTCCCGCTACTCATGGCGGCATTTCCATTTTTACCGACGGCTCGAAGTTAGACGGCAGAGTTGGAGGAGGGGTTTATTCACAGGACCTGAACCTCGAGCTCTCCTTCAGACTACCTGATCACTGCAGCGTCTTCCAGGCGGAGGTCACGGCAACTCTGGACGCCGCGCCCTAGATAAGCAAACGTGGTATCGGAGAAGATATCGTTATTTTCAGCGACAGCCAAGCGGCCATCAAACCCTTTGGCTCGTACTCGCCCAACTCTGAACTAACGCTCACCTGTCGTCGATCTCTTCAGAAGATGGCCCAACAGAACCGCGTCCCGGGACATAGAGACATTGAGGGAAACTGTAAGGTAGACGAGCTTGCCAGGTAGGGCACTACCAAGCAGGTTCTTCAGGATAAAGAGAGTTTAGGTATGCCGTTTGCCATATGCAAGCTAATGCTGAAGGAGCACACACTCCGTCAAGCCAACGAAAGACGGCTGCAATCAACAGGGTGTCGGATATCCCAACAAACATGGCCAAAATGGGATCTTAAAAGGTCTACACCAGTGGTGGCCAAAATGCTAACTTCGAATGTACGTGTGCATAGGGGTTATGCGTTTTTGGACACCACTGCTCTAGACGCATTTATGCCCTAACTAAGAGAGAAATCTCCATATTGGTAATGGTATTAACCGGTCACTGTCTCATTGGTAGGCACGCAGAAAGGCTGTGTACCCTACCGTCGATGCTGTAGGAGTTGCAAAGATGATGAGGAGGAGGAAACTTTGGAGCTCTTCATCTGCAACGGTCGGCTATAAGCGGCGCGAGAATACGCTTTTTAGGAGCTTCCTTCTTGGATAGCCTACGCCATGTCACGGATCTAGGTATAAAGGACCTGCGGTGTACTAGCAACACCTTATTTGTGGCTTTAATTGCAATAAAACGAAATTATTTAATTGCATTTTTTTGTCGTTTTGATATTTTTTCAAAATAATTTAAATGTAATTGTTGAAGACATGGATGAAGACCTCATTCATTTTGATTAATTATACACTTTAAAACTTACCTACTAAAATGAATTTTAAAATTGTTGAATTTGTACCCACTTGAATTTATTGAATTGAATTGCTACTTAAAATCGAAATTATACTTACCTTGTTAAATACGATCATATATACTTACCTTTACTTTTAAATACTTACCTTCCTTACCATGTGCATCCATACTTACCCTAAATTAAACTTACCTGTGAATTCGACCCATCCTAATGTAAAATCTTAAATTGGAAAACTACAGCTTCTTTTCTATTTACTTACCTTTTTACTTACCCTTTCTATATACATATATGTACATATGTATGCTCACGGCACAGCTTAGCGGGCGGTCATCGATGGCCGCTCAGTTCAGTTGTCGTTGAGCGCGCGGTTGATTACCTACCTTCCCACCTAAAAGTAAAGTGATTAAAAAGAAAGATTTGTGAACTAAAGAAAAGTTATTAAATTAAATATTAAATTATTAAAACTAAAAACTAAATCGAGTTTTCTTTTATAAAGAAATAAGTGCAGCAGTGGTGAGTGCCCCTACCCAAACATTCAGTGTAATCCTATACATGGTCCTCTCGGTGCCAAAGTGAACCAGCGAAATAAAATTTAGAAAAAATTTGCAAGAAAAAAAAAAATTTAAGCAAATACAGTGCGCAACCAACTTCGCTAGGGTGTTGCTAAAAAACAAACAAAAAATTTTTAAAGTTGAAAAAAATTATATTAAAACTGGCAATTGTGCTAAATAAATAAAATACTGTGAAAATATAGTGAAAACTGTGAAAGAAGAAAAAAGTTAGAAAAAAAAGATTCGAAAAGCCTGAAAGGAAAGGTGAAGAACAAAAAAAAAACCTGAAAATAGAAGAAGTCATAAAAATTAAAAAACAAAAAAAAGCGAAATTATTAAAAGTGGGTGCTCCAAAAAAAACCTGAAAATAAAAAAAAATATAAAAAAAAATTATTATAAATTTGAAAAAGTGGTATATTTAAAAAAGGCATTAGGGTGCTCCGCAAAAAAAAATGCTGCAAATAGAAAGGTGAAAAAATACCTGCAAATAAAAAGTGAGAAAAACAGAAAATATACAGTAAAAAAAAAAATATATATATATCAAAATTCGTAAAGAAAAACCTGAAAAGGAAAAAATTGATTAAAAGGTTGTGTTTTGAACAAAAATTTGAAAAATAAAGGTAAAAGTGGAAAAGGTTAAAGAAAACTTACCTGGGAAAAAAAAAGAAAAATTTACAATATACTGTTGACCTGAATAGAAAAAATTTAAATTTGGTGACTGAAAGAAAAAAAAAACGGTCGCTAAACCACCTATAAAATAAACGGGACCTGAAGGAATTTCCACCGAGGAAGTACAGGCAGCCCAAAAACATCATCAGGAAAGCCGCAACACACATCCCCCGTTACCAGAAAATCAGCAGCAGTCCATAGCAAAACAGGTAGTCAGGTACCAGAAACAAAGTAAGTTCCGTTAAAATTTTCTTCTCTCACATACATACCCTATATTCAGATTTATATAACTTAGCGGTTATTTAAAGCAGTAGACGAGAAACTTCTTACGTTCTCGATTTATGCTGAAAAAACCACAAACTTACATACTCGACCCCTCTAATCCGCTAAGACATATAAATCCAATACATATATATACACCCTCATATATTACTTACATATTTCGCGCTTTTTCACCTTACCCTTTTACCGCATACGTCCCGCTATTAGTTCACAAACCTCGCAGCCACATAAGAACCCCGCTATAACGCGACAACAAAAGCTCCATCGCACTGCACCCAGCGCCAAATATTGCTTCCTCTCTTCCCACTCATTCTCTTAACCATTTTCCTTTGTTGAGTAACTAGCCAGTAGCAACAGTTGCATTTTACCTATATCTATTTACTTGTACTCAGATGCGCTGAGACAGGTACATACCAATAAGTACAGCTGCGAAAAAAGGCACAGTGGGCCGAAATTCATAAAAACGGTCTCAAAATACAGTGGGAAAAACACATTAAAAAAGAAGCAAATTATTGTTTTAAATTAAAATAAATAAAAACCCAAGTAGTTAAATATTTCTAAAAATTTATTATCTCTTGTGTACTCCTTTATACACATTCCCATTAAATATTTGTGTACCTCTTATACACCTTTCCAAAAATAGTTGTGTACTCCTTATACACATTTTCTAAATATTTTTGTGTACCTCTTATACACTTTTCCAAAAATATTTGGGTACTCCTTATACACATTTACCAAATATTCCTCTGTACTCCTAAGACACCTATTTTTTTTCTCCCTCTCTCCTTTCTGTAAAATACCCCAAGAAAAATGGCTGAAGATAAAGTTGAAAAAAATATAAATCTCCAACCACCCCAACAAGGACCTAGAACACGGTCGAAATCTCAAGCGGAAGAGGAAGAATTAGCGCAGATTTTGAAGAAATCCCTGTTCGAGTTAACAAAACTCGAAAAATTCTGCGAGAAATGGTGGAACATCGATGAGACAACCCACACAAAACCCAGTCTGCAGACGTACTTAGAGGAACTCAACAGGCATATAGCAGCAGTAGAACGGTCATACGAAGCAGCTCACCTGAATCTCACGGATGAACGGTCCCTCACAACCCTGACCGAAAGATATGACAAGGCAATGGAGGACAACATGCTCACAAGGGCCCGAATGAACGAACAGCTCGCGATACTGGAACCAAGTCCGATGATACAAATTCAACAAACGGCAGTAGCAGCACCGGCAACCTCCGAACCCTACCTCAAAGTCCCCGCATGTGACACGGAAGTATTCCACGGAGGATACGATACTTGGCCATCCTTCAGAGATATGTTCACGGCAGTGTACATAAATCACCCCAAACTTTCTCAAGTGCAAAAATTATATCACTTAAGACAAAAAACCCGTGGAAAAGCGCATCTCATTATACAAAAATACCCTCTTAATGACCAAAATTTTGAACTAGCTTGGGGGGCCCTTAAGTCTAGATACGAGAACCGTAGAATTCTCGTAGACAATCAACTCAAAACCCTTTTTACTCTTCAGCCTATATTCTATGAAAGTGGGGAAAGAATACAAGAAGTTCAGACTACAATAAATAACTGTCTCTCAACCCTAAATTCCAACAACGTACCCACTAGCAATTGGGACCCTATCCTCATATACTTATGTTCATCTAAGCTTCCCGATGAAACCCTAGCGCTATGGGAACAATCTCTTGAGTCTAGGAAAGAATTACCCTTATGGTCGGAAATGGACAAATTCCTCACGGCCAGATATGAAGTTGTAGAACGGCTCGGTACTTATAGACCGAGCAAACCTCGGACCTCAAACTCGAGCTTCAATAACCGAGCGTCAACACCCCATAATAATAGTTTCAGAAACAAGTCCCTCTCGTATCATAGCGAGCAAGCGCGACAGGTATCCTGCAAGTTATGCAATTCCAACCATTCGATGATGAATTGCGTCAAATTCAAGCAATTATCGGTGGCAGAACGGAATAAATTTGTAACTGACAATAAATATTGTAAGAATTGTTTGGCCTTTTCCCATCTAGAGTCTGAATGTGCTAGCAATTTCAAATGCGTATATTGCCAAAAGCGGCACCACTCCCTGCTACACTACCAAACACCTCGGCCAACTAACCCCAACACTTCTCGACAACCTCCAAAAAGAAATCCCTTCAAGGACCCGCCTCAATATACCAATGTCTATGAAAAACCTTCTACCTCTAAACAGTCAATGCAGTCGCAAGACTCGCGGACTGAAGCCTCTTCCTCGAATCAAACCACAGTTCTTTCGCACTTCTCTGCCAATAAAGAAAGAACATTGTTGCCCACAGCGATAGTTCCGGTTCTCCATAGAGGAGAAATCTTCAAAATCCGGGCGTTGGTAGACCAGGGTTCCCAGAAATCGTTCGTTTCCTCCAAAATCCAAAAATTACTCGGTTTACCCACAAATAAAATAAGTTACCAAATACTAGGTATGGGCGGACGAGTTGTGCAAAATTCCAACAAAATCTGTTCTCTAACAATTTGTTCCTCGGATTCAAAGACCCAAATCCGGACCCAAGCGATAGTTCTTCCGCAATTAACCCACTTCCTGCCCTCTTCTAAAGTAGCAATAGAGGATCTTACAAAATTTTCATCGCTTACATTAGCGGACCCCAACTTCTTTGCTCCAGGTAGAATTGATATGGTGATTGGTAGTGACATACTCCCACAAATTCTCCTTCAAGGTCTCGAAACCAACATCGCTGGTAGCCTCATAGCTCAAAACACTATATTCTGATGGATATTAAGTGGACCAATAACTGAGCAAATTTCGTCCTTTTCTACTAACATACGTGAAAAGCCTGATGACTCCCTTAATGAACTCCTTAAAAATTTCTGGGAGCAAGAAGAAGTTCATTCCACCACGCCCCTGACAGATGAAGACACGTTTTGCGAAGAGCTTTACAAAAAGACCACCAGTAGACAAGCAGATGGTCGCTATATGGTTAAACTCCCGTTCAAGCAAAATTTTCCTGAAAAAATAGCCCTCGGCCACTCACGACCCGCTGCTCAGCAACAATACATAAGTATAGAACGCAGCCTACAAAAGAAACCAGAACTCAAAGAAAAGTATTACGAAGTTCTGGAGGAATATTTAACCATGAATCACATGGAGCCCACTTCCCCCCTTGAAATTATTAAGGAAGGAAAATATTATTCCTTCTATTTACCCCATCATGCGGTTATAAAACCGGATAGCAAAACCACTAAAGTTCGAGTGGTCTTCAATGCCTCTAAACTCTCGCATTCAGGAAGTTCCCTGAACGACGTGTTACACACTGGCCCCACTCTGCAAAACGACTTGATGCTTATTATTCTACAATGGCGCCTCTACAAGTTCGTTTTTAACGGTGACATCGAAAAGATGTACCGCCAAATACTCGTTCATCCTGATGATCAAGATTTTCAACGAGTAGTTTTTCGTAGATCTTCAACCTCACCTATTGAAGACTTCAAATTGAAAACAGTTACCTTTGGTGTCAACTGTGCTCCATACCTAGCTATTCGCACCCTCCATCAGCTAGCTGAAGACACCAAAGATGAATTTCCCACCGCCAACAATGTACTTCTGCATGAAACTTATGTAGATGACATCCTCTCTGGCGGATACGATCTACAGTCCACAATAAACTCCATGAATGAAGCTATCGAAGTCTTAAAATCAGCCGGTTTCCCTCTAAAGAAAATAACGGCCAATCACCCAGACATATTGAAGTCTATTCCAAAATCTGACCTCCTTGACGCAGATTTTCTAAAGTTCCATGATGTCAGCTCGACAAAAACACTCGGTATAAAATGGAATGCTCTTAATGACTCCTTTTCTTATTCCTATGATCCTCTACCAGCCGCTAATTCAACCACAAAACGACAAATATTGTCGGCAATAGCGAAATTGTTTGACCCGGCAGGATGGCTAGCGCCAATAATGATTTTAGCCAAAGCTCTCCTCCAACAACTGTGGTTAGAAGGGACCGACTGGGACGAACACGTCAAACCCCTTTCCTTCCATAAATGGAACGTCTTTAGGGAGAATCTTTCTGCTATAAGCAACATAAAAATCCCTCGATGGGTCGACTTCTCTCCTGATAAACCTTTCCAAATGCACGGATTCTCCGATGCCTCAGAAAAAGCCTTCTGCGCTTGCGAGTATCTTAGAGTACAGTCCACTGACAACACTTATACAACCCATCTGTTAGTTGCAAAAAGCAAAGTAGCCCCTTTAAAGACAGTCAGCCTTCCTCGTCTAGAGCTGTGTGGAGCAGTACTACTCTCCAAACTGGTAAAGCAAATTTGCTCTCATTTGAATTTGCCCCCACACGAGCTGTTCCTCTGGTCAGACTCCTCGATCGTGCTAGCATGGTTAGAAAAACCACCCCACACATGGAAGACTTACGTAGCGAATCGGACCTCCGAAATTCTGAAAAATGTTAGCAACGCTACGTGGCGTCATGTGTCAAGTAGGGACAACCCCGCAGATCTTGGTACCCGTGGATGTAAACCCCAAGACTTAGCGGAATCTTCGCTGTGGTGGAAAGGCCCCGAGTGGCTATCTCGATCTCCCACATCATGGCCCAAAACAGCACCTCCAATCATCAGTCCACCAGAAGAAAAGCGAATTGAAGCATTCCATACGGTGGATATCCTGGATCCATTGGAACGTTTCTCCTCCTTCGCCAGAGCCCTTCGTGTAATTGCATATGTGTATCGTTTCATCCACAAAGCGAAGAAACGACAAATCCCTTCAACCCCTTCCCTCTCCACAGAAGAGATTAACTATGCAAAAGAACGCCTTATCATCGTAACCCAACAAATGTACTATGCGGACACAATATCATTATTAAAAGCCTCTAAGCCGATAAGCAAGAAGAGCCCGCTCCTGTCATTAAACCCGATGTTAGACAAGAAGGAAATATTGCGCGTGAATGGGCGTCTAAGTTACGCGGCACTCAGCTATAATGAACGACATCCGATTATCATTCCCGAAGCCTCAAAATTTTGTACTCTCTTCCTCGAGTTTACCCATAATCGTCTGTTCCATGCTGAAAAGCAACTCATGCTTCGAATGGTACAGCAAGAATATTATATTCCGCGCTTGAAGCAGAAGATAAAGTCCTGCATTTTCCACTGCAAGACATGCACGATCCACAAGCAGAAGATGAATTCCCAGATTATGGCCGCACTACCAGCTGAAAGGTCAACGTATACTGTCCCGTTCCACACGACAGGAGTAGATTTTGCTGGCCCATTCCTCGTCAAAACCTCTACTCTACGACGAGCCTCCTACTCCAAAGCCTATGTCTGCGTCTTTGTTTGTTTTTCAACGAAAGCCATACATCTCGAAGTCTGTTCCAGCTTGACCACCGAAGCGTTTAGGGCAGCCTTTGCGCGGTTTGTTGGCCGCCGCGGAATGCCACACAAAATCATGTCCGACAACGGCAAGAACTTTGTCGGCGCACATAGAGCGATGCAGAAAGAAATCCCACTTTTCCTCCAAGAAGCAGGTAAAGACATTGCCGAAAAATATGCCCCTCAAGGCCTTTCTTGGCAATTCATACCACCCTATGCTCCTCACATGGGTGGCCTCTGGGAAGCAGCAGTTAAAAGTTTTAAAACCCATTTAACAAAAGTAGCCGGTAATCAAAAGTTCTCCTTTGAAGAGTTCACGACCCTCATTGTTCGTATTGAAGGAGTCCTCAACTCCAGGCCTATTTCTCCTATGTCTGAGGACCCTACGGACCTACTCGCCTTAACACCAGGACATTTTCTACGTGGTGCCCCCCTAATGTCCCTGCCGGAACCAAATGCAGAAAATCTAAACCCGACTCGAAAATGGCAGTTACTCAAAGTTTTACACCATCAATTCAGCAACCGTTGGAAGAATGAATATCTTCAGCAACTTCACAAACGACAAAAATGGAAAACTCCTCAAACAAACCTGAAAGAAGGCGACCTAGTCGTTGTTAAAGATGACCTGCTGCCACCCAATGAGTGGCGTCTCGGACGTATTTCAAAGCTGCATGCTGGACCCGATGGAAATGTTCGCGTCCTCGCGATGCCACGCGTTTCTAATAATGACTCCGGCAGAGCGATATGAGTCCGCACGCGCCCATCGCTACTGCGTCAACTGTTTGGCAACGTCACATACCACAGGCGAGTGCAATTCCGCCGGCAGCTGCCGGCACTGCGGCCGAGCGCATCATACGTTGTTGCACCGTCCGTCTGCTCCAACATCGACACGCAACCGACATTTGACGCCTCCGCCACCCGTACGTCAGAGGCGTGACGAACAACGTAGAACGCGACATCGTGTAATTGAACGGCCAGCTCGTTTGCAGAGCCGTAGTGGTCAACGTAATCTACGGAATTTAGTTAACAAAGCTAAGGCTACGCTGCAAAAACTGCAAGAGCTGTTGAATGCATCAACTCCGCAGGCCGGCCGCCATGTTGAAGACATGGATGAAGACCTCATTCATTTTGATTAATTATACACTTTAAAACTTACCTACTAAAATGAATTTTAAAATTGTTGAATTTGTACCCACTTGAATTTATTGAATTGAATTGCTACTTAAAATCGAAATTATACTTACCTTGTTAAATACGATCATATATACTTACCTTTACTTTTAAATACTTACCTTCCTTACCATGTGCATCCATACTTACCCTAAATTAAACTTACCTGTGAATTCGACCCATCCTAATGTAAAATCTTAAATTGGAAAACTACAGCTTCTTTTCTATTTACTTACCTTTTTACTTACCCTTTCTATATACATATATGTACATATGTATGCTCACGGCACAGCTTAGCGGGCGGTCATCGATGGCCGCTCAGTTCAGTTGTCGTTGAGCGCGCGGTTGATTACCTACCTTCCCACCTAAAAGTAAAGTGATTAAAAAGAAAGATTTGTGAACTAAAGAAAAGTTATTAAATTAAATATTAAATTATTAAAACTAAAAACTAAATCGAGTTTTCTTTTATAAAGAAATAAGTGCAGCAGTGGTGAGTGCCCCTACCCAAACATTCAGTGTAATCTTATACAGTAATTAAAACTGAAACAATGCTTCAGTTTAAAGTTAACAATAAATTTTAAAGGGCAGATGAAGTGGCGGATAAATTTATCTGCCCAATAAATTATAGGTAACTTGAGCAAACGGAAATACACTTATCTGCCCGATAAAGTGACCTTTAAAACTAAAGTTTAGATGAGATGACGGGCCTTACTCTATATTTTTTTATGAAAAAAAAAAAATTTATAAAATTTTTTAACAAGCTTTTTTTGTAGTATAACGTTGAGAGGTAATGCTATCCAAGTGAGATTTATTAGAAAGGAGCGAGATCGAACGGCCATGAAATCTAAACTAATGGTTGTTTCAAGCAGAAATTCTGCGACTTCATTCTACCTACTTGGTTAATATGTTATGTTAACTAAAATACCACTATCCTTCTTTTGGTAAACATATATATTGCATAGTAGACTAGGATGGAAGTTTATTTTATGACTTTGACTTGACAAAATAAGAAACAGGAAGCAAATAGATTGACGCAGTTACATCCTGTATATTAGTGAAACGTACGAATAGTAATAAAATTACTCTAATAGTTTCTAAAAAGCGCTCGCTTAATAAAAATTGGATAATGCCTAAACCATCAGAGAGAGAGGAGCGGCGATAGATGCTTCAATCCACATAGACCGAATCCGCATCCAAAAACAAAGATTCAGTCGTATTTATTTTTTTATTTTTTTAACAAAACAATTAGAAAACCAAATTTTCAAGGGGTCCAACTTCGAACTTCGAAAGCCCGTAACTTAGTTTTAGAGACTAACATCGGAAAAAAGGGAACGCCATCTTTTTTACTTATGTCTTAATCTCTTTAAGAAAGTTGATGTTATCTAATACCCAGCCGGCTGCTGTACAATGTAAAAATATTATTAACGTAATGTATGGATCATTCAGCTATAGCTAAATTTCCTCTTTCGGAATTTGATACTGAGGTCAAAACGTGTCTTTTGTAGCATTGCTCGACAATCTTCCATGAAAGCTTTTCGGGGAACCCTTTGGTAAAAGAAAATATGTTCCCACAAAAAGAAACGGTTTCGGTTTCTTTCTTTTTCAGATCAAAATAACGGTTACGATTTCGGTTTTGAAAAATGAATCGATTTTAATCGGTTACAGTTACGGTTTCGGTTTCAGCCCCTGGTTAAAACAAAACACAGATACTTATTACGATGTCAAATTTAAATTAGTCTGGGGGCGGACGAGATTTATAATTGTTTCTTGTATTCATTGTTGGTTGTAATTTTTATACCTTTCATGAACATGTATGAGAAGAAGAAGAGATAGACCCACTAATAAGTATACCGTTATGATAAGGACGATGAGCTGATTCCATTTAGCCATGTCCGTCTGTCCGTCTGTGTGTACGCAAACTAGTCCCTCAATTTTAGAGATATCTCGATGAAATTTGGTATGTAGGCGTTATTTTATATGAGAATAGCCATTTGTCGGAACCAGCAAGATCGGAAAAAAACCATTCATAGTTGCCATACAATCGATTGTTCCGATAAACGGATTTCGGGCTATAACTTCTGTAATTAATGAGCTAGTAACGTGAAATTTTATAACTTTTGTTATTTTTACATGGAAAATGTTGATATTGAAAATCAGTAAGATCGGACCAATAGTGCTCAAAGCTCCCATACAATCAATAGTTCCGACAAACGGATTTTGGGCTATAACTCTTGTTATTAAAAAGGTAGAAACGTAACTATTGCTCTTTTTGCGTGTGCAATGTCTACAGTAGGGTTGACCTAATTTGCCGCATAGCCCCTATACAATTGATTGCATCCTTTATATATCAGCGTAAGAGCATCACTCCTTTATAGTGTTTTCATGCTTCAAATAATTTGTAGAGAATTTAATAAGGAATCGAATGATATTATTTAGAACTAAAAATGTTGTGGGCAACACTGTGCAGTTGCAATGTTAAAAATGCAATTATTATAATAAATTAAAAAAATTGCCAGATGCAAAAAATATACTAGGAAACGCAAGGCCTGATTCATTAACTTTCAAATGAGCTCAAGTTGAAGTTTGTAGCTTTAGTACAAGCCGGGATATGATAGATTGAGTAGGTACATGTTTTCATTAGTTAAAAAAAAATCCAAACTTTGACAGATCATATCTCCGAGGAATATCGAAAAAATGACAAAACAAAAAATACGTGTCAAATCAATTTATAGTCCCTACGTGAAAGCCGAATTTGAACAAAATCCCTAGCATGGCGGTTGAAATTTGGATCACTTGAAAAAGAAACGCTCATATGCGATATTAAGAAGACTGATTCCGCGGTAGTTGGAGCGGTTAGCTGGATCGCCTTTCTTGTGGATTGGGCAGAGCACACTTAAATTCTTTTCGGAGGCATGCACTCTTCTAACTATATTCTACATAAAAGCTGATGCATGCTTTTTAACAGCTCTTGGCCTCCCTGTTTGAACAGCTCGGCGGGTAGTCCGTCTTTTACAGGCGATTTGTTGTTTTTGAGCTATATAGGTGGACGCGTATTGAAAATCCAAATTTATTCATGCAAAAAAATTTTGCACATTGCAAGAGAATATAAAGTTATTGCTGATTTAAATTCCTTCATTTGCAGTATCTACATAAATTTTCCAGAAATCCTAATAAAAAATGTGGGTATGTACAAAAATGCCGCAGTATCTACACTTTTAGTAGGAAACAGGTTGAAAAGACGGTGTATAATTCTGGGGTAATGGGTCAGTAGGGTCACTCCAAATAAAACACTATTTAATCTGCTACTACTTTGACACTTTATTGATTAATTTAACTTCACTCAGCTTAAGCACAAATGATCGAGGAAGAACGGTAAGTAATGCGCGACAGTTGTAATAAAACTAAACTAACTTAAACTCTAGCTTTGATCTCTTGCGCAGCAAGGAGACTGGAAGGTAGGTGTCTGTATGTATGTAAAATAAGTAAAAAATGTATAATAGGCAAACGGTAAGAATTGGAGAAGTTAAACGGTAAGTACATTGTATTCTTTACAGGGTGTTTCGGAATTATGAAAAAGGTAAGTATTTAAGTAAAATTTGATATTTTAGGCAAAGGTAAGTATTTTAACAGCAAAGGTAAGTATATAAATCAAGGTCATCAGGTAATCAAAGGTAAGTGTAAATATAGTAAAGGTAAGTATTTTTAAATTGTATATATGTATATATAATTCATTTTGTAAATTCATTGTTTGTGTATATATGTATTTGTTTGCTCGGAATTTTTAAAATTCAATTAGATTGGAGCTCATGTCTCCAACATGGCGGCCGGCCTGCTCCGATGGCGGCAGCAGTAACTCCTGCATCTCTGCTAAAGTGGATACCGCAGTAGAGAACAGGGTTTTCAAGCGTCGCTGAGTGTCCTTGCGTTCTCCCCTCCTTTTCTTAGGCTTTGCAATGACCACTCGTCGAGTAGGGGGTGTCTCCTTGGGTTTCGGTCCATTGCGTCGATTCTTCTGCTTCTTCGGGGGTTTATCTTGCTGTCGATGTAGCAGCGTGTGGTGTGCAAGGCCGCATTTGTGGCAACTGTCCGGAGAGTCGCATGCGCCCGTTACGTGGGATGTTGCCAAACAATTAATGCAGTATTTATGAGCCCGTGCCGACTCATAGCGTTCTTCAGGTGTCATTGCCATGAACGCGTTGCAGTAGCGCAACGAGTGCTTTTGGCAACAGAGCCGACACTTGCTGAAACTCTCGTAGCGTCTGTAATGAGAATAGAAAGAGAAAGATTTTATGAGGTGAGTACGGGTGCTAACAGTAGGGTCTGGTGGGTATCCTAGAGTTTACATGCTACGGAGAGATTTGTAGAGTGAGGGTGGAGATCTTATTCGGCTGGGGGAAGTGCGCAAAGTTTTGCAATGGGTCGTGTGTATGTTCCGCTTTGAGTGCGGACATCTACAACTCGAACCTTTTCGTCCGAGCCGGGATGGAGACGAGTAACGCGTCCGAGTCGCCACTCATTCGGGGGGAAAAGGTCATCCTTAACGACGACTAGATCACCTTCCTTGATGTTTGGCTGCTGCGTTTTCCATTTAGTACGCTTATGAAGTTCTTTGAGATATTCATTTTTCCAGCGCGTACTAAATTGATGGTGTAGAACTTGGAGTTTTTGCCATTTGTTGATGAGCGGAAGATTTTCGGAGTTGGGTTCGGGTAACGCGAGTAGTGGAGCACCACGGAGGAAATGTCCAGGAGATAGAGCGAGTAAATCATTTGGATCTTGCGACATCGGAGATAGCGATCTAGAGTTGAGAACCGCTTCGATTCGAGTGAGTAGGGTAGTAAATTCTTCAAAAGTGAATTTTTGACTGCCTGCAACTTTAAGGAAATGGGTTTTAAAGCCTTTAACTGCCGCTTCCCATAATCCGCCCATGTGGGGAGCATATGGTGGGATGAATTGCCAGGACAATCCATGAGTAGCATATTTTTGAGCTATGTCAGTTGCGGCTTCCTTGAGAAAAGAAGAAAGCTCCTTCTGAATGGCACGACTTGCTCCAATAAAGGTTTTGCCATTGTCTGACATTATTTTGTGTGGGAGCCCACGACGACTAACAAATCTAGCAAATGCTGCTTTAAAAGCAGCGGTTGTCAGATCAGAGCAGACTTCAAGATGGACTGCTTTTGTTGAGAAACATACGAATACGCAAACGTATGCCTTTGAGTAAGATGCCTTCCGTAAGATTGATGTTTTAACGAGAAAAGGTCCAGCAAAGTCGATACCGGTCGTGTGAAATGGGAGAGAGTATGTGGACCTTTCCGGAGGGAGGGCGGCCATTATTTGAGATTTAGCCTGTTGTTTATAGATAGTGCATGTCTTACAGTGAAATATGCACTTCTTCACCTTTTGTTTGAGTCGAGGGATGTAGTATTCCTGTTGTATCATGCGGATCATCAGTTGTTTTTCGGCATGCAACAAGGTAGAGTGAACAAACTCCAAGAGTAAAGTGCACAAATGAGAATTATCGGGAATAATAATTGGATATCGCTCGTTGTAACTAAGATTGGCCTTTGCGAGCCGACCATTCACTCGCATTATGCCTGTTTCGTCGAGCATAGGGTTCAGAGTTAATAATGAACTCTTTTTGTGGAGTGGTTTGTTTGACTGTAGATCCGCGATTTCGGCAGAGAAATATTTCTGTTGCGTCAACCGGATCAAACGAACCTTTGCCTGATGCACTTCTTCATGGGTTAGAGTGATCGTTTTTTGAGTATCGAGTCCTTGTGCCCTGTTTATAAAACGGTACATATAACGACTCGTAGAGCTCTTGAGTAGGACGAAAAGCGTTCGAGTAGATCAGGCATCTCTACAGCATGAAATGCTTCAGTGCGCTTTTGTTCCGGTGGAGTAGGGGTTTGTGTCGCTGTTTTCGGCCAGGACGTTGGGGATTTGGCCAACCACTCTGGGCCCTTCCACCAAAGGGAGTGTTCGGCTAGATCCTTGGGTGTGCATCCGCGGGTACCAAGATCTGCTGGATTATCTCCACTGGGTACGTGTTTCCAAGTGGCGTTACTCACGTTTTCCAGAATTTGTGAGGTTCTATTTGCCACGTAGGTCTTCCAAGTGTGTGGGGGTTTTTCCAACCATGCGAGTACTATGGCGGAGTCCGACCAGAGAAACAGGTCATGTGGAGTCAGAGTTAGGTGGGAGCGTATTTGTTTTACCAATTTGGTGAGTAGTACTGCTCCACAGAGTTCTAGGCGTGGCAGGCTCACGGTTTTCAATGGAGCCACTTTGCTCTTCGCCACGAGTAAGTGAGTTGAGAATGTGTTATCGCTATTTTGCACTCGTAGGTATACGCAAGCGCAGAATGCTTTTTCGGATGCATCTGAGAATCCATGCATCTGAAAGGGTTTATTGGGTGAAAATTCAACCCATCGAGGGATTTTAATTTCATTTATCGCGGAGAGATTTTCGCGAAATGTATTCCATTTGTGGAAAGCGCTGGGTTTGACTCGTTCGTCCCAGTCTGTTCCTTCTAACCAGAGTTCCTGGAGGAGAGTCTTGGCTAGTATCATTATTGGCGATAGCCACCCTGCCGGGTCAAACAATTTCGCAACCGCCGATAAAATTTGCCTCTTTGTGTTCGAGTTTTCTGCGGGTAGAGGGTCGTACGAGTACGAGAAAGAGTCGTTTATGGCATTCCATTTTATGCCGAGAGTCTTCGTTGAGCTGGCATCGTGAAATTTGAGAAAATCTGCATCTAGGAGATCAGATTCTGGAATGGATTGCAATAATTCTGGGTATTTGCCGTTATTTTCTTGAGTGGAAAACCGGCTGATTTTAAAACTTCGATAACTTCGTGTAGAGAGTCGTGAGCGGACTGTAAGGTGTGTTCTCCCGAAAGTATATCGTCTACGTAGGTTTCGTGTAGCAATATATCATGGGCGAGTGGGTGGGTGGGTTTTGTGTCTTTTGCGAGTTGATGCAGAGTACGTATCGCGAGATATGGGGCACAGTTGACGCCAAACGTCACTGTCTTTAACTTGAAGTCCTCCATTGGCTGCTGTGGGGATCTTCGGAAGAGAATTCTTTGAAAATCCTGATCCTCTTCGTGAACGAGAATTTGGCGATACATCTTTTCGATATCGCCATTGAATACGTACTTAAAAAATCGCCATTTGAGTAGTACGAGCATTAGGTCGTTTTGGAGTATAGGGCCTGAGTGTAAAGCGTCATTCAAGGAGTTTCCAGAATGAGTGGTTCTAGATGCGTTGAAGACAACGCGCACCTTTGTTGTTTTGCTGTCGGGTTTTAAGACAGCATGATGGGGGAGGTAGAAAGAAAGACACTTTCCTTTATCGATGACCTCGCGGGATGAGGTTGCCTCCATATGATTAAGGGTTATATATTCCTCCAAAACTTCAGAGTATTTTTCTCTCAGCTCGGGGTTTTTTTCAAGGGATCTTTCGACGCTGAGGTATTGTTGTTGTGCAGCAATTCGCGAATGTCCCAGGGCGAGTGTGTTTGGAAATTCCCTTTTAAATGGTAGTTTCACAACATATCTACCATCTTCTTGGCGGTGAGTGGTTTTGTGGTAGAGTTCCTCGCAAAATTTGTCATCTTCAGAAAGAGCTTGAGTCATGGGTAGCTCTTCTTGTTGCCAAAACTGCTGGAGTATTGTACTGAGAGTATCATCCGGACTCTCGAGTACTTGAGTAGAGAATGTGTTTACAGTCTCTTTAATTGGTCCGCTGAGTATCCACCCAAATATCGTATTTTGGGCTAATAACGAGCCACTTACATTGGCTTGTAACCCTTGGAGTAGTATTTGGGGGGTGAGATCGCTGCCTATAACCATGTCGATTTTTGAGGGTGTGAAACATTGAGGGTCAGCGAGTGGCAATGTTGCAATTTCCTTCAAGTTTACTGTCGACACTTTGAAGCTGGGTAGGAAATGAGTCAATTTAGGCAGTAAAATGGCTTGAGTATTAATTTGCTTTTTCAGATCCGCCGAGCAGAGTGTTATCTCACAGATCTTATTCGAGTTTTGAACTACCGAACCTCCCATTCCCGATATTTTATAATGGGTTTCTTTGGTTGGTAGTTGTAGGAGTTTTTGTATTCTAGAGGCTACAAAGGTTTTTTCGGAGCCTTGGTCTATCAGTGCCCGAATTTTATGATATTCGCCGTTAGCTGACACTGTGACTAAAGCTGTGGGTAAGAGGGTGGTTTCGCTACTACTTGCGAAGTGAGTCGATGTCGTGTTTTTCTTAAATGGATTCTGAGTTGATTGGGTTCGACTGGCATCTTTTGAAGTTGATGGTCTGTCTGGGTCTTCAACTGCGGGTTGCGCCTTGTTCCTTTGTTGCCCCTGAGCTGAGTTTTGAGAGTTCGATTTGGTTTGGAAATGAAGTAGAGAGTGGTGTCGTTTTTGGCAATATACGCAGGTGAAATTGCTACCACAATCTCTTTCCAAATGTGAGCAAGCCAAACAATTTGTGCAATAATTGTTTTCTTTTACGAATTTGCTTCGCTCTTGAGTCGAGAGATCTCTGAATTTCATACAACTCATTAATGAGTGATTCAGATTACAGAGTTTGCATGAGGGTTGCCTCTTTGAGTCCACATGGAATGTTTGGGTTTTATTCCTGAAATTCGACTGGTTTTGGGGCGTCGAAGATCTGTGGTTGAAGCTAGAGTTTGAGTTACGGGGTTTATTGGGTCTATATGTGCCGAGTCGCTCTACCACTTCGTACCTAGTCGTGAGAAATTTGTCCATCTCCGACCAAAGTGGTAGCTCTTTTCTGGAATCGAGTGATTGTTCCCAGAGTGCAAGGGTTTCATCAGGTAGTTTTGATGAGCATAAGAATACGAGGATGGGGTCCCAGTTATCAGTTGAGACATCGCTCGCATTTAGGGTCGAGATACAGTTATTTATGGTGGTTTGAATTTCTTGAATTCTTTCACCATTTTCAGAGTAAACTGTGGGCATATTAAATAGGGTCTTTAATTGGTTATCTACGAGAATTCTCCGATTCTCGTATCGGGATTTGAGTGCTCCCCAGGCCAGCTCGAAGTTTTGATCATTTAGTTGATATTTTTTAATAATAAGAGCTGCTTTGCCTCGGGTTTTCGTTCTCAGGTGATAGAGTTTTTGGGCCTGAGATAATTTTGGGTGATTTATGTAGACCGCAGTGAACATGTCCCGGAATGACGGCCAGTCTTCATAACCGCCGTAGAAGACTTCCGTGTCACATGCGGGGACTTTGAGATAGGGTTGGTGTTCATAGGGGGTATGGGTAACGTGTATGGGGCTGACGTTTGGTTGACTAGGCTGCAGGGTGCTAATCAACTCGCTGATCCTGAGTTTAGTGCTCATCGCTGTATCGAGTGATGTGTTGTATGCCTCCTCGCATGTCGCCCTGAATTTTTCCTCCGTTCTGCCTAGCTGTGCCGCTTCGTATGCAGATTCCACTGCGTCTACTCGCTTGTTGAGTTCCTCCAAGTACAGCTTGAGACTGGTCTCAGAGTGGTCCGTTTCCGCCAAGTTCCACCATTTCTCACAGAATTTTTCTAATTTGTTAATTTCGAAGAAAAATTTTTTGTCCAAAGCCCCGTATTCCTCTTCCGACTGGGATTTAGATCGGGTAACGGGTCCTGACTGTGGATTTAGGGTTTTGGGTTGGCCCTTTTTCTCGTCCGCCATATTACAATTTAAATTTGAGTCTAAAATTTAGTGAGAATTTAAGTGTTTTTACCACTGTAATTTTACTCAGTTTTTGAAATGCCTTGTACCACTGTGCAATTTGGAGTAGCGGAATTTGCACAAACAAGTGGATATGAGCGGCTTTTGTGTGGAGGGTGGAAAATTACTTGTCTTAGCGCTTCTAAGTACAAGTGTGTGGGTATGTATGTAAATATGTATATGGCGTGGAGAGATAAGCAAAAAGAGTGGGTGGAGTTATAATTGCTTTGCGCTGCAATTATTTTGCTAAGTTGAGTTCTAATTTGTGTATTGAGTGAAGTCTTCGTTTTAAAGTGTGTATTAGGGTAGTTCAAATTTTTTGATTTTTTTTCTGGGACACGGAAAAACCAATTTTTATTGAGTTTTAGTTTTTTACCTAGAGTTATGGGCGGAGCTTATTTGTGCAGCGGAGATTAGTGCAAATTTGAGTTTTTTGGGTAGCAACTAACTTTGAGTGAAAGTGATTTAACGGGAGAGTGTATGTGGTATTGGTAAGTGTAATATGCGGTTTTATGAAAAATATATATGTTGTGTGTATAAGTACAGCTTTTTGAGGAGTACCGCTATGGGTTTCAAGCTATGTACAAATGTACGAACTACGGGACTGTACCTGGTTTTTTATCCAGCGTATGTGATATTTAAGTGATTGGAGTTTGCTGTACTTATCGATATATGGGCATCAATATTAAGTTTTGTAAAGGGTGTACTTACTTTGGCATCCCGTTTTGTATTATTACCACCTGTTTTGTTGTGCTTGAGCTTAATGTTGTTTTTCCTGTGTTGTTGAGTCCTCTGTTTTGTGCTTGGTGTTTGTTCCTGTGTTTTTGTGATGTTGTTGTTGTGTAGATTTTTGCTGTTGTTGTTGTTGTTGTAGAACCACTTATGCAGGTATACTGCTCGTGGCGACAATAAAAAATAAGTTAACAAGTTTTATTTAAATTTGTTCCGAATATATTTTTTCGTTAACTATTTTTTGGGACAGTCTACTGTCCGTTTTTTTTCTCTGTACCAATTTGTCCACTTGTGCACTTTATATGTATATATACACGTATGTATGCGTGTGTGCCGTTTTTTACACTAGAGTGTACCACTTTTGTAAGTCTTTGTTTTTTTTTTGTGTTTTAAATATTTCTTTTTGAACTTTATTTACATTTATTTGCAGTTAGTTTTAGCGTGCGCGTACCGAGTAAGTTTTAAAATATATTTTTATTGGTTTCACAGGTAAGTACACTCTTTTTTATAGTTGTTTTAGCACTTTTCCCTCGGGTAAGTATGTATGTAGGGTAAATAATAACTTTTGATTTTTTTCTTTCGTTTTGCCAATAAGTATTTAATATATATATATATTTTTTTCAACTCTTTATTTCAGCTTTTTATAAGTATATATATATTTTTTTTTTTTTTCACTTTTTATTTCGGCCTTTTGTAAGTATATGTATATAAATTTTTTCAACTTTTTATTTCAGCTTTTTCTGTTCACTTTTACTTTTTTTTCTTAGGTTAGGTTGAATATTTTTTGCAAATTTTGGTTGGAAAAAAGCTATTGCTCTTTTATTAGATTTTTAATTTTAAGGGTTTTTTATTTTTTCTTAGGTCACTGATTCACTAATGGCCGCAAAGGACCATGTATAATTCTGGGGTAATGGGTCAGTAGGGTCACTCCAAATAAAACACTATTTAATCTGCTACTACTTTGACACTTTATTGATTAATTTAACTTCACTCAGCTTAAGCACAAATGATCGAGGAAGAACGGTAAGTAATGCGCGACAGTTGTAATAAAACTAAACTAACTTAAACTCTAGCTTTGATCTCTTGCGCAGCAAGGAGACTGGAAGGTAGGTGTCTGTATGTATGTAAAATAAGTAAAAAATGTATAATAGGCAAACGGTAAGAATTGGAGAAGTTAAACGGTAAGTACATTGTATTCTTTACAATGTGTTTCGCAATTATGAAAAAGGTAAGTATTTAAGTAAAATTTGATATTTTAGGCAAAGGTAAGTATTTTAACAGCAAAGGTAAGTATATAAATCAAGGTCATCAGGTAATCAAAGGTAAGTGTAAATATAGTAAAGGTAAGTATTTTTAAATTGTATATATGTATATATAATTCATTTTGTAAATTCATTGTTTGTGTATATATGTATGTGTTTGCTCGGAATTTTTAAAATTCAATTAGATTGGAGATCATGTCTCCAACAGACGGTTTCGGGTAAACTTTGGAACATTTGCATAAAATTAGTATCAAACGAATGGGGAAGACCACGGCTTTCATTTGGACTCGGTTTCATTTCGATATATTTATCGATAACTCTGTAATGAAAACCATGGTCTTCCCCATTCGTTTGATACTCATTTTATGCAAATATTCCAAAGTTTACCCGAAACCGTCTTTTTACCGATAACTCTGTTATCGACAAATATTTCGAAAAGAACCAAAATCCAAATTTATTCATGCAAAAAAATTTTGCAAATTGCAAGAGAATATGAAGTTATTGCTAATTTAAATTCCTTAATTTGCAGTATCTACACAAATTTTCCAGAAAACCTAATAAAAAATGTGGGTATGTACAAAAATGCTGCAGTATCTACACTTTTAGTAGGAAACAGGTTGAAAAGACGGTTTCGGGTAAACTTTGGAACATTTGCATAAAATTAGTATCAAACGAATGGGGAAGACCAATGCTTTCATTTGGACTCTGTTTCATTTCGAAATATTTATCGATAACTCTGTAATGAAAGCCGTGGTCTTCCCCATTCGTTTGATACCAAGTTTGTGCAAATATTCCAAAGTTTACCCGAAATCACATTTTGGCCTATAACTCTGTTATCGATAAATATATCGAAATGAACCAAAGTCCAAATTAAAGCTGTGGTCTCCCCCATTCGTTTGATACCAATTTTGTGCAAAAGTTCCAAAGTTTACCCGAAATCACATTTTGGCCGATAACTCTGTTATCGATAAATATATCGAAATGGACCAAAGTCCAGAAGAAAGATGTGGTCTTCCCCATTCGTTTGATATCAATTTTGTGCAAATATTCCAAAGTTTGCCCGAAATAACATTTTGACCGATAACTCTGTTATCGATAATTATATCGAAATGAAACAGAGTCCAAATTAAAGCTGTGGTCTTCCCCTTTCGTTTGATACCAATTTTGTGCGAATAATCCAAAGTTTACGTAAAACAACATTTCGACCGATAACTATGTTATTGATAAATATATCGAAATTGCATGATGCCTTTTGCAGACTTTATGCTCCGCAGACTTTGTCTGCAAAATTTTGTAAAGATCAGGGCGTTGGTTCAGACGTAAAAGAACCGCAAACATCCGCAGTCATTCACAAACTTACGTCTTTATATATTAGGAAGATGGACCAAAGTCCAAATGAAAGCTGTGGTCTTCCCCATTCGTTTGATACCGATTTCGTGCAAATACTCCAAAGTTTTCCCGAAAACACATTTTGGTCGATAACTCTGTTATCGACAAATATAGCGAAATAAACCAAAGTCCAAATGAAGCTGTGGCCGATAACTCTGTAATGAAAGCCGCGGTCTTCCCCATTCGTTTGATACTCATTTTATGCAAATATTCCAAAGTTTACCCGAAACCGTCTTTTTACCGTGTATAATTTTGCACTAAGCACTGTCTGAACCCTTGATAAAAAAAACGCGTGAACCTTCGATTTTACAAGTATAAACAAGTAAGGAAAGCTGTCTTCGGCTGTGCCGAAGGCTATATACCTTTCATGAATAAGCGTCACGATTTTCACTGTTCGATCCCCAGTACAGCCTGTGTCAATTTAACTATATTTACTATACACATTACACACCTTTGTTATAATTTAAAAAAACTTACAAAATAATAGGATCCGAGTTATCGGAACAATCGATTGTATGGAGGCTATATATTATACGTGTTCAATTGTACTGACTTACACTATACACATTACATATGTAGAAAGTACTAAAGGTGCAATATTTTACCTTCCTAACTTTTTAAATGCGGAAGTATTGGCCAAAAAACCTTATATCGGAACAACCGGTTGTATGGGGCTATATGTTATATTTACCCGATCTTCTTGATTTTCCTCTACACACTACATAAATTGAAAGTACTCAAGTTGCAAAATTTTATGTTCCTAACTTTTTAATTGCAGAAGTTTTGGCCAAAAAACTTATATCTGAACAATCGGTTGTATGGGGGCTATATGTTACATTTGCCCGATCTTTTTGATTTTCACTATATACACTACATAAATAAAAAGTACTCGAGATGCAAAATTTTACGTTCCTAACTTTTTAATTGCAGAAGTTTTGGCCAAGAAACCTTATATCTGAACAATCGGTTGTATGGGGGCTATATGTTACATTTGCCCGATCTTGTTGATTTTCACTATATACACTACATAAATAGAAAGTACTCGAGTTGCAAAATTTTACGTTCCTAACTTTTTAATTGCAGAAGTTTTGGTCAAAAAACCTTATATCTGAACAATCGGTTGTATGGGGGCTATATGTTACATTTGCCCGATCTTGTTGATTTTCACTATATACACTACATAAATAGAAAGTACTCGAGTTGCAAAATTTTACGGTCCAAACTTTTTAATTGCAGAAGTTTTGGCCAAAAAACTTATATCTGAACAATCGGTTGTATGGGGGCTATATGTTACATTTGCCCGATCTTGTTGATTTTCACTATATATACTACATAAATAGAAAGTACTCGAGTTGCAAAATTTTACGTTCCTAACTTTTTAATTGCAGAAGTTTTGGCCAAAAATTCTTATATCTGAACAATCGGTTGTATGGGGGCTATATGTTACATTTGCTCGATCTCGTTGATTTTCACTATATACACTACATAAATAGAAATTACTCGACTTGCAAAATTTTACGTTCCTAACTTTTTAATTGCGGAAGTTTTGGCCAAAAAACCTTATATCTGAACAATCGGTTGTATGGGGGCTATATGTAATACTGGTCCGATCTTGTCAGTTCCGACAAATGATTCCTATATTACAAAATGGTGGCCACATACAAAATTTCAGCCAGATATCTCAAAAATTGAGGGACTAGTTTGCGTTCAAACAGACAGACGGACAGACGGACATGGCTAAATCAACTCATCTCGTCATCCTGATCATTTCGGTATACTTATTGATGGGTCTATCTCTTCTTCTTCTCATATTTACAAACATCGGACCAAAGTTATAATACCATTTCATGTTCATGAAAGGTATAAAAAAAAAGCTTATAAAGAACTTTATTAGACGTAATTTGAGGCGACAATAGCGGTTGGAGAGTAGCGAACTATTAACTCAAAAGCGGTCCATTACAAATCATTCCACCGCTTACTTCTTTTCTTTCTTACTTCCCAATTTGTAAATATGTAAATATAATATTTCCAATAACAGTGCAATTCAGCAAGTGTATCTATCATAAATGTGTAATTCAGAGAACGGTAAGTATATGGTAAGTATTTATAAGGGGATTTCATACATTTCAAAGTAAGTAATTCATGAAACGGTAAGTATTAATAAAATAAATAAATATGCATAACTAAATGTCATTTCGCTTTATTCTTCGAAATCAATGAGATTTTCACTCATGTCTTCAACATGCCGCCGGGCCTGCGGGGACGTAACACCTATGAGATCTTGTAACCTTTGAATACTATGTGCAGCTTGGTCAAATAGGTTTCGTATGCGGCGCTGATACCCAGTGTCGTCTGGAACGCTTCTGCCGATAGCTCGCTGGTGGGTTGATCGACTATGCGTTCGGGGTTGGACGTTGGTCGAGCGTGCTCGTTGTGGTTGGCGACTTCTGCTTAGGCCGGCGGACCGAGTACGGTAGTGGTCAACCGGTCGTGGTGAGGCAACGGAAGATCGATGTAGTAAGGTGTGGTGTGCTAACCACACCGCCGACAAGAATCCGGTGAATCACAATTACCCGTTGTGTGTGACGTGGCGAGGCAGTTGACGCAATAACGATGGGCCCGCGCAGAATCGTACCTCTCATCTGGCGTCATCGCCAGAAATGCTCGGCAGTGTCTCAGCGAGTGCATCTGGCAGCACAAACGACATGTACCATAAGCCCTGGGTCCGTTGGTACTGTAAATACAATGAAAGAGACGGAGAAAGAAAAGAGAAAAACGAAACCATTAGCAGATGTGTATAGTGGTGGAGAGGTTATTAGGAGTTGAAATGGAAAGGTTGTTTGGAGCTCGGTGGGTGCTGGACTAAGAGGGAGACAATAAACAAAGTTTTTTTATGTTCCAAGTAATGGTGCCGGCTTGAGTGCGGATATCCACCACGCGCACGTTCTTTGGTGGTGCGGGATGAAGTTTGATGATTCGCCCAAGCCTCCATTCATTTGGAGGCAAGAGGTCGTCCTTGACGACGACTAGATCTCCTTCGTTTAGATTCTTTTCCTGGGTTTTCCATTTGCATCGTTTATGAAGTTCCTTTAAATATTCAGTTTTCCAGCGCTTGCTGAATTGATGATGGAGTACTCTCAATCGTTGCCATTTATTTACTAAGAATAGGTTCTCGGCGTTTGGCTCTGGATTCGCGAGAATGGGAGCCCCACGTAGAAAATGACCTGTCGTTAGAGCTTGCAGATCATCGGGGTCTTGAGACATTGGGGAAAGTGGTCTAGAGTTTAAGACTGCTTCGATGCGAATGAGGAGAGTGTTGAGCTCCTCAAAGGTGCATTTTTGGGTTCCGGCAACTTTAGTGAGATGAGTTTTAAAACTCTTGACTGCGGCTTCCCAAAGTCCTCCCATATGAGGAGTATATGGATTCATTAACTGCCATGAGAGGCCGTGTATTGCGTACTTGTTGGCGACGTATTCGGCGCTTTCCTGGAGGAATGCAGAGAATTCTCTCTGTATGCTTCGTTGGGCTCCTAGAAAGGTTTTGCCGTTATCGGACATTATTTTAGAAGGTATACCTCGACGGCCCACAAAGCGAGCAAAGGCTGCTTTAAACACTTCAGTGGTAAGATCCGAACAGACTTCTGGTAGAGAAGCATACAAAAACGCACACATATGCTTTGGCGTATGATGCTCGGCGAAGAGTTGACGTTTTTACTAGGAATGGCCCCGCAAAATCGACTCCAGTGGTGTGGAAGGGCAGTGAATAGGTTGTGCGCTCGGGGCTGCCATCATTTGAGATTTCGCCCTTTGTTTATATATCGTGCATCTCTTGCAGTGAAATATGCATTTCTTTACCTTCTGTTTCAGTCGTGGGATGTAGTATTCCTGCTGTATCATTCGAATCATTAGTTGCTTTTCAGCATGAAGCAGAACTTTATGGAGGTAATCTAATAGAAGGGAGCAGAACTTGGAGTCATCTGGAATAATTATCGGATATCTTTCATTATAGCTTAGGTCCGCGTTAGCTAAACGGCCGTTAACTCGTATGATGCCAGTTTCATCTAACATGGGATTCAGAGTCAACAGTGAACTTTTCTTACTGATGGGGTTTGCTGCTTCTAATTGCGTGATTTCTGCGGGGAAATGATGGCGCTGCGTGGCCCTTATAAGTTTCATTTTCGCGTCATATAATTCTGCAGGTGTAAGGATTAGCGAACTGGAGACAGGGGTCTTTTGTGTATGGTGGATAAACCGGTACATGAAGGCCACAACTCTCAACGCTCGCTGATATGATGAAAACCGCTCCAGTATCTCGGCGTGATTGACGGCATGCCAGGCTTCGATGTGTTTTTTATCCGGAGGAGTTGGATTGGTAAGGACCTCCTTTGGTCAAAACGAGCATCGTTTGGAGAGCCATTGGGGTCCATTCCACCATAACGAGCAGTCAACTAAATCTTGCGGCTTACATCCTCGAGTTCCTAAGTCTGCGGGGTTGTCGCCACTAGGTACGTGACGCCAAGGGCCGTTGCTGACGTTTTGCAGGATTTGGATGATTCTGTTTGCCACATAAGTTTTCCACGCATGTGGAGGTTTTTCCAGCCAGGCCAGCACGATGCAGGAGTCCGACCAGAGTGTCACTTCGTGAGGTGCCAGCTTCAGCTGTGATTGAGTTTGAGCTATTAGTTTCGAGAGTAAGACCGCTCCGCAGAGTTCTAGTCGGGGTAGGCTGACGGTTTGGAGAGGTGCGACTTTGGTTTTCGCTACAAAGAGATGAGTTGAGCAAGAGTCATCAGCGTGCTGTATTCGAATATACACACATGCCGCAAATGCTTTTTCAAAGGCATCTGAGAAACCGTGTATTTGTGTGCCTTTATCGGGAGAGAATTGTACCCATCGGGGTATGCTAATGTTGCTGATGGCTGAGAGATTTTCATGGAATGTGGTCCACTTCTGAAAGGATGCCGGTGTAACTTGTTCGTCGCAGTCGGTTCCTTCTAACCAGAGCTGTTGGAGGAGGATTTTCGCTAGGATCATTATTGCTGATAGCCATCCTGCCGGGTCGAAAAGTTTAGCTACTGCTGAGAGTATTTGCCGTTTCGTGTTTGCCTTGTTCTCTGGTATTCGATCGTAAGAGTACGAGAACGAATCAGTTAGCGCGTTCCATCTTATTCCCAGAGTTTTAGTGGAACTGGTGTCATGGAATTTTAGGAACTCGGTGTCTAAGACATCAGAATCTGGGATTGCTTCGAGTAAGATGGACTGATTTGCTGTTATTTTTCTTAGGGGGAAACCTGCCGATTTTAGAGCTTCGATAGTTTGAGTCATGGAATCACGAGCGGACTGTAAATCGTGTCCGCCAGATAGGATATCATCTACATAAGTTTCTCGCAGTATGATGTTTGTGGCGAGTGGGTATTGTTCTTGACAAAATTACCGATGTTAAGTCATTTTGGAGTATGGGACTTGTATATAAAACATCATTCAGGGAGTATCTCGAATGTGATATCTTAGACGCATTGAACACGACGCGAATCTTTGTTGTTTTGCTGTCAGACTTTAAAACGGCGTGATGGGGTAGGTAGGTAGGTAGGTTCAAGTGGCTGCCGCAGAGGCACACTTAGGCCAGTTTTGAAAGGCCCGTTGTGATACCACCAACACAAGGAAAGTCAGTCCCGGGACCCAGCCATATGGAAAATCCCTGAGTTGTTGGGATTTTCCACATAGCAGAATCCCGGGACTGACAATCCTAAACTGACACCGTTACTCCTCCTCGAACCACTTAGATGACCTTATGAAGCCCATCAAGTCCTTTATGTCCAGTTCCGCGATCTGGATTAGGCTATCTAGGAACGGAACTCCCAAAAAGCGCGTTCTCGCGCCGCTTAAAGCCGGACAGTTGCAGATGAGGTGCTCCACTGTTTCCTCCTCCTCATCATCTTTGCAACTTCTGCAGCATCGTCGGTAGGGCGCACTTAGCCTTTCTGCATGCCTACCAATGAGGCAGTGACCGGTTAATACCCCTATCAATATGCAGATTTCCCTCCTAGTTAGGGCATAAATGCGTCTAGACCTTTTAAGATCCCATTTTGGCCAGGTTTGTTTCGATATCCGACACCCTGGGGATTGCAGCCATCTTTCGTTGTCTTGACGGAGTGTGTGCTCCTTCAGCATTAGTTTGCATGTGGCAAACGGCATACCTAAGCGCTCTTTATCTTGAAGAACCTGCTTGGTCGTGCCCTGCCTGGCAAGCTCGTCTGCCTTACAGTTTCCCTCAGTGTCCCTATGTCCCGGGACCCATATGAGGTTTACGCGGTTCTGTTGGGCCATCTCCTGAAGAGATCGACGACAGCTGAGCGTCAGTTCAGAGTTGAACGTGTATGAGCCAAGGGATTTGATTGCCGCATCGTCGGTAGGGCGCACTTAGCCTTTGTGCATGCCTACCAATGAGGCAGTGACCGGTTAATACCCCTATCAATATGCAGATTTCCCTCCTAGTTAGGGCATAAATGCGTCTAGACCTTTTAAGATCCCATTTTGGCCAGGTTTGTTTCGATATCCGACACCCTGCGGATTGCAGCCATCTTTCGTTGGCTTGACGGAGTGTGTGCTCCTTCAGCATTAGTTTGCATGTGGCAAACGGCATACCTAAGCGCTCTTTATCCTGAAGAACCTGCTTGGTCGTGCCCTGCCTGGCAAGCTCGTCTGCCTTACAGTTTCCCTCAATGTCCCTATGTCCCGGGACCCATATGAGGTTTATGCAGTACTGTTGGGCCATCTCCTGAAGAGATCGACGACAGCTGAGCATCAGTTCAGAGTTGAACGTGTATGAGCCAAGGGATTTGATTGCCGCTTGGCTATCGCTGAAAATAGTGATATCTTCTCCGATAACACGTTTGCTTACCCAGGCCGCGGCGTCCAGGATTGCCAAGACTTCCGCCTGGAAGACGCTATAATGTTCAGGTAGTCTGAAGGAGAGCTCAAGGTCCAAATCCCTTGAATAAACCCCTCATCCAACTCTGGCGTCCAACTTCGAGCCGTCGGTGTATATGGAAGTGCCACCATTTGTTTCGGGACACCAATCCGTCCTCTCCCAGTCTTCTCTGCTGGGAATGTTTATTTTGAAACAGCTATCCCCGACTGTAGTGGTCGCACAACGATCTGTGCTTAGAGGGAGAAAGCTGTAAGATTCCAGAATACTGGAGTGTCCAATAGTACCCGCACCCCAACTGGAGGTTTCTCTTAGGCGCAGAGCTGATGCCGCCGCTGACCGAAACCCTTCCAGGTCAAGTGGCAAAATGCCCAGAATGGCCTGGAGGGCTTCGTTGGGCGTTGTCCTTAGCGCACCGCTTATACAGATCATATTGGATCTATGGACTTTCCGCAACAGATTCAGGCATGTTGCCTTGCTCAGCGCCGGCCACCATACGACGACTCCATACAGCATGATTGGGCGAATGATGGCCGTGTAGATCACACTGCATACTCTAGGGCTGAGCCCCCATTTTTTGCCAATGGCTCTTTTGCATGTGTAAAGAGCGATGCAAGCTTTCTTCTGGCGTTGAAGAACATTCTCCTTCCAATTCAATTTCCTGTCCAGAAATATGCCTAGAAACTTGGCCTTATCCGACAAGCCCAGGCGCGTGCCATCTAGTTCTGGTAGGCTTAGTGGCGGTATTTTGTACCGGTTGCTGAAGAGGACAAGTTCCACTTTCCCCGGGTTGATACTAAGTCCGCAGCGAGAGGACCACCTCGAAACCTCTCGCAGTGCTACTTGCATCAGGTCACACAGAGTTTGTGGGAAGTTGCCTCTGAATGCAATAGCTAAATCGTCTGCGTATGCCACTATCTTCCCGCGGGGGAAAGAACACCACCCTGGGGCGTTCCCCTTGTGACATAGCGTGATAACTCAACCGTACCAAGTGAAGAAGCTATTTTCCTTCCTCTTAGAAGTTGGTCAATTAAACCAGTTAGAGGTCTATCTACGCCCAGATTAGTTAGAGCGGAGTTGATCGCCTCCGGCTTATATTGTTGAAAGCCCCCTCAATGTCTAAGAAGGCCACGAGACAGTAGTCCTTTTCACACAGCGATTTCTCAATGACAGATACTAGGCTGTGCAGAGCAGTTTCTGTTTATTTACTCTTGCTGTATGCATGCTGATAGCTAGAGATAAGATTGCTATCAATACAAAGGACGAGAGACTGATCGGTCTGTAATCTTTTGGCTCGTAGTGGGATGCCTTCCCAGCCTTAGGGATAAACACTACCGTGGCGCTTCTCCAGGAGCCCGGAATGTGAGAGACAGGCAGGCTGTGAAGAGAAATACAAGCCATTTAGCTGATGTCTCCATCGTGTTTATAAGTTGCGCGGGGATAATCCCGTCCGGCCCGGCAGCCTTATACGGTTCAAAGCTCTTAACTGCCCACCTTACCCTTTCCTCAGTGATGGGTATATTTACTGCCAGGTTTGTTGCAGATGCTAGTGGTGCGTCATGCAGATTCCCCGGAAAATGTGTATTCAAGAGCAGCTCAAGGGTTTCCTCTTCCGTGCTGGTCTAAGATCCGTCAGGTTTTCGCAAATAGCTGATGGCTGTTTGACTTTTCGAGAGGACTCGTCTAAGTCCCGCTGTGTCGTCGACCTTTTCGACGCCAGTGCAGAAATTTCTCCACGACGTCCTCTTAGCCTGTCTCAGAGCTTTTTTGTAGGCCCTTAGTTTAGCTTTATATTCGTGCCAGTGAGGCTCAGAGCCGAGGGTCTTGGACTTGTTAAATTGTTTCCGGCATGATTTGCGGAGCGAGTCCAAATCGTAGGACCACCAATGTGGCCTGTGTTTACCGCGTGGTTTTGGCACTGGACAAGCCTGTCCTAGAGCATTTGAGAGCGCCGATGTAAATGTAGTAACAAGATCCTCCAGCTCCTCTACTGATGAGGGGGCTTGTGAGGGCAGTACTGGCAGGTCTCTGTCTAATATTTCATTGTGTAACTGCAATTAGTGTTACGTGGATTGCGCTTCATGATAGGTTGTTCTACAATAAGGTCTAGAACCATTTCTATGTAACGGTGGTCGGAGAATAAATGTTCTTCCAGAAACCGCCATTTTCTGACCTCCTCATAAGCGCCTTCACTACAGATAGTGAGGCCTTTGACCTCCCTGCAGGTCTTAGTGATAAAAGTAGGCTCATTACCCACGTTGCAAATTACCAGGTTAGTTGTTAAGAGGTAATCAAACAGAGACTCGCCCCTGGCATTGACATCGGAGCTCCCCCATTGGGCATGGTGAGCATTAGCGTCCACTCCAATAATAAGATTACCCGTGCAGAAATTTGACACCAGGTCTTTCACCTCCGTTTGTAGTGGGGGTTCTTCGGCGTCGTAGGGCATATAGACCGACGCCACCGTTAGGCGGGTGCTGTCGATCGTGAGACTGATAGCGGTAATATCACCATTGGTGTAGTTAGGTAGGAGAAAGGAGTTCAACTCAGACGTGACCAAAATACACGTTCTGACTTTGCTCTCCTCGCTGGCTCGAATGAGCTTGAAGCCCTTAGTCCCCAATCCGCAGATTCTCGAGCTATTGACCCAGGGTTCTTGGATGAGGACCACATCCACGTCGCCTTTAGAAAGACGACTACTTAAAGCAGCCATAGCCACTTTAGATTTGTGCAGATTAATCTGAAGCACCACCAACATGAGAGCGCACAGACTTCCCTGCCGTCCCCATATCGTCGAGGTTTGCTCCATCCCGGAGGTTGCCTATCAACGACGAGTTGTTCCGATTAATTGTCCGATGTGGCGTTGCAGGAGTCCTGCTGCCTGTAGCGTTAGATGTTAATCGCTCAGCGTTGGCTGCTACCACCGTGACGTCGAGGACTTCCTCGTCCTGTAGGCTGTCCTCCATCTCCGAGTTGTTCACAGCACTATCGCCAAGGGACGTGGCGGATAACATGCTTTCCGCATCGGAATCCTCCGCTTCCTCTTCTGGTAATTCGTTTTCCGGTTCCCCCGGAGCAGCCGAGAAGGCAGCGCGCTGAGCATCACCACGATATACGTGGATAACGATCGATTGACTCTTTATTCATGGTGAACACCACCTGTCAGTCGGGCCCTACTGCATCCCCGACCAGATTAACACTCCAGTCATGCGTTGGGAGGGACGGATTCATTAGCCGTATCATCCCGAGAATTCTATCACATGCGAGTAATTTAATCTGACCTTGGTGCCAACCCGCATCTGTTACTCGCGCCGAACTACCCGACTCCGGAGCAACGTTGAGAAGAATGTTGCCGAGTTCATTTCGCATGTAACGCCACCGGTCCTTGGGGATGGCCAGACGTCATTGCCTCGGTCAAGGACGCCTATAAGGATCCTGTCCTTGGTTACCTCAGCAAAGCTTAGTTTTCCCGCTCCAGGGGTATTCTGATGCCGCTTGGGAGGGGGAATTAACTCCAGGTCCGATCTCTGGCGCTTGAAAGGGTTTACTTTTAACCTCTTTGGCATGTAAGAAGATTTACTGGAATTCGGCGACAGTGATTCCTGCGGTACCCCTTCATACCTCTTCAGGATCTTTGCAGCCAATCTTTTCTCGTGGTATGTGAAGCGGCGGGGAGATGTCTCCCGGGAGTGCGAACCCGTAGTTGCCATCGCGGTCGCTCTCCTTGCCGACATCTCAGTTGCAGCTTCGTTCTCCTTCGAAACTCCGAGGCCAGGTCGTGAGACCGCTGCCACAGATTTAAAGATACTGGTTTTCATATAAGCGGTTGATGAGAGTTTAGCATCCGCCGTTGTCCGCTTAGCTGCGTTGGCAACCGCACTGGTGCTAGCTCCCATCAAGTCAATCTTATTCGATAGAGGGTTGCTTGACCGACTCGTAGTTGCCATCGCGGTAAGGCCTTGCTTAATCTCTGAGGCGACCCGGTCTCAGAGAGGCTCAACGAACGGAACCGGATCTCAGCAGCTTGCTTAAGCGGTTTTGGGAACAGGAAGAGGTCGAAATAACGCAATCAAGATCAGCGGATGATCAGTTTTGTGAGGCCCTCTACAGCACCTCTGGTAAAACTTCCGTTTAAGCCCGATTTCCCTCAATCACTGGCACTAGGCCACTCTCGCCCAGCAGCAGAGCAGCAGTACATTAGCGTAGAAGGAAGTCTGGAAAGAATGCCAGAACTACGCGATAAATACTCGGAAGTCCTTACCGAGTACCTCCAAATGGACCACATGGAACCCGCCCCTCCTACTGACGTAATCCAAAATGGAAAATATTTTTCATTTTACCTACCCCATCACGCGGCTGTATTTGAACGGAGCCTCTCTGAAACCGGGTCGCCTCAGAGAGTAAGCAAGGCCTTACCGCGATGGCAACTACGAGTCGGTCAAGCAACCCTCTATCGAATAAGATTGACTTGATGGGAGCTAGCACCAGTGCGGTTGCCAACGCAGCTAAGCGGACAACGGCGGATGCTAAACTCTCATCAACCGCTGATATGAAAACCAGTATCTTTAAGTCTGTGGCAGCGGTCTCACGACCTGGCCTCGGAGTTTCGAAGGAGAACGAAGCTGCAACTGAGATGTCGGCAAGGAGAGCGACCGCGATGGCAACTACGGATTCGCACTCCCGGGAGACATCTCCCCGCCGCTTCACATACCACGAGAAAAGATTGGCTGCAAAGATCCTGAAGAGGTATGATTTTCCAGTTTTTAGTTCATTTTAAAAACATTTTAAATTAAAAATATTTTTTTATTCTATTTTTTATATTATACTTTTTAGTTGTGAGTCTGTGAAAATTTCTAAGATTGTAATTGGATATTCTGTGTCATATTAGTGGTACTCATGTAACCATATAACTTAACGAAAGCGTAAATATATACATTTAACAGCTCAGTTAGATGAACGATATAGATAAATTTATGTGAATACTTTTTATTATGAAATTCTTATTAATTTTATTTTTGACCCATTTTTCAGCTATTCTTCTATTTTTGTCTAGTGTGCATTGACTGCTTTGAAAAACTGCATGTCGAACAGCGTAATCGAATTGGGTAATTTTTGGAGGTGTTTACACACTAAACTCCTCGTGAAGTTTACCGAATCTGTGTAAACTTCGTTCCATAAAAATTTTGACAGATCATTTACGCCTTCGGCAATTTTCTACGTTTACACGCATTACGCGATGTGCCTATGGTTACATGAATAAAATTATTCTTTTTTAAGCCTTATAAAGCACATTATCTTTCCTTTGTGCAACAGTGGCTGCGCCTAAATGTATGCAGATGAAATATTCGAAATTTCGATGCTGTTTATGGCGCTGAAAACACATTATAGCATGCGCATTAGAGTGGTTCAAAAATTTTTTTTTTTGGAAAATCTAAAACGCTACCCCAAAATATGGTTTCTTGTGACAAAAAAAGAGGCTGCTATTTTTTTGTTTTTTTTTTTAAGGTGCTTTAGAGGTCGCGCTACTCGTTTTTATAAAAAAAATGAGATGCTTGCAAATTTAACTTAATTTTAACATGTTTAAGTGCAGTAAAAATTTGCGTTTTTGTGTGTTGTTATTCTGTTTTCATTGACGAATATTCCTGCAATTCAAAAGCCTTCTTGGATGAGTAGAAGGGGTTTAACTCCTGAAAGTATGTTTCGAAATTGAAAACGGTGCAACTAAAACGCCTACACTGATCTCATCTCGCATTGATTTTTTGGATATATTTCGCATCTAGATGGTTTATGACATCGCTGATTATGAATCCGATGTCAGCTTTTTTAAATTCAAAATGGCCGGTCCAATATGGCGGTGATTTTTTTTGAAAACTAATTGGATTTTATTGAAACTTGGTACTCGGGGGTTTATGCGTTGTCTGATTACGAATCCGATATCGGTTTTTTTAAATTCAAAATGGTGGATCCAATATGGCGGTGCATTTTTGAAAACTAATTCGACTGTGTGAAACTCGTCACTTATGGATTTATGACATCGATTTATAAGAACTAGTATCACTTGTGATCGAAAATTCGACCAATAAAAACTTTAGAGGGTCGAGGGGTCGCTAGCCCCGTACCCCCATCCTTAAATTTCGGGGACGCCCCTGAAAATATACCGTCAGTTTTTTCAATTTCCTTTCCATCGGTGCATATTTCTTTTATATATATTAATATATAATATATAAGATGCCAGTTTTGCAAATTTGCATTTCCTCACCTCCTGTGAGCGAACCGTTTGACCGATGGAACGAAAATTGAAAAAACTGAGGTATAGGCGGTATATTTTCAGGGGCGTCTCCGAAATTTAAGGATGGGGGTACGGAGCTAGCGACCCCACGACCCTCTAAGGTTTTTATTGGTCGAATTTTCGATCACAAGCGATACTAGTTCATATAAATCGATGTCATAAATCCATCAGTGACGAGTTTCACACAGTCGAATTAGTTTTCAAAAATGCACCGCCATATTGGATCCACCATTTTGAATTTAAAAAAACCGATATCGGATTCGTAATCAGACAACGCATAAACCCCCGAGTACCAAGTTTCAATAAAATCCAATTAGTTTTCAAAAAAATCACCGCCATATTGGACCGGCCATTTTGAATTAAAAAAAACTGACATCGGATTCATAATCAGCGATGTCATAAACCATCTAGATGCGAAATATATCCAAAAAACCAATGCGCGATGAGATCAGTGTAGGCGTTTTAGTTGCACCGTTTTCAATTTCGAAACATACTTTCAGGAGTTAAACCCCTTCTACTCATCCAAGAAGGCTTTTGAATTGCAGGAATATTCGTCAATGAAAACAGAATAACAACACACAAAAACGCAAATTTTTACTGCACTTAAACATGTTAAAATTAAGTTAAATTTGCAAGCATCTCATTTTTTTTATAAAAACGGGTAGCGCGACCTCTAAAGCACCTTAAAAAAAAAAAAAAAAAATAGCAGCCTCTTTTTTTGTCATAAGGAACAATAATTGGGGGTAGCGTTTTGGAATTTCCAAAAAGTCCATAATTGTGAACCACTCTAATGCGCATTATAGCATATGTACGAAATATTCAGATAGCAATAAGGAAGATAGGCCGATAAATGGGACTTTTGCAATTAAAGCAATATTTTTTTTTTTGTATAATGCTTTGTCAGCGAAACCTGAATGATGGTGAAAATTTCAAAACCCCAGCTTAATGGGAAGTTAGTTCAAAATCCAAAGCAAAATCTCTGGAAATGAAACTTTTCAAATATCACTATCCGTGCGCCACCTATCGGAATTATTTTTTTCATAATATTGCATTGTCATCGCGACCTGAACAAGCTCAGTTTGTATATCCTCCAAGCCTTGCATCACCTCTGCCGATTTTGTTTGTTCTACAGCCTTCTTTTCTACCGCAACATTTTCATCACTGCCGCTGGCTTCATCAGCTACCCGGGGCAGAGACGGTTTGGTGTTAAGCCTCAGTTTCACTTTGGCATACGCCAAACCGATTGTATAATTATGTTGACGAATTGTTTCAGCTGACACGGGATCTACAGATATTGCGGTTTCCGCAACTGTGGCCCTACTTGTCCGATTGAGGATTCACCAGTATCTGGTGTCTAGGGCCGGGTTTTGAACAGAAATAACTCTGAGGATATGCTCATTTTAGGGGCAGTCGTCCTCTTTAAAATACCCGACAAAGGTAATGCGACGGGGTACTTCCGCATCCGAGACTACCTTCAGTTTCGCACCCTCCCAAGGAGTTAGTTTTGGGACGATGTCTTTTAACCAATCTGCAGTGTTAGAATCATCTCAGACAATGGAAAGCTATCCTTGGCGAATTATGCCCAGCTTAATAGTGGGCAGGGTATCTCTAAAAGATCCCGATGACACACCGTCAGGCACTGGCTGCCTTTCCATCAAGAGGAGGCATCTGCCTTGTCCTCTTTTGGAAATTTGGTTGGGTCGTACTATTGGATCGCCCCTTTTATTGGTCGGCTCCCTTTGTGCCGGCCCTTGGAGCTGTTTGGCAATTCCTAAGGCGGTTTCGTATCTGACACCCTTAGCCAGGAGTTTCTTAAGACGCTTATGAGCGGCACTATACAAGTGCTTACGTTTTCCAGCATTTTCAGCCCCACCATGCCTGCGGTTTCAGCTTTTGATTCGGTATCAATCGAAAGGCCAGATCGATCCTGATCATTTGAAAGCAGTTCATCTTTATCATGATCTAAAGTACAGTTTTTCTCTTGTAATCGGTACTTATAATTTCCACGAGCGTAGGAGGAAAGAAGGTCAGCTGGGACATAGCCCACGATATCCCAGTAACACTGATTACAACCAGAGGGCGCCAGGTATCTGGAGGCCACCGTTATAAGACACACACTGCCATTCATCCCATGAGCACGGTACGGATCACACTCGGGATTACGGGTTTTATTGAGTTGTCCTGTCTTTGGATTTTAGTCGCCTTTTACGACAGGCATACCTAAAAAAAAAAAAATAATGGCGGCGATATGCCAACAGGATATCATAACCTCTAACGAGATTTTTAGCCGAGCTTCTCTTTCCAACTTGTGTTGTGTTGCTTTTGTGTTTTTCCTACAAGTTGGCGGGACTTACAGTTTTTTGGCGACTCCGAACGGCACTTGCAAAGCAAATGAATTTTTTGCTGAGAAGATTCTGATGGCAGAAATACGCCCGGAGAGTTTGCCAAACTACTGCCGAGGGGCGACCCCGTTTAAGAAAAATTATTTTTCTAAATTATTTTTGATGTTACTTTTGCCGGGCATGGAACCGCCACGACATGGTGTAGAAGGCCGAACACTTAACCGCTACACCACGGCATACCTACCGCGGGCATTTTCTACAACCCCACCCGGCAGGTCTGTGAATTTTACTATAAGATGATGCCTGATTTTTGGCAATTTTTTTTTTGTAGTTGTTCTCTACATTTTTTTCATAAATTTTTTATTTTTTTTTACTTATAAATTTGTATTGGAAAAATGCATTTTGTTGCCTTACTACTTTACTAATACCATTTTAATTTTTATTTATTTATTTTTATTCAACATTTTTGTTAATTGGGTACTTCGAATTTTTTGGGTGTAGTAAGAAGCTCTCTCATACTTCAACATAATCGCACAGTTTGGTAGTGTGCGTTTAGCATCGATGATTTATACCCACGATGCAATTGAGATCAATCATGCAGTGTTATATATGCGTACACTTACCAAAACTGTGCATTTGCAATCTACCTGTTATAGCCGCGTGACAACCAAGTTTCGTATGCACATGCATTTAACGCAAACTTATGCGTCACAGCAACAGCGGCACAATCAACTATATGAGAGCGAAGTGTAAAATGCTTCTTCTTATGCTTTTCATGCATACAAAGTTGAAAGTTGGCAACTTTTGCATGTTAAATGTCGCTCGTGATGCGCAATGTGTCGTTCTCTACTCATCTGTCAATACATAATGCTGCGGCAAACATTGATTGTGACGCAGCTATAAAGCCGCGCGGCAAAGAGGCAATAATGTCGCAGCGACATCAATCGGCTGCTAGCAGCAACAGAAAACATAGAATCTTTTACAATAAAGCCGCGTGGTTAATAAAGTTACTTTTGGGATATTGGAATAAAGACTAAACTAAACGATAAATGGGATTTTTGAAATTAAGCTAATTTATTTATTTACTGTTAGCGAAGCCTGAACGATGATGAAAATTTGCATTGATGTTAATAATATAATACACTCAAATATTAACAAAACAGGAGGTCTTCCAAAAGAACTAGAAATATTTGTTGGTGCTAAAATTATGTTGAGATCTAACGTTGACGTTGCAAAGGGACTTGTAAATGGAGCAATAGGTCACATCACTGAAGTTATATGGCCATTTTACAGACGTGCTCAACTATACCATAACGATATACCATCCATTCGCGTAGACTTTGGTACCGATGGCTTACACATAATACAGCCTAAATCTGTTCAATTTCCTGCTAAATTTAATCACGGCACAGCTGAAAGAAGAATGCTTCCGATTGTCTTGTCGTGGGCTTCAACTGTGCACAAAATGCAGGGAACTACCGTAGACCATGCGGTTATTTATCTAGGCTGCAAACTATTTGCTGCTGGTCAAGCTTATGTGGCTTTAAGCCGTGTTAAGTCTTTAGAAGGTATTCGAATCGAAGAACTTGACTGTTCAAAGTTGACTTCAAAGAAGCCGTGTAATGTTGATGCATTAAAAGAAAGGAATGTTAAAATAACTACATAAGTAAAGATTGCATAACTAATTTAAACAATATTTTATATTTAAAAAAAAATTCAAGAAAAAAGATGTTCTAAGCACAAGCTTATAGGTATATTTCTTGTTGATAAACCGAACTAAAAAGTAAAAAATTAAATTAAAGAAAAAAAACTTTTTTAAAAATAAGCTTTTATTATTGGTTTATAAAATTAACTAAAAAGTAAAAAATAAATTAACTGTAAAGGAATATAACACTTTATAAGTTCATTGTAACCTTTAAAGATAATTTGGCTTCTTCGTCTGCCACAAAATAATTCCATATTGTACATAATTATATATTTCTAACATTAAAACTTTACACCTAAATTATTAAATCTTCCAGTATATATCACATTCCTAATTTTATTAATAATAAAAGCGTGTTAAAATTTGATGGTATAAGTAAGAACATTTAGGACCTTCTTTTCTATTTGATGGTATGTATAATTAAGAACATTCAGGACCTTCTTTTCTTGCTATCGAAGAAGATTCCAATCTTCAGGCATGCATTCATCCGACCATATTCTGCACAAGAGCTGGTGCATGCACCTTACCAGCTCCTCGCCGCCGCATTATTATTATTATTTTTGAGAGCAATGCTTTGTTTTTAATGTTAGACAATGGCTAGTTGAACGCTAAGTGACAAAAAGGTTTAAGTGTTTTTATTCATTTTGCTATATAGTTCGGTCACTTAGCACTCTAAATATTTAATAATGTCGGTCACCAACCCAACTAAGTTGTTGCTGTTCCAGAAAGCCAAAGAGAAGATCCGTCGTAGGAAGGCAGATGTCCAGTTGCAAAAGCCGTAAAGTTACACCAAAATTTATCGATCTTTCTTTCAAGTGCAAAACAAAGTGCCCAGTGGGAAAATTATCGATTAATAAAGCAAACCGTTATTGGTAAATTCAAGTTTTCAAGCAAAAATACGCTAGTTTGTCTGCTTGTGAGTTGATTGCTTACAAATTACATAAAGTGTTGGCATGTAAGCTTTCATCTGTTGTTTGGGACCATTTTCTTATAAAATTAACCGCAAAATTAGACCATATTTCTCAACATCAAATGGAAACCAAGAGATGCAAGTTGGAAAAACTGAAAGTATCGACCCTGACCAGGAACTCTGTCAGTAAGTTTATACCTGACCTTATTATTAATAAGTCAGATGTGGTCCTAGACAAAAATGAAATTGAACTTTTAAATAAAGGCCTGAATCGTCGACTGTGAGTTAGCTCTCCGAAGAGTAGAACCCGATGAAGCCGAAAATTTACGTTTTATTTTAAAACAAGTCTTAACAACAAAAACAAGTCCGAAAAAAACATAGAAATTCCGAAAAATTACATACCGCCGTAAAGTCACTTAACTTAAAAATGTTTTTATAACTAAGTCCGACAAAGGAAACTGTGTAGTTGTATTAAATGAGGATGATTACAATAATGGTTGATTAAGGAAGGTAATTATGTTAAGGTGAAAAATCCCCTACCATAAATGAAAAAAGAGGTTGTTGATCGAAGGAAAATGTATGCTGATTTGTTTGGCCGTCGTTGGGACATCACCATGCATAAATCTTATGTTCGTGTTCCTTGTATTTATGGTTTATATAAGGCGCATAAGCCGGGCAACAAATTCAGACCGATTACCGCTGGGTACCTACACTTCCCCCACTTCTAACATTGCCAGTTGGTTGAGCAAATATTTCAATGAGCTTAAGAGCTTCGATAACTTTTCAGTAAAAAATTCATTGGAATTGATCTCCAAATTTAAAGATGTGCGGATGAGTTCTAACGAATGTTTTGCGTCTTTCGATATCACTTCGTATTTTTCTAACGTACCAAAAAAGGGAGCTTTGGACGCATTACGTATTTGGCTCGACAAACAAAATTTAAATCCGTTGGTCGCCAATGCCTTATTTGATTTAACTGCGCTGTGTGTGAATCAGTCTTTTTTTCAGTTCAGAGGTGAATTCTTTGAGCAAACTGAGGGTTTGCCGATGGGTCTAAATATAAGCCCTTTCTTATGTAATCTGTTTATGAATACGATTGAAGACAAATTAATTAAAAGTTCTTTGTTCCCACGATTATATCCCCGTTGTGGATGATTGTGTGGTTATCATTGAAAAAGACAAAATAGAAAACACGCTTAACTTATTCAATTCCATAAATAATGCGATCCAGTTCACATATGAATGGAAATATGGAGTTACCCTTTCTTGACCTCAAGTTGATACACAATACTGATGGCGTTATCGAGTTCGATATTTATCGAAAACCAACATCGACGGACCATTTCATTCCTATTGAATCTAACCACCAAACTAGCGGCTTTTAATTCAATGGCTCATCGCCTGGTAAATGTCCCGCTCAGCTGTAGCGCATTTGAAAGAGAGAAAGAGGAAATATTGCACATCGCTGAGATTAATGGTTACTGCGCCGAAAGCATCGAACAATTAATAAGAAAGCATCAAAGAAATAAAGCAAGAAGAGAATGCAGCTCATTTTTTTATACAGTGGTCAAAAAAGGTGAAAATAGTTTTATTAGTATGACGTAAGATCATCATTATTTTAATGATATTAAAAAATTATTATCTAAGCCAAATATAAAGCTGGTTCCGAAAAGTAGTACAAAACTTAAATCTTTGCTGAAAACAACAAAAGACAAGTGTGACAGTTTGGATAAGCCGGGGGTTTATTCAGTCACGTGCTCTAATTTTAATGACGATGGGGTGATATGCGGTGCGAAATATATTGGCCAGTCAACGCGCACAGTACGCACAAGGATGAATGAGCACCTTAAATATATAAAGAATATCGAACCAAAAAGCGGAATTGCTGAACATGCCTTTTTAAACAAGCACCCAATAAGTGAAGATGACTTCAAATTAATCAAACCAGAATCGAATGTTAATACATTAAATATTTTAGAATCTATGCATATTTTTAAAAATAAATAATATGTTGCTGTGAATAGAGATATTGGCCCACTGTATTCAAGTCTATTTGTAGCGTTGCAGTAAATTTGTTTAAAAAATTGTAGAGCTTGTTATTGTTATTGCCGTATTATTGCTTTTTCTCTTTTACTTATACTTATTTTTTAGTATATTTAATGTTTGTTTATTTTTGAGAACAATGCTTTGTTTTAATCATTGTGTATCAATAACAAGTGTGAACTCTTCTTTTGACAACACACATTAAAATGTCGGTTTGTTTACATCCTGCACACATCAACATGGCGGTCTCCTATCTTTTACCTAATGGTAGAAAGAGATGGGAAGATGGAAAGAAGTGAGACAAAAAAGGAAATTAAAAACAGGTGACTAAACTCACTTTGAAATTTTCACGCCTATGCCTATGATATCACACTTGTTATTAACCACAATCTCAAACAGGTGTTAAACTCATTTTGGAATTTTGACGTCTATGCAGAAGAGTTTACATTTTGTATTGATACACTATGGTTTTAATGTTAGACAATGGCTAGTTGAACGCTACCAACTGATGAAGGCACCACGCGAGTGCTGAAACATATGTATTGTTATTGTTTTTGTAGAATAAAAAATTATTAAGTGACAAAAACGTTTACGTGGTTTTATTCATTTTGCTATATAGTTCGGTCGCTTAGCACTCTAAATATTTAATTAGATTACCCTAGTTTTTTTTTGGGCATATCCATGAAACAAAGAAAGAGCAACCTAGAGCAAGAAAAACGCTCTTAAACACAATTTTGTGAAATATCTAAAGTTGGCGTAAGCTAGAGCAGCTCAATAAACAAACCTATGATTTCGTATTTCAAAATGAGTATTTTCAAAATGGGATTTTCACAATCTCGGGTTTTTTTTTGGGATTGGGTTTGATTTGAAAATTCGTTCTTATCCCAGATTTGTTTGTGAAATTTAGTACTTTCCTTAAAATTAATAGTAATAAAAAATAGAATAAAAAAATATTTTTAATTTAAAATGTTTTTAAAATGAACTAAAAACTGGAAAATAATTTCCCCTCTGCCTACATAGATTCTTCACCACGTAAAGCTTATCTGGAACATTTGTGAGTGGGAATTCTTATAGGTATTAAATAGTACTTGGAGTTTGAAAGGTATAAAAACATTGGCGCACGCTAAAGATGGTTCGCATTAATTTCTAACAATCTTATTACCGATATGAGCTTTTCTAAAAAAACATCTTTTCACAATATAGCAAGCGCCAAATGTTTTTATACATTTCAAACTCCAAGTACTCACAAAAGTTCCAGATAAGCTTTACGTGGTCAAGAATCTATGTAGGCAGAGGGGAAATTATTTTCCAGTTTTTAGTTCATTTTAAAAACATTTTAAATTAAAAATTTTTTTTATTCTATTTTTTATTTTATACTTTTTAGTTGTGAGTCTGTGAAAATTTCTAAGATTGTAATTGGATATTCTGTGTCATATTAGTGGTACTCATGTAACCATATAACTTAACGAAAGCGTAAATATATACATTTAACAGCTCAGTTAGATGAACGATATAGATAAATTTATGTGAATACTTTTTATTATAAAATTCTTATTAATTTAATTTTTGACCCATTTTTTAGCTATTCTTCTATTTTTGTCTAGTGTGCATTGACTGCTTTGAAAAACTGCATGTCGAACAGCGTAATCGAATTGGGTAATTTTTGGAGGTGTTTACACACTAAACTCCTCGTGGAAGTTTACCGAATCTGTGTAAACTTCGTTCCATAAAAATTTTGACAGTTCATTTACGCCTTCGGCAATTTTCTACGTTTACACGCATTACGCAGTGTGCCTATGGTTACATGAATAAAATTATTCTTTTGTAAGTCTTATAAAGCACATTATCTTTCCTTTGTGCAACAGTGGCTGCGCCTAAATGTATGCAGATGAAATATTCGAAATTTCGATGCTGTTTATGGCGCTGAAAACACATTATAGCATGCGCATTATAGCATATATACGAAATATTCAGATAGCAATAAGGAAGATAGGCCGATAAATGGGACTTTTGCAATTAAAGCAATATTTTGGATTTTTTTTTGTATAATGCATTGTCAGCGAAACCTGAACGATGGTGAAAATTTCAAAACCCCAGCTCAATGGGAAGTTAGTTCAAAATCCAAAGCAAAATCTCTGGAAATGAAACTTTTCAAAGATCTCTACCTGCGCCATCTATCGGAATTATTTTTTTGTTATATTGCGTGGGGGCAGAAAACTAAACGATGATGAAAATTTCAAGATTCTACCTCAACGGGAAGTTCGTTGAAAAACGAATTAATCGACACCGAAAACAGACCTTCGCATTTCTTAAATAGAACGACTCACGCGCCACCTAGCGGGTCCAATTTTTTTTTGAACATTTGGAAATTGAGTAAGTAATACACACGCTAAATATCAGCTAAATCGGTCCAAAATTAGGATTTTCAGCTGTTATTACCCCGACCTCAGCTCCACCTAGCGGCATTTTTTTTAGGAAAATATTTCTTTTCATAGTAGTAATACATGTTCCGAATTTCAGCCAAATCGGACCATAAATGCGATTTTTGAAAATATAGCGACCCACGCGCCACCTATCGGAATTTTTTTTCATAATATTGCATTGCCATCGCTACCTGAACTGTAGTGAAAATTTCAAGACCCTAGCACAACAGGAAGTTGGTTCAAAAACGAATGCAAAAATCCGGGCAAAAGAACGACGAAAGCGACCTAATAAAAACATTTTAAAAATACGTTGAATTTTGTATTTTTTTATATAAAATTATTTTATTTATAACTATTAGACCCCGCAAAATTTTAGGGTATATCTCCGAAACCAGCTGAGATATTTAAATTAATCACCTCGTTGCTTATGACAGCAGTCGGTCACCCTTGGTCCAGATATTGGGAGATAACTCTGAAGACAATGGTGAAAGTTTCATTCAAATACATTCAGCAGTTTTTGAGTGATACGACCTCAAACTTACACACAGACTGACAGGTAGACATACCTACCCAGTCGGGACTTTTGTAGCCTTCTAACAAAAAAATAACTTTAAGTAAATTTATACAAATGGGTTTATAGCTAGCCCTAAAGTCATCCAGAAATCAAACAGATGAAAAAAAATTCTTTGACTTTGCTTCCACTTTTCGAACCTGACTTTTAGTTAACCTTAAGGTCATGCAGATACCAAAGTCCAAAGTCATGCAGAAATCAAACAGTAAGGAAAAATTTCTTTGACTTAGTTTAAATTTTTCTAACCTGACTTTTAGTTAACCACAAAGTCATGCAGAAACAAACCAATTCATTTTTATTTCAGCCTAAAGTCATGCAGAAATATACTAGTTGAGAACAAACAATTTTTTAGGCTGACTAACAGCTAACTGCAAAGTCATTCAGAAAGCAACCAATTGATTTTTAGTTGTCCCTAAAGTCATGCATAAACCAACCAGTCGAGAACAAATATATTTACTTTTGGCTTGTTTTTTCTTGGCTGACTTTAGGCTAACCATAAAATAATGCAGAAACCAAACAGCTTAAACTGTGCTATATATATATTTTTTTAACTTTTTGAGTTTTTAAAAGCGTCAACTTTCAAATTTTTTTGGGAGATCATATCCACAATTTTAATAGGTACACATATTTAGGACGCAATAAGGACAAAAAATACAAGGTAATTAGAAAGTGAGCCAAAATAAATAATTTGTGCAATAACAACAAATTTTTTTTCTTTCCACTGTTTTCCACCTTCAAATACAAGATGTATATCAACCGGATTGCTATCCACACGGTGGAACGACCAAAAATCGGCCCGTGTAAATGAGCTTTTAGGTTCAAGTGGCTGACGCATTTTTTGTTAGCGAAAACGATGTATAATTAAGCCTTTAATTAATATTAATATCTACTGGATATGTATGCATTTGTGCCATATTTTGTACTCAAAAATATTTAAAGATACATACATAAACAATAAATGCGGGAATGGACCCATATAAAATTTAATTTGATTTGCAAGAAATTTGCCAAAAGCTATGGAAAGCTTTGAAGTAGTTGGTTTTAGGCCCTGCTGAAGTATCCAACGAAAAGCCATCTGAAAAAAGTCAACTAAAAATTATCTCAATATAGTTAGTTTTAATCTGCCTTAAAAAAGGGATTTATAGTTGGCTAAAAGTAATTCAGGAAAAGACATAACTGACTACCTCCTAGGCCATCGCTATGTAAAAATAGTCAGTCTGTTCCATACAAAGTAGTTAGTTTTTCAAACAGTACTGGGTGCGATGTAGTCAACTTAAAATGCACCTACAAAAATTATAACAACTGTCGATGAAAAATTAAAATGAAGATCGACTTAGAACAAAGAGAATATATCAACAAGAGCCGTCACTCGTTATAAATGCAAGGAAAAAGATGTATGCCGTGTTCTTTCAGGGTTTCGGTAATTTTGTTTTCCTCAGTTTTGCAAATTCGACAGCTTCCTCGTGAAGGGTGGACACCTTGCCGCGGTACGAGGGCTTAAGTCGATAGCCACAGGGCTACGCTGCCCTTGTGATCATAGCGTCACCGGTACACACGAGAGAAGCCAAGCCTCTCTGGCGCGACGACTAAGATCTTCCCCCTCCCAATCCAGGGTGTTATGCGACCACGTGCCCATTGGACGTTTGCAGCCGGGAGGCAAATCGTGGCTGTAATCGAACGGAGCCTCTCTGATACCGGACCGCCTCGGAGAGTAACCATGGCCTTACCGCGGTATGGGGCTCTGCCGCGGCGGACGACACATTCCCCTTACTCTTCCCTTGTCCCTAAACTGGCCTTGCCCGGCGAGGGGTCGTACGAACAAGATGATAAATAGTAACAAAAACTCTAAAACTAAAGATACAACAGTGTATACTGCCCAGCAGAGGAGGAAAATGCCCGAGCAAGCGAGAACGCAACGTCGGAGGACAAACTCCATTTCTTTATCAGCCGAGAGATCGACAGCGATGGCAACTACGGGTCGATTAGCTCTGGATAACAAGGGGGGCAATCCCAAAGTAAGTACCGGTACAAACACAGTGAAGCCAACAACGGCTGATTCTAAAGTCCTAGTAAGTTCCGGTACCGAAACCAAGTCTTTAACGTCTGTGGCAGTGGTCTCACGACCTGGCCCCAGAGATCCAAATAAGGGAACGACCGCGATGACAACTACGGGTCGAAATTTACCCCAAAAGACATCTCCCAGTCGCTCTGAGTACTTGGACAAAAGAGCGGCCGCGAGGATCCTGAAGAAATACGAGGGTATTTCACAAGAGACGCTTTCGCCGAATGCTAGAAAGACGGTGGAGATGGTTGAAGCTATCTTACCGAACTTCCAAAGCGCTTACGCGCCAAAGAAGGTTAATGGGAATCCCTTCAAACGCCAGAGATCGGACGTGGATTTAAAACCTCACCCGAAGCGGCAGCAACACGTCCCCGTAGTGGGTAAACTCAGCTTTGCTGTAGTAACTAAGGATAGGATCCTCATAGGCGTCATTGACCGAGGTAACGAAAGCTGGGCCATCCCTAGGGACCAGTGGCGGTAGGGACCGGAACGCTATCGGTAATGCCCTTCTCGACATTATGGATGAGTCTCCGGGTGCCACGCCGATGGGTTCTGATGCGGGATGGCACCAGGGCCGAATCAAGGTATTCGCTTGCGAGGATGCAAAAACTGTTGCACTGTACAATGCAGCAGCTGCAAGACTGGGTGAGATCAACCAAGGGGCAAGAATCGAGGTTGTCGACTGGAAGGACATCCCGGCTCGGCCAAGGGCAAGAGCGTGGATTCCTGCTATCCCTGCTGAACCTGGGAGAATTCTCAGGATGCTGAGGATCATGAACCCGTCTCTCCCGACGCAGGACTGGGGTGCAATCTGGTCGAGGATGCGGTAGGGCCTGACAGGCAAGTGGTCTTCACCTTGACTAAGGAAGCACTCGAGCCCCTTAAACGGTGCAATGGGCGAGTGCACTACGGCATGGGTCAGATCGTGATCCACGTATACCGCGGCGATGCACAGCGCGCTGCTATTTCGGCTGCACCGGAGGGCTCGGACATCGCAGCGCCGGTAGAAGAGTCGGAAATTTCCGACTCGGAAAGTATGGTATCTGCCACGTCAAATGGCGAAGGAGCAGTGAACAGCTCGGAGATGAGAGCCAGCCTGCTGGACGGAGAAGACCTCAACGTCACAGTGATAGCAGCTAGTCCTGAGCGCACCAATGTCAATACTGCCTCAGTTTGTGGGATCTCGGCTACGCCAAATCGTGGTCTGAGCGAATCGTCGTTGAAAGATAAGCCTCCAGACGAGGTGGAACTCGACGATACGGCGGTGGCAGGGAAGTCTGAGCGCTCTCATGTTGGTGGTGATTCAGATAAACCTGCACAAATCTAAAGCAGCCTCGGCTGCTTTAATCAGTCGTCTCTCTAAAGGCGACATAGATGTGGTCCTCATCCAAGAACCCTGGGACAACAGCTCAAGGATTTGCGGTTTGGGGACTAAGGGTTTTAAGCTAATCCAAGCCAGCGAGGGGGGCAGGGTTAGAGCCTGTACGCCTACGACGCCGAAGAACCTCCGCCACAGAGGGAGGTAAAAGACCTGGTGGCAAATTTTTCCATGGGTCATCTTATTATCGGAACTGACGCCAATGCTCATCACGTCCAGTGGGGAAGCTCCGATATCAATGCTAGAGGAGAGTCATTGTTTGATTATTTGTTAACAACTAACCTGGTAGTTTGCAACGTGGGTAACGAACCAACGTTTATTACTAAACCCCGTAGGGAGGTCATAGATCTCACTATTTGCAGCGAAGGCGCTTATGAGTGGGTCAGAAAATAGCGCGTTCTCGATGAACACTCATTCTCCGACCACCGGTACGTAGAATTAGTTCTAGACTTTTCTGTTGAGCAGCCGGTTATGAAACGCAACCCACGTAACACTAACTGGCAGCTACACAATGAAACACTATCTAGGGACTTGCCAGCACTGTCCCCACAAGTCCCCTCTTCAGTAGGGGAGTTGGAGGATCTGGTAAAGACCTTTACAACGGCGTTCTCGAATGCCCTAGAGCAGGCCTGCCCAGTGCCAAAACAACGCGGTAAACATATGCCGCATTGGTGGTCCTACGACCTGGGCTCGCTCCGTAAATCATGTAGGACACAATTTTATAAGGCCAAGAACCTTGGCACGGAGACTCAATGGTTCGAATATAAAGTTAAACTCAGGGCCTACAAAAAAGCTCTGAGGCAGGCGAAGAGAGTATCGTGGAGAAATTTCTGCACTGGGGTCGAAGATGTCGACGATACAGCGAGACTTAGACGAGTGCTCTCAAAAACTCAAACAGCCACAACCTATTTGCGCAAACCTGACGGATCCTGGAGAGGGAGACCCTAGAGCTGCTCTTGAATACGCACTTCCCAGGGAACTTGCATGAGGAACCCCTAGCACCTACAACAAACCTGGCTGTACACATACCCATCACGGAGGAAAAGGTTAGGTGGGCGGTTAAAGGCTTCGAATCTTTCAAGGCTGCCAGGCCAGACGGGATTATTCCCGCACAACTCATAAACACGCTGGAGACATCAGCCAAATGGCTGGTATTTCTCTATACAGCCTGCCTGGCTCTTAGCTATATTCCGTGCTCCTGGAGAAGTGCCACGGTAGTGTTTATTCCTAAGGCGGAGAAGGCGTCTCATTACGAGCCCAAGGACTATAGGCCGATCAGTCTCTCATCCTTTGTGCTCAAAACCTTCGAGAGGATAATAAATGGCTACCTCTCCTCTACTATTGATAGCAACCTGATCTGTAGCTATCAGCATGCATACACCATAGGGAAATCTACAGAAACTGCGCTTCACAGCCTAGTTTCTGTTATTGAAAAATCGCTGTATGAAAAGGAGTACTGTCTTGTGGCCTTTTTAGATATTGAAGGAGCCTTCAACAACATAAGCCCTGATGCTATAAACACCGCTTTAACAAGTCTGGGCATAAGCAGGTCTCTTATTGGACTTATTGATCAACTGCTAAGGGGTAGACGAATAGTTTCATAACTGGGCTCGGTTGACTTATCACGCTATGTCACAAGGGGAACGCCTCAGGGTGGTGTTCTCTTCCCGCTTCTATGGAACCTCACTGTCAACTCGATGCTGCGAGACACAAGCTGGGGGGCGGGAAGGTAGTGGCATATGCAGATGACTTATCTATAATATATAGGGGCAAATTCCCACAAACCCTGTGCGACTTGATGCAAGTAGCACTGAGAGATGTTTCCTCATAGTGCTCGCGCTGCGGACTGAGCATCAACCCGGGAAAAGTAGAACTGGTCCTTTTCACCAACCGCTATAAGATACCACTGCTAATACTACCAAAACTGAATAACGTGCACCTGAACTTGGCTGACAATGCCAAGTTCTTGGGCACAGTTCTGGATAGGAAACTAATCTGGAAGGAGAATGTTCTTCAGCGCCAGAAGAAAGCGTGTATTGCACTCTACACGTGCAAAAGAGCCATTGGAAAGAAATGGGGGCTCAGCCCCAAAATATGCAAATGGATCTACATTGCAATCATTCGACCAATCATGCTCTATGGAGTTGTTGTATGGTGGCCTGCACTGAGCAAGGCAACAAACCTTAATCTGATAGGTAAAGTACACAGATCTTGCATGATCTGTATAAGCTGTGCGTTAAGAACAACGCCCAATGAAGCACTCCAGGCCATTCTTGGCACTTTGCCACTCGATCTGGAAGGGCACCGAGTAGCAGCAGCATCGGCTCTGCGTTTAAGGGAAACGTTCGGCTGGGGCGCAAGCACTACTGGACACGTCTGTATTTTGGGATCCTATAGCTTTCTTCCGCTGAGCACAGATCGCTGTGCGATCACAACAGTCGGAGATAGCGGTTTTAAAATCAACATTCCCAGCAGGGAAGAATGGGAGAGCACGGATCGGAGTCCCGTCACTCATGGCGGCACTTCCATTTATACTGATGGCTCGAAGTTAGACGGCAAAGTTGGGGTAGGGGTTTATTCAAAGGATCTGAACCTTGAGCTCTCCTTCAGACTACCTGATCACTGCAGTGTTTTCCAGGCTGAAGTTTTAGCAATCATGGACGCCGCGGCTTGGATAGGCCAACACACTATCAGACAGGACATTTTTATATTCAGCGACAGCCAGGCGGCCATCAAATCCCTTGGCTCTTACTCGTTCAACTCTGAACTGACGCTCAGCTGTCGGCGATCTCTACAAGAGATGACCCAACAGAATCGCGTTAACCTCACATGGGTGCCGGGGCATAGGGATATTGAGGGAAATTTTAGGGCAGACGAACTTGCGAGGAAGGGCACGACCAAGCAGGTTCTTCGCGATAAAGAGCGCTTAGGTATGCCGTTTGCCACATGCAAGCTTATGCTGAAGGAGTACACACTCCGCCAAGCCAACGAAAGATGGCTGCAATCTCCAGGATGCCGGATATCCAAAGAATCCTGGCCGAAATGGGATCATAAAAGATCAATACAAATTTATGCCCTAAGGAGAAGAGAATATTAATAGGCGTATTAACTGGGCACTGCCTCATTGGTGGGCACGCAGAAAGACTTGGTGTGCCCTATCGACGATGCTGTAGGAGTTGTAAGAATGATGAGGAGGAGGAAACGGTGGAGCACCTCATCTGCAACTGCCCGGCTTTAAGTGGCGCGAGAATGCGCTTTTTGTGAATTCCCTTCCTGGTCAGCCTACGCCAGGTCACGGAGCTGGACATAAAGGACCTGATGGCCTTCATCAAGTCATCTAAATGGTTCGAGGAGGAGTAACGGTGTCGGAATAGGAAGGTCAGTCCCAGGATTCTGCTATGTGGAGAATTCCGTTAATACCGGGATTTTCCATATGGCAGGGTCCGGAACTGACTTTCCTAGTGTTGGTGGTATCACAACGGGCCTTTTAATACTGGCCTAGGTGTGCCTCTGCGGCAGCCACATGAACCTAATCTAACCTAAATTCGACAGCTGCTAAATTTTTGTTTCGACTCTTGTGTTATTTCAGTTCACATCTATTTTCTTTTACACATTTAACACAAGAGTCGAAACAAAAATTTAGCAGCTGTCGAATTTACAAAACTGAGGAAAACAAAATTACCGAAACCCTGAAAGAAAACGGCATCCATCTTTTTCCTTGCATTTATATCGAGTGACGGCTCTTGTTGATATATTCTCTTTGGCTTAGAATACTAAAATTGTGATATACTTCCTCAGTTTTGTAAATTCGACAGCTGGTAAATTTTTGTTTCGACTCTTGTGTTATTTCATTTCTCTTCTATTTTCTTTTACACATTTTGTTTTGATTAGACAATGACATATTTATATCGAAATTACCGAAACCCTGAAAGAAAACGGCATCCATCTTTTTCGTTGCTTTCATAACGAGTGGTGGCTCTTGTTGATATATTCTCTTTGTTAATACACTCATTCATGTACCTTACACAAAGCTGAATTTTAGTTAACACAATGTATAGATACTTGGGATTCCAATCCCGGGATCCCGTTGTTTTTTAAGTCCCGAAAATCCCGGGATTACTAGACCTAAATCCCGGGATCACCGAAAATAGTATTAATTCAATAATTTCGTGAAGGGTGGATACCTTGTCGCGGTACGAGGGCTTAAGTCGATAGCCACAGGGCTACGCTGCCCTTGTGATCATAGCTCCGTACGGCACTTCATCACGAGAGCAGCCTAGCCTCTCTGGCGCGACGACTAAGATCTTCCCCCTCCCAATCCAGGGTGTTATGCGAAACCGTGCCCATTGGACGTTTGCAGCCGGGAGGCAAATCGTGGCTGTATTTGAACGGAGCCTCTCTGACACCGGGTCGCCTCAGAGAGTAAGCATGGCCTTACCGCGGTACGGGGCTCTGCCGCGGCGGACGACACATTTCCCCTACTCTTCCCTTGACCCTAAGCTGGCCTTGTCCGGCGATGGGTCGTACGAACAAGATGAACTCGAATAACCTGAATAAAAACGAAAAATCTAAAAAACAAACAACGCCAAATTTCACTCCTCAGCAAAGGAGGGCTATGGAGGAGCAGGCGAGGAAGCAACAACAACGCCGGAGGACAACCTCCGTTCCACAATCAAGGGGGGGATCGACAGCGATGGCAACTACGAGTCGGTCAACCAACCCTCTATCGAATAAGATTGACTTGATGGGAGCTAGCACCAGTGCGGTTGCCAACGCAGCTAAGCGGACAACGGCGGATGCTAAACTCCCATCAACCGCTGATATGAAAACCAGTATCTTTACGTCTGTGGCAGCGGTCTCACGACCTGGCCTCGGAGTTTCGAAGGAGAAGGAAGCTGCAACTGAGATGTCGGCAAGGAGAGCGACCGCGATGGCAACTACGGGTCCGCACTCCAGGGAGACATCTCCCCGCCGCTTCACATACCACGAGAAAAGATTGGCTGCAAAAATCCTGAAGAGGTATGAAGGGGTACCGCAGGAATCACTGTCGCCGAATTCCAGTAAATCTGTAGAGCTAGCGAAAGCTGTGATACCGGATTTCCAAAATTCTTACATGCCAAAGAGGTTAAAAGTTAACCCTTTCAAGCGCCAGAGATCGGATCTGGAGTTTATTCCCCCTCCCAAGCGGCATCAGAATACCTCTGGAGCGGGCAAACTAAGCTTTGCTGAGGTAACCAAGGACAGGATCCTTATAGGCGTCCTTGACCGAGGCAATGACCGTCTGGCCATCCCCAAGGACCGGTGGCGTTACGTGCGAAATGAACTCGGCAACATTCTTCTCAACGTTGCTCCGGAGTTTCCGGGTAGTTCGGCACGAGTAACGGATGCGGGTTGGCACCAGGGTCAAATTAAATTACTCGCATGCGAGGATGCAAAAACCGTAGCACTGTACAAGGCAGCAGCTGCTAAACTGGGTGAAGTCTACCAGGGCGCAAAGATAGAGGTCGTCGACTGGAAGGACATTCCAGCTCGTCCAAGGGCAAGGGCGTGGATTCCGGCCATCCCTGACGAACCCGAGAGAATACTCGGGATGCTACGGCTAATGAATCCGTCCCTCCCAACGCATGACTGGAGTGTCAATCTGGTCGGGGATGCGGTAGGGCCCGACAGACAGGTGGTGTTCACCATGAATAAAGAGTCAATCGAGCCCCTCAAAAGGTGCAATGGCCTAGTACACTACAGCGTAGGCCAGATCGTTATCCACGTATATCGTGGTGATGCTCAGCGCGCTGCCTTCTCGGCTGCTCCGGGGGAACCGGAAAACTTATTACCAGAAGAGGAAGCGGAGGATTCCGATGCGGAAAGCATGTTATCCGCCACGTCCCTTGGCGATAGTGCTGTGAACAACTCGGAGATGGAGGACAGCCTACAGGACGAGGAAGTCCTCGACGTCACGGTGGTAGCAGCCAACGCTGAGCGACTAACATCTAACGCTACAGGCAGCAGGACTCCTGCAACGCCACATCGGGCAGTTAATCGGAACAACTCGTCGTTGATAGGCAACCTCCGGGATGGAGCAAACCTCGACGATATGGGGACGGCAGGGAAGTCTGTGCGCTCTCATGTTGGTGGTGCTTCAGATTAATTTGCACAAATCTAAAGTGGCTTCGGCTGCTTTAAGTAGTCGTCTTTCTAAAGGCGACGTGGATGTGGTCCTCATCCAAGAACCCTGGGTCAATAGCTCGAGAATCTGCGGATTGGGGACTAAGGGCTTCAAGCTCATTCGAGCCAGCGAGGAGAGCAAAGTCAGAACGTGTATTTTGGTCAAGTCTGAGTTGAACTCCTTTCTCCTACCTAACTACACCAATGGTGATATTACCGCTATCAGTCTAACGGTCGACAGCACCCGCCTGACGGTGGCGTCGGTCTATATGCCCTACGACGCCGAAGAACCCCCACCACAAACGGAGGTGAAAGACCTGGTGTCAAATTTCTGCACAGGTAATCTTATTATTGGAGCGGACGCTAATGCTCACCATGTCCAATGGGGAAGCTCCGATATCAATGCCAGGGGCGAGTCTCTGTTTGATTACCTCTTAACAACTAACCTGGTAATTTGCAACGTGGGTAATGAGCCTACTTTTATCACTAAGACCCGCAGGGAGGTCATAGACCTCACTATCTGTAGTGAAGGCGCTTATGAGTGGGTCAGAAAATGGCGGGTTCTGGAAGAACATTCATTCTCCGACCACCGTTACATAGAAATGGTTCTAGACTTTATTGTAGAACAACCTATTATGAAGCGCAATCCACGTAACACTAATTGGCAGTTACACAATGAAATATTAGACAGAGACCTGCCAGTACTGCCCTCACAGGCCCCCTCATCAGTAGAGGAGCTGGAGGATCTTGTTACTACATTTACATCGGCGCTCTCAAATGCTCTAGGACAGGCTTGTCCAGTGCCAAAACCACGCGGTAAACACAGGCCACATTGGTGGTCCTACGATTTGGACTCGCTCCGCAAATCATGCCGGAAACAATTTAACAAGGCCAAGACCCTCGGCTCTGAGCCTCACTGGCACGAATATAAAGCTAAACTAAGGGCCTATAAAAAAGCTCTGAGACAGGCGAAGAGGACCTCGTGGAGAAATTTCTGCACTGGCGTCGAAAAGGTCGACGATACAGCGAGACTTAGACGAGTTCTCTCGAAAAGTCAAACAGCCATCAGCTATTTGCGAAAACCTGACGGATCCTGGACCAGCACGGAAGAGGAAACCCTTGAGCTGCTCTTGAATACACATTTTCCGGGGAATCTGCATGACGCACCACTAGCATCTGCAACAAACCTGGCAGTAAATATACCCATCACTGAGGAAAGGGTAAGGTGGGCAGTTAAGAGCTTTGAACCGTACAAGGCTGCCGGGCCGGACGGGATTATCCCCGCGCAACTTATAAACACGTTGGAGACATCAGCTAAATGGCTGGTATTTCTCTTCACAGCCTGCCTGGCTCTCAACCACATTCCGGGCTCCTGGAGAAGCGCCACGGTAGTGTTTATCCCTAAGGCTGGGAAGGCATCCCACTACGAGCCAAAAGATTACAGACCGATCAGTCTCTCGTCCTTTGTACTCAAAACCTTTGAGAGGATACTAAGCGACTACCTTTCAACGACTATTGATAGCAACCTTATCTCTAGCTATCAGCATGCATACACCAAGAGTAAATCAACAGAAACTGCTCTGCACAGCCTAGTATCTGTCATTGAGAAATCGCTGTGTGAAAAGGACTACTGTCTCGTGGCCTTCTTAGACATTGAGGGGGCTTTCAACAATATAAGCCCGGAGGCGATCAACTCCGCTCTAACTAATCTGGGCGTAGATAGACCTCTAACTGGTTTAATTGACCAACTTCTAAGAGGAAGGAAAATAGCTTCTTCACTTGGTACGGTCGAGTTATCACGCTATGTCACAGTCAACTCGTTGCTACGTGACACAAGCTGGGGGGGCGGGAAGATAGTGGCATACGCAGACGATTTAGCTATTGCATTCAGAGGCAAGTTCCCACAAACTCTGTGTGACCTGATGCAAGTAGCACTGCGAGAGGTTTCGAGGTGGTCCTCTCGCTGCGGACTTAGTATCAACCCGGGGAAAGTGGAACTTGTCCTCTTCACCAACCGGTACAAAATACCGCCACTAAGCCTACCAGAACTAGATGGCACGCGCCTGGGCTTGTCGGATAAGGCCAAGTTTCTAGGCATAGTTCTGGACAGGAAACTGAATTGGAAGGAGAATGTTCTTCAGCGCCAGAAGAAAGCTTGCATCGCTCTTTACACATGCAAAAGAGCCATTGGCAAAAAATGGGGGCTCAGCCCTAGAGTATGCAGTTGGATCTACACGGCCATCATTCGCCCAATCATTCTGTATGGAGTCGTCGTATGGTGGCCGGCACTGAGCAAGACAACATACCTGAATCTGTTGCGGATAGTCCATAGATCCAATATGATCTGTATAAGCGGTGCGCTAAGGACAACGCCCAACGAAGCCCTCCAGGCCAGATCTGGAAGGGTTTCGGTCAGCGGCGGCATCAGCTCTGCGCCTAAGAGAAACCTCCAGTTGGGGTGCGGGTACTATTGGACACTCCAGTATTCTCGAATCTTACAGCTTTCTCCCTCTAAGCACAGATCGTTGTGCGACCACTACAGTCGGGGATAGCTGCTTCAAAATAAACATTCCCAGCAGAGAAGACTGGGAGAGGACGGATTGGTGTCCCGAAACAAATGGTGGCACTTCCATATACACCGACGGCTCGAAGTTGGACGGCAGAGTTGGAGGAGGGGTTTATTCAAGGGATTTGGACCTTGAACTCTCCTTCAGACTACCTGATCATTGTAGCGTCTTCCAGGCGGAAGTCTCGGCAATCCGGGACGCCGCGGCCTGGTTAAGCAAACGTGTTATCGGAGGAGATATCACTATTTTCAGCGATAGCCAGGCGGCAATCAAATCCCTTGGCTCATACACGTTCAACTCTGAACTGACGCTCAGCTGTCGTCGATCTCTTCAGGAGATGGCCCAACAGAACCGCGTAAACCTCATATGGGTCCCGGGACATAGGGACATTGAGGGAAACTGTAAGGCAGACGAGCTTGCCAGGCAGGGCACGACCAAGCAGGTTCTTCGGGATAAAGAGCGCTTAGGTATGCCGTTTGCCACATGCAAACTAATGCTGAAGGAGCACACACTCCGTCAAGCCAACGAAAGATGGCTGCAATCCCCAGGGTGTCGGATATCGAAACAAACCTGGCCAAAATGGGATCTTAAAAGGTCTAGACGCATTTATGCCCTAACTAGGAGGGAAATCTGCATATTGATAGGGGTATTAACCGGTCACTGCCTCATTGGTAGGCATGCAGAAAGGCTAAGTGTGCCCTACCGACGATGCTGCAGGAGTTGCAAAGATGATGAGGAGGAGGAAACGGTGGAACACCTCATCTGCAACTGTCCGGCTTTAAGCGGCGTGAGAACGCGCTTTTTGGGAGTTCCGTTCCTAGATAGTCTAAGCCAGATCGCGGAACTGGACATAAAGGACTTGATGGGCTTCATAAAGTCATCTAAGTGGTTCGAGGAGGAGTAACGGTGTCGGTTTAGGAGTGTCAGTCCCGGGATTCTGCTATGTGGAAAACCCCAACAACTCAGGGATTTTCCATATGGCTGGGTCCCGGGGCTGACTTTCCTTGTGTTGGTGGTATCACAACGGGCCTTCAAAACTGGCCTAAGTGTGCCTCTGCGGCAGCCACTTGAACCTACCTACCTAATAATTTATTTAAGATAACACTTCAAACTTCAGAAAAAGTAATTTTTCTCTAAGTCAAATGGCATTCCTTTTTATTTTTATCTACAATAACATTTTTATACCTTTCATGAACATGAAATGGTATTATAACTTTGGTCCGATGTTTGTAAATATGAGAAGAAGAAGAGATAGACCCATCAATAAGTACACCGAAATGATCAGGATGACGAGATGAGTTGATTTAGCCATGTCCGTCTGTCCGTCTGTCCGTCTGTCTGTTTGAACGCAAACTAGTCCCTCAATTTTTGAGATATCTGGCTGAAATTTTGTATGTGGCCACCATTTTGTAATATAGGAATCATTTGTCGGAACTGACAAGATCGGACCAGTATAACATATAGCCCCCATACAACCGATTGTTCAGATATAAGGTTTTTTGGCCAAAACTTCTGCAATTAAAAAGTTAGAAACGTAAAATTTTGCAACTCGAGTACTTTCTATTTATGTAGTGTATATAGTGAAAATCAACCAGATCGGGCAAATGTAACATATAGCCCCCATACAACCGATTGTTCAGATATAAGGTTTTTTGGCCAAAACTTCTGCAATTAAAAAGTTAGGAACGTAAAATTTTGCAACTCGAGTACTTTCTATTTATGTAGTGTATATAGTGAAAATCAACAAGATCGGGCAAATGTAACATATAGCCCCCATACAACCGATTGTTCAGATATAAGGTTTTTTGGCCAAAACTTCTGCAATTAAAAAGTTAGGAACGTAAAATTTTGCACTCGAGTACTTTCTATTTATGTGGTGTATATAGTGAAAATCAACCAGATCGGGCAAATGTAACATATAGCCCCCATACAACCGATTGTTCAGATATAAGGTTTTTTGGCCAAAACTTCTGCAATTAAAAAGTTAGGAAAGTAAAATTTTGCAACTCGAGTACTTTCTATTTATGTAGTGTATATAGTGAAAATCAACAAGATTGGGCAAATGTAACATATAGCCCCCATACAACCGATTGTTCAGATATAAGGTTTTTTGGCCAAAACTTCTGCAATTAAAAAGTTAGGAACGTAAAATTTTGCAACTCGAGTGCTTTCTATTTATGTAGTGTATATAGTTAAAATCAACAAGATCGGGCAAATGTAACATATAGCCCCCATACAACCGATTGTTCAGATATAAGGTTTTTTTGGCCAAAACTTCTGCAATTAAAAAGTTGGGAACATAAAATTTTGCAACTTGAGTACTTTCTATTTATGTAGTGTGTAGAGGAAAATCAAGAAGATCGGGTAAATATAACATATATTTAGCCCCATACAACCGGTTGTTCCGATATAAGGTTTTTTGGCCAATACTTCCGCATTTAAAAAGTTAGGAACGTAAAATATTTCACCTTTAGTACTTTCTACATATGTAATGTGTATAGTGTAAGTCAGTACAATTGAACACGTATAATATATAGCTTCCATACAATCGATTGTTCCGATAACTCGGATCCTATTATTTTGTAAGTTTTTTTTAAATTATAACAAAGATGTGTAATGTGTATAGTAAATATAGTTAAATTGAAACAGGCTGTACTGGGGATCGAACAGTGAAAATCGTGACGCTTATTCATGAAAGCACAGCCGAAGACAGCTTTCCTTACTTGTTATTATTACTTTGCATACCTGAATTGTCGGACACCAAATGGAAAAATTTTAATTAAAAACAAAAAACATAACTATGTACGTAGTTTTCGCCACTATCGCTTAAGAATTTTTTGTCATTTATATACATAAGTCGGTTTTTATGTATCAAATATTCTATTTGTACCTGTGGTACAAAAAAATTGTACCAAATACCTGAATACATATATTTTATTTACAAATTAACTGTATTTTTTTTGTTCTTACATATGTAAGTAGTTTTTAATCAACTATGTACGTACATTTGGCTATGTTTACCATTAGTACAAACAACTTATGTTTCAAGTTCCTGAATAGTAACTTTGAGTTACAAATTTTAAGTTACTTTTCGTTCGTTATAAAAATGACTGCCTTAATAAATACATACATATATACTTAAATAAATTACTTTTATTTAGTCTACTTTGTTACATAAATATGGGGTGCCATTTTTAGCAAAAAAAAAAATTCGGGACAATCCCGGGATTGAACTTTCAAATCCCGAGAGGCTAGAAATCCCGGAAATTGGAATCCCTATTAGATACTAACTCGACTTTTGTGAAATATGGAATTGTGATTGTAAAGAGAAAAGCAGAAGCACACCAGTGATTGCAGATAAGTATACTGTAAAGGTAATATTTTATTTTTATGATTATATTTTTTTATGCATAATTTTGGCTCTCAGTCTAAAATTATTTCTATATTAGTCTTACACAAGTACGAAGTTTAAACCATTTTCTGCATTTTTCACTTTTAAAATACCACGTTCATTGCACAGAAGAGTGTTTCCAGGTAAAAAAGAATAGTTGAGATTGCCATATGTAGCTTTAAAGACGAATTTCCAGACAATGGCAGCAACGCGTAGTGAAACTATCTACTTGTGGTATATTGGGACCATACAGGGAACTTGACGATAGACAGTTGCCAACAATAAAGGGTGTCAGCACTTTCATAAAACGTCATACATAGGTACGGTGACCATACATTTTTTTTCAAAAAACAGAACTCTTTTTACTTAAGGCTTGGTCTTGCCTTCACGTGAAAATTTCGGTACCCGGCTATAAACTATTTGAGGTTACAATATTTGGAATAAAATAGTGTTTTTCATGGCGTAATCATCTCTTTGCAGTAAAAAATGTTGCCCACGTCTTCGAAACATTAAAATTGCAATCTTAAATAATTTCAACCAAAGTGCATCAATTGAAAGTCATTTTTTTAAGTATACTTTTCATTTTTGTGAATAGTATTTCTTGATGGTGAGAGACATTTCCTCGTTAATTTAAAACTTACCATAACCACGGTTGCCGTTTTGGCCGAAATGTACCATTTTTGGTACGAATTTTTTCCGGGAAAGAAACTTCCAAATTTGGTACGTTTTTGCATTTTAACGTACTCAATTTTTGATTTCGATGAAGCACTTGACCGCGTTAAACATGAACTAAATTATTTTAAAAATATTTTGAAAGATTTAAAATTTTCCATAAAGGTTTGAAATTATTGAGCAAACTAACTAAGGGCCACTCATTACATTTGTTAAAAGAGGTTGCCGGCACAAAAACAGAACATTTGCTTAAAAACAGAACATTTCTGTTATTTTCCTTAGAAAAAAATACGCAGAACAAGCTCCTTAAAAGCAGAACTGTTCTGCCAAAAACAGAACGGATGGTCACCGTATACATAGGGCACATCTATATACGTACATATCATACATATTTATTTACGTTAATTATATTTACGCAAAGACTACGATCGGCATTATTTCTTTACAGTCCATTCATTCGCTTACATAAGTTTGGTCATTCGAGCCGGATTAGACGCCTTTATATTATATTAATTTTGCTAACACGGGTTTGGCATTGTTCTGCAAAAAATACTGTACGTGGGTTTAAAATCAAGTGAAGTTATACATTTGTGTCCAGCGGTTCTGATCAGCCATTAGCCGATTTGGAGTGCCGTTTAGATCGCCTGGAAGAGGTTTGGGGCGATTACAAAGTGGTTATAGGTCAAATGCCAAGGTTCATTAATTTTCGCCTGTGAGCAGTCAATCAGCTAGTAACTTGTGAAAGCTATACGATAATGCAGATGAGGTGGTGAGAGGGTTACACGATATCGCGTTGTGGAGGTGAAGGCCCACCAGACCACTGTTGACGTTCAATCGCGATGCGTAAAGTGCGACGCCTCACATGAATTATCACAATGCAGTGCATTTTTAACCATGGGTGTTAAAGAAAGGTGAGAGCTTGTTGAGAGTAAACGAGTTTGTTACAATTGCTTGAAGGCTGGCCATATATCCAGCAATTGTCGTTCGAAGTTTTCATGTCGGACTTGTCGCAAGCGTCACCACAGACTACTGCATGAAGGAAACAGTTGAAGTCAGTCGGCTGAGCGTGCTGAGAAAAACGCTGTGAATGTTAACTTCAACACTCTACCTGAAATTAACACCTTACTTCCGACAGCAGTATGCAAGGCCCAGGATTGTTATGGTGATCAACAGCAGTGTCGGTTACTGCTAGATAGTGGTACCGAGAAAACTATTATCAGCGAAAGTTGTGTGCGACGTTTGGCATTGCGTTATCAACGTTCTCGTATACCAATATATGGGTTAAATAATGATACTAAAGGTATTTCACATGGTTGGGTATCGCTACAATTCACATCTAATGTCGGTAACGGGTCGTTCAACGTCGATGCTTTAATAATGCCAACTATGGCATCAGCTATGCCTGTACATTTACTGAATGGAACCCAATATTCACAGTTCTTATCTTTGTATTTTGCTGATCCTCAATTTTATATTCCATCGACCATTGACATATTATTGGCCAGCGATAATTCTTCGACATTCTAATCGGCGAGAAGATTAAAGGGTCTCATGAACAGCTAAGCGCATTTTCAACCACATTAGGGTGGATCGTAGGAGGAGGCTTAGCTCATAGTACCACGGAAAGTCGTGTGGGCATTTTCTTCAACAATTTTATATAGACAAGGCTCTTACACAATTTTGTGAATCGGAAGAGATTCAGGACGTTGCTCATTATACTGAAGATGAGGAGAAAGCTGAGAGGTCGATTATAAATACTTATACTAGAACACATAAAGGGAAATTCAGTGTTGAGCTACCGTTTCAAACGCAGGAAGTGGATTTTGGTAGTTCATTTGATCTTGAAATGAAGCGACTAAAATGCACAGAGCGCAAGCTTTCACGTGATCCGGAGTTATGCTCCCAATATTCGAATTTCATGGCAGAATATAAGTAACTTAATCACATGACAATAATTCCTGATTCAGAGATTATAAAGCCATAAACAAGAGCTACTATTTGCCTCACCATGCCGTCATTAAAGCTCATAGTACGACAACGCGTTTGCGTGTAGTGTTTCATGGGTCGGCCCAAAATGTAGATAAAACATCTCTAAATAAGGTTCTGCTCACGGGCCATCACTATTGCATGAAATATTTTCAATTCTTTTGCGATTTCGTTAGCATCGTTACATAATGTCTGGCGACATTGAGAAAATGTATCGCATGATTTGGCTACATGATTATCATTAGAGATTACCAACGAATTTTATGGCGCAGCTCACTTAATGAGCCTGTACAGCATTACGGGTAAACACAGTTACCTATGGCACATCATGGGCACCATACTTGGCATTGAGAGTTTTGAAAGAGCTTGCTTATATTTCACGGGAATCATTTCCTTTGGCTTCGCAAATTATTTTAAAGGACTTTTACATGGATGACGTTATGACAGGGGCAGAAACTGTAGATGAGCTGTTAAAAATAAATACAGAATTAATTGAGCTTTTAAAAACTGCTGGCAGCAACTGTTTTCAGCTGCTAGAAAATCTCCCAGAGGAGATGCGTGAGATGACGTCACTTTTGAGCCAAATAACGCGTTAAACCTGTTTGGGTTGAAATGGAATCCGGTCAGTGATGTTTTTGAGTTCCGAGTGTCACCATCGAATACAACCGCCATTACAAAACAGTCGATTTTATCGGATACTGCGCGAATATTTGATCCCTTAGGATTCCTAACACCAACTACAATATTAATTAAAATATTATTCCAAGAGTTATGGTTGCTAAAGATGGAGTGGTGCGAGGAGGTGCCAGTTAGTGTTACAAATCGTTGGATTAGTCTGAGCAGTAAACTTTCGGTTCTGAACACATTAAAAATTCCTAGGAGAGGGCTATTTAAATATGGTAAGAATGAGCTTCATGGTTTCAGTGATGCATCACAGAGTGCATTTGCAGCAGTCATATATTGCCGTTCAGATTTCGAAGGTAACGTAACGACTCATCTTATTGCTGCTAAAAGTCGCGTAGCTCCACTCAAAACGGTATCTGTGCCCCGGCTAGAATTGTGCGGTGCGCTGCTTTTGTGCCTATTGATGAATAAAGTTATGCAAGCACTAGAATTCGATAGCGACGATTTTATGTGGACGGACTCGTCAATAGTTTTACACTGCTTATCAGCAATGTCAAAGCGATAGCCCTTGTTGAAATTTTATCATCCTTTGCGCGATCACAGTGCAATCACGTACGCTCCGCAGACAATCCAGCAGATAGCGCATCCAGGGGTATTTTGCCGTTGGAACTTAAATCTTTATCTATTTGGTGGAATGGCCCCAATTGGTTGGCTAAAACGAGAGATTGCTGTCCTCCCACAAAATCGAAGTTAGATGTACCGCACGACCACCTGGAAGAGCGTAAGCATCACTCTTGTTTTACTATTAACTTATATTGCATATCCACAGAACAGCACGTAATTTTGGGTTCGTTACTCAAGCGCATATCTATGTAGTCTCGGTTGGTGTGCACTGTGGCTTATACTCTACGTTTCATCGGTTTGTTACGCAAGCAGAAATACAACCTAGTTTTGTCTGCGCTTGAAATTCAAGACGCTTCCAACCTTATACTTCTAACTGTTCAAGAGGAAATGTTCACAACCGCCATCTTTACATTGAAAGAAAATAAGACAGTGGCAAATAAAAGTAAGCTCTCCTCTCTCATGCCGTTTCTGGACAGAGCACTGAAATGATCGTTTAATATATACATTTGACGAATCTACATGTTGGTACTTCGCAATTAATATTTCTACTAAGGCATCACCTGTTTCAAACAACGAAACATTACACAGAGTCAGATAATGTGCGACCTACCAAGAGAGCAGGCCCTTTTCTAATCAAGGTAGAAGTGGGTAAATTGTCACGGAAGGTTAAGGGTTATATTTCACTTTTCGTGTGTTTCGTCACGAAAGCTATTCATCTAGAGCTCGTGGGAGATTTGATGACGGAATCATTTATAGGGGCTTCGCTTTATATCACGCCGTGGAAATCCTCTGGAAACTCGATGAGATGGAAAACATTATGAAGCGGCAGTACAATAGCTCTTCCACAGCTGACTTCCTTGCGAGAAATGACATTACCTGGCGGTTCATACTGGTTGTAGTAGAAAATTTGAGAAATGCTATTGCGAGTATACCGACAGGAATGTGAACCACATATACACACAAACATACCTACCTACATACAACACATGGTATTGTTCTACTAACTAGCGACAATGCCTTGTTGTTTTCCCACACACAAAACAAAAACAGAAATGCGAATACATATTGTAGTATCGCTTGTCGCCTGATTTAAGCCAAACGAACACCTATTAGGAAAATCTACAACACTGCTGATCCCGCCATCTATAAGTCATTTCCTACCACTAAACCCATTATTGTCATTTGACATTTTCTTTTGATATTTACCACTCTCTTCATTTTTATGTATCAAATTCCGACTGGGAACAGTTTCCCAACATGAGGCTTCCTATATTGAATACGCAGGAAACTCAGTCTTTAGTTCCTGGATGCCGAGCCGATAAGTAGTGTTCTTTAATAAGTTGTTTTAACTTAAACTTAAAAACGTAAAGTTACCGTGCGCTATAAATTTATAAAAGATCGGCGCAGTTTTACGAGGTGTAAACAACGCAAAAGACATTTAGTTTTCGCGATTAAAATAAAACATTGATCGACGAAATAAATTGAAATCATGTTTCAGCGTGTTGACTTGAAATCTTCGCCAAGTCATGCTTTCAAAGATAAACCGGAAGCCTATTAGAAATTTCTAAATACTCATCAAAAAAAACTGCAATCATCGAGTTCTACCTGTGGTTAATTACAATGCTATAATCAAGGATCGCGCCGTAATCATCAACGAGAAAATAATTTTTATACCTAGACCACGAAGCAATCCGTAATCCCACCTAGAATGTTCTTCATCATCGGCAAATCTCGCCTGGAAAAGCTACACGCTTTGCTACATTATATATTCCCTGACTAAATCAGGAACGCTTGGCTAACCAGAAACCTCTTGTGGCAGTAGCATCAGCTTGGAATCGTCCCATCGCTTTAACATACCGCCAGAACAGGAATGATGAATTTCTAAATGTTGTTAGTTTTATTGTTTCACTAGTGAAATCAGTTTAAAGTTAAATTTAATTAGTTGTTAGTATGATATAAATTAAATTACATGAACATCATGATTGTGGATTAAAAGAAAAGAATATAATGCTAGTAGGAAAATAGAGGAAGAAGTTAAATTTTGTAGAACAGTGTGCTGTTCCCAATTTGATTTTAATAAGTTTTTTTTGTGAGAAAATAAGTAATGAACAGCGGAAACTGTACCCTATACGTGCATAAATACTTATAGGAGTCATCATTTACAAAAGTCATGTAGATAGTTGAAACTACAGAACAATAGGTAACAGGTTTTTTTTTGCGCGTCAGAAAAATCACTCACTTATGGTTATTGAGAACCTGCCGATATACTGCCGTCCTATTTAAGAATGTGGGTACCTACATTCTAGCTAAAACCGAAATAATGAACAAAATGTGTTTGGATCTGGACTTTTCAACATTTATTAATTTTGTAATTAAAAATTACCATTTTAGAAAGTCCACATCGAAATCTTTCTATTTATGCAAAAAAAAACAACATTAATTTCGATTTCGGTGTATGCAAAATGTAGATACTAATCGTTTTTCAATGCAAAATATTGTTAGAAAACGTTTCATTAGCAGATACTGCATATTTTGTATATAATATTAAAGGAGCCGCAGCTACAAAAAGCTCAGACTCCTATTTAAAAATGTGGGTATCTACAAATTATAGAGCAGATACGTCGCCTTTGAATAGGAAACCGGCTCTAATTTCACTTGGTTTCCTATTAAAAGTGTAGATGCGGCAAAAGTTTTGTAGATACCCACATTTTTTTTTAGGATTTGTGGAAAAACTATGTAGATACTGCAAAAGACAGAATTTATTTTAGCAATAACTTTATATTCATTTGCAAATTACGAAATATTTTTGCAAGAATAAACTCGAATTTTCAAGACGAATATACCTATATAAATAACTTATTTTCGAAAAAATATGTAGATACCCACATTCTTAAATAGGACGGCAGTATACATGCTTTAATAATGCGTGAGATCATGCGATCTAACTAAAAATCATAGCGATATCACCAGAACATACGCGCACACCGAAAGATCTTTCGTCGTGGGAGTCATCGTGAAACTTGTAAGTGATCTCATGATATTATATTTCTCTCTATTTGCCTATATGTAGATATGTATGTTGACAGAGAATAGCTCATAAGCGCCTATTATTGATTTTCGTCGGTATGACTCTCGGTTGTGCATTTGGTCAACCGCAGAAGCAAAACAATGGTCAAGACGTGCAAGTCACAGCCATGCTGCACGCGCTCTATGCCTATTTATTGTTCTTTTGCTTGAACTGCATACCTTCTTTTGCTAACATCATAAATTACGACTTAATGTAAATTGAAACATCAACTAAAATATGTCTAAATAAAATTTAAACTCAAAAATCAAACCTTATAGAAGAAACTAACCATCATACAGTAAATTGATTTTTTTTTTGATAAGTCAAAAGTGAAAATTGCGCTTATACATTATATTTATACATTATATCTATATATATATATATATATTCATGCTAAAATCAGTTTGGATTTCTGTTTTTTTGGTCTAATATGCACATACACACGTATATATAAATATAAATGTTAGTAGTTTTTTTATAAGTTTAACATTACATCCATTTGCATACGAAATTCTGTCTAACAAAATCAAATTGGATTTTTTTTTTGTATCCATTATTCGCATACATAACTACATATATACATAATAATTAATGCCAACTTTCACAATGTTTATTTTTAATGAAAGTTACCTTAGGCTTAAGTCCATTTCTTCATGATACCCTCTAGGAAAATATCAGTTTTCGGAACTAAATTCCAACTCTTTAGTAATTGAACATGAATTTTAATTTAAATAAAGCTTTTGTTATATATATTGTAAATATGTGTTAAAGTGTTATATTCTTGTGGAATCATGCAACGAGGATATGTGAATAGGGACATTAGGATGTAACCCTTTTGTTATTTTTGGGATCACTATAATAAGTTTATATTGGTATAGAGTGATCATGGTAGGGTGGGCATTTTCGGATGTTGCACAGGCATCAAGCAAAATCCACAACAACGACAACAACCCCAGCACCAACAGCCGTCATCAGTTGGTCAATATCAATCACTAGAGTTCTTCTATTAACTTTCCTATCCCGAATCGTTAACGTGCAGTCCCCGTTCCGCGTATTCCTAGGGCTGCCAGGTCCCCCTGGGGCAAAACCGGGACACTTTGGAAATTCAAGAAAAAGTGAACAAGCAATGGAAACATTTTTTCGGCTTTGTGGTTGCTGGTGTCCGTTGAAATTCCATAAAAAGGTACATTTTTTATTAAAATATCTACAAAGTTTGCTACTGAATGCGGAGCCAAAACATTTTTGATTAAAGCTGTTGCTTTGGTCCTGCAAACTGATTACTTTGCTGCTATTCCCGAATCAGGATACATGAGCGCATTTAGTTTTGTAGTGACATCTATTGAGCTGAAGTACTGATAGTGATTAATAATCTTAAAGGCATTTGTTAGCTCAGCGGCGGAGATCAGATGCCTCTTTGCTGTATTTGGTTTTACAAAAAAAGAAGAAATTTCTTTTGAAGTAGACGCCTCGCATAACCTTGATTTGTGCTTGCAACTGCCGATATGATCAAGAATATCTGAGCGACCACAGTTACCAATGGCAATAAAACAATCGCAAACTGTGCACAACGATTCATGTTCACTTCTCCCACGTTTCATAAAAGAACATTCCAAGTGGTTTAATGTATTATAAACATATCTATTTTATAAATTTTGTGAGAAAAGTTACAATGAAATCAGAAACACTCAACTCGAAGAACTAAATACTTAGCGCAAAACAAAAACAGCTGTAGCTAATTAGGAAGAACACTTTACATCGATAATCGATATACATATGTATACTATACAATGTGCAACTATCGAGCGATGCTAGAGTTTTACAATTGAAGTCGGTAGTTGGTACTTTTATTCAGACTAGTTGGAGCGGCGCATTATAAGCAAACCAAATAGTTGGTAGATTTCATGGCTCCTTACAATCGATTAGATTTAAAAACCGGGACATTTTAGGGTTGGACCGGGACACCGGGACAAATGGCCTAAAAACCGGGACGTCTGGCAGCCCTAGCGTATTCCCCCTTTTTACCTTAAACAGCACGCGAATTTTTTTTGTTTTATTTTGTGCGAGCATCCACCATGCAGTTGCTTTTAACCCACCCCAAGCCGACGTCGCTGAGCCGGTACAAGCGCATGCTCTGCTACGGTGAACCCTACATCAGCTCGTTATATTTTACTACGTTATATGCTACAGTATTATAAATATAAAATAAAATAGAAAAATGGCGCCCAACGTGGGGCCTGACTGTTTGATAATATATTAGATTCGATCTTACAATTTAGGTTCAATCTGTGAGTCCTTGACCACATACCAACGTTTTTTTTTTTTATTCAGACATGTTAGGCGAAACCCTGTTAAACTTCTTGGAGTAAATTACACCTTTAAACCCTATCAGCTTCCTTTTGTCCTAATGTTTAATTTCAAGGTTGGTAGAAAACTGGTAGCTTCAACATGGCTAAGTTTCCAAGCCTTAACATAAATTGAACATTACATGCGTTTATGTTTGGTTTCATTGAAACGCTAGTTTAAAACCTTCAAAGTAGGTCTATTTTCTGGAATCAATTTATAGCATAAGCCGTTTGATCCTTGTGTTGCAGTCGGTTCGTATTGTTGATCCCTGGAGTAAGGTTTTTACGTGGGCTAGAACTACGGCCTTCCGTTTCATCAATATGCTACCCGTTGTAATACCCTAAAATTCCAGCGTTAACTATTTTTTTTGCAATACCATAAAGTTCTGTTGAATGTTTTCGCTGTAAAACAAGTTATTCAGTTCTCGTCTGGAACTGACTTCGAGATAACTTGGTACAAGGCAAAGCATTTCAGACTTAGACTCTTAAGTGAACCTCGCATTGAACGAGTAAATGTATCTTGGTTTTGGTTTTTTTTTGTCTGGTGACACCCATTTATTTGTTCTTTCAAGGGCTCGCTTAGCTTTCTTCTACTGAAACATTTAATTCATGTTTGCTTGGAAACAATCCCATGGTGGAAAACTGTGAATTGTCCGCTTTCCAGGATTGGATGGTTCAGCACTGTCATTCTCCATTTCACAATTTTTCTTTTCCAATCAACCTCTAGCTGTGAACATATAATATTTGTCGATTATACCTATTCGCAAGAATCGTTTGCATGGTTCCCGAAAAGTTACCGTTTTATTTTTAAAATTTAGTTATATCTTTTTTTCTCGTACTTTTTTTTGTTTATAGACTACTAGTTTTTTTGTCATGTCAGTTAGACATAGTCGTGAAGATTTAGCTAGTGGCGAAGATTCTCAACCTCACTGCTTTATCTGCACACATGTTATCGAGCACAAGGCTCAAATCTTAAAAACCCACTGCGACCACATCTTTCATAGAGTTTGTTTTAATACGAAAGTAAGAACCCAACCTAACAAGGCTTGCCCGGTTTGCAAGAAGGTCTTGCATTCGTCGACGTCAGATTTACGCAGTACTGACCAGTTGTTATCTGCACCCCTGCAGACCCCAACTAGAGTAATTAGGTCGCATACCAAACGAACCGTACCACAAGGTACAGGTATGGATCCCACTAGTGGAACTAGTGGAGATACTACCTCAGGAAATACTAATTTCGAAGCTCCCGATACCCCGTTTGTCAGCTTCGAAGGATTACAGAAGGCGATAGGAGATGCCTTAATTTCCGCCACTGCAAGGCAAACCGAATCGTTGTCTAGAACTCTTGAAACAGGGTTAGATAGGATTTCCCTACGTTTATCCTCTCAAGGTTCTAACGAGGAAAGACCAGCTTACGTAGGAATGCAAACACTCCCCGAAGTAGAGAGCCAAACATTCCAACAAATGTTAGGATTACCTTCTCGAACTACCGATTCATTGGAAAATCCATCAGGCTCTGGTAGCAGTCTTACGACTTTGCGACCAGATCGAATTAGCCAGATAATTTCAAACTGGAAACTTAGATTTTCAGGCCGATCTCCGATGTCAGTCGATGACTTCATTTACAGGATTGAGGCCTTGACAAGGCAGACGCTTGAAGGGAATTTTGATTTGCTTGCTCGTAATGCAAGTAATCTTTTTGAAGGTAGCGCAGGAAAATGGTTTTGGCGTTATCATAAAAGTGTTTCAGTTGTTGAATGGAATGGTCTTCGTACAGCTCTGAAAGCTCACTACAAGGATGATCGGACCGATCGTAGCATACGCAACGAAATGCTGCATCGTAAGCAGAAGCAAAGTGAGTCCTTCGACCAATTTTACGAAGCCATTATAACCTTGAAAGATAGACTTGCCCAACCTTTGTCCGAATTATCGCTTATAGAAATCTTGCGGTGGAATCTGCTTCCAGAAATTCAGCGAGAAATTCTATATGAACCGTCCAAGAGCTTTGCCGAGTTACGCTATCTTGTACGAACTCGAGAAATATTTCTGCAAAGATTGTCGAAGTCCCAAGTATCTTCTCATCGGACAGTAGATCGTAAGCAAATAAATGAAATGGAGACATCCTTCCCAGAAGCTTACGAAAGCGATCATACCAATGAAGAGGAATATCAGTTAGATGCGATGTCTTTAAGCTGCTGGAACTGCAGAGAACCCGGACATCGTTATCAAGATTGCACAGCCGAACGACGCGTATTTTGCTATGGATGTGGGCTACCAAACACTTATAAGCCTACCTGTAGCAAATGTAGTCCAAAAAACTCCCAAGAGCGTGCACCCAGGATAAGTGCACGCAAACAAGTTACGTCGAAAGCGACCAACACGAACTAGATAGTGTACCACTACCTTCTAGTACCATATCCCCTGATTTTTCCACCATAACTGACGTACCGACACACCAACTAATTGAAACCATTTCCGAAGTTTGTGATGACAAGTATTTAATCCGCACTAAGTCCCGATCTCAGCTACGAAGATTAGAGTATAACAAATTTCCTAGAAGAGAGCGTAATAAACTTATTGCATCAGTGTTAGGGAAAATACAAGATTTTCGTCCTTATGCAAAAGTCACCCTACTAGGACGAACCATTGTAGGCTTAATGGATACAGGAGCCTCCATTAGTTGTATTGGTGGCGATGTTGCTCGCGAATTGAGTAAAACACCGACAGCTTATCAGCCATTATTGTCTAGAGTTCGCACTGCCGACGGCAATCCGCAAAATATTGTGGGCAAACTAAAGACTACAGTAACCTATCAAGGAGAATTGCACCCAATATATTTCTACCTTGTACCTTCCTTATCGCAAGATCTATACCTCGGTATAGATTTTTGGAACAGATTTGATTTGCTGCCAAAGGGCTTATTAGAAAACAGCATAGGATGTCGTAATATGGACTACCCCATGATGAGGCCTTTGACTTTCGAGCAGCGAAACCAGTTGAATTTGGCCATAAACCAATTTCCATCTTTTTCCAAGCAAGGCTTGGGACGCACCACTGTACTCATGCACACTATCGACGTAAATGGAGCCACTCCACTCAAGCAACGCCACTATCCGGTGTCTCCAGCTATAGAGAAGTTAATGTATGACGAGCTGGATATAATGTTATCATTAGGCGTAATAGAAGAGTCGTCTAGCGCCTGGTCTTCTCCAGTCGTTTTAGTCAGAAAGCCAGGCAAAGTTCGTCTCTGCTTGGATAGTAGGAAGGTGAACGAAGTTACTGTCAAGGATGCATACCCTATGCCCTTTATAGATGGTATACTCATTCGGTTACCGAAAGCCTAGTACATCACTAGTCTTGACTTAAAGGATGCCTTCTGGCAAAAACCTTTGGACCCTAATTCTCGTGACAAGACCGCATTTTCAGTACCAGGTCGACCCCTCTATCAGTTTAGAGTAATGCCCTTTGGGCTTTGCAATGCGCCTCAGACGATGTCAAAGCTAATGGACAAAATAATTCCGCCTCGTCTGCGTAATGAAGTTTTCATTTATCTGGACGACCTGCTTATCGTCTCCGATACGTTCGAGCGTCATCTTATCGTCCTGAAAGAAGTTGCATCTCACATAGTAAAAGCCGGCTTAACGATAAACGTGCAAAAAAGCAAATTTTGTCTTAAGCAAGTTCGCTATTTAGGCCATGTTATAGGTAACGGCACAATCAGTACTGATCCTGATAAAATTGCTGCAATATCTGATTACCCCGTGCCACGCTCTGTTAAACAGTTGCGTCGTTTTCTTTAATAAGTTGGAATGACGGGATGGTACCACAAGTTCAGCAAAAACTATGCTTCCATCGCAACTCCGCTTACTGACGCTCTCAAGCATAAACGAAAATTCGAGTGGACCGATGATGCCCAAAAATCGTTTGAAGCTTTGAAAGCACATATGACTCAAGCCCCTGTGTTGCATAGTCCAGATTTTAACGCACCATTTTTCATACATTGTGATGCTATTCACACTGGTATAGGTAGAGTACTTATGCAAATTAATAAGAACGGCGATGAGATTCCAATCGCTTTTATGTCCCGTAAGCTTAACAAATGCCAGCGAAGTTATTCGGTGACAGAGAAGGAATGTTTTGCTGCAATTATGAGCATCAAGAAATTTCGACCCTACGTGGAAGGACACGATTTCACGGTTATTACCGATCAAGCGTCCTTAAAATGGCTAATGTCCCAAACTGACCTTAGTTCCCGCCTAGCTCGTTGGGCTCTCAAGCTACAAGGTTACACTTTTAAGATACAGCATAGAAAAGGTACGCAGAATGTTGTACCGGATGCTTTATCTCGTACTTTTACAGAGGATTTGTCTGCTATCAGTAATGAACATTTTATAGATTTAAACTCGGAACATTTTAACTCGGAGGAATACAACAAGTTGAAAGCGAAAGTAAAAGAGAATGGTTCTCATTTACCTGATGTTAAAGTCATAGATAATTATCTGTACCGTCGCACTGAGCATGCCTCTGGTGAAAAAGTAGCAGATGATTTAGTTTGGAAGTTGTGGCTTCCTCGATGATTAATTCCAACAGCTCTCAAGTTAGCCCACGATGATCCTCTTTCTTCCCACGGAGGTATAAACAAGACCTTGGAGAGAATACGTCGTTTTTATTACTGGCCTAATTTAGTTTCCGATGTTAAAAATTACGTAAATAACTGCTCTGTTTCTAAGTGTACTAAACATCCTAACCGTGTGCTAAGACCTCCCCTAGGGAATTTACCAGAAACAAACAGATTTGTCCAAAGACTGTATATCGACTTTTTAGGACCTTATCCTAGGTCTCGATCGGGAAATATTGCAATTTTAGTGGTTTTGGATCACTTTTAAAAGTTTCCATTTTTAAAGCCTGTTCGGAAAATGACAGCTGAGGCCATTATACGTTTTATTGAGGAAGATCTCTTCCATTGTTTCGGAGTACCAGAAGTAATAGTATCGGATAATGGAGTTCAATTTAAGTCAAATGTTTTTAGCGCGTTGCTTGATGAATATGGTGTGCATCACTCATACACCGCTTTTTATGCTCCACAGGCAAACGCTTCAGAACGAGTAAACCAATCCGTTCTATCTGCTATCAAAGCATACCTACACCCTGACCAGTCCAATTGGGATGCCCAACTCAGTAGCATATGCTGTTCGCTGCGTTCGAGCTTCCACACAGCCATTAATACTACCCCTTATCGACTTGCATTTGGTCAGCATATGATCACAAATGGATCGACCTTTAAGTCACTAAGGAAGTTAAATATACTTGAAGATCGTTCAGTTCAATTCAATAGGGATGATTCATTTAATATTTTGAGAACTAAAGCAGCCAATGTTATGAGAAACCAACATGACCGCAATGAAAGATCTTACAATTTGAGGAGCCGAAATGTTTCCTTCAATGTAGGTCAAGAAGTTTATCGTCGTAATTTTCAGCAAAGTAGTTTTGCCAAAGGACAGTCTGCTAAACTAGCACCAACTTTTCTGAAAGCTGGAATAGCACGTAAACTTGGTAATTGCTACTACGAGCTAGAAGATTTACAAGGTCGTTCGGTAGGAAAATTTCACGCGAAGGATATAAAGCAATAATTTTCATTTTACTTGCTCCAAGCGTGGATCACCCTTGCGTGTCATTTGTGATTTTGTGGTGGGGACTTGTAGTATCGCTTGTCGCCTGATTTAAGCCAAACGAACACCTATTAGAAAAATCTACAACACTGCTGATCCCGCCATCTATAAGTCATTTCCTACCACTAAGCCCATTATTGTCATTTGACATTTTATTTTGATTTTGATATTTACCACTCTCTTCATTTTTATGTATCAAAATCCGACTGGGAACAGTTTCCCAACATGAGGCTTCCTATATTGAATACGCAGGAAACTCAGTCTTTAATATCAACAATTGAATACCAATTGAATACCATTTTTAATTACTTCAGAAATTTTCATTTACAATGAAATATAATGATTAAAAATATTTAAAAATAACAAGTATAAAATGAACAAAGTTATAAAACAAATAAAGTATAATAAACCCTACATATACTCCCCCTCCAGTGAAACGAAAATATATATAAAAATAATTAATTAATATTAAAAGTAACTCTTTTAGTTTTCTTGTTTTCTAATGTATTTGAGTTGGAAAGTGGTTTAGTAATAGTGTTTGCTGGTTTAAGTAAATCAATTGAAAAAGTTTTAACAATGTTTCCATATTGTATTTTAAATGTCTTATTTTGTTTTGAGATAACTTTGAATGGTCCTTCATAAGGTGCTTCTAAGTTAGATTTATGGAGAACTTTGACAAAAACATAGTCACAACTATCTAGATTTTTAGGAACAATTCATTATTATTATTGGAAACAACTAATTCACCAGGCAGTCGAAGTGTTTGTCCATACACAAGTTCTGCAGAAGAACATTTTAAATCATCTTTAAGTGATGTTCGTAAGCCAAGAAGAACCAATGGTAAAATTTCAGACCAATGAGTAGAATCATTTGAAGCTACAATAGCTGTTTTAAGTGTTCTATGAAAACGTTCTATCATACCATTTGCTTGTGGATGATATGGTGAAGTATGAATTTTATGTGCCCCTAATAATTTGGTTAATTCCCTAAAAATTTTCGAAGTAAATTGGGAACCTTGGTCTACTGTAATATTTAGTGGGATACCGAATCTTGGCACATAATTTTGGACGAAAGTAGTTGCTATTGTACTAGCTAAAATATCTTTATCTATATCTATATCTTTGATATAGGAAGAGGACCGACAATATCCATGTGAATATGCTCAAAACGACCAGAAGGTATTGAAATTTTTTGAATTGGAGTTTTTGTATTTCTCGTAATTTTGGATTTCTGGCAATTAATACAAGATGATGTCCATTCATTAATTTCTTTACGCATACTAGGCCAAAAATACTTTGTTTGAATCAATTTTCTAGTAGTACGAATGCTTGGATGAGATAGACAGTGAATTTTGTCAAATATAATTCTTCTCATAGAAAGTGGGACATATGGCCTAAATGATTGGTATGAAACATCACACCAAATATTTAAATTTATGATTGGAAAATTGACTTCTTTTAAATTACTTTTAGAATTTGGATCAGAAATAATTTCTTTTAACATTTTATCTGTTTGCTGTTCTTTGAATAAAGTTTCTAAATTAATATCTTGAGTTGAAATTGAATTTACCTCTGGAATACGGGAAAGTGTGTCGGCAACTATGTTGTCTTTTCCACGTATATATTGTATATCATTAGTGAATTGTGCAATATATTCAAGATGACGTATTTGACGAGGAGATCTATCTACTTTAGAATTTAGAACATGGGTTAAAGGCTTATGGTCGGTATAAATGATAAATGTTCTACCTTCAAGAAAATGTTTGAAATGTTTAACAGAATTATAAATTGCTAAAAGTTCCCTATCGAAAGTAGAATAGTTAATTTCAGTTGGGGTTAATTTTCTTTTGTAGTTTTATCTGTCCAATTTAATTCTTTAAGTTTATTTTTAATAGAAAATGTTAACATTTCATGTAGAGGACCGAGTTCTGCTGCTAACATTTTAACATAGCGATGGTAATAATTGACCATGCTTAAAAATTTTTGTAATTTATTGATAGAAGTGGGTCTTTCAAAATTAGTTATTGTTTGAATTCTTTCTAAAGAGGGTTTAATACCTTCACAAAAAATTTCATAACTTAAGAAGTCTAATTTATCTGTGCCGAAAATGCATTTAGATGGTTTAATATTTAAATTATATTCTTCAAGTCTTTTAAATATCAATTTTAAATGTTCGAAATGTTGGTTTTCATTATCACTCGCAATTAAAATATCATCTATATAAGTGAATACAAAATCAAAGTCAGAAAATACTTCATTAATAAAGCGTTGAAATGTTTGAGCACTATTACGTAAACCAAAAGGCATGCGAACAAACTCAAAGATTCCAAATGGAGTAGTTATCGCAGTTTTGTGTATATCTTCTTCTGCCATGGGTATTTTGTGATAAGCCCGAACGAGATCGATTTTGGAAAAAATTTGTTTGTTTTTTAAATCGATAGTTAAATCGTGAATATGTGGTAAGGGATATCGATCCGGTGTAGTTATAAAATTTAATCTTCTATAATCTCCACAAGGTCTCCAATCATTTGGTTCTTTTTTTGGAACGAGATGAAGAGGAGAAGCAATTGGAGAACTTGATGGTCTACATATCCCTGTTTTAACTAAAAATTCAAACTCGGTTTTTGCGATTTTAAGTTTAATTGGATCAAGACGTCGTGGTTTTGAAAATGGAAGTACTCCTTTTGTTTCAATCCTGTGAACTGTATGGTGTTTCACCTCTTTGGTGTAATCTGGTTCACAGGTAATAGAAGGAAATTCTTTAAGTAATTGAGAAAATTTGTTTTCTGCAATTGGAATCTTAAGGGAGAAAATATATATATGAAATTTAATATTATCGTCTATAATATTATTTATTTCAAATGGTCCTTCAACAAGAACAAACCATGCTTCTGGACATTCTTCCCAAAATTGAGGCAATTTAATAGTTTTAGTTTGATTTGCCCTAAAGTTATCTCCAAATGTAGTTATGTTGTTTGTATTATTGTTTTCAATCATGTTTGTGTTAGTGTCACTTTGTGTATTGTGTATGTTGTTGTTGTTTTGATTTTCTGAAATTGTAAAATTGCGAGTACGAACAGGGGAGCGATTAAGCATTTTGAAAAAAAGGAAAAAAATAGAAATGATTAAAATTCCCTGGAAAGAGAGTTTACAGTAAAACAATAATAAACAGATTTATGTAAAAAAAAAAAAAATTAATTAATTAAATGTTTAAAACGAATTTAAATATATATATATATATATATATATATGTAATTAATGTAATTTAAATATGTATATTGAAATTTTTGTTGGTTAAAATTATATGAAAATAAATTATATCAATATTTAATAATTAATTACTTACATATTAGATTTAGAAAAAGGAGCAGAAAATGTATAAATTTTTATAAAATACCAAAATTTTCAATTAAGCAGGGTTGATTGTTGATAAATTAATGCCACGATTTATATTGCTCTTTCAAATTGGAATTGAGGTTGTTATTGAATTAATTTTGATTGTAGTTGATGTAATTATTTAATGTTTAGTATTCAATCCAATATAATAAGAAATTTGAAGTTGATTATTATAACTGATGTTTCTGTTGTTATAGTTGTTGAACTTATTGCTGTCGTTAAAGTTGTTGAATTTCTTGATGTTGTGATATCACTCAAGTATTTAATTATTGGTAGATAGTTGTTATTTAATATTTATTTATGCACTTAGTATGAGTATCTGAATATTATAGTTTTTGATTAGGTATAATTTTCATTAATGCACTTTTAGAATTAAATTTCAATGGAAAAGTTCGAAATATGTCTATTTGATACATAAGTACATATGTACATATGTAAACACAATAATGTATCGCGTCGGGTAATGTGAACGCTTTTTAAGTTCGTATTTGTATTAATTAATAACTTTCGATGATAAAATTCGATGTTTTATAATTTTGAATTGATTCGTTGTGTCCACTGGGATAGTACTGGAGAATATTGTAATATTGATGAACTTTTGATGTGGATTACTTTTTTTGATTACGCAGAACCGAAAATACATATGTATTTATTGAAATGCACTTTTTGTGGTATTGTCTTATATGATTCGCTTTAATGGTTCAAAGCAGGATCGCCAATATATAGTATATTAACTATAATTAATAAATTGGATTTTTTATTTTTATTTTTTTAATATCAACAATTGAATACCATTTTTAATTACTTCAGAAATTTTCATTTACAATGAAATATAATGATTAAAAATATTTAAAAATAACAAGTATAAAATGAACAAAGTTATAAAACAAATAAAGTATAATAAACCCTACAGCAATCAATGCATCCGTAATCCCACCTAGAATGTTCTTCATCATCGGCAAATCTCGCCTGGAAAAGCTACACGCTTTGCTACATTATATATTCCCTGACTAAATCAGGAACGCTTGGCTAACCAGAAACCTGCAGCATCAGCTTGGAATCGTCCCATCGCTTTAACATACCGCCAGAACAGGAATGATGAATTTCTAAATGTTGTTAGTTTTATTGTTTCACTAGTGAAAATCAGTTTAAAGTTAAATTTAATTAGTTGTTAGTATGATATAAATTAAATTACATGGACATCATGATTGTGGATTAAAAGAAAAGAATATAATGCTAGTAAGAAAATAGAGGAAGAAGTTAAATTTTGTAGAACAGTGCGTTGTTCCCACTTTGATTTTAATAAGTTGTTTTTGTGAGAAAATAAGTAATGTAGAGCGGAAACTGTACCCTATACGTGCATAAATACTTATAGGTGTCATCATTTACAAAAGTCATGTAGTTGAAACTACAGAACAATAGGTAACAGGTTTTTTTTTGCGCGTCAGAAAAATCACTCACTTATAGTTATTGAGAACCTGCCGATATAAAAATCATAGCGATATCACCAGAACATACGCGCACACCGAAAGATCTTTCGTCGTGGGAGTCATTGTGAAACTTGTAAGTGATCTCAATATATTATATTTCTCTCTATTTGCCTATATGTATATATGTATGTTGGGAGAGAATAGCTCATAAGCGCCTATTAGTGATTTTCGTCGGTTTGACTCTCGGTTGTGCATTTGGTCAACCGCAGAAGCAAAACAATGGTCATGACGTGCAAGTCACAGCCATGCTGCACGCGCTCTATGCCTATTTATTGTTCTTTTGCTTGAACTGCATACCTTTTTTTGCTAACATCATAAATTACGGCTTAATGTAAATTGAAACATCAACTAAAATAAAATTTAAACTCAAAAATCAAACCTTATAGAAGAAATTAACCAATATACAGTAAATTGATTTTTTTTTTTTGATAAGTCAAAAGTGAAAATTGCGCTTATACATTATATTTATACATTATATCTATATATATATATATATTCATGCTAAAATCAGTTTGGATTTCTGTTTTTTTGGTCTAATATGCACATACACGCGTATATATAAATATAAATGTTAGTAGTTTTTTTATAAGTTTAACATTACATCCATTTGCATACGAAATTCTGTCTAACAAAATCAAATTGGATTTTTTTTGTGTATCCATTATTCGCATACATAACTATATACATAATAATTAATGCCAACTTTCACAATGTTTATTTTTAATGAAAGTTACCTTAGGCTTAAGTCCATTTCTTCATGATACCCTCTAGGAAAATATCAGTTTTCGGAACTAAATCCCAACTCTTTAGTAATTGAACATGAATTTTAATTTAAATAAAGCTTTTGTTATATATATTGTAAATATGCGTTAAAGTGTTATATTCTTCTGGAATCATGCAACGAGGATATGTGAATAGGGACATTAGGGTGTAACCCTTTTGTTATTTTTGGGATCACTATAATAAGTTTATATTGGTATAGAGTGGTCATGGTAGGGTGGGCATTTTCGGATGTTGCACAGGCATCAAGCAACATCCACAACAACGACAACAACCCCAGCACCAACAGAATGCTATGAGCGGTTATTTGACATGCTTTTGCTAAAACTAAACTTGGCCCTTTTCAAACTAAAAAGGGTATGTAATCAGTTGTTTAGGCCTTAATGGTTTATAATTTTCTGCATTGTTTTTCCTTTGTAATAAATTGTCCACTATTAACCAGTCTTAAAAGATGTTCCTAACTACCTACATTACTACAGCAGGTAATTTATGCTTAGTTTAAATTGCCTGAATTGTTTTACCACGTATATGTGTTTTCCCATGATAATCGTATCTTTAAAATATTTTCTTCCATTTATGGATAAACATTTTATTTTGGTACATTTCTGAAGGCCATTTGCTATGGGAAAAACTTTAAGGAACACTGCAATAAAAAAATTTGGAATGTATACATATTAGAGTGGTTCACAAATATGTACTTTTTGGAAATTCTAAAACGCTACCCCCAATTATTGTTCCTTATGACAAAAAAAGAGGCTGCTATTTTTTTTTTTGTTTTAAAGGTGGTTTAGAGGTCGCGCTACTCGTTTTTTTTAAAAAAAGAATTAGATACTTGCAATTTTAATTTCATTTTAACATGTTTAAGTGCAGTAAAAAATTGGGTTTTTGTGTGTTGTTATTCTGTTTTCATTGGCGAATATTCCTGCAATTCAATAGCCTTCTTGGATGAGTAGAAAGGGTTTAACTCCTGAAAATATGTTTCGAAATAGAAAACGGCGCAACTAAAACGCCTACACTGATCTCATTGCGCATTGGTTTTTTGGATATATTTCGCATCTAGAAGGTTTATGACATCGCTGATTATGAATCCGATGTCAGTTTTTTTAAATTCAAAATGGCGGGTCCAATAAGGCGGTGATTTTTTTGAAAACTAATTGGATTTTATTGAAACTTGGTACTCAGGGGTTTATGAGTTGTCTGATTACGAATATATATTAAAGCCGTCAGAGACATGACAATTGCACTAACACATACAAAAATCTCAGTGGGTCTGTCCAAAATGCATAAAGAATAAAAGCCCAACAAACACCAAAAAACTCAAACGTTTGAGGAAACATCTATTCTCAACTTTTTCTCAGATTTGGTTTATACAACCAGATTATTTAATTTAAAAAATATTAAATAAAATATAACTGCATGAATGAAAGCCTGCTCTGCTCAGTTTGGGAGAAGTTTGAAATTCTATATTTCTCAATTTTAAGATAAAGGAAAAATCCATATTAAAATTTTGCCCTTCACTTTGCGAATGCTATTAACGGTTATTTGAGGTGCGCTTCAGATTTGAGAATAGGATTGATCCTTAAATGCATCTCAAACTGAGATTTCATTAAAATGTTTGTTGGGAGATAATGGCTTTTCGCAAGTAATTGCATCCACGCTGCTATATTAGTTACATTAGTACCAAATTTGGTATATGCACATTCCTGTCGGTATACCTTTTGCGAATGTGCCATACAAAATATGCATTGAATGCACGTTCTTAAATGCCTTCGTAAATTATTCACGCCACATATGCATACGTATATAAAGATGAACGGCAAGAAGTACGTTCATATATAGATTCGAGAAGGCATTTATGAATGATGCACGAATGCATTCATGAACGTGAACGGTGTGGATTTTTTTATACGTTCTTTTTTACGAACGAGAACACTGAACCAAAAACGTACATGTTTTTTACGAACAAAGTTTCATAGAAGTTCACGCTGGTTTTTCTTAAAATATAAGAAAAAATGCATAGAATCTAAGAAAATTTTCTTACAATTTATGAATGAATACATGCTTTCTGTGGATTTGTTTACATATTTTACGAAAAAGTACGTATATTCTAGGAAATGTTCTTAAATTTCTACGAAAAAGTTCTTTGGAGAGGTTTTAACGAACAATTCTTAAAATCTATTTACTTTTTCATTGGATACATGAACTTTTTTGGTTCAGTGAATGCAAATTTTTTTTTAATGTTCATGTTCGTGAATGCGAATGCAAACGAATGTACTTGAATCTTCATAAATGAATAATTCCGAACCCTGGAAAGAATACACAAAAAAAATTGTCAAAAATCTGAACACTTTCGGAGGACTTGGGATTTTTACCTCTTTATATATAAATTAAATGTGCTACAAAACTGCATACCTACTCAGATTTTTTCTAGAGAGCCCACGTCAAAAGTTCAAATTTAGGCCAGTAAAGCTTGAAAAAGCGACAAAATTAAGCAAAATTTAACTAAGGGTGGAAACTCGCTGTTATAATCGGTTGCAAATGATATGACCACCATAGTTAGGGTTGCCAGATTCTGAAGTGGAAAAAGAAGGACATTTCTATTTCGATAGAAAAAAAAGAAGGACAAACTTAAAAAAAGAAGGACGTTTTTTTTGTGGCCAAGGATACCAAAAGACGAATAAAGTATTATTACTAATTGAAATTAAATATGAATACATACGTGTCACATAAATAAGTAAGTATATGAGCCATTATATTTGAAAGTGGTTTAAGTCCTTTTGGTCCCAAAAACGGGAATTTATTCAACAAAATGTTTAAGGAGTCTTTTGCTTGATCAATTTTTATTTAATTACATACACTGATCCGTTACTTTCGAAAGTGGCACAAGTCAACTGTTTGGAGTAATGGGTCATTGAAGGTTTTGCGTTTGGACTAATTACAAAACATTGCTAACAGTCAACATACAAATACCTTAATGGCAGGCATGATGTAATAATATAAGGTGATTTTTAAATACACTCTCTCGCTCTTACACCGCCATCTTGAACGCCATTAGCGTTTGCAATGTTGTCTCTTCAGAAAACTACTTTTTGTTCCAAGCTTTAGAAACACTACCTTGGCACTTTTCCAGGAGCACGAGTGTCGTAATCTGATCGCAAACGGATATCGAGTGAGGTCTGCTGCCACAAACTGGGCGACAGTAATACTTTTACGATAGTTTTGCGGAACCCATTCTCGATACATTTGTCAGGAAAATTATTGCTAAAGCTTCGAAAACTTAAGCATTTTCGTGGGAGCCTCGACTGTGAACTCAGTACATTAATTTTCATGTATTTTGGCAAGCTCAATCCAAATCCGTGCTCAGAATCAGCCTTATAGGTCGCAGTTCTTCTCTAACCTAATAAAACCATGAAAAAAACAAGTAAGGAAAGTTGTCTTCGGCTGTGCCGAAGGCTATATACCTTTCATGAATAAGCGTCACGATTTTCACTGTTCGATCCCCAGTACAGCCTCTTTCAATTTAACTATATTTACTATACACATTACACATCTTTGTTATAATTTAAAAGAAACTTACAAAATAATAGGATCCGTGTTATCGGAACAATCGATTGTATGGAGGCTATATATTATACGTGTTCAATTGTACTGACTTACACTATACACATTACATATGTAGAAAGTACTAAAGGTGAAATATTTTACGTTCCTAACTTTTTAAATGCGGAAGTATTGGCCAAAAAACCTTATATCGGAACAACCGGTTGTATGGGGCTAAATATATGTTATATTTACCCGATCTTCTTGATTTTCCTCTACACACTACATAAATAGAAAGTACTCAAGTTGCAAAATTTTGTGTTCCTAACTTTTTAATTGCAGAAGTTTTGGCCAAAAAAACCTTATATCTGAACAATCGGTTGTATGGGGGCTATATGTTACATTTGCCCGATCTTGTTGATTTTCACTATATACACTACATAAATAGAAAGCACTCGAGTTGCAAAATTTTACGTTCCTAACTTTTTAATTGCAGAAGTTTTGGCCAAAAAACCTTATATCTGAACAATCGGTTGTGTGGGGGCTATATGTTACATTTGCCCGATCTGGTTGATTTTCACTATATACACTACATAAATAGAAAGTACTCGAGTTGCAAAATTTTACGTTCCTAACTTTTTAATTGCAGAAGTTTTGGCCAAAAAACCTTATATCTGAACAATCGGTTGTGTGGGGGCTATATGTTACATTTGCCCGATCTGGTTGATTTTCACTATATACACTACATAAATAGAAAGTACTCGAGTTGCAAAATTTTACGTTCCTAACTTTTTAATTGCAGAAGTTTTGGCCAAAAAACCTTATATCTGAACAATCGGTTGTATGGGGGCTATATGTTACAATTGCCCGATCTGGTTGATTTTCACTATATACACTACATAAATAGAAAGTACTCGAGTTGCAAAATTTTACGTTTCTAACTTTTTAATTGCGGAAGTTTTGGCCAAAAAACCTTATATCTGAACAATCGGTTGTATGGGGGCTATATGTTACATTTGCCCGATCTTGTTGATTTTCACTATATACACTACATAAATAGAAAGTACTCGAGTTGCAAAATTTTACGTTCCTAACTTTTTAATTGCAGAAGTTTTGGCCAAAAAACTTTATATCTGAACAATCGGTTGTATGGGGGCTATATGTTACATTTGCCCGATCTTGTTGATTTTCACTATATACACTACATAAATAGAAAGTACTCGAGTTGCAAAATTTTACGTTCCTAACTTTTTAATTGCAGAAGTTTTGGCCAAAAAACCTTATATCTGAACAATCGGTTGTGTGGGGGCTATATGTTACATTTGCCCGATCTGGTTGATTTTCACTATATACACTACATAAATAGAAAGTACTCGAGTTGCAAAATTTTACGTTCCTAACTTTTTAATTGCAGAAGTTTTGGCCAAAAAACCTTATATCTGAACAATCGGTTGTATGGGGGCTATATGTTACATTTGCCCGATCTTGTTGATTTTCACTATATACACTACATAAATAGAAAGTACTCGAGTTGCAAAATTTTACGTTCCTAACTTTTTAATTGCAGAAGTTTTGGCCAAAAAACCTTATATCTGAACAATCGGTTGTATGGGGGCTATATGTTACATTTGCCCGATCTTGTTGATTTTCACTATATACACTACATAAATAGAAAGTACTCGAGTTGCAAAATTTTACGTTCCTAACTTTTTAATTGCAGAAGTTTTGGCCAAAAAACCTTATATCTGAACAATCGGTTGTATGGGGGCTATATGTTACATTTGCCCGATCTTGTTGATTTTCACTATATACACTACATAAATAGAAAGTACTCGAGTTGCAAAATTTTACGTTTCTAACTTTTTAATTGCGGAAGTTTTGGCCAAAAAACCTTATATCTGAACAATCGGTTGTATGGGGGCTATATGTTACATTTGCCCGATCTGGTTGATTTTCACTATATACACTACATAAATAGAAAGTACTCGAGTTGCAAAATTTTACGTTTCTAACTTTTTAATTGCGGAAGTTTTGGCCAAAAAACCTTATATCTGAACAATCGGTTGTATGGGGGCTATATGTTACATTTGCCCGATCTTGTTGATTTTCACTATATACACTACATAAATAGAAAGTACTCGAGTTGCAAAATTTTACGTTCCTAACTTTTAAATTGCAGAAGTTTTGGCCAAAAAACCTTATATCTGAACAATCGGTTGTATGGGGGCTATATGTTAAATTTGCCCGATCTGGTTGATTTTCACTATATACACTACATAAATAGAAAGTACTCGAGCTGCAAAATTTTACGTTCCTAACTTTTTAATTGCAGAAGTTTTGGCCAAAAAACCTTATATCTGAACAATCGGTTGTATGGGGGCTATATGTTACATTTGCCCGATCTGGTGGATTTTCACTATTTACACTACATAAATAGAAAGTACTCGAGGTGTGAAATTTTACGTTTCTAACTTTTTAATTGCGGAAGTTTTGACCAAAAAACCTTATATCTGAACAATCAGTTGTATGGGGGCTATATGTTATACTGGTCCGATCTTGTCAGTTCCGACAAATGATTCCTATATTACAAAATGGTGGCCACATACAAAATTTCAGCCAGATATCTCAAAAATTGAGGAACTAGTTTGCGTTCAAACAGACAGACGGACAGACGGACAGACGGACATGGCTAAATCAACTCATCTCGTCATCCTGATCATTTCGGTATACTTATTGATGGGTCTATCTCTTCTTCTTCTCATATTTACAAACATCGGACCAAAGTTATAATACCATTTCATGTTCATGAAAGGTATAATAATATTGGGCTTTTTTGCAAGGTTAGGGCCTAACTCCGGGCCCGTTGTTAAATTCTGATATCGAATTCGGATTCAGCAGCCAATTTCCCTTAAGAATATATATTTAGCTTTATTCGATGTTTATTTTTCACGTTTCGCAAATTTTCAAACCAAAATCGGGGAATCCAAAGAACATGGCAATGTTTGTGGCTAGAATACTAGAGAACGGCTAGTCTGAGAAAATTTCAGTGTAGGCAGTTTTATAGGGAACTCGATTTCCTTCAAAAATATGTTCAGGTTAATGGTGTTTTATAACAGTGGCTTGTCGTTTTTATACAAAATATGAGGTTAAGTCTGTAAAATATACACCAGCAATGATGATAGATGTTAGGCGGCCGCCGTGGTGTAGCGGTTAAGTGTTCGGCCTTGTACACCAAGTCGTGGCGGTTCGATACCCGGCAAAAGTAACATAAAAAATTATTTAGAAAAACAATTTTTCTAAACGGGGTCGCCCCTCGGCAGTAGTTTGGCAAACTCTCCGGGTGTATTTCTGCCATGAGAAGCTTCTCAGCAAAAAATTCATTTGCTTTGCAAATGCCGTTCGGAGTCGGCAAAAAACTGTAGGTCCCGCCAACTTGTAGGAAAACTCAAAAAGCAACACACCACAAGTTGGAAAGAGAAGCTCGGCTGAAAATCTCGTTAGAGGTTATTATAACCTGTTGGTATATCACCGCCATTACTTTTTTTTTTTTTTAATGATAAACCTCTACAATTTGATTTAAAAATCTGAAAAAATTACAGTAATTTTTTTCCACCTTTCTTACAGCCTAACCTAATATAAACGCACTCAGTGCTTTTACCGCACGTACATGCATGACTTTTTTCTTGTAACCGAAATAATTGTGCGTGCGTTTGTATAATTGCCTGTGTACAAACGTCAAATCGAAATGTCACGCAGAACAAAAATTGGAAATCAAGTTAGGTTTTTACGCAGTGCGATCAAATTCTGTTGCTCCCATACAAGTTGTATGTGCATGAGACATTTTTGACAGAAAACGCAGTCCGTGCGTTTATATTAGGTTAGGCTGTTAAAAAGAAAAACAAATATAATTTTGGAAAAAAAACGAAATTTTTTTTTGGCCCAGTCAATTATATACATATAAGTATATTTGGCACGTATTCATATTTACATGCAAAGGAACAAAAAATAAATGCATAGATAATACAACACTAAAAATTTCTATAAATTTTCATCAAAATATAGATGAAAATACATTAAAATTTTGCACTTAAAGCTTTGTCCAAAATCCCAAAAAAAAATTCGCGAAACTCGACGATTTTTTTCGAGTATGCAGTTTTGTAGCCCACTTAATTTTAGTATAACTAGATCAAGCCCCCAGCAAAAAAAAAAAAAAAACCGAAAAAGAAGGACATAAGAAGGAACAAACTTAAAAAGAAGGACATTTTTACACTTTTTCTTTTGGAAGGACAGGGAAGGACGTTGCAATAAAATGAAGGACATGTCCTTCCGAAAGAAGGACGTCTGGCAACCCTAACCATAGTATGTACACGAATAGTAGCTCTATATGATTCAAATTAATGTCTGCCTTTAATGACATCCTTTCATATAAAATCTTGGTGGAACATTTCCAAAGCGGTAGCACTGATTGAGAGTTAGAAGTTCGGGTAATCCCCGAGCTACATATTGATTCGCTCATTCGGTTCACCTGTTAGTAGAGATGTAATGAATTAGTAGTTTTGGTAACGTTTATAAACGTATGCGATACGTTTCGTATCTATTTTTAATATCTAGGCACAGTACTTTATGTATTCGATTTGCACATTTGTGCTAATTATAAGAAGAATAAAGTCTATAAAATTCAATATTTTACAGGGCATCCATATAAAAATTTCATTGTGTTTTAATCGGTGTAAAGCAAGTTTGAAGTTTTGTAATTTTTCGTTAATGTTTTTTTATTATACATAGGTAGTTGACAAGATTGAACATAAGGCTCTTAGAACAATGCTATGATATTATTTTGTATCGAGCTATTCTGTTGGATTTTTTTTTTTTATTGAATCGCACTTAATCGGTTCTATTATTGCAAAAAAAAAAAAAAAGATACCCCTATCTAATTAACTTAAACTGCTATTAACAAAAGCACGACCCCCTTTAAAGAAAACGTTTCATGTTTCGAGTACCGAAATTGAGAGTTTTAGTACGAAAACATGCAATCACTATCTTCCAAAAGATTAGCAAAAGCGTGAAATTAATACTTTCGGTTTGTTTATTTTCCATTAGTGCTTATTAAAAATTGAGTTGAAGCTTCGTTTTAAGTGTGAATAGTATTACCATAAAATAGGTTTCAAAAAGTTTTTAATTGATAATTTTAAATTTTTGAGGTAAGTGAGATTGCAAATACGTGTTTTATATAGATCTGTTTTTATATTGTTCAGTTTGTTAAATTCAACTTGGCCGCGATATAAGCGAGAAGAGGCTACCGCTCACCTCCTGCTTCTAAGTCGCGGCAGAATTGAAAAAAATACTTGACAAATATAAAAGCGGACTAGAGGAATTTCTGGTATTGGTCTTTAAGAACATAATGTAAGTTTTCCATTTTGCTGTGCCAAACGAAAAGGTAAATTTTGAAGTATGGAAAGAGCACCTGCAAAAGCAAATATTTTGTGAATAAATTTTCAATTTACGTGGTTTTTAGCAATTATATTGCTTTATTTTGACATTCTCTTATATTATAGTGTTTAATAACGCATAAATTCTTGTGAAATAATATTATTGTCAATAGGAAATGCATCTCTGTGCTCACATTTAGGGCGGTCAAAATTTGTCCTAGCCCCATGGGCTAGGGTAAATTCTGACGTTCATATTCACAACGATAACTGTCAGAACTTACGATTTTCAACCATTTGGCACACGACCTTCGATCATTTGGCACACAGCCTCATCTGTAGCCCGGTCAATATAGACATTTGAAATAAAATAAAATTCCCACAGAGACAAATTTTTGCATAGTTACAGCTTAGGTTCACATTCAGAAAGAGAACCTCAAACGTCCCCATCGATCCCATGTCTGCTAAACAGCTTACAGGGTAAACTTTTCAGGTTTTTTGGACTTTTCTCGAAAACGGTAAGTTTTTTCGAAAGTTATCTGCAAATATAGTCCTACAATTTTTTTCCTAGAGTAACTAGTTCTGGGATATCGTGATCTTAAAATTAGCTCTGGAAATGTATATTCCACTAGGGTTGGGCCATTTTAAATACAAAATTATTCAAATAAAAAATAAATTTTTATTCATTATTCAAAAAGTTTTGAGTGATGAGTGATCGGCTATTTTTATTCAAAGAAATTTTGAGTGATGAATAACAAGTCATTTTAATCAAGAATCGATTGAAATAAAAATAACTTGTTATTCATCACTTTGATTTTTTTTTAATAAAAATAGCTGGTCACTCATCACTCTAATTTTTTTGAATAATGAATAAAAATGTATTTTTTTTATTTTTTCATCACTCGTCACTCAAAAATAAAATATTGCCCATCCCTGTATTCAACGTATGGACTTTTCAGGATTTTTCTCGAAAACTTTAGTATGCGTAGAAACATTTTCTTTTACTGTTTACTGAAAGAGCACCTGCAAAAGCAAATATTTTGTGAATAAATTTTCAATTTACGTGGTTTTTAGCAATTATATTGCTTTATTTTGACATTCTCTTATATTATAGTGTTTAATAACGCATAAATTCTTGTGAAATAATATTATTGTCAATAGGAAATGCATCTCTGTGCTCACATTTAGGGCGGTCAAAATTTGGCCTAGCCCCATGGGCTAGGGTAAATTCTGACGTTCATATTCACAACGATAACTGTCAGAACTTACGATTTTCAACCATTTGGCACACGACCTTCGATCATTTGGCACACAGCCTCATCTGTAGCCCGGTCAATATAGACATTTGAAATAAAATAAAATTCCCACAGAGACAAATTTTTGCATAGTTACAGCTTAGGTTCACATTCAGAAAGAGAACCTCAAACGTCCCCATCGATCCCATGTCTGCTAAACAGCTTACACGGGTAAACTTTTCAGGTTTTTTGGACTTTTCTCGAAAACGGTAAGTTTTTTCGAAAGTTATCTGCAAATATAGTCCTACAATTTTTTTCCTAGAGTAACCAGTTCTGGGATATCGTGATCGTAAAATTAGCTCTGGAAATGTATATTCCACTAGGGTTGGGCCATTTTAAATACAAAATTATTCAAATAAAAAATAAATTTTTATTCATTATTCAAAAAGTTTTGAGTGATGAGTGATCGGCTATTTTTATTCAAAGAAATTTTGAGTGATGAATAACAAGTCATTTTAATCAAGAATCGATTGAAATAAAAATAACTTGTTATTCATCACTTTGATTTTTTTTTAATAAAAATAGCTGGTCACTCATCACTCTAATTTTTTTGAATAATGAATAAAAATGTATTTTTTTTATTTTTTCATCACTCGTCACTCAAAAATAAAATATTGCCCATCCCTGTATTCAACGTATGGACTTTTCAGGATTTTTCTCGAAAACTTTAGTATGCGTAGAAACATTTTCTTTTACTGTTTACTGAAAGAGCACCTGCAAAAGCAAATATTTTGTGAATAAATTTTCAATTTACGTGGTTTTTAGCAATTATATTGCTTTATTTTGACATTCTCTTATATTATAGTGTTTAATAACGCATAAATTCTTGTGAAATAATATTATTGTCAATAGGAAATGCATCTCTGTGCTCACATTTAGGGCGGTCAAAATTTGGCCTAGCCCCATGGGCTAGGGTAAATTCTGACGTTCATATTCACAACGATAACTGTCAGAACTTACGATTTTCAACCATTTGGCACACGACCTTCGATCATTTGGCACACAGCCTCATCTGTAGCCCGGTCAATATAGACATTTGAAATAAAATAAAATTCCCACAGAGACAAATTTTTGCATAGTTACAGCTTAGGTTCACATTCAGAAAGAGAACCTCAAACGTCCCCATCGATCCCATGTCTGCTAAACAGCTTACACGGGTAAACTTTTCAGGTTTTTTGGACTTTTCTCGAAAACGGTAAGTTTTTTCGAAAGTTATCTGCAAATATAGTCCTACAATTTTTTTCCTAGAGTAACTAGTTCTGGGATATCGTGATCTTAAAATTAGCTCTGGAAATGTATATTCCACTAGGGTTGGGCCATTTTAAATACAAAATTATTCAAATAAAAAATAAATTTTTATTCATTATTCAAAAAGTTTTGAGTGATGAGTGATCGGCTATTTTTATTCAAAGAAATTTTGAGTGATGAATAACAAGTCATTTTAATCAAGAATCGATTGAAATAAAAATAACTTGTTATTCATCACTTTGATTTTTTTTTAATAAAAATAGCTGGTCACTCATCACTCTAATTTTTTTGAATAATGAATAAAAATGTATTTTTTTTATTTTTTCATCACTCGTCACTCAAAAATAAAATATTGCCCATCCCTGTATTCAACGTATGGACTTTTCAGGATTTTTCTCGAAAACTTTAGTATGCGTAGAAACATTTTCTTTTACTGTTTACTGAAAGAGCACCTGCAAAAGCAAATATTTTGTGAATAAATTTTCAATTTACGTGGTTTTTAGCAATTATATTGCTTTATTTTGACATTCTCTTATATTATAGTGTTTAATAACGCATAAATTCTTGTGAAATAATATTATTGTCAATAGGAAATGCATCTCTGTGCTCACATTTAGGGCGGTCAAAATTTGGCCTAGCCCCATGGGCTAGGGTAAATTCTGACGTTCATATTCACAACGATAACTGTCAGAACTTACGATTTTCAACCATTTGGCACACGACCTTCGATCATTTGGCACACAGCCTCATCTGTAGCCCGGTCAATATAGACATTTGAAATAAAATAAAATTCCCACAGAGACAAATTTTTGCATAGTTACAGCTTAGGTTCACATTCAGAAAGAGAACCTCAAACGTCCCCATCGATCCCATGTCTGCTAAACAGCTTACACGGGTAAACTTTTCAGGTTTTTTGGACTTTTCTCGAAAACGGTAAGTTTTTTCGAAAGTTATCTGCAAATATAGTCCTACAATTTTTTTCCTAGAGTAACCAGTTCTGGGATATCGTGATCGTAAAATTAGCTCTGGAAATGTATATTCCACTAGGGTTGGGCCATTTTAAATACAAAATTATTCAAATAAAAAATAAACTTTTATTCATTATTCAAAAAGTTTTGAGTGATGAGTGATCGGCTATTTTTATTCAAAGAAATTTTGAGTGATGAATAACAAGTCATTTTAATCAAGAATCGATTGAAATAAAAATAACTTGTTATTCATCACTTTGATTTTTTTTTAATAAAAATAGCTGGTCACTCATCACTCTAATTTTTTTGAATAATGAATAAAAATGTATTTTTTTTATTTTTTCATCACTCGTCACTCAAAAATAAAATATTGCCCATCCCTGTATTCAACGTATGGACTTTTCAGGATTTTTCTCGAAAACTTTAGTATGCGTAGAAACATTTTCTTTTACTGTTTACTGAAAGAGCACCTGCAAAAGCAAATATTTTGTGAATAAATTTTCAATTTACGTGGTTTTTAGCAATTATATTGCTTTATTTTGACATTCTCTTATATTATAGTGTTTAATAACGCATAAATTCTTGTGAAATAATATTATTGTCAATAGGAAATGCATCTCTGTGCTCACATTTAGGGCGGTCAAAATTTGGCCTAGCCCCATGGGCTAGGGTAAATTCTGACGTTCATATTCACAACGATAACTGTCAGAACTTACGATTTTCAACCATTTGGCACACGACCTTCGATCATTTGGCACACAGCCTCATCTGTAGCCCGGTCAATATAGACATTTGAAATAAAATAAAATTCCCACAGAGACAAATTTTTGCATAGTTACAGCTTAGGTTCACATTCAGAAAGAGAACCTCAAACGTCCCCATCGATCCCATGTCTGCTAAACAGCTTACACGGGTAAACTTTTCAGGTTTTTTGGACTTTTCTCGAAAACGGTAAGTTTTTTCGAAAGTTATCTGCAAATATAGTCCTACAATTTTTTTCCTAGAGTAACTAGTTCTGGGATATCGTGATCTTAAAATTAGCTCTGGAAATGTATATTCCACTAGGGTTGGGCCATTTTAAATACAAAATTATTCAAATAAAAAATAAATTTTTATTCATTATTCAAAAAGTTTTGAGTGATGAGTGATCGGCTATTTTTATTCAAAGAAATTTTGAGTGATGAATAACAAGTCATTTTAATCAAGAATCGATTGAAATAAAAATAACTTGTTATTCATCACTTTGATTTTTTTTTAATAAAAATAGCTGGTCACTCATCACTCTAATTTTTTTGAATAATGAATAAAAATGTATTTTTTTTATTTTTTCATCACTCGTCACTCAAAAATAAAATATTGCCCATCCCTGTATTCAACGTATGGACTTTTCAGGATTTTTCTCGAAAACTTTAGTATGCGTAGAAACATTTTCTTTTACTGTTTACTGAAAGAGCACCTGCAAAAGCAAATATTTTGTGAATAAATTTTCAATTTACGTGGTTTTTAGCAATTATATTGCTTTATTTTGACATTCTCTTATATTATAGTGTTTAATAACGCATAAATTCTTGTGAAATAATATTATTGTCAATAGGAAATGCATCTCTGTGCTCACATTTAGGGCGGTCAAAATTTGGCCTAGCCCCATGGGCTAGGGTAAATTCTGACGTTCATATTCACAACGATAACTGTCAGAACTTACGATTTTCAACCATTTGGCACACGACCTTCGATCATTTGGCACACAGCCTCATCTGTAGCCCGGTCAATATAGACATTTCGTCCCCTTTTTGCGTTTTTATCGTAACCACCATTTTTTCGAAATTTACTTTTTGATGCAAATTTGTTCATCATCCCTTAGCGCATCATCTGGTAAAATTTTATAGCTGAAATCCTCACAGTTATGTCAAAAAATGGCTATCTTTTTTATCGTATCCACCAATTCATAAATGAAAAAAATAAAAAATAAAATTTAAAAAATGCTCTCCTGTAAAATTTCCTTTTTGGGGTTTACGATAAAAACGCAAAAAGGGGACGATTTGAAATAAAATAAAATTCCCACAGAGACAAATTTTTGCATAGTTACAGCTTAGGTTCACATTCAGAAAGAGAACCTCAAACGTCCCCATCGATCCCATGTCTGCTAAACAGCTTACACGGGTAAACTTTTCAGGTTTTTTGGACTTTTCTCGAAAACGGTAAGTTTTTTCGAAAGTTATCTGCAAATATAGTCCTACAATTTTTTTCCTAGAGTAACCAGTTCTGGGATATCGTGATCGTAAAATTAGCTCTGGAAATGTATATTCCACTAGGGTTGGGCCATTTTAAATACAAAATTATTCAAATAAAAAATAAACTTTTATTCATTATTCAAAAAGTTTTGAGTGATGAGTGATCGGCTATTTTTATTCAAAGAAATTTTGAGTGATGAATAACAAGTCATTTTAATCAAGAATCGATTGAAATAAAAATAACTTGTTATTCATCACTTTGATTTTTTTTTAATAAAAATAGCTGGTCACTCATCACTCAAATTTTTTTGAATAATGAATAAAAATGTATTTTTTTTATTTTTTCATCACTCGTCACTCAAAAATAAAATATTGCCCATCCCTGTATTCAACGTATGGACTTTTCAGGATTTTTCTCGAAAACTTTAGTATGCGTAGAAACATTTTCTTTTACTGTTTACTGAAAGAGCACCTGCAAAAGCAAATATTTTGTGAATAAATTTTCAATTTACGTGGTTTTTAGCAATTATATTGCTTTATTTTGACATTCTCTTATATTATAGTGTTTAATAACGCATAAATTCTTGTGAAATAATATTATTGTCAATAGGAAATGCATCTCTGTGCTCACATTTAGGGCGGTCAAAATTTGTCCTAGCCCCATGGGCTAGGGTAAATTCTGACGTTCATATTCACAACCATAACTGTCAGAACTTACGATTTTCAACCATTTGGCACACGACCTTCGATCATTTGGCACACAGCCTCATCTGTAGCCCGGTCAATATAGACATTTGAAATAAAATAAAATTCCCACAGAGACAAATTTTTGCATAGTTACAGCTTAGGTTCACATTCAGAAAGAGAACCTCAAACGTCCCCATCGATCCCATGTCTGCTAAACAGCTTACACGGGTAAACTTTTCAGGTTTTTTGGACTTTTCTCGAAAACGGTAAGTTTTTTCGAAAGTTATCTGCAAATATAGTCCTACAATTTTTTTCCTAGAGTAACCAGTTCTGGGATATCGTGATCGTAAAATTAGTTCTGGAAATGTATATTCCACTAGGGTTGGGCCATTTTAAATACAAAATTATTCAAATAAAAAATAAATTTTTATTCATTATTCAAAAAGTTTTGAGTGATGAGTGATCGGCTATTTTTATTCAAAGAAATTTTGAGTGATGAATAACAAGTCATTTTAATCAAGAATCGATTGAAATAAAAATAACTTGTTATTCATCACTTTGATTTTTTTTTAATAAAAATAGCTGGTCACTCATCACTCTAATTTTTTTGAATAATGAATAAAAATGTATTTTTTTTATTTTTTCATCACTCGTCACTCAAAAATAAAATATTGCCCATCCCTGTATTCAACGTATGGACTTTTCAGGATTTTTCTCGAAAACTTTAGTATGCGTAGAAACATTTTCTTTTACTGTTTATTTATCACGAAGTTCCGCACCGAAAGCTTTTTATTGCGCGCTTCTTTACGAAGCGCACTGAAAGCAACCATTCATTTGCCTATGAGGTTGTCTGTTGGTCGTTGAGGGGGATGGTGATGGTTGTAGAGGAGTTGGACCCTGTTTAACTATGGCCTGAAATGCCGAAATCTTCAATAAAAAAATTCAATACAAATAGGGGCTAGAGCTGGAAATCAATCGATGACACTATCGATAATATCGATAGTTTTTTTTTGTGGTGCACTATCGATGTTTTTTTTTACGATAGCGATATATCGACCCGTTTGTTGTTTTATGCAAGGAATACATGGTAACTTAATCTTCCGTAACGTTCACCGCAACATAGCCATATATGGTATGATATATGATATCGAGCCGTTTTTACGATTATATCGTAACGACCAAAAGGCGAATTTTACAGGAGGCGTTTTTTTTGTTTTTTTTTCTTTAACCTTTCAATGTTTGGCTAAAATTTAAATACAGAAAATAAAATTTAATTGCTACTTTTATTAAGACTTAAAATTTTGCCTTAATTTCTTAGTTTTTAAGGGTATAATGGCACTTACGATACTTTTCCAATCATGTTGTGTGGCAATAGAAAAAAAATTTGGCGCTTACGATACTATTTGTATACGTTGCGACATATAGATAGGTATTTTCCAAGAAAAGTTATGAAAATGAAACGCAGCAGTAATATAGGTTTGACACTCGAATCCCACTCACGTAGCACTATAGCAAAAGCCCACATCACTGGTCATAATGTGGACCGGGGCTAATCTAGAATTAATTTGTACGATATGGGTATGAAATGAAAGGAGTTGATGAGAGTTTTAACAAGGAGTCATTTTAAGAACTTTGTGAGAACCCGTTTCCGAGATATTGACCAAAATGTAGGACAGGTGTGGCCCTAGAAAGTGTTTGTGCAATATGGGTATCAAATGAATGGTATTGATGAGAGTTTTAACAGGGAGGCATTTTGAGTCCTATATGAGAACCCGTTTCCGGGATATTAACCAAAATATGGACCAGATGTGGCCTGGAAAGTTTTTATGCAATATGGGTATCAAATGAAAGTTGTTAATGACAGTTTTAACAGGGAGCCATTTTACAAAAATTTGGACAAAATGAAATGTGTTCATGAGGGTGTTAACAGGGAGTCGTGTAGTCCTACATAAGGACTCGCTTCCGAGATATTGACCAAAATGTGAACCAGGAGTGGCCCTAGAAAGTGTGTTGAAGAGGGTTAGGGGATAGGGATAGGGATAGAAGCGGAGTAAGGATGAGGATAGAGATAGGAAGAGAGTAAGATCAAAATGATGTTAAATCGGTAGAAAAGGGTGCGTCCTAAACGTATTGCCGATCATAACCAAATTTGGAACATAATCTATACCCCTTATATCGATGGTAACAATCATTTTAATTTTTTAATGGTGAAAAGAAAATGGAATTTTTGATGGTATATATCTCTGGAAGTATTCATCCTACATGACTGAAATTTTGTACGAAGTTATAACCCACGTATATAAGCTATTTGATTTCCGTCAATTTCCGACCACTTATGTGGGGAAAGACAATCAATATTTATTTTAATTTAATTACATATGTATATCCCACGGAGTGATATGTGTAAATTAATTTTTCGGTAGCACAAAGTTTGTATTTCCTATAAAATCTGTAAAAATCTTCTTAAATGGTTAGCAGCTGGGTTGAGCATTCCCAAAATTGTAAGTTCGATTCTCTCTCTTTTTTTCCTAATTAGAAATTAGAAAATCTTCTCAATTATATTTATGTGATGTTCCTTTGAAAATACTAACAACTATACACATATCAGTAATTAGACGCTGGCAATCAAAAGTGAGCGATGGCCTGATGGTTAACAGCCGGGTTTATCATTCCGAAAATTGTAAGTTCGATTCTCGGCGAAGGCAATATCATTTTTTTTTTTTCATTTAAAATATTAAAAAGAAAATCTTCTTAATGACATTAAAAAGATTGTCTCTACAATAGTGTAAAGCACATCTTCTTGAAGAAGTTGGCGGTGATAGTTTTTTGAAACGATGGCAATAACAGTTTCATGAAAAAAAAACCTTAAAAATCAAAGTAAAAAAAAAATAAAAAAATTGAAATTTCGCAGGCTCAAACGTTATTTTTTTGGGTATGCGTAGTGAAACTTTTTTTCCTACTATCGAAATATCGATGGCAAGCTATGGGTTAACTTACGTCCATACAAATCGACCCACCCTAATGTAGAACTAAAATTTGGAAAATTATAAAATTCTTCGACTGACTCGCCGACATTTGTATTACCGACTGCGAGTCGCCCGGTAACATTTGCCTCAAACTTCAAAATTAAGCGAATGTAAAAAATGAAGCGATTACTGTTTGCGACTCGAAGTGTCAAAATCTGGCGAACTGAATTTAAAGGTGCTTAGGAGGAAAAATTCGATTTTGTGGTCATATTGGGATCATTTGGGGGATATTTTGGTGTCATTTTGTGGTCATTTCTGGGTTATTTTGTGGTCATTTTCAACTAATTTCGGGGATATTTTGTTGTTAATTTGTGGTCATTTTGGAAATATTTTGTGGTCATTTTGGAGTCATTTTGTGATTATTTTGGACTAATTATGGGGACATTTTGTTGTTATTTTGTGGTAATTTTTGGAGTATTTTGTTGTAATTTTTGTGGTCATTTTGTGAATATCTTGGGATCACATTGTGGTAATTTTGGGAATATTTGGAAATCATTCTAGAGTTATTTTGCGGTCATTTTAGACTAATTCGGGGATATTTTGTGGTTATTTTGTGGTCATTTTGGGAATATTTTGGGGTTATTTTGGAATTTTTTGTGGTAATTTTGGACTAATTTCGGGGATATTTTGTTGTCATTTTTGGAACATTTTTGTGTAATTTTGAGAATAGTTTGGAGTAATTTTGTGGTAATTTTGGGAATATTTTGAGGTCATTTTAGAGTTATTTTGGGGCGAACTGGTATTTTCGCTATCCATAATCATTTGAGCCAGGCGACTCGCCAAATGAGCCGAATCGAACAACTCAAGCGACTCGCGAACGGTGATAGGCCCCTTAAACAACCAATTTTTCTTCTACATATGTTTTTTACGTTAAGCTTGGTTTTATAAAAAAAAAAAAACAAGTAAGGAAGTCTAAGTTCGGGTAAACCGATCATTAAATACCCAGCGGTAGTTTTCATATGATTAGGGAAATATTCCAGCTCGGAAGTGGGCGTGGTTGGGAAGCGATTTCGTCCAATTGCATCAAGTATAATCCCTATTATGCTAGTATACCTTGTACCAATTTCATCGTTCTACCGTAATTAGTTTAAAAGTTACGACCAGTCGAATTTTCAAAAATGCCTCCCTACTTTTAAAAATTTATCAAAAAATTATAATAGATATAATAAAGGAGATTGATTCATCCACCAAACTATATCATTTTAGCCATTTCCGTTACCGCATCATATCAATTTAAGTGATTTTCGAAGATTCGATATCGAAAGTGGGCGTGGTTGGAGAGCGATTTTATCCAATTTCATCAGGTATACTCCCAACGATACTAGTATGCTTTATGCCAAATTTCATCGCTCTACCCTAATCAGTTTAAAAGTTACGCCCAGTTGAATTCGATGTCGAAAAAGAGGGCGTAGTTATCATGCGATTTCGCCTACCTTGGCCAGAAAGTAAATGCAAATATCTCAATTTTTACTCAAGTTATCGGGTACACGGTCAGACGGACATGCCTTAATGAACTACCCTTTTAAACCTAAGAACTTTCATATATGGAACTACGAAAAAATTTCGTAGTCTTAATTTTCGTATCATCATCATTTATTGGCGCTTAACCGCCTAAGCGATTTTGGCCGTCGCCTATCAAAGCACGCCAGTCATTCCTTTTTAGCGATAACTGACGCCAATTGGAAACCCCAAGGGAGTTCAAGTCATCCTCCACCTGTTGTTTCCATCTCAGTCGAGGCCTCCTCCTTCCTCTGCTGCCGAATTCGGGTGACGATTGGAAAACCTTCTGGGCTGGAGCTTCTTTGTCCATTCGCATGACGTGACCCAGCCAGCGGAGCCTTTGGGCTTTAATTCGCTGGACTATGGTCAGATCTGCGTAAAGCTCGTACAGCTCATCGTTAAATCTCCTTCGATACTCGCCGTCGGCATCACGGGAAGGACCATAAATCTTCCGGAGAACTTTTCTCTCAAATACTCCAAGGGCCATCTCATCTTCTCTTGACATTGTCCATGAATCTGAGCCATACATCAGGACAGGTATGATGAGAGACTTATAGAGCGCGATCTTTGTTCTTCGAGAGAGGACTTTACTTCTCAATTGCCTACTCAGTCCAAAGTAGCACTTGTTCGCAAGAGTGATTCTCCGTTGGATTTCTAGACTGATATTATTTTCGGTGTTAATGCTGGTTCCCAAATAGACGAAGTCCCTCACAGTTTCAAATTTGTAACTATCAACAGTGACGTGGCTGCCAAGGCGCAGGTGCGCCGATTCTTTCTTTGATGACAGCAAATACTTCGTCTTGTCCTCGTTGACCGCAAGACCCACTTTTTTCGCTTCTTTATCCAGTCCAGAGAAGGCAGCGCTTACGGCGCGGTTGTTAAGGCCAATGATATCAATATCATCGGCATACGCCAGCAATTGCACGCTCTTGTAAAAGATTGTACCATTGCGGTTTAGCTCTGCTGCTCGAATTATCTTCTCCAGCATCAGGTTGAAGAAATCGCACGAAAGGGAGTCGCCCTGTCTGAAGCCTCGTTTGGTTTCAAATGGCTCAGAGAGGTCCTTCCCGACTCTGACGGAGCTGTTAGTATTGCTCAACGTCATTTGGCAAAGCCGTATAAGCTTTGCAGGGAAGTCAAATTCAGACATGGCGGCATACAGGCAACTCCTTTTTGCGCTGTCAAAAGCGGCTTTGAAATCGACAAAGAGATGGTGTGTGTCGATTCTTTTATCATGGGTCTTCTCCAGGATTTGGCGTATCGTGACACTGATAAGGTCCAATCAGCTTGTCTACGATGGGCTTCAGTCTTTCACACAATACGCTAGAAAGAACCTTATACGCGATATTAAGAAGGCTGATTCCGCGGTAGTTGGTGCGGTTAGCGGGATCGCCTTTCTTGTGGATTGGGCAGAGCACACTTAAATTCCAATCTGGAGGCATGCACTCGTCTGACCATATTCTGCATAAGAGCTGATGCATGCTTTTTACGAGCTCTTCGCCTCCGTGTTTGAACAGCTCGGCGGGCAGTCCGTCTTTTCCAGGCGCTTTGTTGTTTTTCAGCCGGGATATAGCTATCCTCACTTCATCATAGTCAGGTGGTGGGACGACTTTTCCATCGTCAGGGATTGGGGTATCGGGTTCGACGTCTCCCTCGCAATTTAGCAGTGAGGAGAAGTGCTCCCTCCATAATTTAAGTACACTCTGTACGTCGGTTACCAGGTCGCCATTATTGTCCTTACAGGAACTTGCCCCGGTCTTAAAACCTCCCGTCATCCGCCGGATCTTTTCATAGAATTTTCGGGCATCATTCCTGTCAGCCAGCATCTCAAGCTCCTCACACTCACGCCTTTCGGCCTCACGTTTCTTTTTTCTGAAAAGGCGTCTCTCTTCCTTCTTTGCCTCACGATAGCGTTGCCATACACTGCGGGTTGCGCCCGTTCGTAACGTCTCCATGTAGGCAGCGTCCTTTTTGTCCGAGGCAGTGCTGCATTCCTCATCGTACCAGTTGTTTTTGCGGGCTCGCTGGAACCCTATAGTGGCCTCAGCGGCGGTACGTAATGAGTGAGAGATATGCTTCCATTGCTCGGTTGCATCGTTAGGTCGAGGATTGCTCTCCGATAGCAGGTGTGAGAGTCGAGTGGAGAAATTGTCAGCTGTCTGTGTCGTGCGCAGCTTCTCGACGTCAAACTTTCCTTCCGTTACTGTGCGCACTTTCTTTGCTACACAGAGGCGTGTGCGTATCTTGGCTGCAACAAGATAATGGTCCGAGTCGATATTGGGACCACGAAGGGTACGCACGTCCAGAACGGTGGAGCTATGTCTGCCGTCGATCATGACATGATCAATCTGGTTTCTTGTTCTTTGATCAGGAGACAGCCATGTGGCTTGGTGTATTCGTTTATGCTGGAACCTGGTACTACTGATGACCATATTGCGAGCAGCAGCGAAATCAATCAACCTAGTGCCGTTGGGGGATGTTATATCATGGAGACTAAATTTTCCAACTGTTGGACCAAAGACTCCTTCCTTGCCCACCTTCGCATTAAAGTCGCCGAGCACGATTTTGATATCATGTTGGGGGCAGCGATCATAAGTCTGTTCAAGTTTATCGTAGAAGGAGTCCTTCTCTGCGTCGTCCGTCTCCTCAGTCGGCGCATAGGCGCAGATAAATGTTATGTTGAAAAATTTCGAAAATTTCGTTCATAATACGAATGAACTTTTGACAAATACAACTAGAACGAAACATTTCGTAAAACATACGAAATGACTTTCGTAAGGAATATTTTTAGAATAATATACGAATTCGTGCGTACTATTTAGGAAACAATTTAGTAAACTATGATACAAATCTTTGTACGAATAATTTCTTATAATGTACAAAATAATTTCGTGCATTGTACTGATTAAACAAAGTCCTTTTTACCGTTCGTACAATGTACGAAAATTTTCGTAAAATATACTAAATTGCCGCCGTTTTTCATACGTTATATACGCGTGTTTTTGTGAAATTCTATTCCAAAGCAATAAGTTGAAAAGAAAGTTTTATTTCTAAAAAAAGTTGTAAGTAAAGTGGAGAAATTTAATATATTTGTTAGGTTTTATACATACATATTATGTATATCTATATTTTTTTTACACCGTAATGATCGCGTTATGCTGTAAGTGTGTTTTGCTAAACGTTTGTGCCCTTGTTTATAATTTTGCAATTGCTAGTTTTGTGTGCATTTTTGGAATGAAGTGCCTTATTTGCGGTATTAATATGCACTCGCACAGTGTAGAACCGAGGAAATTCGTAAGTAAATAGTACACATATGTATGTATATTCGTAAAGTGTACTAATTTACTTTTGTAAATAGTATACATATAATCGTAAAATGAACCTAATTTAGATTCGTAAATAGTACGCAAATATTCGTAAAATGTACTAATTTACATTTGTAAACAGTACGCAAATATTCGTAAAATGTACTAATTTTTTATAATGCCACATTTTCGTAGAATGTACGAAAACGGTTTTGTAGAATTTACGAAATCTTTCGTGGCTCAAAACAACGAATAATTTCGTAATATGTACGCAAGTTTTCGTTATATTTACACAGATTTTATTTTGAGTGTATATCTATCTCGATTATTTTGTGCCGTTACGTAGTACCGTTATGTGGACAAAATTATAATACCCTTGTACCAGTACTAGGACGCTGGGTATAAAAATAGGTAAGCTATCATCGAAGCAAATCGAATATCGTAAAATAACGATATAGTTTTTTAAACTGTATTCTGAAAACCAGTACCTTCTCCAATAAAAGCATGTCTTTAGATAATGTAATATTTGCTCGAATAAACATGCAAAGCATCGGAATTGTGACCCTTTTTTGTAAGAACAACCGTGTTTTGAACCCATGATGGGGATATAACATAAGCCTTTTATTTTTGTAAATAACTGCGGCCTCGCAAAGCTCGTTCGCCGACACCTGGATTTGGTCTAGCGCCGCTACTGTAGGCAAGCCAAGTTGTTGAAATAAAAGCTTTTGTCAGTAGGTACTTTCTTTTGGCACAAAGTTTCTTTGGTACCATTTTACAAGATGGCTCAATGCTTAGTTTTCATAGAAAATTGTCGAGATTTTTGTCAAAAGATGCGTTTTGATAAATGAAATTAAAAATTGTATGTCTGTGCAAAATTATCTGCAAAAAACTAAAACATATGTTTCGTCAGTGAGAGTAGAGGAAGTGCGCTGCAGGATGATGCTAGCTTCCTAGACCATAGTGTATCAATACAAGTGTGAACTGTAGCTTTGACAGAAATGTCAAAACACACTTCCCTGTCAAATCACAAATGTCAAAACACACATCCATGTCAAAAATCTGGGTTGCTATTGTTGTTTTCGTTGCGATCGGGTTGTGTGCAGCACCGAATATCAATGAAACAGGGTTCTTGTTTGCACAAAAGTGTTGCTGTGTTGCACAACTTTTTCACTCCAGTTTCTAGCGAATCTTTCAGTTTATACTTTATATCAAAGAAAAAAAGACACAAAATAAAAAAACTTAAAACTAGTAAATTTTATTTATTTTACAGAAAAATTTTGAGGTAAGCATCTTCGAAATGCGAAATTCGACAGAAAATGAAAACAAACTTTTTTTTGGAAACATGTATATACGATGTTTTTAGATAGATTTACTATCAATACATATCTTAGCACAAAGAAGGCTTCAAACCCCAAAATTTGGCATTTGTTTCCTTTAGGGGTCAACTCCTAATAAATTAGCTAGAATTATGGAATATAGCTCAAAATACGGGGTTTGGCCTCAGGATCACGAATCCGGAAGCGCTTTTTTTATATTTTGCTTCTCTGAAGAGAACCCGCCCCAATTTTGGTACCGGACCCGGGTAAATTTTCGGTTTATTGACCATAACTTTCCACAGACACAAAAAAATTTAAAAGCGCTTCCGGATTCGTGATCCTCAGGCCAAAACCCGTATTTTAGCTATCTTCCATAATTCTAGCTAATTTATTAGGAGTTGACCCCTAAAGGAAACAAATACCAAATTTTGGGGTTTGAAGCTAATTATTGGCAGTTGTTTGTTATTTGTTTAATAGAAAATAGTGAGCAGACTTGAAAGAGTTATTCTAACTAATAATTTTATATAATTCGCTGTTATTTATGTATGTTAAAAAAATCAAATTTCTAAGTTTTAGCAAACTACTTTTTTATGCAACCTACTACTAATTTTTTATACCAAATCGAATGCAACTCGGCGCAAAATGATGCTCTTTTTCCAAAAAAACAACTCTGATGAACAGGTGTTAAACTCATTTTGGAATTTTGACGTCTATGCAGAAGAGTTTACACTTGTGTTGGTACACTATGTCCTAGACTACAGCTTTTAGTAGAGGGCACAGCTTTAAAATATTGAAGCAGCAAGAAGGGTCGTGGCTGCAAGAAAAATGTCTTCAATCCAATATACAAATAGTCCAGAGCCGCCGTATTCGCCCCTGGGGCAGTTAATATGATTGGCTACTTCAGGGGACCATCATTTGGAGAGTGAATTCCCATCAAACGTTTTGTAGCGATAAATTGAATTTCTGTTTACAGAAAATTTCCGACAAAAACATTTTAAAATTTTTGTGTGCCAGCTCGAACTGCTCAAAAGCCCGACAGTTATGAGCAAACATTCCAGCAGTTGAGCAACGAACGAGTTTCTGGAGCTCTACTTTAAAGCATTGTACCACCACTTTTTCACAAAATGACCACTTTATTTTTACAATTACATACTACAACCAAGTAAATTTTTCAAGTCCGGTCACTGTTTAATATAAACCTTAAGCATGCTCGTATTTAGTGCTAATTTTGCAACTCGTTATCAAAAGTCACAACCTTCGGAGCATCCAAAAGCTCAACATTTGAAAAAAATGAATAAATCCTGAATTATAACTGTTTTGATTCATTCAATTAACAGCCCTGCAGCAGACCATAAATTATGGATTTCATTTTTAACTAGTTCTTTAATATTATTGATTGTTTCAATACCTAGCTTATTTCTTAGCTTAGTTTTAATAAGATTAACTGATGAAAACTTTCATTCTGCGCCTGCAGAGCTATGTGGAAAAGTTTGTAAATTGAATATAAAATTGGTAAATTCTGGGAAAATTAGCTCGTCCAGTCCATTTTTCAAGCTGAATATGGCTTTAGCGACCGTTGTTGCATGGTTGCTTGGAACTGGAATCGCTACCAAATATTTGGTTAGATCGCATATAATGGTAATTGCATATTCGTTTCCGTTTATTGACCTTGGCAATGGGCAGACTGTGTCAATTTGTACAATATCAAATGCCTTCGGAGGCGTTTCCGTAATTGTCATTTGTTCTTTTATATGTTTATTAATTTTATTTTTCTTGCAGTGGATGCAGTTCTTTACATATTTTCGTATGTCATTTTTCATATTCAGCCAGCTATATTTCTGCTTGATTTTATCAGTCATACGATTTATTCCTGGGTGGCCACCACTAATAGGATCGTCATGATATTTGTGCAGAATTTCTTTGATTTTCCCGGTATTTGTCACAAATATAACCTCTGGGGTTGTAGCGATTGTTAACTTTTTGAGAACTTTATTTCCCATTTCCATAAATTTGCCTACTGCAGTATAATTCTTTTTAAACAATTTGTCCCCTAAGGACAACTGTACTTGTACAAGTCCTAAATTGCCGGCTTCTCGTTCGAGCCTGGTAAAGAATTGTCCTAAGTCAATCTTATCCTCAACAATTAGGGTGCTTGTATCAAAACTGCTACAAATTTTCTTTCCTTTTTTGAAATATAATTTCGGAGGATTGAAAACGAGCTCGACATGTCTTTTTACTTCAAATTTATTTAGCGCTTCGTAAATTTTGCGGTTCTCTTTGTGACTTTCTTTAATTTGAATTTTATTACTGGTATTTTTAGCTGCTGATCTTGTTGTTATTTTTAATATTTTACTTGCTTCCACTGACATATCCTTTAAATTTGTAATAGTTATGCGGGATAATGCATCCGCGATATGATTTTCTTTACCAGCTATATACTCCACCTCAAAATCTAATCTTACCCGCTTCAGCTTAGATGAAGGACTTTTCATTGAAAATAGGTATGTTAATGGGCGATGGTCGGTTTTTACTAAGAATTTTCTACCATAGACGTATGGTCTGAAGAAGGTTATGCCCAAGAAGGTTATGCCCAATGCATTGCGGCCAGTTCTTTTTCTATTGTGGCTTTGTTGGTTTCACCTTTTGTGAAGGACCTGGAAGCGTAGGCAATTGGTAACAGTTTACCATCATGTTCTTGGCTAAGGACTGCCCCACAAGCGTCTGTTGTTAAGTAGAATTCTTTATCGAAATCTGGGTATTGCAAAAGTTTTGGACTAATTAATGCTTCCTTTAAATAGACAAAAGCTTTTTGACATTCTTCTGTCCATTCGAAGGAAACATTATTTTTGCAAAGCCTAGTTAGTTTACGTGAGTGTTCCGCGAAATTCGATACAAATCTTCTGTAGTAATTGCAGAAAGCTACGAATCTCTTAACTTCATCCGCAGTTTTTGGGGCTGGGTAATTTTGAACTGTTTCAGATTTGCTTGGGTCGGGTAATATTCCCTTGTTTGTACATATATGTCCTAGGTAAGTTACCTCTTGGCTGTAAAATAGGCATTTATCTGGATGTAATTATAGGTTGTATTTTCTAAATGTAGAGAACACGTCTCTTAAATTGTTTAGCATATGGTTTTCTGAACAATCTAATACAACTAAATCATCCATGTAGAGAAATGCTTGAGATGGTTTAAGGCCAGCGAATGCTAATGTCATCATTCGTTTGAATGAATTTGGAGCTACTTTTAATCCATATGGTAATATTTTGAATCTATATGTGCCATTTTCGGCAGTGAATGAAGTAATGTCCCTAGAGTCTGGGTGTAATTCTATTTGATGAAAACCTGACGTAAGGTCTAGGCATGAAAAATATTTTGCTCTTCCAAGTTGATCTAGAATGTCAGCAATTCTTGTGAGTGGGAATTTATCTGCTGCTAATTTTTTATTAACTAGTCTGTAGTCAACAACCAATCTCCATCTGTTTTCTGTTTTTCCTGGAAGTGATTTTTTAGGAATTAACAAAATTGGACTATTAAATTCTGAAATTGAAGGTTCTATTATATCATCTTTAATTAGCTTATTTACTTGTTTGGTTATTTCTCCTTTTTGTGTTTGGGGTAATCTATTATTTTTAATATAAACGGGGTTGTCATCCTTCATATATAAATTTTGTTTAAAAATTATTAGAAGTAATTGGTTCTGTTTCCAGTGCAAATATATCTATGAATTCTGTGCAAAGTGATGTTAATTGAGCTTTAACAAAGTTTGGAAAATTTTTGGTTAGTCTGTTTAATGTTTCTGTATCTGTGCAACTTTTACTGTGTGTGTTAGCTTTAATTAGTGTATAATCGTCTAAATTTTCGGTATTATTATTAATTTTATAATTTTGAATAGTTGTGTTGTTATGTGTCGTGTTAATAATTCTAACGAAAGTTTGCTCGTTAGTTGTAATAGTATTTGCAATATAAATGCCTTCGAATAATTGTTGGTGTGGTATGAAAATATTTTTGTTATTTGTATTTATTTTAATTTGTCTAATAACTTCCGATCTAGCTGGGATTGTGATTGTGTTGACCGACAGACAGTTTGTTAGATTCATTGTTATTGTTTGAGGGAAATCATATGGTCTTAGGATTAGTTTATCCTCTGTTTTTCCATAATCTAGAATACAATTGTATTTCTTTATGAAATCTAGGCCTATTATTTCATCACATGGAATTGGAAAGTTGTCTTCTACAACATGAAATTTATGATAAATGGGAAGGTCATCGCCTTTTAGATCTGTTTTTATTGTGCCTAAAGTGTTAGTTATTCCCTGACCAATGCCTTTCAAATCTGTGATTTGTTCAGTATTTATTTTTTCTTTATTATTTATTTGCTGTTTTTTAATTATGGAGATATCGGCTCCAGTATCAATTAAAAATTTTGAATATGAATTGTTTAATGAAGTCCTTGTAGATATATAGCTGTTTAAATTTAGATTAAGTACGCATATTTTTTTTTTTTGTTAATTTTGAAGTGGAGTTTCTTGGTTTTCTGGTTGTAGGATCAATTGCCGTTTTGGGCTTGTGATCCTCTCCGGTTATTATTGTTGTTGTACGACCTCGAGTTATTGTTATATCTCGGTTGTGGTCTGAATCTCCGATTTTGGTAATTTCCATAGTTGTTACTACGGTAACCTCCACGGAAACTACTTCTGTACTGAACTTGCTGTCGTACATTTAAAATCGTGTTTGAGCTGCCAGTGATTTCGGTACAACTGTTAGTGAATTTCGAGATTGCATGATCATCTTGACCTTGTCATTAGAGCAGTTTTTACACATGGCCTTAACTGCTGCCTGTGTTGAATATCTCGTGGCTAAGTCTGGGTTTAATCCATCAGAGATATATGCTGCTTCTAATGACCTTGTAATTTTTTCAATTTCCGCAGTATATTGGTTAGCAGTTTTGCTACGCTGTTGGATGTTCAGTAGTTTAGCGGTTAAAACTTCCACTGATTCACCCTTTATTGCGGTTTTCAATTTGTTTTTTATTTGTTCGATCGTGGACTCATTACTAATAAAATTCCTTGTTGTACCTTTCAGCTTTGTTTTTATCATGGTAATGGCCAATGCCTCGTGTGTATCCTTGATTTGTAGATTTTCTGGATTACCATCAAACTCTGGTAATACTGACGAAGTAGTTTTATTGAATTCTATTACGGTTTGTGGCATTGTGACCTTTATTATTGGGATGTTTATTTTAAATTTTTCCACCGATGAAGGTGAGGGGGTTCGGCTAGGAACGCGTTCAGGTAGAAGTGATAAAAAAATCTATTTGAATTTCTTCTTCTGTTGTATTTGGTACATCAAAATCGATATTGTGTTTGGCGTTCTACGGTAAGTATGCGCTTTCCCGCATCGATCACCTGTCTAATGTTGTTAAGAGCTTCCAGAATTGTATTTAAATGTTTAACTATAGTTTCTCTTGTTATGGGAATATCTATTATATTAATAGGCTAACAAATTTTACATATAAATAATTGCCAAGCTTAAACCCATACTAAATATGCATAAATATTTATGAAATGCATATGGATTTGTTGGCATACCTCTAAAGCAGTGCACAATTATCTAATATATAACCAATACTGCTTCATTTATCTGTAATAAGCGAATGAAAATATCTCATGCAACTTGAATTGGTTATCTGACAATCAATTTGTAAATAAAGCGATAGCCCAGTGGGAAGCGTCAGGGGGTAGTGGTCGAGCGGTTGATGGTTCAAGTACAGTTGCAGCTATCGCCAAAATTTTTTTCTTTTTTGTCATTGAAAATTGTTTATATTTTGTATATATTTTTATATTTCTAATCTTGACTTTTTAAATTTTTATAAACAATATTTTTAAGTTTGTGATATCTATTTTGAGAAAAAAAAATTTGGTGCGAATATTTTTAGTTTACGGAAAGCCATGTGAAATAATAATTTTAGATCATAAATATACATACATACCACCCATTATAGAAATGCTACAACCGCTTATACAATTTTTTTTTTTTTTTTGGTAAATATTTCAAAAAATTACCATTAATATAAGTCTGACTGCTCTAATTTTTGAAGATGTAAGCTGCAATTTGCGAATTTTTTTCAAACATAGTGGTCTGTTTATTCAATTTCTGTAGATTATTTCGATAAATTTCACGATTTCTATCGATTGAGATAGAGTTGCTGATAAATTCCTTATTTAAAGTATAAAAATCGAAAACATATTTTATGGATACTTAAATTTTTAACTAAACCAAGTGATAAGCGGAAATCTTAAATTTTACTGAAGACAACAAATAATTTCTTTTCATATGTATATATGTATTAACTTTTAAAAGGGCAGATTTGCAACCCGAGCCCCAAACAAGTCTAGATCAAATAGAATAGAATTTTTTTAAAAACCAATATACATTTTTTTCTTTAAATCAAAAGAAAAATCCATATAAAGTGTCTTTTAAATATTGCTAAGTTATGTTTAAAGAAAAAAGCTAGAAAACCCTCAAACTTTTTTTGACCTAACCAGAATTTGTAATTTACCCCCACTAAAAAGTTTTAAAACCACGCCATGTATAATACATTTTTTTAAAATACAACCCATACTTCTCTAAAATGAATGTGTAACTATTTTCGTTCTCTCGCTCATTAATATTACACGAACTCATATTTCCAAATTTCCACCTCATACTCATATCTATTTGCATACACATATACATACATGCGTAAACACTCCAATTCTCTCGCTCATTGAATACAAACAGTAGATTCATATATGTATATTGAAATGTTACACTCCAAATAGATGGCGTCGGCGCGAATTGCCAATTTGTTTCCGCATGAGAGTTGCCCCAATATGTGTTGTTATGTACCAAAGTATTAAAAAAAAGTGACAATTGTTTTTCTCATATCTCGCACGCTTTAGTAAGTTTAGTTTAAAAATAAAATTTTTAGGAAAGAAGCAATCAATGTTTTAACTTTCTGTATTGAAATTCATGAAGGAAAAAAAAAAAATTAGATTGAAATAGATACACCCATTGCTGTCAATTTTATATAATATGAAATTTTGCTTTTTTAAAAAATAAAAATCAAACATCTTTTTCGTAGAATTCTATAATAAAAATGAGATGACTACGGTCGCCATATATTCCAAAGTATTAATAAACAAATGAAAAACTAAAAATGTTATATTGTTGTGCCATAAAATCCTGAAAATCTTAAATTTTCAATTACATATATTTATAATAAAATGTAATTTAACTATACAATTTTTGGGAAAACGTAATCAAAATTATATTTTTCCATAAACCTCTAATATGTATGTATATATCTAAATAGAGATTCAAAAGCCCAATAAAGCTTCACTTAATTGTAGAATTCCATATTAAAAAAATTTATTCAACGAAAAATTCCAATGTAATAGATTTGTTTAAAATGAAATTCTACAAAGTTTTATGTTTTCATAATACCATTATTAAAATGTAAAATAGGACAACCATGGTCAAACTTTTAATTTGAAAAAAATATGTCGCAATCAAAGTTGGCTTGCGTACCACCAAACAAAAAAAATGTTTCAAAAAAATAAAATAATAATTCAATATGGCTCCTGTTGTTGGAGTACCAAGCTTATTTTGAGAAATTTGTATATGTGTGTAAAATACCAGCAATGGAAATATTTTGATTCTCTCGCTCTTTGAGAGTTAGAGTAATAGCGTCAAACTCATATTTCGAAGTTGGCTGAACTTCAAAGGAAACCACTCTTTATCTTCATTCTCTCCCTCATTAAACACGTCCTATTATGAGAGAGAAATTATTTTCATTCCCTCGCTCTTTGAGTACTTCGGTCCATTATTTATATTAATAGTCTAACTTTGTTGTTGGTATATTGTTAATTTTTAAACTGCTTTGTGTATTAGGTAATGGCGCGGCGGTGAGCGTATAGAATACTGAGTGCACAGTTGCAAGACCCGGTTGCGGAATATTCCTTTTTTTTCTTAAATTATGTTTTTTTTTATTAAAAAACTTTTAATCTTAACTATTACAATTTACTTAATTTTCAACCTAATATTTTTTTGTTCTTCACCTGCTCAAAACGATCGCATAAATTAGTGGCTATTTGTTAAGCACAATCTCATCATCCGATTATTCAAGTGCAACATAAAATCTCGAAAACCGAATATTTGCATGGCATTTGCCATAAATAATTTTGGAAAGGGCTGTTGTAATTTAATATTTTTATTATATAATAACAGCCGCTATTTTTTAAATTCTTTGATGACCTCATTTTGCCTATAGATGAGTTTTTAATGTACACATTTAAGTTGGTCGAGGTTCGGCCACGGGTCCTAAAGGCAGCTATTGACAAAAAGTTGATCAGATGTTTGAATAAGTTCAACTATTTTAAATTGGTCGAATTTCGACCACGGGATATACTAGTTTTTATTAATACATTTATATGATTTGCCAACTTTTGCTTTTTCTTCATTTAATTTGTCATATATTTCTTGCCAATTAGAAGAGGAGTCCCAAAACGAATACGATCGGATAGTGGCAGCAATTTTATTGGCGTGAACGGGGAGTTGACGCGCTTTCAAGACGTATTTGACTGCGTCCAGCTGCAAAACGAGTTGTCAACTCGAAGCGTCGAGTGGCTATTCAGTTGTCCAGAAAATCCATCAGCAGGAGGTGCTTGGGAGCGCATGGTACAATGCGTGAAAAAGGTGCTACAACACACAATAGGTTTGTTTAATGACCAAAAAAAAAAGTTCAGAGCAGGTTAGAGCAGAGCAGAGCAGGGCAGCTGTCAAAATAGAAATAGAGCAACTCAGAGCAGAAATGCCATGAAACACTTGAATCTCGATAGTTTCTTTTTATTTGGTTTTTTTGTTTAAATCTTCAAAATTAATGCAAATTCACGTATACAAAAACATTGATTTTCTTGCAAGCTAATTTTTTTTTGAAGTTTTCAAAAATTTATTATTTTCCTGACTGACAATTGCTTATCTGCTCTAACTTACTTCATAAAAAAAGCTAGAGCAGAAATTTGTGATCTAGATTACTCTAGTTTTGTTTTGAGCGTATTCATGAAACATAGAGCAACCTAGAGCAAGAAAACTGTTCGTTAAACACAATTACAATGTTTCTGTATCTGTGCAACTTTTACTGTGTGTGTTAGCTTTAATTAGTGTATAATCGTCTAAATTTTCGGTATTATTATTAATTTTATAATTTTGAATAGTTGTGTTGTTATGTGTCGTGTTAATAATTCTAACGAAAGTTTGCTCGTTAGTTGTAATAGTATTTGCAATATAAATGCCTTCGAATAATTGTTGGTGTGGTATGAAAATATTTTTGTTATTTGTATTTATTTTAATTTGTCTAATAACTTCCGATCTAGCTGGGATTGTGATTGTGTTGACCGACAGACAGTTTGTTAGATTCATTGTTATTGTTTGAGGGAAATCATATGGTCTTAGGATTAGTTTATCCTCTGTTTTTCCATAATCTAGAATACAATTGTATTTCTTTATGAAATCTAGGCCTATTATTTCATCACATGGAATTGGAAAGTTGTCTTCTACAACATGAAATTTATGATAAATTGGAAGGTCATCGCCTTTTAGATCTGTTTTTATTGTGCCTAAAGTGTTAGTTATTCCCTGACCAATGCCTTTCAAATCTGTGATTTGTTCAGTATTTATTTTTTCTTTATTATTTATTTGCTGTTTTTTAATTATGGAGATATCGGCTCCAGTATCAATTAAAAATTTTGAATATGAATTGTTTAATGAAGTCCTTGTAGATATATAGCTGTTTAAATTTAGATTAAGTACGCATATTTTTTTTTTTGTTAATTTTGAAGTGGAGTTTCTTGGTTTTCTGGTTGTAGGATCAATTGCCGTTTTGGGCTTGTGATCCTCTCCGGTTATTATTGTTGTTGTACGACCTCGAGTTATTGTTATATCTCGGTTGTGGTCTGAATCTCCGATTTTGGTAATTTCCATAGTTGTTACTACGGTAACCTCCACGGAAACTACTTCTGTACTGAACTTGCTGTCGTACATTTAAAATCGTGTTTGAGCTGCCAGTGATTTCGGTACAACTGTTAGTGAATTTCGAGATTGCATGATCATCTTGACCTTGTCATTAGAGCAGTTTTTACACATGGCCTTAACTGCTGCCTGTGTTGAATATCTCGTGGCTAAGTCTGGGTTTAATCCATCAGAGATATATGCTGCTTCTAATGACCTTGTAATTTTTTCAATTTCCGCAGTATATTGGTTAGCAGTTTTGCTACGCTGTTGGATGTTCAGTAGTTTAGCGGTTAAAACTTCCACTGATTCACCCTTTATTGCGGTTTTCAATTTGTTTTTTATTTGTTCGATCGTGGACTCATTACTAATAAAATTCCTTGTTGTACCTTTCAGCTTTGTTTTTATCATGGTAATAGCCAATGCCTCGTGTGTATCCTTGATTTGTAGATTTTCTGGATTACCATCAAACTCTGGTAATACTGACGAAGTAGTTTTATTGAATTCTATTACGGTTTGTGGCATTGTGACGTTTATTATTGGGATGTTTATTTTAAATTTTTCCACCGATGAAGGTGAGGGGGTTCGGCTAGGAACGCGTTCAGGTAGAAGTGATAAAAAAATCTATTTGAATTTCTTCTTCTGTTGTATTTGGTACATCAAAATCGATATTGTGTTTGGCGTTCTACGGTAAGTATGCGCTTTCCCGCATCGATCACCTGTCTAATGTTGTTAAGAGCTTCCAGAATTGTATTTAAATGTTTAACTATAGTTTCTCTTGTTATGGGAATATCTATTATATTAATAGGCTAACAAATTTTACATATAAATAATTGCCAAGCTTAAACCCATACTAAATATGCATAAATATTTATGAAATGCATATGGATTTGTTGGCATACCTCTAAAGCAGTGCACAATTATCTAATATATAACCAATACTGCTTCATTTATCTGTAATAAGCGAATGAAAATATCTCATGCAACTTGAATTGGTTATCTGACAATCAATTTGTAAATAAAGCGATAGCCCAGTGGGAAGCGTCAGGGGGTAGTGGTCGAGCGGTTGATGGTTCAAGTACAGTTACAGCTATCGCCAAAATTTTTTTCTTTTCTGTCATTGAAAATTGTTTATATTTTGTATATATTTTTATATTTCTAATCTTGACTTTTTAAAATTTTTATAAACAATATTTTTATGTTTGTGATATCTATTTTCGAGAAAAAAAAATTTGGTGCGAATATTTTTAGTTTACGGAAAGCCATGTGAAATAATAATTTTAGATCATAAATATACATACATACCACCCATTATAGAAATGCTACAACCGTTTATACAATTTTTTTTTTTTTGGTAAATATTTCAAAAAATTACCATTAATATAAGTCTGACTGCTCTAATTTTTGAAGATGTAAGCTGCAATTTGCGAATTTTTTTCAAACATAGTGGTCTGTTTATTCAATTTCTGTAGATTATTTCGATAAATTTCACGATTTCTATCGATTGAGATAGAGTTGCTGATAAATTTAAAGTATATTTAAAGTATAAAAATCGAAAACATATTTTATGGATACTTAAATTTTTAACTAAACCAAGTGATAAGCGGAAATCTTAAATTTTACTGAAGACAACAAATAATTTCTTTTCATATGTATATATCGCCGTGCCATACGAAAACTAACACCAAAAATTTTGTGTCTGAAGAAAACTAACACTTTTATTTTGTGTCTGACGAAAACTAACACTTTCAATTTGTGTCTGATGAAAACTAACACTTTTATTTTGTGTCTGACGAAAAGTAACACTTTCAGGTTTTCTCTGATGAAAATGTACTAGCCAAAAGTGTTAGTTTTCGTCAGACAGAAAATAAAAGTGTTAGTTTTCGTCAGACACAAGTTAAAAGTGTTATTTTTCGTCAGACACAAAATAAAAGTGTTAGTCTTCTTACAGAATTTGAAAAGTGTTAGTTTTCGTAAAAAATGTTAAAAGTGTTAGTTTTCGTATGGCACGTCGATATGTATTAACTTTTAAAAGGGCAGATTTGCAACCCGAGCCCCAAACAAGTCTAGATCAAATAGAATAGAATTTTTTTAAAAACCAATATACATTTTTTTTCTTTAAATCAAAAGAAAAATCCATATAAAGTGTCTTTTAAATATTGCTAAGTTATGTTTAAAGAAAAAAGCTAGAAAACCCTCAAACTTTTTTCGACCTAACCAGAATTTGTAATTTACCCCCACTAAAAAGTTTTAAAACCACGCCATGTATAATACATTTAAAATACAACCCATACTTCTCTAAAATGAATGTGTAACTATTTTCGTTCTCTCGCTCATTAATATTCTTTAATATTACACGAACTCATATTTCCAAATTTCCACCTCATACTCATATCTATTTGCATACACATATACATACATGCGTAAACACTCCAATTCTCTCGCTCATTGAATACAAACAGTAGATTCATATATGTATATTGAAATGTTACACTCCAAATAGATGGCGTCGGCGCGAATAGCCAATTTGTTTCCGCATGAGAGTTGCCCCAATATGTGTTGTTATGTACCAAAGTATTAAAAAAAAGTGACAATTGTTTTTCTCATATCTCGCACGCTTTAGTAAGTTTAGTTTAAAAATAAAATTTTTAGGAAAGAAGCAATCAATGTTTTAACTTTCTGTATTGAAATTCATGAAGGAAAAAAAAAAAAATTAGATTGAAATAGATACACCCATTGCCGTCAATTTTATATAATATGAAATTTTGCTTTTTTAAAAAATAAAAATCAAACATCTTTTTCGTAGAATTCTATAATAAAAATGAGATGACTATGGTCGCCATATATTCCAAAGTATTAATAAACAAATGAAAAACTAAAAATGTTATATTGTTGTGCCATAAAATCCTGAAAATCTTAAATTTTCAATTACATATATTTATAATAAAATGTAATTTAACTATACAATTTTTGGGAAAACGTAATCAAAATTATATTTTTCCATAAACCTCTAATATGTATGTATATATCTAAATAGAGATTCAAAAGCCCAATAAAGCTTCACTTAATTGTAGAATTCCATATTAAAAAAATTTATTCAACGAAAAATTCCAATGTAATAGATTTGTTTAAAATGAAATTCTACAAAGTTTTATGTTTTCATAATACCATTATTAAAATGTAAAATAGGACAACCATGGTCAAACTTTTAATTTGAAAAAAATATGTCGCAATCAAAGTTGGCTTGCGTACCACCAAACAAAAAAAATGTTTCAAAAAAATAAAATAATAATTCAATATGGCTCCTGTTGTTGGAGTACCAAGCTTATTTTGAGAAATTTGTATATGTGTGTAAAATACCAGCAATGGAAATATTTTGATTCTCTCGCTCTTTGAGAGTTAGAGTAATAGCGTCAAACTCATATTTCGAAGTTGGCTGAACCTCAAAGGAAACCACTCTTTATCTTCATTCTCTCCCTCATTAAACACGTCCTATTATGAGAGACAAATTATTTTCATTCCCTCGCTCTTTGAGTACTTCGGTCCATTATTTATATTAATAGTCTAACTTTGTTGTTGGTATATTGTTAATTTTTAAACTGCTTTGTGTATTAGGTAATGGCGCGGCGGTGAGCGTATAGAATACTGAGTGCACAGTTGCAAGACCCGGTTGCGGAATATTCCTTTTTTTTCTTAAATTATGTTTTTTTTTATTAAAAAACTTTTAATCTTAACTATTACAATTTACTTAATTTTCAACCTAATATTTTTTTGTTCTTCACCTGCTCAAAACGATCGCATAAATTAGTGGCTATTTGTTAAGCACAATCTCATCATCCGATTATTCAAGTGCAACATAAAATCTCGAAAACCGAATATTTGCATGGCATTTGCCATAAATAATTTTGGAAAGGGCTGTTGTAATTTAATATTTTTATTATATAATAACAGCCGCTATTTTTTAAATTCTTTGATGACCTCATTTTGCCTATAGATGAGTTTTTAATGTACACATTTAAGTTGGTCGAGGTTCGGCCACGGGTCCTAAAGGCAGCTATTGACAAAAAGTTGATCAGATGTTTGAATAAGTTCAACTATTTTAAATTGGTCGAATTTCGACCACGGGATATACTAGTTTTTATTAATACATTTATATGATTTGCCAACTTTTGCTTTTTCTTCATTTAATTTGTCATATATTTCTTGCCAATTAGAAGAGGAGTCCCAAAACGAATACGATCGGATAGTGGCAGCAATTTTATTGGCGTGAACGGGGAGTTGACGCGCTTTCAAGACGTATTTGACTGCGTCCAGCTGCAAAACGAGTTGTCAACTCGAAGCGTCGAGTGGCTATTCAATTGTCCGGAAAATCCATCAGCAGGAGGTGCTTGGGAGCGCATGGTACAATGCGTGAAAAAGGTGCTACAACACACAATAGGTTTGTTTAATGACCAAAAAAAAAGTTCAGAGCAGAGCAGAGCAGGGCAGCTGTCAAAATAGAAATAGAGCAACTCAGAGCAGAAATGCCATGAAACACTTGAATCTCGATAGTTTCTTTTTATTTGGTTTTTTTGTTTAAATCTTCAAAATTAATGCAAATTCACGTATACAAAAGCATTGATTTTCTTGCAAGCTAATTTTTTTTGAAGTTTTCAAAAATTTATTATTTTCCTGACTGACAATTGCTTATCTGCTCTAACTTACTCCATAAAAAAAGCTAGAGCAGAAATTTGTGATCTAGATTACTCTAGTTTTGTTTTGAGCGTATTCATGAAACAAAAGATAGAGCAATCTAGAGCAAGAAAAGTGTTCGTTAAACACAATTACAATGTTTCTGTATCTGTGCAACTTTTACTGTGTGTGTTAGCTTTAATTAGTGTATAATCGTCTAAATTTTCGGTATTATTATTAATTTTATAATTTTGAATAGTTGTGTTATTATGTGTCGTGTTAATAATTCTAACGAAAGTTTGCTCGTTAGTTGTAATAGTATTTGCAATATAAATGCCTTCGGATAATTGTTGGTGTGGTATGAAAATATTTTTGTTATTTGTATTTATTTTAATTTGTCTAATAACTTCCGATCTAGCTGGGATTGTGATTGTGTTGACCGACAGACAGTTTGTTTGTTTTTCCATAATCTAGAATACAATTTTATTTCTTTATGAAATCTAGGCCTATTATTTCATCACATGGAATTGGAAAGTTGTCTTCTACAACATGAAATTTATGATAAATTGGAAGGTCATCGCCTTTTAGATCTGTTTTTATTGTGCCTAAAGTGTTAGTTATTCCCTGACCAATGCCTTTCAAATCTGTGATTTGTTCAGTATTTATTATACCCAGCTGTACTTGTACACAGGGTATTATAACTTTGTTAGGATAACGGTTGGTTGTACAGGTATAAAGGAATCGAGATAGATATAGACTTCCATATATCAATATGATCAGGATCGAAAAAAAAATTGATTGAGCCATGTCCGTCCGTCCGTCCGTCCGTCTGTCCGTTAACACGATAACTTGAGCAAATAATGAGATATCTTCACCAAATTTGGCATGCGTACTTATTTGGGTTCAGAATAGATTGCTATTGAAAATGGGTAAAATCGGACCATAACCACGCCCCTTTTTCGATATCGAAAATTTCGAAATACGTATAAAATGGGTTAATTCAATATTAGAAGCAGCTACAATGATAAAATTTGCAATATGTATTGATTTAGATGTTCTAAGGCCGATTTTATAAAAATTTTTGAAAAGGGGGCGTGGTACCGCCCACGTATATTTGAAGAAATTTTAAAATTTTGACTCTTAATAACTTCAGAACAGTTTATGCTAGTATAACGAAATTTCGTAGAGGCCATACTATTGTTGTGGTAAATTCAGCTATAGAAAATAAACGAAATCGCTTCGCGACCACGCCTACTTTTTCATAAAAGTTATATTGAAAGGAGGTGGAAATATTGAAAAGTCCATATCTAATTAACTGATTTCGCTATAATAACATAATTTGGTACATACATCAACTTTCATATTCTTTACATAATTTTTTCAAAATTTTGGAAAGTGGGCGTGGCACCGCCCACTTATGAGTCAAGCAATTTTTAAATTCGACTGCTAACAACTTCAGAACGGTGTGAGATAGATTTACGAAACTAGGTACCAGGCATGTTATGTTTATGTAGAGTACTACCACAGAAAATAAGAAAAATCGGTGAACGATCACGCCCACTTTATGTGCACAGCTGGGTATGTAATGTTCGGTTTCACCCGAACTTAGACTTCCTTACTTGTTTTTTCTTTATTATTTATTTGCTGTTTTTTAATTATGGAGATATCGGCTCCAGTATCAATTAAAATTTTTGAATATGAATTGTTTAATGAAGTCCTTGTAGATATATAGCTGTTTAAATTTAGATTAAGTACGCATATTTTTTTTTTTTGTTAATTTTGAAGTGGAGTTTCTTGGTTTTCTGGTTGTAGGATCAATTGCCGTTTTGGGCTTGTGATCCTCTCCGGTTATTATTGTTGTTGTACGACCTCGAGTTATTGTTATATCTCGGTTGTGGTCTGAATCTCCGATTTTGGTAATTTCCATAGTTGTTACTACGGTAACCTCCACGGAAACTACTTCTGTACTGAACTTGCTGTCGTACATTTAAAATCGTGTTTGAGCTGTCAGTGATTTCGGTACAACTGTTAGTGAATTTCGAGATTGCATGATCATCTTGACCTTGTCATTAGAGCAGTTTTTACACATGGCCTTAACTGCTGCCTGTGTTGAATATCTCGTGGCTAAGTCTGGGTTTAATCCATCAGAGTTATATGCTGCTTCTAATGACCTTGTAATTTTTTCAATTTCCGCAGTATATTGGTTAGCAGTTTTGCTACGCTGTTGGATGTTCAGTAGTTTAGCGGTTAAAACTTCCACTGATTCACCCTTTATTGCGGTTTTCAATTTGTTTTTTATTTGTTCGATCGTGGACTCATTACTAATAAAATTCCTTGTTGTACCTTTCAGCTTTGTTTTTATCATGGTAATGGCCAATGCCTCGTGTGTATCCTTGATTTGTAGATTTTCTGGATTACCATCAAACTCTGGTAATACTGACGAAGTAGTTTTATTGAATTCTATTACGGTTTGTGGCATTGTGACCTTTATTATTGGGATGTTTATTTTACATTTTTCCACCGATGAAGTTGAGGGGGTTCGGCTAGGAACGCGTTCAGGTAGAAGTGATAAAAAAATCTATTTGAATTTCTTCTTCTGTTGTATTTTGTACACCAAAATCGATATTGTGTTTGGCGTTCTACGGTAAGTATGCGCTTTCCCGCATCGATCACCTGTCTAATGTTGTTAAGAGCTTCCAGAATTGTATTTAAATGTTTAACTATAGTTTCTCTTGTTATGGGAATATCTATTATATTAATAGGCTAACAAATTTTACATATAAATAATTGCCAAGCTTAAACCCATACTAAATATGCATAAATATTTATGAAATGCATATGGATTTGTTGGCATACCTCTAAAGCAGTGCACAATTATCTAATATATAACCAATACTGCTTCATTTATCTGTAATAAGCGAATGAAAATATCTCATGCAACTTGAATTGGTTATCTGACAATCAATTTGTAAATAAAGCGATAGCCCAGTGGGAAGCGTCAGAGGGTAGTGGTCGAGCGGTTGATGGTTCAAGTCAGTTACAGCTATCGCCAAAATTTTTTTCTTTTTTGTCATTGAAAATTGTTTATATTTTGTATATATTTTTATATTTCTAATCTTGACTTTTTAAAATTTTTATAAACAATATTTTTATGTTTGTGATATCTATTTTCGAGAAAAAAAAATTTGGTGCGAATATTTTTAGTTTACGGAAAGCCATGTGAAATAATAATTTTAGATCATAAATATACATACATACCACCCATTATAGAAATGCTACAACCGCTTATACAATTTTTTTTTTTTTTTTGGTAAATATTTCAAAAAGTTACCATTAATATAAGTCTGACTGCTCTAATTTTTGAAGATGTAAGCTGTAATTTACGAATTTTTTTCAAACATAGTGGTCTGTTTATTCAATTTCTGTAGATTATTTCGATAAATTTCACGATTTCTATCGATTGAGATAGAGTTGCTGATAAATTCCTTATTTAAAGTATAAAAATCGAAAACATATTTTATGGATACTTAAATTTTTAACTAAACCAAGTGATAAGCGGAAATCTTAAATTTTACTGAAGACAACAAATAATTTCTTTTCATATGTATATATGTATTAACTTTTAAAAGGGCAGATTTGCAACCCGAGCCCCAAACAAGTCTAGATCAAATAGAATAGAATTTTTTTAAAAACCAATATACATTTTTTTTCTTTAAATCAAAAGAAAAATCCATATAAAGTGTCTTTTAAATATTGCTAAGTTATGTTTAAAGAAAAAAGCTAGAAAACCCTCAAACTTTTTTTGACCTAACCAGAATTTGTAATTTACCCCCACTAAAAAGTTTTAAAACCACGCCATGTATAATACATTTTTTTAAAATACAACCCATACTTCTCTAAAATGAATGTGTAACTATTTTCGTTCTCTCGCTCATTAATATTCTTTAATATTACACGAACTCATATTTCCAAATTTCCACCTCATACTCATATCTATATATACTATACATACATGCGTAAACACTCCAATTCTCTCGCTCATTGAATACAAACAGTAGATTCATATATGTATATTGAAATGTTACACTCCAAATAGATGGCGTCGGCGCGAATAGCCAATTTGTTTCCGCATGAGAGTTGCCCCAATATGTGTTGTTATGTACCAAAGTATTAAAAAAAAGTGACAACTGTTTTTCTCATATCTCGCACGCTTTAGTAAGTTTAGTTTAAAAATAAAATTTTTAGGAAAGAAGCAATCAATGTTTTAACTTTCTGTATTGAAATTCATGAAGGAAAAAAAAAAAAAAAATTAGATTGAAATAGATACACCCATTGCCGTCAATTTTATATAATATGAAATTTTGCTTTTTTAAAAAATAAAAATCAAACATCTTTTTCGTAGAATTCTATAATAAAAATTAGATAACTATGGTCGCCATATATTCCAAAGTATTAATAAACAAATGAAAAACTAAAAATGTTATATTGTTGTGCCATAAAATCCTGAAAATCTTAAATTTTCAATTACATATATTTATAATAAAATGTAATTTAACTATACAATTTTTGGGAAAACGTAATCAAAATTATATTTTTCCATAAACCTCTAATATGTATGTATATATCTAAATAGAGATTCAAAAGCCCAATAAAGCTTCACTTAATTGTAGAATTCCATATTAAAAAAATTTATTCAACGAAAAATTCCAATGTAATAGATTTGTTTAAAATGAAATTCTACAAAGTTTTATGTTTTCATAATACCATTATTAAAATGTAAAATAGGGCAACCATGGTCAAACTTTTAATTTGAAAAAATATGTCGCAATCAAAGTTGGCTTGCGTACCACCAAACAAAAAAAATGTTTCAAAAAAATAAAATAATAATTCAATATGGCTCCTGTTGTTGGAGTACCAAGCTTATTTTGAGAAATTTGTATATGTGTGTAAAATACCAGCAATGGAAATATTTTGATTCTCTCGCTCTTTGAGAGTTAGAGTAATAGCGTCAAACTCATATTTCGAAGTTGGCTGAACTTCAAAGGAAACCACTCTTTATCTTCATTCTCTCCCTCATTAAACACGTCCTATTATGAGAGACAAATTATTTTCATTCCCTCGCTCTTTGAGTACTTCGGTCCATTATTTATATTAATAGTCTAACTTTGTTGTTGGTATATTGTTAATTTTTAAACTGCTTTGTGTATTAGGTAATGGCGCGGCGGTGAGCGTATAGAATACTGAGTGCACAGTTGCAAGACCCGGTTGCGGAATATTCCTTTTTTTTCTTAAATTATGTTTTTTTTTATTAAAAAACTTTTAATCTTAACTATTACAATTTACTTAATTTTCAACCTAATATTTTTTTGTTCTTCACCTGCTCAAAACGATGGCTATTTGTTAAGCACAATCTCATCATCCGATTATTCAAGTGCAACATAAAATCTCGAAAACCGAATATTTGCATGGCATTTGCCATAAATAATTTTGGAAAGGGCTGTTGTAATTTAATATTTTTATTATATAATACAGCCGCTATTTTTTAAATTCTTTGATGACCTCATTTTGCCTATAGATGAGTTTTTAATGTACACATTTAAGTTGGTCGAGGTTCGGCCACGGGTCCTAAAGGCAGCTATTGACAAAAAGTTTATCAGATGTTTGAATAAGTTCAACTATTTTAAATTGGTCGAATTTCGACCACGGGATATACTAGTTTTTATTAATACATTTATATGATTTGCCAACTTTTGCTTTTTCTTCATTTAATTTGTCATATATTTCTTGCCAATTAGAAGAGGAGTCCCAAAACGAATACGATCGGATAGTGGCAGCAATTTTATTGGCGTGAACGGGGAGTTGACGCGCTTTCAAGACGTATTTGACTGCGTCCAGCTGCAAAACGAGTTGTCAACTCGAAGCGTCGAGTGGCTATTCAATTGTCCGGAATATCCATCAGCAGGAGGTGCTTGGGAGCGCATGGTACAATGCGTGAAAAAGGTGCTACAACACACAATAGGTTTGTTTAATGACCAAAAAAAAAGTTCAGAGCAGGTTAGAGCAGAGCAGAGCAGGGCAGCTGTCAAAATAGAAATAGAGCAACTCAGAGCAGAAATGCCATGAAACACTTGAATCTCGATAGTTTCTTTTTATTTGTTTTTTTTGTTTAAATCTTCAAAATTAATGCAAATTCACGTATACAAAAACATTGATTTTCTTGCAAGCTAATTTTTTTTGAAGTTTTCAAAAATTTATTATTTTCCTGACTGACAATTGCTTCTCTGCTCTAACTTACTCCATAAAAAAAGCTAGAGCAGAAATTTGTGATCTAGATTACTCTAGTTTTGTTTTGAGCGTATTCATGAAACAAAAGATAGAGCAACCTAGAGCAAGAAAAGTGTTCGTTAAACACAATTATGTGAAATATCTCAATCTGGCGTAAGCTAGAGCAGCCCAATAAACAAACCTATAAATTTGTCTTTTAAATTACAATTTTTAATTAAAATTTATTTTCAGACTTTACTTTACTTATCAATCTATTTACTTCTTCTACTAATGTGGAAGGATATAATAAATCTTCCATTGTAGGTTCTCTACCCATTCCTATATATAACCAAAATTTTCTTAAGCAATTTAAATTATGTCTGTTACATCCCTTATCTCGTGATCTTGATTTACGAGCAATGTCTGCGTTTTCACACTCTACAATTTTGTTTACTACGTCGTAATCAAGATCATCGGGCAATGCACTATCCATAAGAAAAGATTATTTAAAATAAATAAACTTTAACAAAGGCGTTTGAATTTACTCAATCCTTTTTTTTTTCTATTGATGTCTTAATACCTCTATTTTTTCTTGTATTTTTAATCTTTCATCTGAGTTAGTGGCAAAGTTAAGTTGTTGATGTAACTTTGCTAATTCTACTCGTCTTTTTACTTTTCTTCCTGCCCTTTTTCTTTTATGTACAATATTTAGGACAGGTATTTTTGGAATTTCTTCCGTTTTATTTAATTTATTCCTTTTCCGATACTCTTCGATAGTAATCGGTTTAGGTCCAACTTTTTCGGATTTGCGACTCTCGAGGATCTGATTTATACCTTTGACGCATTTATCAATTTCTTCTTTAAATTTTTTATCAGACTCCTCTTGAGTCGAAATCTTCTGCATGATAATTCATAAATGTAAAATTTTGTTATATTTCTTGTAATGATAAAAAAAATTTGCAAAACTAAATTTTAAAACTTTACCCCTAAGCAAATTGCTGCTATTTGGATGGCCACCATAAGGCGTGCCAAAGTTTTCAAAGGAAATTTGTTAATTATTTCAATTTTTTTTTTAATTTTAATTTTTTAATTCTACCTTACGCTGCCGTTAGTTTTGTCTTAAATTTACTAATATTTGCTGCCAGTCATATAACCAAAATACTAATTTTTGCTGCCAGTCTTATCACGAAATTATCAATGTTTGCTGCCAGTCATATTACTAAATATTTTGCTGCCAGTCGAAATATTTGCAACTTTCGTCTTGCGCATCGTCTATGTCCTTTATTTTCAATATTTGCAAGATATTTGCAAAATAACAATGTTTGCTGCCAGTCATGAAATTATCAATATTCCACTTCGTCTTGCGCATCGTCTATGTCCTCTATTTTCAATATTTGCAAAATATTTGCAAAAGATCAATGTTTGCTGCCAGTCTTCACGTGCATCATAAATTTAACCACCAGTATTTTCATAGGCTAACTTGTTTTGCCATTGGATTTTGTATTTTCAGCTGGCGGTATCACTGTAGAGCTGAGTGTATTGTTATTATTTTTATTTATTTAAAAGCCTGGCGGGATCGCCATATAGCAAATTAAATAAAAGGTTTGAAGTTTGGTTAATGAATGATTTTCTTTATTGATTACACTTTCCTTTATACTAAATTCTTACACTAATACTTACAAATTATTTACGAACTAAAACGTATACCTACATATGTGTATATTACTAATACCTACAAACTAGAATGCATAACTCTAAAATATGCTACAACGGCAGCCAGTGTTGCCAGAATTTTTTCAGGCAATCCGGCTAGATCGAGAAAAAAACGGCTAAAAAAAATATTTCGGCGAAAAAATTATAATTTTGGCTGGAAAAACGGCTAAAAATTTTTATCAACTTTTCACTCGTTTTATTCGCTTTTTTCATTAAAATGTATAATATAAAAATTTATAATATAAAGGAGCGTTTTCTCATCTAGCCTTAAATATTAAAGTTCACGCTAAACAAAAATTTTGTATGAAAAAATTAAGATACATTTTAAAGTTTATTTCAGAAAACGGCTCCAATTTCATAATAATAAGAAAGTTTCGTATACAGATGCTTTGCATCCGAATATACAGAGTTATAATAAACATAAATAAAGCTTACATTTATATTTGTTATATCCGGGCGCGTATTCATGGACACCCCGAAATGCGAAAGTTATTCAATTTTTTTTGTATGTGACTGTAAAACTCTTTGTTGCTTTTGACTTGTAGTCTATTGCAATTTTCGGGATTGTATGAAAATGTGTTATTTGAGAAAAATTTACCTACGCGCTGCAGGAACCAGACAAGCCGACATATATTTCGATGATACTGGAATTACATCTCTTCATGGACTTTTCTTCCCGGCATTGTGAGAGTCGAACTCACAACACTGTAGTGACTTGTATGCTAGAAGGTCTAACACCTTAGGCCACTACCCAGCTTGAAGGTAAACCCTTCTCAGTGTCCATTTATGCATATATTTATACTTCCATATAGAACATTTCTTTAATTTCAATGCTAACTTATATGAAAGATTTGCGAATTTTAGGACTTGGTGTGAAACCTATGAAATAATTTTCTATGCTTAATTAAGCACGAATATTTTTCCATTTATAACATTTAAACTCTTTGTTGCTTTTGACTTCAGCAGGAAGATTCAAATTTGGCATTTGTTATGCAAGGGTTTGAGCGAAGCGAACGACCAACAAGAGAGGAAACGTCAGCGGATAGTCTTGTTGCCAAATCATATTGGGCACAGTGGAACAGTTTACGATTGATATCCGCTTGTTTGCATCGATTATGCGAGAGTGAGGATGGCCAGTGCGTTCGAAAGTTGATAGTTGTGCCAAGGAAGCGGGTGTCTGATTTTCTCATGGAATTGCATAGCGGTCCAAGTAAAGAACATCTTGGAGTAAAGAAGACCTTGGAGAAGATTAAGCAGAGATTTTATTGGGTTGGTAAAGGAGTGGATTGCCAAATGCGACGTGTGCGTCAAAGAAAGAGGGCTGAAATCCAGGAGCCATGGACAGGGCAACTCAGATACACCGGTTGAGAAGATTGACTTGGGTATAGATAGTCCATTCCCTACTACAAATCATAACAGAACTATGTACAATAACATGAACGCCAGGAAAGACAAAGAAATTAATTCGGAAGGTCTTGTAGAAGGTGATTTAATGTTGCTGTATAGTATACAGTGTATACCCGCAACGGATGAAAGCTTTGTCTCCGAAATTGCAACTCAACTGGCAAAAATGGCCCAACAAAGTTATAAAGCGAATTAACGATGTCGTCTATCGCATACAAACTATGGGGAAACCTCGAAATAAAATGAAGGTGGCTCATCTAGAAAGAATGGCAGCATTTAGAACGGGCGATGTTCTGATCGAGGACGATCAGTCTTAGAGAGGAAGTAGTGAGACGAAAATTAAATGTATAAGACTTATTTCTATGGAAAATGGTGTACTTTTTATATTTGAGTGAGTAGAAAATAGAAATTTTGTATTTCGAAGTTAGTATTTCAAATTGAGTAACTATTTCAAAAATTGAGTTTGTTCAAATTTGTTTAGCCTATTATTATTTTATGGAATGTTCGAGAACGCGTTCAAGATGTATAAATACGCATTCATGCCTAGCTGTAAGTTAGTTCTAGTTCAGTTGTAACAGAGTTCGATTACTTAAACAAACTTATGGCCGGTTTTACAATACATTTTTTAGTCGGACTTAAGTTTAATTTAAGATTTGGCGTTTTACCAAACAATTTTTAGCGAAACTTAAGTTTAACTTAAGTATCCAGCTTTGACAACTTAAGTTGTTCTTAGGAGTGTTCGTTGAGTTAGAGAGAGTTTTTTAAAAATCAGGGACCCCCAGTAATAATTATTTTTGTATATTTAAGGTAAAAACTCAAAGGCTTCCTCCTATCGTAGAACAGTTTCAAGTACCTGAATGACCATGTCTTTTCATGCTCAACCGAAATCTACAATGATTGAAAAAAGTTTGAGTGAATACTATATAAATTACAACTTAATCATTACTTTTGATTTTTATTTTTTTGATCAAACATAAAACTTATTCTTTGAGTTTTATTATTTTGAGAGGAAATAAAACTTACCCTTGAGTTTTCTATTTTTGCTCGACAGTAAATGTTATTCTTTGAGTGATATTTTATCGTTCAAGGATAAAAATTAAGTTCCGAGTTTTAATTTTTTTCGCGGATCGAAAAACTCAAAAGGCCGCTGCGCCTTTATGGCCTTTATTAGCGGCGATAGGTTGGCGAAATCAGTTGAAATTTTGCCTGAATTAGTAGCTAATGTATTGCTAATTAATTGCCAAAAGAAAAAATATATAGCTCTTAAAATTTTTTTTTATGACATTTTTCGCCAAAATAACACTGAAGTTAGCGAAACCATCAGCGAAAAATTGTCGGATCAAGTTGAAAATTTGCCAGAATTAGTAACTAATTTATTGCTAATTAATTGCCAAAAGAAAAAATTTATAACTCTTCAAATTTTTTTTATGACATTTTTCGCCAAAATAAGACTGAAGTTAAAGAAACCAATAGTCGAAAAATTGTCGGATCAAGTTGAAAATATGCCAGAATTAGTAGCTAATTTATTGCTAATTAATTGCCAAAAGAAAAAGTTTATAGCTCTTCAAATTTTTTTTATGACATTTTTCGCCAAAATAAGACTGAATTTGGCGAAACCAATAGTCGAAAAATTGTCGGATCAAGTTGAAAATTTGCCAGAATTGGTAGCTAATTTATTGCTAATTAATTGCCAAAAGAAAAAATTTATAGCTCTTCAAATTTTTTTTATGGCATTTTTCGCCAAATAAGACTGAAGTTAGCGAAACCAAGAAAAAATTTATAGCTCTTCAAATTTTTTTCATGACATTTTTCGCCAAAATAAAACTGAAGTTAGCGAAACAATCAGCGAAAAATTGTCGGATCAAGTTGAAAATTTGCCAGAATTAGTAGCTAATTTATTGCTAATTAATTGCCAAAAGAAAAAATTTATAGCTCCTCAAATTTTTTTTATGAAAGTAAGACTTATAAAATAAAAATGTACATAGTTATATAATTCACAGGTAAATAGTTTTTATTAAAAAGTAAAAACATCGTATTATTAACGTTTTAGAATATATATATGTAAAGAGATCATTAAAAAAATGTTAAATAGGTACAGGCTCATAGGCTCATAGCCAGAGCTCGGAATTTTATGTTTTTTCAATATGCTGAAAATATGTAAAAAATATGTAAAAACATGTTAAAAATAATTCCAAAAATATGTTGTACGTAAGAAAAAGTATAAAGTGTTTTGTTTTGTGTTTGTATCAGCCTATTTATCTATTTCAATGTGAGCCAAGATATATCTTAGCCACCCCGGAATTCAAATAACCGTTTTTAATCCAAAATAGTGTTACCGGTACTAAGATATTATGCTAAAGTGAACCAAACTGGGACAGCTTGGAAATGGGTTTAGTCGTATTTGACATATCCAGCGGCCATATTGGCAAAAAGATAAGACCATCAATCGCTTCCACCTAATACTTTTTGCGTGTAGCAAATATATTTCACAATATATACATAAATGAACTTTTAAAACAACTCATTCGTCCATATTTTATTAATCAATACATAGTGCATAAATTAATATTCATATTTTATATTACAGTATATAATCAAAAACTTTTCCAAATTTTCAATAGAAAGGCTACGTCGTTTGTCATTTAAAATTAGCTTATATGCAGAAAACGTGCGCTCTATTTCGCTTGAAGTAATTGGTGCGAAATTATAGTTTGCCCAAGAAAGTTGCCTTATTGATAGTTGAGGATGTTCGGCAAGAGGATTTTACAACACCATGGCTATTTCCTTAAGTTCACTAAATAAAGGATTCTTCGATAAAATAGCCTGAAATTTTTCTCGAATAATTATTCCGTAGTTTCCTGGAACGTTCTCCAATGACCTTTCAAATTGTTTTACAATGACTTGAATTTTGTGAACTGAGCCACCTACAATTTTTTCGACGGCCATGTATTTTAATGAAAGTTGGTAGTATGGCTCACAACGATTAAACAAAAATACATATATAACAATTTTTTTCAAAGTTATAGCTATCAACACTTTTCGAAATTCCTCACTTTTTGATGATTTTCTCATGATTGGGCAAACCGATTTTGCTAATTTTTTAAATATATATCAAAGATGGCATCTTCTACCATACAACGATTCAAATTTTTGCAAAAAAAAATTTTTTGCAAACATTTTTCGCAATTTTCAACTTCTCCATCGTGGTCAGATGGCGCGTTTGTATGATGTTGTTGGGCATTCCATTAGTAGCTATTAGCAAAAAAAAATTTTTTTTGGCACTTTAAGGGAGCGGAAGTTATTTACGTTTTTTACCTTCATAGTACACATTACGTAGAGAAAAAAAAAAATTCATGAAAAATTAACTAGTCTGGATCACTGTTAGTTGAAAAATATAATGTAAAGTTTCAAAATTTCAAATAAGCTTGCCCAGGTTTACCTGCTTTATTTTGTGGTAGTTTTCGGCATAAAATATAGCTGCATTAACCATGTGCCCCACCTGGTAATAACTGGGCTTGGTGGTAAAGGGCCATTGCCCATAATTTCTTTATATACAGAGATTATGTAAGGTGATTTCAAAAATACTTTTTTTACTGCTGATACGAAGTCGTTAACTTTTGGAAAAATTGATCGTAGGTGAGAGCAACAAAGCAAATGAGGCGCCGATGTCTCATTCACACTCATTTTCCCAACTATAATATTCGCAATATAGCGGCCGGTTGAATCAGTGGTTTCGTCTACCTAGGTGGTTAGGTTAGGTTCAAGTGGCTGCCGCAGAGGCACACGTAGGCCAGTTTTGAAAGGCCCGTTGTGATACCACCAACACAAGGAAAGTCAGTCCCTGGACCCAGCCAAATGGAAAATCCCTGAGTTGTTGGGATTTTCCACATAGCAGAATCCCGGGACTGACACTCCTAAACCGACACCGTTACTCCTCCTCGAACCACTTAGATGACTTTATGAAGGCCATCAAGTCCTTTATGTCCAGTTCCGCGATCTGGCTTAGGCTATCCAGGAACGGACTCCCGAAAAGCGCGTTCTCGCGCCGCTTAAAGCCGGACAGTTGCAGATGAGGTGTTCCACTGTTTCCTCCTCCTCATCATCTTTGCAACTCCTGCAGCATCGTCGGTAGGACACACTTAGCCTTTCTGCATGCCTACCAATGAGGCAGTGAACGGTTAATACCCCTATCAATATGCAGATTTCCCTCCTAGTTAGGGCATAAATGCGTCTAGACCTTTTGAGATCCCATTTTGGCCAGGTTTGTTTCGATATCCGACACCCTGGGGATTGCAGCCATCTTTCGTTGGCTTGACGGAGTGTGTGCTCCTTCAGCATTAGTTTGCATGTGGCAAACGGCATACCTAAGCGCTCTTCATCCTGAAGAACCTGCTTGGTCGTGCCCTGCCTGGCAAGCTCGTCTGCCTTACAGTTTCCCTCAATGTCCCTATATCCCCGGAACCCATATGAGGTTTACCCGGTTCTATTGGGCCATCTCCTGAAGAGATCGCGACAGCTGAGCGTCAGTTCAGAGTTGAACGTGTATGAGCCAAGGGATTTGATGGCCGCTTGGCTATCGCTGAAAATAGCGATATCTTCTCCGATAACACGTTTGCTTAACCAGGCCGCGGCGTCTAGGATTGCCCCGCACCCCAACTGGAGGTTTCTCTTAGGCGCAGAGCTGATGCCGCTGCTGATCGAAACCCTTCCAGATCAAGTGGCAAAATGCCCAGAATGACCTGGAGGGCGTCGTTGGGCGTTGTCCTTAGCGCACCGCTTATACAGATCATATTGGATCTATGGACTTTCCGCAACAGATTCAGGTATGTTGCCTTGCTCAGCGCAGGCCACCATACGACGACTCCATATAGGATGATTGGACGAATGATGGCCGTGTAGATCCAACTGCATACTCTAGGGCTGAGCCCCCATTTTTTGCCACTTGGCTATCGCTGAAAATAGCGATATCTTCTCCGATAACACGTTTGCTTAACCAGGCCGCGGCGTCTAGGATTGCCGAGACTTCCGCCTGGAAGACGCTACAATGATCAGGTAACCTGAAGGAGAGCTCAAGGTCCAAATCCCTTGAATAAATCCTCCTCCAACTCTGCCGTCCAACTTCGAGCCGTCGGTGTATATGGAAGTGCCACCATTTGTTCCGTGACACCAATCCGTCCTCTCCCAGTCTTCTCTGCTGGGAGTGTTTATTTTGAAACAGCTATCCCCGACTGTAGTGGTCGCACAATAATCTGTGCTTAGAGGGAGAAAGCTGTAAGATTCCAGAATACTGGAGTGTCCAATAGTACCCGCACCCCAAATGGCCGCTGACCGAAACCCTCCCAGATCAAGTGGCAAAATGCGCAGAATGACCTGGAGGGCTTCGTTGGGCGTTGTCCTTAGCGCACCGCTTATACAGATCATATTGGATCTATGGATTTTCCGCAACAGATTCAGGTATGTTGCCTTGCTCAGCGCAGGCCACCATACGACGACTCCATATAGCATGATTGGACGAATGATGGCCGTGTAGATCCAACTGCATACTCTAGGGCTGAGCCCCCATTTTTTGCCAATAGCTCTTTTGCATGTGTAAAGAGCGATGCAAGCTTTCTTCTGGCGCTGAAGAACATTCTCCGTCCAATTCAGTTTCCTGTCCAGAACTATGCCTAGAAACTTGGCCTTATCCGACAAGCCCAGGCGCGTGCCATCTAGTTCTGGTAGGCTTAGTGGCGGTATTTTGTACCGGTTGGTGAAGAGGACAAGTTCCACTTTTCCCCGGGTTGATACTAAGTCCGCAGCGAGAGGACCACGTCGAAACTTCTCGCAGTGCTACTTGCCCCCCAGCTTGTGTCACGTAGCAACGAGTTGACTGTGAGGTTCCATAAAAGCGGGGAAAGAACACCACCCTGGGGTGTTCCCCTTGTGACATAGTGTGATAACTCAACCGTACCAAGTGAAGAAGCTATTTTCCTTCCCCTTAAAAATTGGTCAATTAAACCAGAGGTCTATCTACGCCCAGATTAGTTAGAGCGGAGTTGATAGCCTCCGGGCTTATATTGTTGAAAGCCCCCTCAATGTCTAGGAAGGCCACGAGACAGTAGTCCTTTTCACACAGCGATTTCTCAATGACAGATATTAAGCTGTGCAGAGCGGTTTCTGTTGATTTACCCTTGGTGTATGCATGCTGATAGCTAGAGATTAGGTTGCTATCAATAGTCGTTGAGAGGTAGTCGCTTAGTATCCTCTCAAAAGTTTTGAGTACAAAGGACGAGAGACTGATCGGTCTGTAGTCTTTTGGCTCGTAGTGGGATGCCTTCCCAGCCTTAGGGTTAAATACTACCGTGGCACTTCTCCAGGAGCCCGGAATGTGGTTGAGAGCCAGGCAGGCTGTGAAGAGAAATATCTGCCATTTAGCTGATGTCTCCAACGTGTTTATAAGTTGCGCGGGGATAATCCGGTCCGGCCCGGCAGCCTTATACGGTTCAAAGCTCTTAACTGCCCACCTTACCCTTTCCTCAGTGATGGGTATTTTTACTGCCAGGTTTGTTGCAGGTACTAGTGGTGCGTCATGCAGATTCCCCGGAAAATGTGTATTCAAGAGCAGCTCAAGGGTTTCCTCTTCCGTGCTGGTCCAGGATCCGTCAGTTTTTCGCAAATAGCTGATGGCTGTTTGACTTTTCGAGAGGACTCGTCTAAGTCTCGCTGTGTCGTCGACCTTTTCGACGCCAGTACAGAAATTTCTCCACGAAGTTCTCTTCGCCTGTCTCAGAGCTTTTTTGTAGGCCCTAAGTTTAGCTTTATATTCGTGCCAAATCGTAGGACCACCAATGTGGCCTGTGTTTACCGCGTGGTTTTGGCACTGGACAAGCCTGTCCTAGAGCATTTGAGAGCGCCGATGTAAATGTAGTAACAAGATCATCCAGCTCCTCTACTGATGAGGGGGCTTGTGAGTGCAGTACTGGGAGGTCTCTGTCTAATATTTCATTGTGTAACTGCCAATTTGTATTACGTGGATTGCGCTTAATGATTGGTTGTTCTACAATAAAGTCTAAAACCATTTCTATGTAACGGTGGTCGGAGAATGAATGTTCTTCCAGAACCCGCCATTTTCTGACCCACCCATAAGCGCCTTCACTACAGATAGTGAGGTCTATGACCTCCCTACGGGTCTTGGTGATAAAAGTAGGCTCATTACCCACGTTGCAAATTACCAGGTTGGTTGTTAAGAGGTAATCAAACAGAGACTCGCCCCTGGCATTGATATCGGAACTCCCCCATTGGACATGGTGAGCATTAGCGTCCGCTCCAATAATAAGATTACCCGTGCAGAAATGTGACACCAGGTCTTTCACCTCCGTTTGTGGTGGGGGTTCTTCGGCGTCGTAGGGCATATGGACCGACGCCACCGTCAGGCGGGTGCTGTCGACTGTTAGACTGATAGCGGTAATATCACCATTGGTGTAGTTAGGTAGGAGAATGGAGTTCAACTCAGACTTGACCAAAATACACGTTCGGACTTTGCAATCCGCAGATTCTCGAGCTATTGACCCAGGGTTCTTGGATGAGGACCACATCCACGTCGCCTTTAGAAAGACGACTACTTAAATCAGCCGAAGCCACTTTAGATTTGTGCAGATTAATCTGAAGCACCACCAACATGAGAGCGCACAGACTTCCCTGCCGTCCCCATGTCGTCGAGGTTTGCCCCATCCCGGAGGTTGCCTATCAACGACGAGTTGTTCCGATTAACTGCCCGATATGGCGTTGCAGGAGTCCTGCTGCCTGTAGCGTTAGATGTTAATCGCTCAGCGTTGGCTGCTACCAACGGGACGTCGAGGACTTCCTCGTCCTGTAGGCTGTCCTCCATCTCCGAGTTGTTCACAGCACTATCGGCAAGGGACGTGGCGGATAACATGCTTTCCGCATCGGAATCCTCCGCTTCCTCTTCTGGTAATTCGTTTTCCGGTTCCCCCGGAGCAGCCGAGAAGGCAGCGCGCTGAGCATCACCATTTGATGCCGCTTCGGGTGGGGTTTTAACTCCCCGTCCGATCTCTGGCATTTGAAGGAAATTCCGAAATTGATTATTAGAGCTTTTGCTAGCTCCACCGTCTTCCTGATATTCGGCGACAAAGGTTTCCCTTCTACCACCCATATCTGGGAGCCATTCCAAAATGACCACAAACTGACACCAAAATATCCCCAAACGACCACAAAAAAGCACCAAAATATCCCCGAAATTAGTCCAAAATGACCACAAAATAAACCCGAAATGATTCCAATATAGATACCAAAATTACCCCAAAATGACCACAAAATAACAACAATATATCCCCGAAATTAGTCCAAAATGACCACAAAATAACCCCAAAATATTCCCAAAATTACCCCCAAAATATTCCCAAAATTACCCCAAAATGACCACAAAATGGCACCAAATTATTCAAAAAATTACCACAAAATAACAACAATATATCCCCGAAATTTGTCCAAAAAAAGACCATAAATTAACCCCAAAATATTCCCCAAAATGACCACAAAATGACACCAAATTATTCAAAAAATGACCACAAAATAACAACAATATATCCCCGAAATTGGTGCAAAATGACCACAAAATAACCCCAAAATATTCCCAAAATTACCCCAAAATGACCACAAAATGACACCAAATTATTCAAAAAATGACCACAAAATAACAACAATATATCCCCGAAATTGGTGCAAAATGACCACAAAATAACCCCAAAATGACCACACAATGAGCCCAAAAAACAGCTAAAATTTCCTCGAAATATCATCAAATTTAGTCCCAAATGGCTACAAAATAACTCCAAAATATTCCCAAAATTACCACAAAATGACACCAAATTATTCAAAAAATGACCACAAAATAACAACAATATATCCCCGAAATTAGTCCCAAATGACCACAAAATAACTCCAAAATATTCCCAAAATTACCCCAAAATGACACCAAATTATTCAAAAAATGACCACAAAATAACAACAATATATCCCCGAAATTAGTCCAAAATGACCACAAAATAACCCCAAAATGACCACACAATGAGCCCAAAAAATCCCCAAAGTGACAACAATATTTCAAAAATGACCACAAAATGACAACAACGAAATTACCACAAAATGACCCCCAAATAATCCCAATATGACCATTAAATCAAATTTTTCCTCCTAGTCACCTTCAAATTCTGTTCGCCAGATTTTGACACTTCCGGCGAACGAATTTGGATCGAGTCGCAAACAGTAATCGCTTCATTTTTTACATTCGCTTAATTTTGAAGTTTGAGGCGAATGCTACCGGGCGACTCGCAGTCGGTAATACAAATGTCGGCGAGTCGCTCATATTTTTGTTCGACTCGCAAACCGTAATAGGCCCCTACATAAATCTTTGACAAATGCGCGCCTTGTTTTTGAGCATTTGCAAAAATTTCGCTTCGCTTTACGTTTAAAAAACTTTGTATGAAAGAGGATCCTACAAAGTTGAATGCAATTGGGCCTTCACCTATATAATCAAACATGATGAAAGCGGAATTTCAAAGGAGCCATTGCAAGTTCAGTTCAATAATTAAATTAAAAATACAATAAACAACATAATTAAAAAAATATAGAAAAAAAAATTGTGTTAACTTTACCGAGAATCGAACTCAGAGCCTTTAGCTCATTTTTGGCAGTGTATGAACTAGTATATCAACTGGTATAATGCTGATGCAGAGGCTAACTAGTATACCAATTGGTATGGTGCTGATGCAGAAGAGGGCAATTGCTTTTCTTTTTCTCTTGTAACTGCTTCTTTTTTACCTTGTAATTCACAGATGCTTTTTCGTGTTTGGGTAAATACGGGTCTGGTACGATATGTCGAAAAAAAAGAAGTCGAAACCAAAAATGTCGAAAAAAAATGTGGAAAAAAAATTTGCCGAAAACACAAAAGGTCGAAAAAAAAAATGTCTCGAAAAAAAATGTCGAATGAAAAAATGTCGAAAAAAAAAATATATAAGATGTAGAAACAATGTAATGAATGATGTGTAAAATTCGCGCGAATTTAACACATCATTCATTACATTGTTTCTACATCTTATATATTAATGTTGACTATTATTTTTCTAGTGTTTTGCAAGGGTCCCGTACGATATATCGAAAAAAAAATGTCGAATTTCCAAGACCGAATTTAAAAAAATTTTAAAATACCGAAGAGATTTTTGACCGAAAAAAAAATGTCGAAAAAATGCAAATGACCGAAAAAGGTCGAAATTTGGATGCTTAATGTAAAACTTCGGAAATTTGAGTTTAACAACGTGTTTTATGATAGTATACAATTATTTATCACTTCCTTACCTCTTACCAAGAACTTTTCAACCATTTTCCAATACAAAGTCTATTCAGATTTTCCCCTTGTTAGAGGTAACAACAGAAATATTCTCAGACATTTTCGGGCTACAAACTGCACATGTAAAAATTAAGATTGAGAATGACTTATGATTTGTACTTATTAAAAGCATAACACTAATCATTTGGTAATGATCATTTCTAGAAAGTTACCGTTATCTTATTGAGCTAAACTATGCTGGAGTCACCAATGGCAAAAATAAATCGATGTGTCTTTGATGCAAAGTCTATGTACATTTGTTTCGCTATATATGTACATCGATGCTTCGACTTGGTTAGTTTTCTAATATGTGTATATTTTTCTAATTACGTACATATTTTTGAACAAGGAAAAGATGTTGGTCCAATTTACTTTTGTTTTTGGACAAGTGAGAAACCGAAATAACGTTTAAACGTTCAAAACTTCACAAATTTTATAGAAACATCGATACATCAAATATTTACGTGACTATAAAAGTCGCCAAAAATCAACATTTTTCTGACATCTTTAAGCCGGAGATTCGTTTCTGAGAGGTTGTTGTTAATTATATTGAGAAGAGCTTAAGAGTTTGTGCTTGTAACTTTACCGCCAGGTTTTATATTTGCTTGCAAGAGCTATTGCAAAACACTAGAAAAATAATACTCAACATTAATATATAAGATGTAGAAACAATGTAATGAATGATGTGTTAAATTCGCGCGAATTTTACACATCATTCATTACATTGTTTCTACATCTTATATATTTTTTTTCGACATTTTTTCATTCGACATTTTTTTTCGAGACATTTTTTTTTTCGACCTTTTGTGTTTTCGGCAAATTTTTTTTCGACATTTTTTTTTCGACATTTTTAGTTTCGACTTCTTTTTTTTCGACATATCGTACCAGACCCGTTTTGCAATAGCTCTTGCAAGCAAATATAAAACCTGACGGTAAAGTTACAAGCACAAACTCTTAAGCTCCTCTCAATATAATTAACAACAACCTCTCAGAAACGAATCTCCGGTTTAAAGATGTCAGAAAAATTTTGATTTTTGGCGACTTTTATAGTCACGTAAATATTTGATGTATCGATACATCGAAGTTTCTATAAAAATTGTGAAATTTTGAACGTTTAAACGTTATTTCGGTTTCTCACTTGTCCAAAAACAAAAGTAAATTGGACCAACATCTTTTCCTTGTTCAAAAATATGCACGTAATTAGAAAAATATACGGGTCCCGTACGATATGTCGAAAAAATGCAAATGACCGAAAAAGGTCGAAATTTGGATGCTTAATGTAAAACTTCGGAAATTTGAGTTTAACAACGTGTTTTATGACAGTATACAATTATTTATCACTTCCTTACCTCTTACCAAGAACTTTTCAACCATTTTCCAATACATAGCCTATTCACATTTTCCCCTTGTTAGAGGTAACAACAGAAATATTCACAGACATTTTCGGGCTACAAACTGCACATGTAAAAATTAAGATTGAGAATGACTTATGATTTGTACTTATTAAAAGCATAACACTAATCATTTGGTAATGATCATTTCGAGAAAGTTACCGTTATCTTACTGAGCTAAACTATGCTGGAGTCACCAATGGCAAAAATAAATCGATGTGTCTTTGATGCGAAGTCTATGTACATTTGTTTCGCTATATATGTACATCGATGCTTCGACTTGGTTAGTTTTCTAATAAGTGTATATTTTTCTAATTACGTGCATATTTTTCAACAAGGAAAAGATGTTGGTCCAATTTACTTTTGTTTTTGGACAAGTGAGAAACCGAAATAACGTTTAAACGTTCAAAATTTCACAATTTTTATAGAAACATCGATGTATCGATACTTCAAATATTTACGTGACTATAAAAGTCGCAAAAAATCAAAATTTTTTTGACATCTTTAAACCGGAGATTCGTTTCTGAGAGGTTGTTGTTAATTATATTGAGAGAGCTTAAGAGTTTGTGCTTGTAACTTTACCGTCAGGTTTTATATTTGCTTGCAAGAGCTATTGCAAAACACTAGAAAAATAATACTCAACATTAATATATAAGATGTAGAAACAATGTAATGAATGATGTGTTAAATTCGCGCGAATTTTACACATCATTCATTACATTGTTTCTACATCTTATATATTTTTTTTTCGACATTTTTTCATTCGACATTTTTTTTCGAGACATTTTTTTTTCGACCTTTTGTGTTTTCGGCAAATTTTTTTTCGACATTTTTTTTTCGACATTTTTAGTTTCGACTTCTTTTTTTTCGACATATCGTACCAGACCCAAATATACACATATTAGAAAACTAACCAAGTCGAAGCATCGATGTACATATATAGCGAAACAAATGTACATAGACTTCGCATCAAAGACACATCGATTTATTTTTGGCATTGGTGACTCCAGCATAGTTTAGCTCAGTAAGATAACGGTAACTTTCTCGAAATGATCATTACCAAATGATTAGTGTTATGCTTTTAATAAGTACAAATCATAAGTCATTCTCAATCTTAATTTTTACATGTGCAGTTTGTAGCCCGAAAATGTCTGAGAATATTTCTGTTGTTACCTCTAACAAGGGGAAAATCTGAATAGACTTTGTATTGGAAAATGGTTGAAATGTTCTTGGTAAGAGGTAAGGAAGTGATAAATAATTGTATACTGTCATAAAATACGTTGTTAAACTCAAATTTCCGAAATTTTACATTAAGCATCCAAATATCGACCTTTTTCGGTCATTTGCATTTTTTCGACATTTTTTGTTTCGGTCAAAAATCTCTTCGGTATTTTAAAATTTTTTTAAATTCGGTCTTGGAAATTCGACATTTTTTTTTTCGACATATCGTACGGGACCCGGTAAATACAAATAGTCGCTGCTTTCTAAAGAATAAACTGGTATATTGCTGATGTAGGGGCTGACTATGATACTGGTGCATGGACCGACTAGTATACCATCTAGAATGAATGTCCAATTCGTGGACTAGTATGACAAGTGATACGATCTGAATGGGCATATTTATTAGTATGTCCTGCCCCTGCAGTCAACTTAACTAGTTTTATACTAATCAAATACCAGTCAGCTAGGCGGCTTCAACTAGTTCGAGTTCTGTAATTTTTCCATATTAGCAACTGGTATTTTTAACACGGCGATGTCCTACGAGATGGCAATTGTCCTTCTCTGCATCAGCACCATACCAATTGGCTGACTAGTCAGCCTCTGCATCAGGAATATACCAGTTAATATACTTGTTATTATACACATCAGTATCATACCATTTAAGAAACTAGTTCGTATATACGTCAGGATCGTACCAGTTGAAAGAATAGTTCATATATACATCAGAATCATACCAGTTGGCAGACTAGTGCATATATGCATCAGAATCATACCAGTTGACAGACTAGATCATATATGCATCAGAATCATACCTGTTGACAGACTACTTCTTATATGCATCAGAATCATACCAGTTGACAGACTAGTTCATTAATGCATCAGAATCATACCAATTAACAGACTAGTTAAAAAAATCATTGGAATCATACCAGTTGTCATACTAGTTCATATATGCGTCAGAATCATACCAGTTGATATAGTAGTTCATTTATGCATCAGAATCATACCAGTTGACATATCAGTTCATTTATGCATCATAATCATATCAGTTGACATACTAGTTCAAATTTGCATCAGAAATATACCATTTGACATACTAGTTCATATATGCATCAGAATCTTACCAGTTGACATACTAGTTCATATATACATCAGAATCATACCGGTTGACATACTGCTCAGTCTATGCGGCAGGACATACTAATCATTATGCCCATTCAGATCGTACCACTTGTCATACTAGTCCACGAATTTGACATTCATTCCAGTTGGTATACTAGTCGGTCTATGCACCAGTATCATAGTCAGCCTCTGCATCAGCAATATACATACCAGTTTATTCTTTAGAAAGCAGCGACTATTTGTATTTACCCAAACACGAAAAAGCATCTGTGAATTACAAGGTAAAAAAGAAGCAGTTACAAGAGAAAAAGAAAAGCAATTGTCCTCTTCTGCATCAGCACCATACCAATTGGTATACTAGTCAGCCTCTGCATCAGCATTATACCAGTTGATATACTAGTTCATACACAGCCAAAAATGAGCTAAAGGCTCGGAGTTCGATTCTCGGTAAAGTTAACACAAGTTTTTTTTTCTATATTTTTTAAATTATGTTGTTTATTGTATTTTTAATTTAATTATTGAATTCTACTTGCAATGGCTCCTTTCAAATTCCGCGTTCGTCAAGTTTGATTATATAGGTGAAGGCCCAATTGCATTCAACTTTGTAGGATCCACTTTCATACAAAGTTTTTTAAACGTAAAGCGAAGCGAAATTTTTGCAAATGCTCAAAAACGAGGCGCGCATTTGTCAAAGTTTTATGTAATTGGGGCTTTGGAGTTGTATTTTTAGGTAAGGTAAATTAAGGTTACTCAAGGTTAGGTTTGTCGTCCACTGCGGAGTTCCGGTCCCACATATGTATATATAGATAAAAGTAAGTCTTATTTTTACATCAAAAAGAGTCAAAGTAAGACTGCTTTCATGCTGGGCCATACACTCGAGTTAAAGGAGCATTATTAGAGTCAATTTATATTGTCAATATACTCAAGTTTATGCCGTAACGTAAAAAAATGGCGGTTATATACCAACAGGTTGCCATAACGAGACTTTTGCCGAACTTCTCTTCCAACTTATAGTGTGCTGCTTTGATTTTTGTTGGGATTTTCCACATAGTAGTATCCCGGGACTGACACTCCTAAACCGACACCGTTACTCCTCCTCGAACCACTTAGATGACTTTATGAAGGCCATCAAGTCCTTTATGTCCAGTTCAGCGGTCTGGTTTAGGCTATCCAGGAAGGGAACTCCCAAAAAGCGCGTTCTCGCGCCGCTTAAGACCGGGCAGTTACAGATGAGGTGCTTCACCGTTTCCTCTTCCTCATCATCTTTGCAGCTCCTACAGCATCGTCGGTAGGGCACACCTTCTGCGTGCCTACCAATAAGGCAGTGCCCAACTAGAACACCTATTAATATGGAGATTTCTCTCCTTCTTAGGCCAGGTTTGTTTGGATGTCCGGCACCTTGGGGATTGTTGCCACATTTCGTTGGCTTGGAGCACACACTCCGTCAACCCAACGAAAGGTAGCAACAATCCCAAGGGTGCCGGACATCCAAACAAACCTGGCCAAAATGGGATTATAAAAGATCTAGAGGGATCATAAAAGATCTGAATACAGTTACTTCAACAAAAAATACCGTTCAAACAACCAAAATTTGGTCAACTTCAGGATAACAGCACGAGATTGTAGATTTTACTAGTGCCTTTTTTCTGTGTATATACACAAGAAATATAGCAGTTGACATACTAGATCATATATACATCAGCATCATATTTGTATTTAGCCAAACACGAAAAAGCATCTGTGAATTACAAGAGAAAAAAAGAAGCAAACCAAAAATTTCAAATAATGTTTGCATAGTACCATGTACTACAATAGATCGTACTAATGGTTGCGGTGTAATAAGGCCTTATAATAATAATGTAGTATGAAATGGAATTTTTCTAAAATAGATTAGGCTTTTTCTGACTACACCTTTTTCAGTTTATATTCAGAAAGTAACAATTTATATTTAGAAAATTACAATTCATATTCAGGATTTCCAGTTGATATTCAGAAAAATACAATTGACATTCAGAAAATTATAATTGATATTCAGAAAACTTTCTGAATATAAACTGAAAAAGGTGTAGTATAATTTCAACCCGAGATTCATACATACTTGCATACTAGTACGAACCAGGATTTTTGTGACTAGTATGATTTCGCCCAGCAAATTATAGTTTTATACTAGTATGTTTTCTGATTAGATTGGCATTTATTGGTTTAAGGGTAATCAGCAAAGAACTAGTATAAAAACATCCATAAAATGTATAGTAAACGAGCTAGGTGTCTGCTGAGTAGTTTGGAATTGATTAGTTTGAAGGTATTCAGAAATTAACTGGTATGAATACACCACAAAATGTTTAGGCGTAGAACTATAATGTTGCTGAGTAGTTGGCATTGACTTGTTTAAAGCTAATCAGAAATGAACTAGTATGAATACACCACAAAATGTACAATCAATGAACTACATTGTTTGCCGAGTAGTTTGGCAATGACTGGCGTAAAGGAAATCTGAAATGAACTAGTATGAATACACCACAAAATGCATAGTCAATGAACTAGAATTTTCGCTGAGTAGTTTGGCATTGAATGGTTTAAAGCTAATCAACAATGAACTGGTATGCATATGCCACAAAATGCATAGTCAATGAACTATATTGTTTGCTGAGTAGTTCGACATTGACTGGTTAAAGGTGATCAGAAATGAACTAGTATAAATACACCACAAAATGTATAGTCAGTGAACTATATTGTTTGCTGAGTAGATCGACATTGAATGGTTTAAAGGTGATCAGAAGTGAACTAGTATGAATACACCACAATATGTATGGTCAATCAACTATATTATTTGCTGAGTAGTTCGACATTGACTGGTTTAAAGGTGATCAGAAGTGAACTAGTATAAATACACCACAAAATGTATAGTCAGTGAACTATATTGTTTGCTGAGTAGATCGACATTGACTGGTTTAAAGGTGATCAGAAGTGAACTAGTATTAATATACCACAAAATGTATGGTCAATGAACTATATTATTTGCTGAGTAGTTCGACATTGACTGGTTTAAAGGTGATCAGAAATGAACTAGTATGAATACACCACAAAATGTATAGTCAGTGAACTATATTGTTTGCTGAGTAGATCGACATTGACTGGTTTAAAGGTGATCAGAAGTGAACTAGTATGAATACACCACAAAATGTTTAGTCATTGAACTATATTGTTTGCTGAGTAGTTTGGCCTTGACTGGTTTAAAGGTGATCAGAAGTGAACTAGTATGAATACACCACAAAATGTATGGTCAATGAACTATATTATTTGCTGAGTAGTTCGACATTGACTGGTTTAAAGGTGATCAGAAATGAACTAGTATGAATACACCACAAAATGTATAGTCAGTGAACTATATTGTTTGCTGAGTAGATCGACATTGACTGGTTTAAAGGTGATCAGAAGTGAACTAGTATGAATACACCACAAAATGTATAGTCATTGAACTATATTGTTTGCTGAGTAGTTTGACCTTGACTGGTTTGAAGCTAATCAGCAATGAACTAGTATAAATACACCACAAAATGTATAGTCAATGAACTAGAATTTTCGCTGAGTAGTTTGGCATTGACTGGTTTTAAAACTAATCAACAATGAACTGGTATGCATATGCCACAAAATGGTTAGTCAATGAACTAGTATGTTTGCTGAGTAGTTCGGAATTTGACTGCAGGGGCTGTATAGACTGAGCAGTATGTCAACTGGTATGATTCTGATGTATATATGAACTAGTATGTCAACTGGAAAGATTCTGATGCATATATGAACTAGTATGTCAAATGGTATATTTCTGATGCAAATTTGAACTAGTCTCCCAACTGGTAGGATTCTGTTGCATATATGAACTTGGTATATTTCTGATGCAAATTTGAACTAGTATGTCAAATGATATGATTATGATGCATAAATGAACTGGTATATCAACTGGTATGATTCTGATGCATAAATGAACTACTATATCAACTGGTATGATTCTGACGCATATATGAACTAGTATGACAACTGGTATGATTCCGATGCTTTTTTTAACTAGTCTGTCAATTGGTATGATTCTGATGCATAGATGAACTAGTCTGTCAACTGGTATGATTCTGATGCATATAAGAAGAAGTCTGTTAACAGGTATGATTCTGATGCATATAAGAACTAGTCTGCCAACTGGTATGATTCTGATGCATATATGAACTAGTCTGTCAACTGGTATGATTCTGATGCATATATGAACTAGTCTTTCAACTGGTATGATTCTGATGTATCTATGAACTAGTCTGCCAACTGGTATGATTCTGATGTACATATATATGAACTATTCTTTCAACTGGTACGATCCTGACGTATATACGAACTAGTATCTCAAATGGTATGATACTGATGTGTATAATAACAAGTATATAAACTGGTATATTCCAGATGCAGAGGCTGACTAGTCAGCCAATTGATATGGTGCTGATGCAGAGAAAGACAATTGCCATCTCGTAGGACATCGCCGTGTTAAAAATGCCAGTTGCTAATATGGAAAAATTACAGAACTCGAACTAGTTGAGGCCGCCTGGCTGACTGGTATTTGATTAGTATAAAACTAGTTAAGTTGACTGCAGGGACTGTATGGGGAGTATGACACTGCGTAGGAGTGTAATGGAGTGTGGTTGCTAAGTGACCTTGCTCAATCCCGACTCTTGCGTCCTCGTTCGTGCACTCTGCGCAACGGGAGCTACCTAGGCTCGCGGCAGAAAGAGAGGGAGCCCGGTGGTGCCACTCTGACATACTTGGTTTTTTGCGTAGCGTCTGTTCACCATGAGGTGCGGCTGCAAGCGGGCGTCTGTTTTGAAGCAAGCGGATCGCTATATAAATGTGTAAATATTTTCCAAAAACCCCTAAACGCGTTGTGCGCTGAGTTTGGGACCCGCCACGTAAAAAACTTAATTCCAATGAAAACAAATTCAAAGCCTCGGATGAGAACCGCCTTTAATGTTGACGACCCGGCAAAACGAATAAGGCATAATGATTTGGATATTAGGGCATGTACCGGGAATATCCGGACCCTTTCAAGGGACGGTACCGCTGCCCGACGGGTTGATGTCCTCGTAGGCGCAAAGGCCGACATCACCGCCCTGCAGGAAATGCTATGGACGGGGCAAGGAAAGACGACCATCGGTCCTTGTGACGTATACTATAGTGGCCAGACACACCCATGACCCATGATAAAAGAATCGACACACACCATCTCTTTGTCGATTTCAAAGCCGCTTTTGACAGCGCAAAAAGGAGTTGCCTGTATGCCGCCATGTCTGAATTTGTCTTCCCTGCAAAGCTTATACGGCTTTGCCAAATGACGTTGACCAATACCAACAGCTCCGTCAGAATCGGGAAGGACCTCTCTGAGCCTTTTGAAACCAAACGAGGCTTCAGACAGGGCGACTCCCTTTCGTGCGATATCTTCAATCTGATGCTGGAGAAGATAAGTCGAGCAGCAGAGCTAAACCGCAATGGTACAATCTTTTGCAATAGCGTGCAATTGCTGGCGTATGCCGATGATATTGATATCATTGGCCTTAACAACCGCGCCGTAAGCGCTGCCTTCTCTGGACTGGATAAGGAAGCGAAAAAAGTGGGTCTTGCCGTGAACGAGGACAAGACGAAGTATTTGCTGTCATCAAAGAAAGAATCGGCGCACCTGCGCCTTGGCAGCCATGTCACTGTTGATAGTTACAAATTTGAAACTGTGAGGGACTTAGTCTATTTGGGAACCAGTATCAACACCGAAAATAATATCAGTCTAGAAATCCAGCGGAGAATCACTCTTGCCAACAAGTGCTACTTTGGGGTGAGTAGGCAATTGAGAAGTATAGTCCTCTCTCGAAGAACAAAGATCACGCTCTATAAGTCTCTCATCATATCTGTCCTGATGTATGGCTCAGATTCATGGACAATGTCAAGAGAAGATGAGATGGCCCTTGGAGTATTTGAGAGAAAAGTTCTCCGGAAGATTTATCGTTCTTCCCGTGATGCCAACGGCTAGTATCGAAGGAAATTTAACGATGAGCTGTACAAGCTCTACGCAGATCTGACCATAGTCCAGCGAATTAAAGCCCAAAGACTCCGCTGGCTGGGCCATGTTATGCGAATGGACAAAGAAGCTCCAGCACAGAAGGTTTTCCTATCGTCGCCTGAATTCGGCAGCAGAGGACGGGGGAGGCCTCGACTGAGATGGAAACAACAGGTGGAGGATGACTTGAACTCCCTTGGGGTTTCCAATTGGCGTCAGTTATCGCTAAAAAGGAATGACTGGCGTGCTTTGATATGCAACGGCCAAAATCGCTTAGGCGGTTAAGCGCCAATAAATGATGATGAATTTGACACTGCAGAGGGAGTGTCATACTCCCAATTGGGTTTTTGACATCTTTGAGCTGAAAAATTAAATTACAAGATTTATTTTTAAGTTTTTGGCGAGAAACAGTGGGTTAATTGCTTTGAAAAAAAACATTTTTTTTATTAAAAATTTTCGCCTGCAACGCTTCTTTAAATAATTTGGAAACAATATTTTGGTAACAGTGCAGTTTAGGGTCCCCTCCGAAAAGGGGAAAGTCTGGCATCAAAAGACGCGTATTCACGAGAAGATTAAGAATTCGAAAGCGGAAATTAACTTTGTTTATCCGTTCAAAAGTTATAGGCAAAAACTGAAGTGTGTTAGTCTTCCACGCAGAAAGCTGAATTGTATTAGTCTTCGACGCAGAGGACGAAGTGTGTTAGTTTTCTACGCAGAAAACTGAAATGTGTTAGTCTTCGACGCAGAGAACGAAGTGTGTTAGTTTTCGACGTAGAAAACTGAAGTGTGTTAGTTTTCCACGCAGAAAACTGAATTGTATTAGTCTTCGACGTAGAGAACGAAGTGTGTTAGTTTTCGACGCAGAAAGCTGAAGTTTGTTAGTCTTCCACGCAGAGAACGAAATGTGTTAGTCTTCGACGCAGAGAGCGCACTGTGTTAGTCTTCCACGCTAACTGAACTGTATTAGTCTTCGTTGGGAGCGATATATGAAAGTATATAGGTTTGGTATATGTCAATAAGAAAAGGTATATGACAGCAGTTTACCTGTACGAAAATACAGGGTGATGACTTGAAGCACAGCGGTTGGTAGATATCCAAAGACTGTCAGCTCAGGCCGATAATCGTTGTCCTCTCACTGCATTCGCAGATTAATACCGGTGCTTTTTCCAGTGCAATGCAGCTTTACAGTAAGCGATTGCAATGAGAAAAGCCCAGGGATTCCCAATCTATTGCAAGCCCTTTGGCTTCAACAGTGCCGCCAGCCTTGCAATACTGGGGAATTGCAAACATCTGAGAAAGGTTCTTAATAGGTAGGTATACAAATTCATTTTAAATCGTAATTCTAAAAATTCAAAATAGTAATGAGTATATATCTAATATATAGGCTTTGTTCGAGGCACGTAATAATAGCGGCAACACTGCTGCGTTGATTAAGATTTGCAACCCTGTTGCAACTGCTCAGCTGATACTTTTCTGATGTTTTGCGCTTGTTTTGCAAATTAGTTTGCAAATTGTTTCCAAATAAAAGAAATTTGTTTCCAAATAAAAGATAATGGAGTTTTCAATTAATCTATTGCTGGAAAATTTCGAAACAGGAGGAAATTTTTTAATGGAAATGACAAAAAAAAAAATGAAGCGCATTAAGCAAAGAAATTGGATGAGATACGAATTGTGTAGGAGGAGAAGCGTGACGAAAGCGGTTCACTTTTTTAAAACCATTAAATTGTATCCAGAAGACATTTATTTTTCACACTTTCGGATGTCCCGTGAAACATTTATTGTAAGTTGTATGGAATTCATTTAAAAAAAATGTTAAGAGTTGTATTTACAGAAATTAAAGACTGAACTTCAACTCTTTTTCTCAGTTGATCCCGGTGAGTACTCATTCGACCAAAGCTTGCATATAACATTATGGAAACTGGGAAATAGCAGGATCACCTATCGCGAGCTTTCGGACAGATTTAGTATTGCAAAAGGATCAGCCCATAAAGTATTTTTCAAAACTGTTGAGGCTATATGTAAGCTTAAAAACGAGATTTCTTGGCCCTCTGTTTCTCAGCAGACCAGAATCATGGAAAATTTCCAAGAAAGCCGAGTGAACTCTTTTCCATTTGTTATAGGGTGCCTTGATGGTACCCATTTTCACATAAACACCCCAAGTACAGATGCTATAAGCTATTATGATCGGAAAGGAAGCTATTCAATTGTTCGTGTAAAAAGAATAAGTTGTTGAGCTCCGATATTGTAAGTATAAATATATTCAGCTTTATTTTCATACTTATAACACAGGCCGACAAAATGAGACCAAAATTTTTGACCATAAACCAGACCATACTTTCCTGAAGGTTTTCGATGTGCGGAATTCAAATCTGGACGCAGAATTGCTCTATCACGTCAGGATTTTGAGATATCCTAACCTAAAAGTGCAAAAAACACCGTTTTTGCCTATTTTTGAGGTTATATATATACGAAAGATCTTCTTTTTTTTTAAAGCAAACATTGCATCTTAAAGAAGAAGTCTTCCTCTTACGAATGGCGTTGAGTTTGCTCAAATATCTTTTTTCACTAAGATAGAGCAATTTAAAGTTTATAAATTTGCTAATTTTCCTATTGCTGAAAAAACACTGAGTTAACGTAGGTATGATGCAGTAGAACACATACCTCTTACGATAAGTCTACAAATTTCAAGCTTACACATCTTAAGTCCAAATAACTCGATCCCACAAACCCCAAGCTCACAGACGCCATAAACACATAAACCCCAAGCCCGCAAACCCCAATGCCAAGACCCCAAGCCCAAAAATCGTAATACCCGAAACCCCAAGCTTATATACCCGTAGCCCACAAAGCCAAGCCTTCACCCCAAGTTTACAAACCTCGAAGAATTTTTACCGCTCTCAGCCGAACCCAGAGTCACGAAACGTGGACGTGGCGGTGAAGACTCCATGTTTTTTTTTTGTTTTTTTTTGGTTTTCTTTGGATTCTTTTTTGTTTTTTATGTTTTTCTTTTATCCATGTTTTTTTTTTTTTTGTTTTTTATGTTTTTCTTTCTATCCATGTTTTTTTCTGTTTTTTTTTTTTTTTTGTTTTTTTTGTTTTTTTATGTTTTTTTTTTATGTTTTTTTATTTTTTTTGTCTTTTATATTTTTGATTGTATTTGAACTTTTTGTGGTTCATTGATGAGTTTAGATTCTTTATCTCATTTTTTTTATGAAAACGTTGTCGCTTCACTTCAAATGATCGGTTATGCGACTGACGACGATGTTCGGCAAATGCATCATGTCTTTTCAAGGACCAACAGTAGTCGGCTTTTGTCGCTCTTTTTGTTTGATGTCTTGATGAAATCTTTCTCCCATTTCTTCACTCTTAGCCCCATTGTTTTCTGGAAACCTGTCCAAGTGTGAAAAAAGATAATGTAATTTTGAACTCATCAAACAACCTAACTTTTCAAAATTAGTCAACATAGTAGAAACAATAGTTTTGTAGTTTGGAGCCCGAGTATCTCCAAGAAAATGTTGTGCAACTTCTTTAAAACTTATCCAAGCATTTTTCTCCTCAGATTTCATAGATGTAACAAAATCTTTGTCTTTCATGAGGGTTCTTATGTCGGGTCCTGTAAAAATGCCTTCTTTAATTTTTGCGTCACTTAATGTAGGAAATTTTGAATGAAGATACTGAAAACAATTACCATTTTTATCTAGTGCTTTCACAAATTGCTTCATCAAACTGAGCTTAATGTGGAGAGGTGGTAACAAAATATTTTGACGGTCTACAAGACTCTCATGGATGACGTTTTCTTCACCAATGTCCCATTTTTTTCTTTTTGGCCAATTCCTTTGCGTATAATGCTTTGTTCGCGAACGACTATGCCAAAGGCAAAGAAAACATGGATGTTTTGTAATACCTTGTTGTAAACCGAGAACCATTTGGATCATTTTAAAATCACCACAAATGAGCCATTTGTGAGAGTTGTAATCAATTTTTTCTAAAAGAAATTTAAAACTTTCATAAGATTCCTTCATTATTACTGAGTGAGCAATTGGGATCGCTGCAAAATCATTGCCGTTATGGAGTAACACTGCTTTTAAACTTTACTTAGACGAATCTATAAACAAACGCCAGTCTTCTGGTTTATACATATCTGGTTTATATAAATTTATAAGCCCTTTGATATCATTACAGCAAACAAGAGAATTTTCTTTTGAAAAAAATTTTACAAACTTCTCATATCTTTTTCTATACGTCGTTATCTTTGTCCCAGGTAACAACATATTTCTTTCTTTAAGCCTTGAAGCCAATAGTTCAGATCGATCTTTTGGAAGATCAAGATCACGAATAAAGTCATCCAAACCTTCTTGGTCGTAAAGTTTGGATCGTCCTCGCTTGATGAATCTTCAGAAAAACTCGTTGTTTCTTTCTCAGCCTCATCTATACTTTCAATTGAAACTACATTATTTTCTTCAAATCTTTCTATTTTTCCTTTCTTAGCAGGCGTTATACTCTCTACATTAGGATATTTCATTTTTCTTTTGTTCCTTTTGTTAAAGCCACTGACAATGCTTAAGCAAAAATAACCGTCATTATCGTGATCTACAGGCTCGCATCAAATAGCTGGTTGAATGACGACCTCTGTTTTAACTTCGTCCCATCTCCCCATATTTGTTCTACAAGCATTACAAATAGATTGGGCTACCCATGATTTATCTAAGTTTCTCATTGGTTTATTATAACATTTAAGATATGATTCTTTTATCGAGTCATTTATTGATCTACGAAATTCCTGTGGTTGAAAGTCTCCACAAAAATTGCAAAATTGGTCTCTCTTTTTTCCCCAGGGAGTTTTGTCTATTTGCATTTTACTTAACATTTTTATTAAAATTTATTTAGTTTAAGATTAAATTCACGTATATTTTAGGAACAGACAAAAAATATTTTACAAAATTTTAATTCAAATGATAACTAAGTAAATGTTATATGTTGATACAATGTAGAAAATAAGCAAAGTAGTTTTCTAAGCAAAGTAGATTTTTCTAATTTATGTGTTAATAGTTTGTGGGATTGTGTTTTGTGGGTTTGTGGTGTTTAAGCATTAGGTTTATAGATTTAAAATTGCCGGTTAGAGGTTTTTGGGTTTGGAGTATGTGGGATTGGCGTCTGTGAGCTTGGGGTTTGTGGGATCGAGTTATTTAGACTTAAGATGTGTAAACTTGAAATTTGTAGACTTATCGTAAGAGGTATGTGTTCTACTGCATCATACCTACGTTAATTCAATGGTTTTTCAGCTATAGCAATATTAGCAAATTTATAAACTTTAAATTGCTCTATCTTAGCGAAAAAAAGATATTTGAGCAAACTCAACGCCATTCGTAAGAGATAGACTTCTTCTTTAAGATGCAATGTTTGCTTTTTAAAAAAAAAATCTGTCGTATATATATAATCTCAAAAATAGGCAAAAACGGTGTTTTTTGCACTTTTAGGTTAGAATATCTCAAAATCCTGACGTGATAGAGCAATTCTGCGTCCAGATTTGAATTCAGCGCATCGAAAACCTTTAGGAAATTATGGTCTGGTCCCCAATAAGGAAGTAGGTACTCTCACGAGTGGTGTAACCGATACCCAGTCACTTTACCTTAAAGGGCACATGGGCCAGAAAGGACCCAACCAAAAATTGAATTTTGGGCAGTAGGGCATCCCGAATAGGATATTATCCCATGTCGTGTTATAGATATCGCCGCCAAAGAGTAAGGCTACTGCCGAAGATGTATGAAAATTCGGATCGGCTAGTCGAAGATTTATGAACTTGTCCTTAATAGTTTTACTCAGATGGCGTGCAGGAGTTCCCAAACTAACGTTCGTAACGACCCTAGCTACAAACGAGAACCGCACGTGTGGATCAATATACGAGCTTATGTGCGTCTCACACATTTCGGTGTTTGCCACCGGTAACATCCGCAAGCGGAGACGCTTGACTAGTGATTCACATACTTTACTCGTCTGCGAGCATGGATCAAGCAAAGCCCTGGTCAAGAACTTCTGCTGCCCAGCGTGGAGATAAACCGCGGCAGTTGGGAGTACGGTGATAGTTCCAGAGAGCTGCATTAAAGGAGAAGCTTTCCGTGAGCGAGGATATAGACGAGAGTTAGAGTGTAATAAAGTATGGTGGTTGTCATTACAGTATTGGCACATCCCTTTGCTTCGACAATGCTTGGCCCCATATGAGTGGGCTAGACAGCGCGAACAGTAACGAGCCGTAACCGGCGTTCATAGTTGGCGTCGAGAAACTTTTTACAGAACCGCAGTGGATGCGTGCAATGGCAAACTCTGCATTTGAATCGGCCATCCGATTAAGAATGTTTTGGGGTGGTCGGTGTCGATGCAGCTGGCGATGGTGAAGGCGGCAATGTTGAAGGCGATACACGTGTCGATGAGGATGTAGATTCGTTTGACTATACCAATTCCATGATGCTAAAGGGGGACGAGAGATAAGACATACAAATGACGGTTAATTGGGTAAGACGACTAACTTCACGTTGGGGCGCGTTATCATTCCCTTTTGGGTGCGAATATTAGCGACTCTAATTCTCTTGTCAGTGTCGTGGTAGACCTTAGTGACCCTACCCAAGCGCCATTCATTGGGTGGCAGATTTTCATGACGTACGACTACTAAGTCGTCAACTGCAATATTTTTCTGACGAAACTTCCACTTATATCGTTTGTGGAGCTCCTTTAAGTATTCCTCCTTCCAACGAAGGGAATGCTGTTGGCTCAAAGCCTTCAATTTCTGCCAACGATTAATAAGCGATGTAGGGTTGGTTTCGACCGAAGGTTCGACGGGCGAGAGGAGGGGACCTCCGGTAAGAAAGTGACCAGGGGTTAAGGCAGCGCAATCAGAAACCTCGTTGGAGTTCTGCGATATAGGTCGAGAGTTGAGACAAGCTTCTATACGACATAACAGGGTTTCAAACTCCTCGAACGTGAATTTTTGATAAGCCGCGACTCTTTTAAAATGGAATTTAAAACTTTTGACTCCAGCTTCCCAAAGACCCCCCATATGAGGAGCGCCTGCAGGGTTAAAGTACCACGATACCTCTTGGTGACTGTAAAGGTTGCACAGAGCCTCTTGCGAGGTAATCAGAAATTTAAAATCTTTTTTAAGACTAGTCGACGCTACCACAAAGTTTGCGCCATTATCTGAAAAGATATTTTTTGGACAGCTTCGTCGAGAAGTAAACCTTGCAAAGGTGTTAAGAAAGGTTTGAGTGGAGAGATCAATAGCCGCCTCCAAATGGATTGCTTTCGTAGAAAAGCACACAAATATACACACGTATCCTTTGGTCACCTTATACGATCGTCCGGAGAAAGTCTTAATGTCAAATGGTCCCGCAAAGTCGACTCCGGTATTTTCGAACGGCCTGGATAGTATTGTCCGTTCCTCTGGAAGAGCAGCCATTGTTTGAGACTGGTCTCGATGTTTATGTAGAATGCAAACTTTACAATTGTGAATCGTAGTCTTGATGAGATTCTTCGCTTTTGGGATCCAGTACTGCTGACGAAGTAAACGTAAAGATAGTTGATTGCCTCCATAAAGGGATATATGGTGAATGAATTGGACGAACAGTTTGGAAAATGAACAGCTATACGGAAGTAAAATTAGGTGTTTTTCGTTGTAGGACAGGATCATGGAGTTTGCTAGTCGGCCGTTGACACGCATTACACCCTGATCATATAAGAATGGATTCAACGTCAAGATTTTGCTTTTTGGGTTGATAGGCATTTTCGAGGACAGATTGCGGTGTTCTTCTGCGAAATGATTCATTTGAGCAAGTATTACTAACCTAGTACGCATTTTTGAAATTTCTTCTCCTGTAATGACGAGTGAGGAATAAGAATGAAAGCGTCGCGCGTGTCTGCAAGTCCGATTGTAGAATCGGAAAACATATGAAATCACCCGAAGGGCGCATGGGAATGATCAAAACCTTTCTTCTGTTTGGGGATCATCTGATGGCCATTGTTCCGGATCTTGCACTAACCAAGAAGGGCCGTGCCACCACAGCTTATTCGATTGCAACTCCTCGGGGTATGCTCCTCTGCTTCCCAGATACGCAGGATTATCCCTTGAATCAACGTGATTCCAATGCCCAAAGTCAAGTAGCTCCTGTATCTTTGCCACTTGATTAGCGACAAAGGTGGTCCAAGAGCTAGGCCGCTTTTTAAGCCAAGCTAGAACGATTGTTGAATCGGTCCAGCAGAATATGTGTTCCGTCTTATGGGGAAGTTCGCCTAATAGAGAACCGAGCATGTCAGTGATAAGAACTGCTCCGCATAATTCCAAACGAGGTAGAGAAATCGTTTTGATGCGTGCGACCTTTGTTTTTGCCAGTAGGAGGTGAGAAGAAATAACCTTTTGGTATTCTACCCTTAAGTATATCGCGCCCGACGCATCACAAAAGGCATGAATTTGGAACGAGGCCTGCTCGGTATATTTCACCCATCGCGGAATCTGTATTCCCTCGATAAATTTATAGTTTCCTAAAAAGGTTTTCCATTGCGCAAGAGTTTGGGGTTTCAAAGGCTGGTCCCACAAAGTACCATCTGACCAAATTTGTTGCATAATAATTTTCGCTACCACTACAACTGGTGCTAGCCACCCAGCCGGATCAAAAAGTTTTGCGATAATTGAGAGGGCTTCGCGTTTGGTATAGTTGCCTTTCATAGCTGGGTTGTGGACTTTAAAGTAAAACTGATCCGACTTTGCATTCCATCGTATACCTAACGCTTTGCAGTGCTTGTTTCTTCAAACTCTAGGAAATCCTTATCCAATAAATGATCTTGCGGAAGATCTGCTAAAATTTCCTTTGAATTTGAGGACCACTTTCGTAAAGACAACCCTGCGCTACCTAGTGTTTCGATAAGGTCATTTCGTGCTTGTAGGGCTGTTGGCACATCATTTATCTAAGTGGGAGGTAAATGGTGGGCGGCGAGCAGTTTATTATTATTGTTGTTGCTATATTATATGGTTGAGGGAGTTGGCCGGGGTTGCCGGTTCGAATCCCACCTCAACCAAAGTCTTTTTAATTTTATTTATTTTATTATTTTTATATTCCATCAAGTCTCATGGACTGTGTTTGGTTCCTTTTAATTATTGGTATGTACCATCAAGTCTAGTGGACTGTGTTTTGGTATTGACACTCTGTATGTATTAATTGGGGCGAGCACTTTGGCTCTGAGAATGCATCGTTGGCTATTCTCACTTCCTTAGAAAACCCCTCAAAATTGTTGGTGGTGAGCACTTGGGCTCTGAGGCATTGGCGGCTATTGGCTTACCCCTTTTTGCTTGTTTGATTTTCCAACATTTGTTTTAAACCAGTTTATATACATATTTATAATCTTTTAGGGCATATGTGACAGCACATTTCGCTTTCTAGACGTTTTCATCGGCTTCCCGGGCAGCTGCCATGACGCTAATGTTTGGAAAAACAGTCCAATTTACAAAGGAATCGTTTCTGGGCAGATTCAGCTAGCTAAAAATGCTGTAATTTTGGCAGACTCAGCATATCCTCTTTCAAAATACCTTATGGTTCCATACAGAGATAATGGACATTTGTCAAGAGAAGAGAAGCAGTTTAATTACTATTTAAGTTCAACTCGCCTTTTTATTGAGCAAGCCTACGGAATTTTAAAGAAAAAGTTTAAGATTCTAAATCACATTGATGTTAAGTCTCAAAAAGAAATCTCAAAAGTCGTCTTAGCTTGTACAATTTTACATAACTTTATAATACGGAATAGTGAAACAAGTTTTGAAGTTGATAATATATCAGTAAATTTAGAGGATAACGATTCTGAAATCGAATTACCAGAAAACATCAGTAGCACTATAGAAGGCGTTGAAAGAAGGAATAATTTGAAGATGTTATTCGATTCATAAGACGTCAACAACTTACTTACATCAAAATTTCATAATCAGTTTTTTGTCAAGCCATTTATCTCTACAGATTAATATAAATCTAAACACACATTTTAAGCTGTTAAGTTGAATTCAGTTTTTATTTTTAAAGCTAAGCTTTTAAGCATATATGTGCACGAATATTTGAGGTACAAAAATATATATTTAAATAAATATTATTATTATTAAATAAAGTCATATTGATTTTAGGTAGCTGTAGGCTTGAATTATATTAAATTTTCATAAAATCAGTTCTGCGTCCTCTTTTCCAACACTTGCCTCAACTCCTCCATGGCTTTAATTTTCTGCTTTTCTATTTCAAGTTTTTCTTTTTCTAACTTAACTACTTCCTCATGACGCTTTTGTTCTTTAGCAGCTTCTTGCTTAAAAAAGACAAGTGTTTCATTTGCTGAAGGCTTACTGCGTTTTCTTGGTGTGCTTGCAACGCTCGTTTCCACATCTATCTCATCCAAATCGCTATCATCATTTCTTTCATTCAAATCTGGGAGAGAGGACTGCAGATTTTGCTGTGGAGGTTGAATGGAGTGTCGCCTGCCATACACATTATCAAAATCGTCATAGAAATCCCATGTTGTAGCATCCCTCCCAGTTGAATTGTTCCGCTTTCTAATTCTTTTGTATGACGCCAGCAAGTTCAGGAATTTTCTTTGCAGCACTTCTTTCGATAAATCTATTTCGGGGTTTACCTCATTCATTTTCTGCAGCACTTTACCCCAGAGCACACATTTTTTCCTCTTTCCGGCTCCGAATTCTGGCTCCATATCCAGCCGGCATCTTATCAACAACTTGGTAATGGTGCTGCTTAACTTTTCGCTGAAAAATAAATAAACACAAATATTAAGAAATTAAGTAATTTTTATGATAATATATATGATAAATTTTAATTTAAACAATAATTTTGTTACCTTTCTTCTTCCATTTTGATTGTGCAAACAAAAAATTTGTGATGCCGATTTTGTTTACTTCGCGCGCAACAATTGCCGAATTTTTGACAGCTAAAACGTTATGTTTTTGCCAATGTTGCCAGAATTTCACATCGAACGTGATACTTTGCAACACAGCTGATGTGATTGAACAAAGCCATATTTTATGTGAAAGCATGCGTGAAAACCACGTTTTGTGACTGCGACTATAAGCTATGTATTCCGAATATTCCATAAATTATCTGCGGATTACAATAATATGTAATGCAGATGAAATAAACGAAACCATGTTATGTCGCTTAAACATACTCCCCGCCCTAGACGGCTTAGTCGTCTAGTAAAGAGCCATAGGTGCTGGTTTGATCCGGCTCGAAGGACTGGAGGTAAAGGTGGGCGGCGAGCAGTTTATTATTATTGTTGTTGCTATATTATATGGTTGAGGTAGTTGGCCGGGGTTGCCGGTTCGAATCCCACCTCAACCAAAAGTCTTTTTAATTTTATTTATTTTATTATTTTTTTATTCCATCAAGTCTCATGGACTGTGTTTGGTTCCTTTTAATTATTGGTATGTACCATCAAGTCTAGTGGACTGTGTTTTGGTATTGACACTCTGTATGTATTAATTGGGGCGAGCACTTTGGCTCTTAGAATGCATCGTTGGCTATTCTCACTTCCTTAGAAAACCCCTCAAAATTGTTGGTGGTGAGCACTTGGGCTCTGAGGCATTGGCGGCTATTGGCTTACCCCATTTTGCTTGTGAAAAACCACGTTTTGTGACTGCGACTATAAGCTATGTATTCCGAATATTCCATAAATTATCTGCGAATTACAATAATATGTAATGCAGATGAAATAAACGAAACCATGTTATGTCGCTTAAACATCATTAAACCCGGCTAGTACATTATCTACATACATTGACTTTCGCAAAATTTTTAGCTGCTAATGGATGTGAGATTTGGTTATCCTGGGCTAATTGGAGAAGGGTCCTTATTGCTAGGTACGGTGCGCAATTGATTCCAAAGGTGACCGTGTTTAGTTGGAAGTCCTTTGAGCTATCCGTTGGGGCATCTCTAAAGAAAATTTGTTGATAAGGCCTATGAGATGGATTTACCAGAATCTGACGATACATCTTCTGTATGTCGCTGTTTAAAACAAACTTATGCATTCTCCTCCGAATTAATAAAAGTGTCAAGTCTAATTGGAGAGCGGGACCTACATGTAGAATATTATTTAATGATACTCCATTAGATGATTTGCTGGAAGCTTTAAAAACTACCCGTAACTTCGTTGAAGTACTTTCCGGTTTTAACACTGCGTGATGAGGGAGATAGAAATGAAGGAGAAAATGTTCTAAGTTTGGAGCATCGACTCGCTCCATATGGCCAGTTCCAAGTATTCCTTGACCACACTATCATATTCTGTTTTTAAAGAAGGATTCTTTAAAAGCCTAGATTCATTGCTATAATACTGCCGTAATGCGATGGGTCGAGATACTTCTAGTTTCAATTCCGTAGGATAAAAGTTTTTGAAAGGCAGTGACACTTTATATCTCCCTTCCGTGTTCCGAATGGTGGTCGTCGAATACAGTTCTTCACAAAAAGAGTCCTCTGCTGATTGCAGGGTCTGTTTTGGAACTTCCTCTAGGTCCCAGAACTTGCGCAGTTGGTTATCTAATGAAATGTCCTCCCCCATTGAGACTTTTGTAGCAAAGTAACAGACGTGTGCAGTGGAAGATGCTCCAGTGATGATCCACCCGAACACGGTCTCTTGGGACAACAAGTTTTTATGTAAACTGCGCTTTACCCCGTTCAACATGACTTTGGGATACAAGTCCCCTCCTATCAAAACGTCTATCGGACCACTTTGTAGGAAATTTGAATTTGCTAAAGGTATAGTTGTTCTACCAAGGATTCATTTATGGAAGTTGCAGGTAAGTTGCCAGTGATCTTTGGTAACACGAAGGCAGTGGCTTCTATAAAAATTGTTTGTATGGTATCACTTAATCCAAATTTGCATTTGTCACGAGGGAGCCACTTACTTGGTTTTGTTGTGAACGGGGAATATGTATATTAAGAGAGAGTTGAAGAAAATTTCAGATGGTCGAATTTCGACCACGGGCGATCCTAGTTTTATTTATTTTCCTTTAATATCTCTTCTTTTTTTCTTTTTGTTCATAACTTTATTTTCCACTGCATTCCATTTATCTTAGCTTTCTTTGCCTTTCCTTACCTGTGATTTCCTTTCCTTACCTTTCCTTGCGTTTCCTTACTTTCTTTCTTCTCATTTTCGTAACTCTTTTAGTTTTATTCCTTTTCCATTCGTTTCCTTTAATTATTTGTTCCCCTTTCCATTCCCTTCCTTTCCTTTATTGTTCTTTCTTGTTATCTTTATTTCTTTTCCTTACATTTCTCTTCCCCACCTTTTATTTCCTTTCTTTTTCTTTTCGTCCCTTTCTTTATCTTTATCTTTTCCTTTATCTTTATCTTTATCTTTATCTTTATCTTTATCTTTATCTTTATCTTTATCTCTATCTTTATCTTTATCTTTATCTTTATCTTTATCTTTATCTTTATCTTTATCTTTATCTTTATCTTTATCTTTATCTTTATCTTTATCTTTATCTTTATCTTTATCTTTATCTTTATCTTTATCTTTATCTTTATCTTTATCTTTATCTTTATCTTTATCTTTATCTTTATCTTTATCTTTATCTTTATCTTTATCTTTATCTTTATCTTTATCTTTATCTTTATCTTTATCTTTATCTTTATCTTTATCTTTATCTTTATCTTTATCTTTATCTTTATCTTTATCTTTATCTTTATCTTTATCTTTATCTTTATCTTTATCTTTATCTTTATCTTTATCTTTATCTTTATCTTTATCTTTATCTTTATCTTTATCTTTATCTTTATCTTTATCTTTATCTTTATCTTTATCTTTATCTTTATCTTTATCTTTATCTTTATCTTTATTGTAATGTAATAGAATACTAAATGAAATGTCATCCCTATAATGTACTAGATTACCTAGTATGACTGATTGTCATTTTGTATTACTTTATTCTGACGTTTATCATCGCATATACGTTGTTACTATACGAATGTAAATTAGCATGTAAGATTTGGTATAATAAAATTCATTCCTTTTTACTGCTGATCCTCCGAGTTGAATACACGTCATTGGCGACGAGCAAAATCACGTTTATCGCTGAACACTCATTGAAATAATATTTCACGATGGCGACAGCTGAACAAATAAAAATGGTACATACCTCGCAAATGTCGGAATTTTCACCAAACGAAAGTTGGGAGCTTTGGAACGAGCGTTTGGAACTGCATTTTTTGGAGATCAAATGCAGTGATGAAAATGTGAAAATATCAATTTTATTGAAACTCATTGGTGCGGAAGCGTACAGCACGCTACACAGCATATGCAGCCCAATATTGCCATATAAAAAGTCATACGCCGAACTGTGTGATATTTTATCACAGCATTTTATGCCAACAGTAATTTTATTTCAAGAGCGTAAGAATTTTTATGACTTAAAGAGGTCAAACGAAGACAGTGTGTCTACATGGTTTGCCAAAGTAAAAAAATTTGCACTAAAATGTAAGTTTGGTACGGCATTGGACCAAATTGTCAAAGACAAATTCATAGTTGAATTGCCGGCTAAAATATTCGAGCGTTTATGTGAGGAGGATGAAACAATTACGCTGAAAGCGGCGTTAAATAAAGCACTAATAAGGGAATCAAAGCTGTCAACTAAGCAAGAAGCAGGGGTTATGTACGTACGTGCACGTGGTAAGCAAGATAAGCACAATAGAAGCGGATCAAGAAGCAACAAGAAGAAAGCATGCAGTCACTGTGGGTGGAAAAACCACGAATCAAAAAATTGTAAATTTAAAAACAGTCGTTGTCACTCATGTGGACAGCAAGGCCATCTTAAAAGCATTTGTAAAAACAAAAAAGAAGACACCAATTTTATTAGTGTCGACAATTCTCACAGCTTTTCTGACGATGTTTCTTCTTCTTGGGACTTCTCCGTGTTTTCCATTGGTAGTGAGGTTGAGCGACCAAAAGTTTATGAGCTTTATGTGGAAATTAATGGAAGACGCAGCTTTGTTCTTTGCGATACCGGCGCGCCTTGTTCGCTGATGTCGCTACGCACTTTTCGTAAAGATTTTCCGAATGAAAAATTGGAAGCGTATACACTTCCATTAACAGGCTATGGTGGCGAACTATTAAAAACGTATGGTGAGTTTAAAGCAAATTGTAGTTTTGATGGCCAAAAAGTTCTGGGAAAAATAATTGTAACAGGTGCCGACAGGCCAACGTTGCTTGGCAGAGATTTTTTACGTGCATTCGGATTCGAGTTAGTTCAACATAAAACACCAATTAGACACGTTAATTTTATGAGCTCGTATAATGAAATAATAACTCAAATTAAAAACGAATTTTGCGAAGTTTTTAAAGCAGGTTTAGGAAGGTAAAAATTAGCAACCGTGAGTCTCAAATTAGATCAAGGAGCGACTCCAGTCTTTTGTAAACCGCGTACTGTTCCTTTGGCTTGGAAAGCAGAGTTAGAGCTTCAAATAAATGAGCTAGTTAATAGTGGCATATTAATTCCAGTTGACCACGCTGATTGGGGTACACCTTTGGTACCGGTTATAAAACCTAATGGTAAATTGAGAGTCTGTGGGGATTACAAGACCACAATTAATAGATTTTTGTCCGACTTCAAATATCCGTTGCCCAGAATCGATCAAATTTTTGCTTCAATGCAAGGTGGACAAATCTTCACCAAACTTGATTTGTCAAATGCATACAATCAACTAGTTTTAGATGATGAATCACAGAAGCTTTGCACATGGAGCACGCATAAAGGCATCTTTAAAATGACTCGATTGCCTTTCGGGGTAAAACCAGCAGCTTCAATATTCCAAAAAACTGTTGACTGTCTATTAAGCGAATTTGAAAAAGTATTTGCTTATCAGGATGATATTGTGGTCACTGGGTCTAACTTGACTGATCATTTGAAATTACTTAGGCAAGTTTTGTGTAAGCTTCAAGATGCAGGTCTAAGATTAAATATCGACAAGTGTGAATTTTTTAAAGATAAGATCTCTTATTTAGGATTCGATATTGATAAGAATGGATTAAGCAAAAATAAAGAACGTATCAAGTGTCTATTAGATTCTCCAACTCCCACAAACGTTAGTGAATTGAAAGCATTCATAGGTATGGCTAGCTATCATTCGATGTTTATTCAAAACTTTGCCCAAAAAATGGAACCTCTGTATAGGTTATTAAAAAAAGATTCAACATTTGACTGGAATTGTGAGTGCGAGAAAGTTTTTCGTAATATAAAGCAAGAGATATGTTCAGATAAGGTTTTAACACATTTTGACCCTAAGCTACCCGTGGTTTTAGCAACTGATGCTAGCAATTCAGCGGTAGCCGGGGTACTTTCTCACGTTTGTTCAGACGGAAAGTCGCGACCAATAGCTTTCATTTCTAGAGCGTTGAATGATGCAGAGAAAAGATACAGCACCATAGAGAAAGAGGCTTTGGCTATTGTGTATAGTGTGACGAAACTGAAACAATACCTTTTGGGTATGCCCTTTATCTTACGCACGGATCATAAGCCTCTGTTAGCTATATTTGGTGAACATAAAGGCATTCCCTTAATGGCAGCATCACGTATGCAAAGATGGGCATTAATTTTGTCGGGATTTAATTATAAAATTGAATATGTAAAGGGAACGCAAAATAATGCTGATGGATTATCCCGTATGCCACAATCAACAGTTGGTGAAACTATATGTGATCCTAGCTATATCAGTTACGTAGGTTTTGTAAATGCATTACAATTGGATTATAAAGATGTAGCAAAAGAATCGCGCAGAGATTCGATACTGTCCAAAGTCATTGACAGTGTTCATTGCGGCACAGTATCTCAACTAAAAGGCAAAGAATTTGAGCCTTTTCGTTTAAAAGCAATTGAGCTATCTGTAGAATCTGGATGTCTTTTGTGGGGATATAGAACTGTGATCCCCTCAAAATTGCAGAAAACTGTCTTGGAGCTTCTACACGAGTCTCATTTGGGAATAGTGAAGACTAAAATGCTAGCGCGATCATACATATGGTGGCCAAATATAGACAAAAGTATAGAAGCATTAGTTAAGCAATGTGTTGCGTGCCAAAAGACACAGGCCAATCCTGAAAAGAGCCCGCTAATTCCATGGTCACCCAGTGGATCGCCTTGGAAGAGAATACACATTGACTTTTGTGGTCCAATCAATTCATTTCACTTGCTCATAATTATAGACTCTTTTACTAAATGGGCAGAGGTTTTCAAAACTAAGGAGATAACTTCATCCTTCGTTGTAAAGAAAATTCGTGAAGTTATTTGTAGATTTGGATTATTTGACACCTTGGTTAGTGATAACGGTAGACAGTTTACATCGTCAGAATTTGAGAGTTTCATAAAGAAAAATGGTATCAACCACATATTTACTGCACCTGGACATCCAGCGACAAACGGCCAGGCCGTAAACTTCGTTAAAACCTTAAAAAAGTCTTTGTACACCAGTCTACGGTCCGGTGATAAAGCTGACTTTGATACTGCCTTACATCGCTTTCTCTTTGATTATCGTATCACTAAACATTGTGCCACAAATGAGTCACCTAGTAAGTTACTCTTAGGTAGAGAATTAAAGTCTCGTTTCAATTTATTAAAACCACCAGTTACGAAAGCAATAATTGAGGCAAAACAACATTCAATGGTTAAAAATTTCAAAGGCAAGCGTAACGCAACTTTTTCAGACGGTCAGGAAGTCTATGTTAGAACTTACAAGAATCCGAACAAAGCATGTTGGTCGCCTGCAGTTGTCAAGAAATGTTTT